>CM065694.1:43134640-43148285 GCA_017654935.2 Phymorhynchus buccinoides
ACTCTCTCATCATGTGATGATTCCGAGTCCTACTGAGTGGCAGCCGCCGGTGGGAAGGGCGACACAGGATCTCCTCCCTCACCAGATAAGAGACGAGGAACTTGCATACGACACGACGACATGCAGCGACGTGGATCATTTGACTTTTTGTAAATGATCCGCCGGCAACCAACAGTGGGCTTTGGCTGTGCTGTTGCCCAGGAGGTGGGTGGAGCGCCGCTCTTCATCCTCTGGGAGGTGGCTTTCAGTGTAGCGCCACTCACTGTTGGACAAGGAGCCGATACACATAAGCACCCTTGACTGGGTGCAAATCCTTTCCCGGGATGCAACAGTCCTCACCACAGGAAAAGGCTCTGACGCTGGCTATGCTGGATGAGCAATACCCACATGGTGCAGTAGTCCGCTTGTCTGGTCAGTGCCATTAGCGTTGGCGTCGATGGTGTTGTGATGAGCAGTCTTCCCCTCCAAGGCTGTCTTCAGGGCTACCGAGCGACCTACTCCATACCGGGAGCTGGTGTCGTCGCAGGCTGTCAGGAGACATGTAGCCGAAGTCGGGTCGTCTCTGCAGGCGGGCGTGGTCCTTCAAGAGGGGTCATTGTCCAACAGTGAGAGTCGCTACACTGAAAGCCACCCCCCAGAGGACTGTTGGGTGCCGGCGGATCATTGACAAAGTCAAATCAGCAGAGATGATCCACGTCGCTGCATGTCGTCGTGTCGGTCTGCAAGTTCCTCGTCTCTTATCTGGTGAAGGAGAAGATCCTGTGTCGCCCTTCCCACCGGCTGCCACCCAGTAGGACGTCGAAAGCAAGCTGCCACTTTTGCCTCGGGATCATCACATGATGAGAGAGTCAGCATAGTGGACCCTCTCACCACGGACTCTCGGTTGGGAACGGTTAGGACCAGCCTGGGTTGTTTTTTTTTTAAACTAAAAGAAGCAGAGTTCGAAGACATTAAGTAATTACTAAAATACGTCTTGAAAATGTTTTAAAACAAGGCAACAACAAAGTGAAAAAAAGTTTAAAAAAATCAATAGCACCCGGTGTTCCCAGGCGGTCACCCATCCAAGTACTGACCAGGCCCGACGTTGCTTAACTTCGGTGATCGGACGAGAACCGGTGTTTTCAATGTGGTATGGCTGTTGGCTGTATCAGACTTCAAAATCGGGAACAGTACACAAAAAATTGTCCCATATGTGCCTTCCCAGGTCGAGAGGACGTAAAATTCCAAATTTCATTCATTCAACAGTACACAAAGTCTCCCAGGGCCGGGTGGGTGTGAGGGGAGAGGGTATGGTGGTGATGGTTGCGACGATTCTGAGACCGTCGTTTCATTGGTTCGCATTTGAACCGCGAGCTAATTTGTAAAAGGGATAAATAGTGTGATTATGCAAATTTTGAAACATTTCGCGTTTGCTCTTACAACTAGAAGCTTACAAGCGTAATTGACTTGGAGATGGCTGGAGACAGGATCGCCATTGCAGGGGCCCATCCAACCCTACCCCCAAAAAAGAGACAGGATACTCGGTTTCGTGAGCCAGCCCGCGATTTGACATGTGTGTATTTGTGTTTGTCATGCGCGAGCAATCGTTTGGTACTGTTTACTCCAGGAACCGAAAGGAACAATACGTATGCAAGAATCAACCGTCGATGACACGAAAGGTAAAGTTTGATATTTATCACTTTCTGTTTGCAAACAAAGGTGTTTTTGTTGCAAATGTTATAGTCTACATTTTCTTTCATTTTGTTTCCATGATTGAACAAAGAAGTGAACAAGGCAGAACAGTCTGTGGTAGTAGCACTGTTTGCCTGTCTGTCTGTCTGTATGTGTCACTGTTCTGTGTGTAGACTAGGGTGTGTGTGTGTGTGTGTGTGTTTGTGTGTGTGTGTTTGCATGTCTGTCTGTATGTGTGTGTCACTGTGTGCGTGTAGACTTAGGTGTGTGTGTGTGTGTGTGTGTGTGTTTGTGTGTGTGTGTGTGTCTGTGTGTGTGTGTGTGTGTGTGTAGTGTGTGGTGTGTGTGTGTGTGTGTGTGTGTGTGTGTGTGTGTGTGTGTGTGTGTGTGTGTGTGTGTGTGTGTGTGTGTGTGTGTGTGTGTGTTTGCATGTCTGTCTGTATGTGTGTGTCACTATATGCGTGTAGACTTGTGGTGTGTGTGTGTGTGTGTGTGTGTGTGTGTGTGTGTGTGTGTGTGTGTGTGTGTGTGTGTGTGTGTGTGTGTTTGCATGTCTGTCTGTCTGTGTGTGTCACTGTGTGCGTGTAGACTTAGTGTGTGTGTGTGTGTGTTTCACTGTATATGTGGTGTCATGTGTGCATGTCTGTATGCGTGTGTTATGCGCGTGAGCGCACGTGTGTGTATGTGCAGGTCTAGTGTTTGTGTGTTTGTGCCATATGTTTTTGTGTTTGTAGGCTAGGTCTGTGTGGTTTTGTAGAGCTATATGATTATGACTTTGATTGTATAGGCCTAGATGTGTAGTCCTAGATATGTAGGTCAGTGTATACCTAGGTTTGTAGGCGTGCATGTGTAGACCTGTGTTTGTAGGCGTGCATGTGTGTGCCTAGTGTCATGTAGGGTGCATGTGTATACCTAGGTTTGTATGGCGTGCATGTGTAGTCACCTAGGTTTGTAGGCGTGCATGTGGGTGTGTGCCTAGGTGTGTGTGTGTGTGTGCATGTGTGTGACTAGGTTTGTAGGCTTAGGTGTGTGTGTGTGCATGCCTAGGTTTGTATCATGTGTGCATGCGTATGCGTGTGTTGTAGGCCTGTGTGTTTGTAGGCGTGTGTGTTGTGTAGGCCTAGGTTTGTAGGCCTGTGTGTGTATAGTTTGTGTGCCTAGGTTTGTGTGGCGTGTGTGTATAGGCCTAGGTTTGTAGGCGTGTGTGTGTAGGCCTAGGTTTGTAGGCGTGTGTGTATAGGCCTAGGTTTGTAGGCGTGTGTGTATAGGCCTAGGTTTGTAGGCGTGTGTGTATAGGCCTAGGTTTGTAGGCGTGCATGTGTATAGGCCTAGGTTTGTAGGCGTGCATGTGTAGGCCTAGGTTTGTAGGCGTGTGTGTATAGGCCTAGGTTTGTAGGCGTGTGTGTATAGGCCTAGGTTTGTAGGCGTGTGTGTGTATAGGCCTAGGTTTGTAGGCGTGTGTGTGTAGGCCTAGGTTTGTAGGCGTGTGTGTATAGGCCTAGGTTTGTAGGCCTGTATGTGTAGGACTAGTGTTTGTAGGCGTGTGTGCAAACTAGGTTTGTAATTCATTGTATAGCCTTGTGTCCTTTGGGTGATGCACCTAAACTAGGTTTGACTGGGTGTGTGGCTGTGTCTGTGTGTGTCACTGTGTGCGTGTAGACTTAGGCGTGTGTGTGTGTTTCACTGTATATGTGGTCCTAGGTGTGTATGCGTGTGCGCCTGAGCGCACGTGTGTGTATGTGCAGGTCTAGGTTTGTGTGTTTGTGCCATATGTAGGTTGTGTTTGTAGGCCTAGGTTTTGTAGAGCTGTATGTATTAGGTTTGTAGGCGATTGTATAGGCCTAGATGTGTAGGCGTGTGTGTATAGGCCTAGGTATGTAGGCCTGTATGTGTATACCTAGGTTTGTCTTCCTACAAACGTTTTGTTTTATTCATTTATTCCTTGTGTCCTTTGGGTGATACACCTAAACACCCTTGACTGGGTGTCATTTTGTGTCGTGTGTGTGTCACTGTGTGCGTGTTGTAGGTGTGTGTGGGTGTGTCTCACTGTATATGTGGTCTCATGTGTATGCGTATGCGTTTGTTTGCGCGTGTGCGCACGTGTGTGTATGTGCAGGTCTAGGTTTGTGTGTTTGTGCCATATGGATTTGTTTTGTAGGCCTAGTGTAGCTATACCTAGGTTTGTAGGCCTAGATGTGTAGGCCTAGTAGGCCTAGATTGTAGGTCAGTGTATAGGTTTGTAGGCGTGCATGTGTAGGCCTAGGTTTGTAGGCGTGCATGTGTAGGCCTAGGTTTGTAGGCGTGCATGTGTATGCCTAGGTTTGTAGGCGTGCATGTGTATGCCTAGGTTTGTAGGCGTGCATTGGTAGGCCTAGGTTTGTAGGCGTTCATGTGTAGGACTAGGTTTGTAGGCCTGTATGTATAGGACTAGGTTTGTAGGCCTGTGTGTGTAGGACAAGGTTTGTAGGCCTGTGTGTGTAGGCCTAGTTTTGTAGGCCTGTATGTGTAGGCCTAGGTTTGTATGGCTGCATGTGTATGACTAGGTTTGTAGGCGTGTGTGTGTAGGCCTAGGTTTGTAGGCCTGTGTGTGTAGGACTAGGTTTGTAGGCGTGTGTGTATAGGCCTAGGTTTGTAGGCGTGTGTGTATAGGCCTAGGTTTGTAGGCGTGTGTGTGTAGGCCTAGGTTTGTAGGCGTGTGTGTATAGGCCTAGGTTTGTATGCCTGTATGTGTAGGCCTAGGTTTGTATGCCTGTATGTGTAGGACTAGGTTTGTATTCCTACAAACTGTTTTGTTTTATTCATTTATTCCTTGTGTCCTTTGGGTGATACACCTAAACACCCTTGACTGGGTGCAAATCCTTTTCGAGATGCACACCCTTAATTGGTGGGGTGTACCCCCTTAACACTGAGACATGTCTTCCGCTCGGCGACTGTTAAGCCCCACGTGGCACATTTTGTCCTACGATCTTTGTTCCAGCTAACAACTGACTCAAGAACCCGTAACAGTGATCTTAAAATACTAACCCAGTATAGCCGTACTAATATTAGAAAGACATTTTTTTCTAACTGAGCAACAAAGTTTTGGAATACTCTTCCTGCACATATTAAAAGAGCACAGAATCTAACACAATTCAAAAACCTCCTTGATAGATACACCAACATACCAAAACTACAATATGAGCATGACTAAAAGGCAGATGATGATGATTATGATTATGATGATAACAATGATGATGATGATGATGCTATCAATCATGATGATAACGATGATGATGATACAGCATGATGATGATGATGATAACAATGATGATGATGATAACAACGATGATGATGATGACGATTTCAGGTCCATGTGATGGTGGTGATAATCTGGGTGTTACCAGCAGGGGTGTTCTTCACAACCATCTTAGGGTGATGATAATAATGATGATGATGATGATGATGATGATGATGATGATGATAACAATGACAACGATGATGATGATGATGGTGATGATACTGATGATGATTTCCAGGTGATGATGGCGATAATCTGGGTGTTGCCAGCAGTGGTGTTCTTCACCCCCCTCATGGTGGCAGTATGTTGTGGACAAACGCAGTGTCCATCCTCTACCATGTGAGGTGAGAGGGTGGTTTCTGTTGTCTGTTGGCTTGGCCACCTGCCACTTTGTCTGTCTGTTTCTCGTGTGTGTCTGTCTGTCTCATGTGTGTCTGTCTGTCTATCTGTTTTGTGTGTGCGCGCGCACGCACTCGTTTGTGTATATATGCGCGCACGCACGTGTGTGTGTGTGTGTGTGTGTGTTTGTGAAGAAAGTCAAGCCAAAAAGCCAGACCATTAAGGACTGGAAAATGCAGACAGTTGATAGTTCGGTATGACACATCTCCAAGCCATAATGAATGTACACCAATCATCATTGTTGGCGTTTGTATTGCGTGGCGCGGCATCATGTTGGGGCCTGGATGGCTGGGTCATTCTTTTGCTTGACACAACATCGTGTTGGTGCTAATTGACAATGGATCCTGGCTGGCTGGGTCATTCTCTTAATTGGTGCAGCATCATGCTGGGTCCGATCGACAATGGGTCCTGGCTGGCTGGGTCATTTTCGTGATTGACGTGGCATCATATGGGAGACTGACTAGGGTGCCTGGCTGGCTGGGTCATTATTTTGATTGGTACGGCATCATATGGTGGCCTGATCAGCAGTGCCTGGCTGGCTGGGTCATTCTCTTGATTGACGTGGCATCATATGGGGGCCTGATCAGCGGTGCCTGGCTGGCTGGGTCATTCTCTTGATTGGTACTGCATCATATAGGGGACTGATCAGCGGGGCCTGGCTGGCTGGGTCATTCTCTTGATTGGTACTGCATCATATAGGGGACTGATCAGCGGGGCCTGGCTAGCTGGGTCATTCTCTTGATTGGTACTGCATCATATAGGGGACTGATCAGCGGGGCCTGGCTGGCTCGGTCATTTTATTGATTGGCACGGCATAATATAGGGGACTGATCAGCGGGGCCTGGCTGGCTGGGTCATTTTATTGATTGGCACGGCATAATATAGGGGACTGATCAGCGGGGCCTGGCTGGCTGGGTCATTCTCTTGATTGGTACTGCATAATATAGGGGACTGATCAGCGGGGCCTGGCTGGCTGGGTCATTCTCTTGATTGGCACGGCATTATTATGGCTGGCTCTGGTTGCACTTTGGCACGTGTGTAAGCTTGTGCTGGTATATGCACGTGTGTGTGCGTGCGTGCACTGTATGTGTGTGTATTATGTGTGTGTGTGCATGTGTTTGTGGCTATTTGTATGTGTCAGAGAATCAGAGGATTTTAGAGGATTAAGAATTTCTGACAGAGGATTGGCTTCTCTTGTCAGAGGTTTTGCCTTTTCATTGAGTGTTATCCTTTGAGCTAAATAGCATTTTAAAGTGATTTTTCACTATATTTAGCCTTTTTGGTGGTGTTGGGAACTCATTTCAATGTTGTCCCTCTTCAGACTAGGGCCTAGATAGCCCTTTTACCGCAGGTTTCAGAGAATTGGACTTCAGACCATTCTGATGCGTGATGTGTGTGTATGTGTTTTTTTGTGGGGAGAAACGGGTATGTGTGAGTGCTTGTATGCGTGAATGAATGTGTCTGTGTGTGTTTGTGGGGAGTGATGGGTATATGTGTGTGCGTGCTTGTATGTATGTTTGTATTTGTGTGTGAGTATGCATGTGTGTATTGGGTATAATTATGTCGGTGTGTGTAGCCTTTGTGTGCATAGGATTGTACCTGTGATTCCTTTGTCAAAGACACAGGGGGAGAAGGGGTGGGGAAGGTAAGGAAGCGGGGGGGGGGAGGGGGGGGGGGGCGTTAGACACACACACAGACACACACACACACACAGAGACACAGACACACACACACACACACACACACATACACACACACACACACACACACACACACACACTACACACACACACACACACACACACACACACACACAGACTCAATGCAACGAGATGAGTGACCCACTTTGGAATCTGTGTAGCCCTGAAAAGGGCTGGGATGAAAACGAGGTGTTGTTCCTCCTCTACTCGTTCCTTTCAAGTTTGATGGCGTGAACAAGCAGCATCAAATCTGCGAGCTTTTCCAGCTTAACTACAGGGGTCTGTTTTCGCTGTCTGACCGGAGGTGGCAGAGTGGATGGTGGCATTCTGACAGGTTCCAGAGAATAGCGTCCATGAGACCTGAGCCAGATGCTGCCATCTGTGACGCCAGCTTTGAGGTGGTGCTTGAGGCGGGCCCTGAGCTGGTGGACGTCCTGGTCCAGCTGGTAGTGGTCCATGATGTAGCGCAGGATGGCCTGGCTGCTGGAGCCCCTCGGTTCTCTCAGAGCCCTGATGGCTCCGTAGACCATGCTGGTGAACGGTACGTCAGTCATGGCGGCTGCGAGGCGGGCTTGGAAGGCTTCAATGTCGGCGATAACGTCCATGTTGCTCTGATCGACAGTCAAACCGCAGATCAAAAATAAAGTGGAATGGTTTTTTTTCCAACAGCCCCTTTTATGCCTTTCCCAGACACAGTCCGCTACTCTTGTTTCAACCAATCAGATTGCAGGGTCAAAACGATAAAGAATGGGAAAACTGACCGGTTGTGCGCGAGTTCGTTGTTCATGGTTGACTGAGCACAGGAATTAGAGTCAACCAATAGAATTGGCGCGTCCAGTTTTTCCTCCCAGTTGGTCAAGCGCACTGTCGTTGTTCATGGTTGACTGAGCACAGGAATGAGATACAATCAACCAATAGGATTGGCGCGTCTAGCTTTTCCTCCGTGTGAAACAAACTGTCGTCTATAAAAGACAGCAAGGGGCCAGTGCAAGCTTTTCTAAACATCTAAAAATAAATCGTAATGTCCCATATGGCTTCGGCCAAGAGGACGTAAAGAATAATTAAGTGCAAGCTGGTATCATCGGAATTTTGAAGGATGGGGATTCTCTTGATTTAAATTTTATACCTTGCACGTGGCAAAATAGACTAACCAAATTTGTATATATATCTCAAAGTCAATGGCTTTGAATAAATAAATAAAAATCTTAAATACATCCTTTTAACTAAAAAGTTAAAACATATTTTATGGTTTTAAAAACTTTTAATATTTATTTTGGGTAAAGATAAAAATTATGTGTAAATTTGTGTACATAAACATTTGTTGACCTTTTCTGAGTTTTTTAAACTTTTGTTGATTTTAAACAGTGGTCCTGAAAATTTTAATCATAGATAGCTCTAAGAGCTAATATCCAATGCTTCTTAATACAAACTTTTTAACAAAATATCCACAATTTTAGTTGTCCAGACGCGGGCCACGCCAGACATAGGTTCTGACCTACTAATCAGACCCAATCATAAAATCAAATCAAAAATAACTGTATTTAAAAGAAATAAATACTTTCTATCCCCTTTCTCCCCTTTTTCCCCCCATCTTAATCTAAAAGTAATGTCTCATATGACTTAGGTCGAGAAGACGTAAAACTTTACTTTCTCAGTGCAAGCTTCATTTGCTCTCGCGACTTTGAAAGGAACGTCTGCTGCGAACATTGCTGTCGAGATGGATTCTGCCCCACGTCAGTCTGAGGCCAAGCTTCACCAGCCAGAGGTCAAGCCCTTCACCTTCAAGTTTCCGCCAGTTGCCAAGCCCCTCCAGCCAGAGGCCAGGAGTCCCAGTCCTCCCCCCATCAGCCCTCCGCCTGTGGAGGAGAGGGAGGAGGAGGAGGAAGCGCTCCCTCTGCCCGGGGTCAAGAGGAGGAAGGTGGATCCCGTGTCTGAGCTGGACCACCTGATGGGCCTGATGAAGCTGATCGGGCCGCCCCCCGCCCCCCGCCACCACTACTCCGAGCTGAGCCTGGGCCACCACTACAGAGGCTCCGACTTCTGGGCAGACTAGGGTCCCTCTGCCAGCCTTGGTCTGCCCCCTCCCTCAGGAACGCCCCTCCAGGGCCGGCCCTTTTTAGGGCCACACTTATTCCCGAGTGGGATCACACAATCTCGTTGCATAGTCTAGCTATTGAGAGAATGGATGAATGGATGGGGGTGTGCTTCTTAACATTTTTTTCATAGTAAATTCAAGACAACTAAACCAACTAAAAGCAAAGCTAACAAAACAACTATTCTACACACACATACACATTCACTTACACAAATACATACATATATAAGCTCATTTTCTATACAAAAAAGAAAGATCTACAACAACACTTAACATAACAAAGCTTAACACGCGCTTTGTAATTTTGGCATGCACTAAAACAAGTGCTATTTAAAAAATGTTATTTAAACCAGTCTGAAAATAAATAGAAAATAATAGATAAACAAGTGCATTAAACACACGCACACACTGGGCAAATTTTTGTATGATTGCTTTGTTGTTTTTATCACAACATTTTAGCAATCAGAGAGAGAGAGAGAGAGGGGTGATTAAACCGTATAGTGTCTCCCAAAGTGAGTGTGTCAAGAAGGAGGCGGTGGGGGGGGGGGGGGGGGGTGGGGGGGGGGGGAGAGGGGGGTGGGGGGGGGGGAGAGGGGGTGGAGGATGGAAACTGACGCAGTTCTGCGCGTGCGCGAACAATGTCGTTGTTCATGGGTTGGCTGCGTATCACACGATTTAGGTCAAATCAAACGATAGGATTGGTACGTATAGTTTTTCTTCATTGTGGGTCGGCTGTCGCTAGTTAAGAAAAAACGGGGTCAAACGGCATAAATAACATCATATGGAACTCTTTTTTGTGAAGTAAAACGCCGAACTAGTGTAAACATTTTACCAAATATTTAACAATTGTTTTATAACAAAGCACCAAACAGGCATTAACAAGAAGAGACAGGGTCCCTATTATGCTATTTTTGTAAATACTTAGTTTTTTTCGCCTAGTTTAATGTTGCCCTGACTCGGCCTATACTTTGTTTTTTAGGGAGCCTAGTCGAGAGGGCTAACATTTCTTTTAAAAACTAAGTTAGGGACCCTCACTCTATAAACATTAAACTTCTTTTGAACATTGAAGAGCTAACAAAATTCACCCATAAACATCAACAAACAGATATAGTATAATATTTTAAATTGAACAATTTATGCTTTTTGCATACCAACAGTCGGATTTTAAAACCTTTTAACCATTTTTTTGTAAATAAAAGAAAAACTTTGTATATATTGTAATATCTAATGACATTTTTCGAGTTTTAAACATTTGTTGAGTTTTTTAAAAAAGGTGGTCCTGGAAATTTTAATAGGAAGATTGCTCAGCCAGCAAGGAAGGCGGTTTTTTTTAAACAAACATTTTAAATCAAATATTATATTTATTGCGGTCCTGGTGCGGGCCATGGCAATAAATTAAAGTTTTTGACCTTAAATCAAAAACAAAACAATATGAATCTGAAAGTATTAGATAATATAGATTTATATAAATAAATTTATAATAACTTTATTAAAACAAAACAAAAGTTTAAAATAACTTTATTTAAAAGAAATGTTTTGCCCTTCTTCTAACTCAAAATTAATAGTAATGTCCCATATGGCTCAGGCCGGGAGGACGTAAAACAAAACTTTCGCTAGCAAAACAACGAAAAACCAATTTGTTACTAGCGTTCACAAGGCGAGCCAATCGGTGTAATACAATCGCGCTTTCAATGCTTGTTGACCTACTTAATCCTGATTGGTCAACTGTGCTCTGTCTCCATGACGATTGACCTTCACTTGAAGTCACCCTTTAGTGCTAGCTAGCTGGTTGGTCGGATTCCATGACGTCAAGCCAGGCTTACTCACTCATGCGTAGGTGCCAATGTGGGCTGTTGGGTCATTATGTTCTCGGCTCTACTACGAAGATGACGACTAGGAAGATGTCCAGCCTGAAGAGATCAGCGCCTCCCCATCCCCTGCAGCCTGCTGCCAGGAAGAAGAAGGTTGTCTTCTGTCTACCGGGGGAGAAGACACAGACAGAGGTTGAGCTCCCAGCCCCAAAGAGGAGGAAGACACACTGGCACCCCAGGCCTCCGTCTCCGGCCAAGGCAGCACCAGTCCCTTCCGGCCATCCAGCTGCCAGACCTCACCCATCTCGGGTCGTGTCCATGGACAACCTCAGTGCTATGATGTTGGTCCGCTGCAAGATAGCCGGTCCCCCCTGTCATGGCACTGAGGACTCGTAGGAGGACAGCTTCCGTGGGCAGTAGAGGCTGGCTACCACAGCTGTCCTCCCCCTTCACCCTTTCGCCCCTCCAGGGCCGGCCCTTTTCAGGGCCACACAGATTCCCAAGCAGGTCACTGATCTCTGTTGCAATCTAAGTTGTTGAGAGAATGAATGAAACGTGTCCTTCAGAAAGCTTTACGAAGCTTTTTTTGCATTTAGCAGCACCACAACCAAACACACCACACACAGACACACACACACCCACACACACACATACACACACAGCACACACACACACACCCACACACGCACCACACACACGCACGCCCGCACACGCACAAAAGCACACACCACACACACACAAACACACACACACACACACACACACACACACACACACAACACACACACCACACACACACACACACAAAGACACACATACACACGCCCGTACGGTCCTACAATCGTGTATTGAATGCACTTTTCCACTTTTTCAGTCGTACATGTAATACCATAGTGTGTGTGTGTGTCTGTGTGTGTGCGTGTGTGCGTGCGTGTGTACGTGCGTGCGTTTGTTTGTTTGTGCGTGTGCGCGCGCGCGTGTGTTGTGTGTTTTTGTGTGCGTTCGTGCGTGCCGTGTGTTTGTGAGTGTGTGCGTGTGTGTGCGTGCGTGCGTACGTGCACACACACTAAATAACAAAAAGGAAAATCAACTGTCATGGAGGTATCTTGTCCACATTCTTCTTCTGTGGAGGCTTTAGATCTCTGCTGCGAGCTGCGCCTCTGGCGACCCGCGCTAAAGCTGACTTGTTTAATTAATTCAATAAAATAGTTGTTTTGTTGTGTGCGGTTTTTTGTGTGTGGGGTGACTGGGAAGGGGGTGGGAGAGAATGACCGCTACAAATTACTTGTTTCCATTCAATACAACAGCTTTGAGGGGTGACGGGGAAGGTGTGGGGGGGGGGGGGGGGTGGAGAGATTTCCTGCTGAAAAGGTATGCTTTATTGCATCAACTTTTAAAAACAGTGTTTTAACCTCCCTTTGTCAAAATGTGGGTGTGCGTGTTGTTCAGGAAAGTAACAGTCTGTCGTGTATTCAGTCCAGTGTGCATGCTGAGGACACCTACTGCGTGTCAGCCACAACGGGTTTTAGTGACAGACAGGCTTACTGTTTTTCTCTGCCACGTTCTCTTCTTCTTCTGCCTCTTTTGCTACATAAAATGCGATTTTTGTCTGACAGTTTCGCTTATTTGCGGAAGCATATACTGTATCAAAGCTAACGGAAAGCCCTTTGGATTGTGAGTATCCTCTGATGCAATAGTCCCCTACATTATTATCAATGGGCGCATAAATGTGTCTTCTACATCAGCATTATTAAACTTGACAAAAAAAATATATTTTGGGTCTTTGGTACCTGTGTCTACATTAGTGTGCGTGTGTGTGTGTGTGTTGTGTGTGGTGTGTGGTGTGTGTTTGTGTGTGTGTGTGTGTGGTGTGTGTGTGTTTGTGTTGTGTGTGTGGAGAGAGAGGAGAGGAGAGAGATGAGAGAGATAAAGAAAGATGGAGAGAGATTGAGGGGGGAGGAGGGGAGAGAGAGAGAGAAGAGAGAGTGAGAGAGTGAGAGAGGGAGAGGGAGAGAGAGAGAGAGAGAGAGAGAGAGAGAGAGAGAGAGAGGAGAGAGAGGAAGAGAGAGAGAGAGAGCCAGAGAGAGAGAGAGAGAGAGAGAAGAGAGAGAGAGAGAGCGAGCGACTCAAGCGATAAGTAAGCATAAATGAAATGAAAATTAGTGTATATGAAAGCCAAATACTGAAACAATAAAACTAAAATTAAAACATCATGGTTAAAAAAAGGACATTTTAAGTTTAAAAGAGGAGAAGGAACGATCGGACAGACATGGCAATCTAGGACATCACAACTAGACAACGTAACAGCTTCCAGGCCAAATGGTCGTCATTTGCTTGAAACCCTGTTTTACGTCAGAGCGGGACACAAGCCTAGGGTACTCCAGGTAAAGCACCGCTCCTTTCTTCTCTACCCGGTCCTTGGAACCCTGGTTGTTCCTGTAAAACCCGCCTTAGTTTGGAGAGACAACGCCTGCACCGCTTTACCCTAAGGGGGGATGGCACGCTTTACACCTTTACGCCCTTCCCACCCCCCCACGCATGTACAGAACAGATTTGGTTTTGTTGTCACGGCCTTCTTCTCCCCTAGTCCCCGCCAGCGTCTCCGGACCTTCCGACGCTTTATTTTTTTCCCTCCCCATCACACAATTTCAAAAACGGCGAGGTTTACGTCGGAGACCCCCGGGGGGTAGGG
>CM065694.1:43148785-43151285 GCA_017654935.2 Phymorhynchus buccinoides
GCGTGGTCTTTCAAGAGGGGTCCTTGTCCAACAGTGAGTGGCGCTACACTGAAAGCCAACCCCAGAGGATGAAGAGCGGCGCTCCACCCACCTCCTGGGCAACAGCTGAAAGCCACCCCCCATAGGATGAAGAGCGGCGCTCCACCCACCTCCTGGGCAACAGCACAGCCAAAGCCCACTGCTGGGTGCCGGCGGATCATTGACAAAGTCAAATCAGCAGAGATGATCCAAGTCGCTGCATGTCGTCGTGTCGGTCTACAAGTTCCTCGTCCTCTTCATCTGGTGAGGAGTGAGGAGATCCTGTGTCGCCCTTCCCACCGGCTGCCACCCAGTAGGACGTCGAAAGCAAGCTGCTACTTTTGCCTCGGAATCATCACATGATGAGAGAGTCAGCATAGTGGACCCTCTCACCACGGACTCTCGGTTGGGAACGGTTAGGACCAGCCTGGGAATTTTTTTAAACTAAAAGAAGCAGAGTTCGAAGACATTAAGTAATGACTAAAGTACGTCTTGAAAATGTTTTAAAACAAGGCAACAACAAAGTGAAAAAAAGTTTTAAAAAATCAATAGCACCCGGTGTTCCCAGACGGTCACCCATCCAAGTACTGACCAGGCCCGACGTTGCTTAACTTCGGTGACCGGACGAGCACCGATGTTTTCAATGTGGTATGGCCGTTGGCTGGTCAGACTTCAAAATCGTGAACAGTACACAAAGTCTGTTAGGGCCGGGTGGGGTCCCCCCCCCCCAGTAGGGGTGGGGGTAGGGTGGTGATGGTTGCGACGATTCTGAGACCGTCGTTTCATTGGTTCGCATCTGAACCGCGAGCTAACTTGCAAAAGGGATAAATAGTGTGATTATGCAAATTTTGAAACATTTCGCGTTTGCTCTTACAACTAGAAACTTACAGGCGTAATTGACTTCGAGATGGCTGGAGACAGGATCGCCATTGCAGGGGCCCATCCAACCCTGATTAGAAGAGCTCTGATGGACCTCCATGAGCCTTCTTATCGCCAGGAGATCCAGAGGCACCTGCTGACCCACTACATGTGCTTGTGGGCATGGACGAGGCCACCTTCTCCATGGAACTGCAGACATGGCTGAACCTTGGCGTGCAGGTTGGAGCCCTGGCCATGTTTGGGAGGACAAGGTACTACTGCCTGGAAACTGCGCCTGCTGGTTAGTGGGTCCCCCTGCAACCCACACTCTGCAACCCGGGCCTCCTCCGCTCCAGTGGGCATATGGCCTGCTGCCGATAACCTAGGTCCTTTTCAGGACCACAAACTTTCCCAAGTAGGACACGATATTTCGTTGCATTGGTCATTATCTCTCTCTCACTGCGTGTCTGTGTGTGTGCTTGCGCGCAAGCGTTATATTTCGGAAAGAGACGGAGAGATAAAAGGCAACAGAGAGAGACAGAGAATGTGAAAAAAAGGTTTTCTGTCCCCCTCTCTCTCTCTCTCTCTTTCTTTTTTCTCTTTCTCTCGGGGCTGAGTGAAAAAAGCTGAATTTAATTACCCTGAAGCTTATTTCATTACCCTCTCAATAAATCTTCGTCATTTTATTTGTCCTCTCTCTCTCGATCAACACACCACTCTCCTTGACTCTCTCTCTCGTCTCCTCTCTCTCTCTCTCTCTGCGCTCTCTCTCTCTTCTTCATCAAATCTCTCTGTCGTCTCTCTCTCTCTCACTCTCTCTCTCTCTCACTCACACACACAAAACACACACACACACACACACCACACACACGCCACGGACACAAACTACACCACACAACACACACACACACACACACAAACACACACACACACACACACATACATAAAGAACTAGAGTGTGTGTTGTGTGTGTGAGAGAGAGAAGAGAGGAGAGAGAGAGAAGAGAGAGAGCCGAGAGAGAGAGAGAGAGAGGAAATAATTATGGTTCCTCGGAATCGAGAGGGACATTAGTATGGTGTGTGTGTGTGTGTGTGTGTGTGTGTGTGTGTGTGTGTCTGTGTGTGTTGTGTGTGTGTGTGTGTGTGGTGTGTGTGGTGTGTGTGTGTGTGTGTGTGTGTTAGATGCACTTGTCTTAAGCGCATGCCGAAATTACAAAGCGTGTGCTAAGCTTCGTTATGTATCGTTGTTGTTAACTTTTTAGAAAATGACCTTGTGTGTGTATTTATTTTGGTAAGAGAATGGAGGATAATAGAATAGTTGTTTGTTTGTTTTGCATTTAGTTTGTTTAGTTGTCTTTAATTTACTAAATTACCCCCCCTCCCCCCACCCGCCCCCCCTGTTCATGAACTGTTCAATAAGGTATTGCTAACTCTATCCTAACTAGGGTTGGCTAACCCCCTGTTAATTAACCGTTCAATTGAGGTATGGCTAACTCTGTCCTAACTAGGGTTAATTAACCCCCTGTTGATGAACCGTTTAATTGAGGTATGGCTAACTGTATCGTAACTATGGTTATGTAACCCCATTGTTAATGAACAGTTTCATTGAGGTATGACTAACTATC
>CM065694.1:43156285-43173785 GCA_017654935.2 Phymorhynchus buccinoides
ATTACAATATATACAAAGTTTTCTTTCATTTACCAAAAAATGGTTAAAAGTTTTAAAATCCGACTGTTGGTATGCAAAAAGCATAAATTGTTCAATTTAAAATATTATACTATATCTGTTTGTTGATGTTTATGGGTGAATTTTGTTAGCTCTTCAATGTTCAAAAGAAGTTTAATGTTTATAGAGTGAGGGTCCCTAACTTAGTTTTTAAAAGAAATGTTAGCCCTCTCGACTAGGCTCCCTAAAAAACAAAGTATAGGCCGAGTCAGGGCAACATTAAACTAGGCGAAAAAAACTAAGTATTTACAAAAATAGCATAATAGGGACCCTGTCTCTTCTTGTTAATTCCTGTTTGGTGCTTTGTTATAAAAAAAATAATTTAATATTTGGTAAAATGTTTACACTAGTTCGGCGTTTTACTTCACAAAAAAGAGTTCCATATGATGTTATTTACAGGGGATCTTTTTTAACGTAGCATAATATATGGTATTTGTCCTATGTACAGTAGAGGAGGGGGCGGCTAACGATTCTAACTTGCTGGCACCGGGGGGAGGGAGGGAGAGGGACCCCTCCTCCCCGGCCCGAGCAGGGGAAAGACGTCACTTTAGCGGGATCGTGCACAAAGTGCGGGGGATGCCTGAACGCTCGTAAGCGTAAAAGTTGTTTTGCTTCGTGTGGTGGTTTTTTTTATGGTTCCAATGATGTTGAAAAAGTGCACGGTACTAATACATTGACTTAAGTGTTTATATCTTTATTATTTATAGGCTTAGGACTTTCCTGGTATTATATCGGTTGAACCCGATCACAACTCATACATCTGTATCGGGACAGTTTTGTAAGGGACAGGTAGAAAAAGTCCTTTGATGAATTTCATGTGCCAGGAATGGGATGCGGAGTAGGCGTCCAACTCCTCAGCCCACCTCTGGTATGAATTGCGTTTCAAATGTCTTTTTTTTTATTTCTGAAAGAGATAGTTTTATGTTGGTAATTTGACCTATATTGTGTTCCGCTGCCATTTTGGCTGCTTTGTGAGGGAGGTCATTTCCTTTTAACCCGAGATGGGAAGGAATCCATATATAGTTAGGTCGGTGACTTTTATTATTATTTGGTTGACTAGGTTTTTGATTTCCTGAATAAGTTTTGTTCTATTTTTAGTGCTTACTTCATGCCGTTTGACCCCGTTTTTTCTTCACTAGCGACAGCCGACCCCCAATGAAGAAAAACTATCCGTACCAATCCTATCGTTTGATTTGACCTAAAGGTGTGATACGCAGCCAACCATGAACAACGACATTGTTCGCGCACGCGCAGAACTGGTCAGTTTCCATCCTCCATCTCTCCCCCCCCCTTCCCCCCCCGCCTCCTTCTTGACACACTCACTTTGGGAGACACTATAACGGTTAACCACCCCTCTCTCTCTCTCTCTCTGATTGCTAAAATGTTGTGATAAAAACAACAAAGCAATCATACAAAAATTTGCCCAGTGTGTGCGCTTGTTTATCTATTATTTTCTATTTATTTTCAGATCTGGTTTAAATAACATTTTTTAAATAGCACTTGTTTTAGTGCATGCCAAAATTACAAAGCACGTGTTAAGCTTTGTTATGTTAAGTGTTGTTGTAGATCTTTCTTTCTTATATAGAAAATGAGCTTATATATGTATGTATTTGTGTAAGTGAATGTGTATGTGTGTGTAGAATAGTTGTTTTGTTAGCTTTGCTTTTAGCTGGTTTAGTTGTCTTGAATTTACTATAAAAAAATGTTAAGCACACCCCCATCCATTCATCCATTCTCTAAATAACTAGACTATGCAACGAGATTGTGTGATCCCACTCGGGAATAAGTGTGGCCCTAAAAAGGGCCGGCCCTGGAGGGGCGTTCCTGAGGGAGGGGGCAGACCAAGGCTGGCAGAGGGACCCTAGTCTGCCCAGAAGTCGGAGCCTCTGTAGTGGTGGCCCAGGCTCAGCTCGGAGTAGTGGTGGCGGGGGGCGGGGGGCGGCCCGATCAGCTTCATCAGGCCCATCAGGTGGTCCAGCTCAGACACGGGATCCACCTTCCTCCTCTTGGCCCCGGGCAGAGGGAGCGCTTCCTCCTCCTCCTCCCTCTCCTCCACAGGCGGAGGGCTGCTGGGGGGAGGACTGGGACTCCTGGCCTCTGGCAGGAGGGGCTTGGCAACTGGCGGAAACTTGAAGGTGAAGGGCTTGACCTCTGGCTGGTGAAGCTTGGCCTCAGACTGACGTGGGGCAGAATCCATCTCGACAGCAATGTTCGCAGCAGACGTTTCTTTCAAAGTCGCGAGAGCAAATGAAGCTTGCACTGCCCCCTTGCTGTCTTTTATAGACGACAGTTTGTTCCGCAGGGAGGGGAAGCTAGACGCGCCAAGCCTATTGGTTGATTTTATCCCATTCCTGTGCTCGGTCAACCATGAACAACGACAGCTTGACCCACAGGGCGGAAAAACTAGACGCGCCAATCCTATTGGTTGATTCTAACTCACACCTGTGCTCAGTCAACCATGAACAACGACAGTGTTCGCGCGCACGCAGAACTGGTCAGTTTCCACTTTCTTTAGTGTTTTCACACTGCACTCTGATTGGTTGAAACAAGAGTAGGGGACTGGGTTTGGGAAAGGCATAAAAATGGGCTGTTGGAAAAAAAGCCATTCGAAGTTCAAGTTAAGTTTATTTTCAAAAAAAACCTAGGGGCACAAGAAAACAATCACAATTATGTTGCGGCAACTGAACAACACCTCACACACACTGGTTTTAAACAACATACCAGTGCACAATTCCAAACATTTATAAACTTGCAATAACCATCTGCAAAGGCGCGTACACGCGCCCATACACACAAACACTCCAAATTATTGAATCTTCAGAAAGATAAATAAAAAAACAAAAACAAAACAAAACAGACGTTGCCAGTAAGCCCAACACTTTGCGTACCAGGTTTGGCTAATAGTCTGTGAAACTAAAGCAGTATGGGTCACATTGTTAAATAATGCTCAAAATTCTTTTTAAATAACCTTTATGAAACAAACTAAGCGGGTAAGGGTTCGTTCATTTTTATTATGAAATAAAGATTTAAACTTGATTACGTTTGGTCTTTTCAAGTAATAGTTTGTCAACTATGTCTTTCTTGCATCCTTGAATGCCACATTATGAACAACATCATCACAACCCACATTATGTTCAACATCATGACCCACATTGTTATCAACATCACCATGACCCACACTACACCCAATATCATCATGATCCACACTATCGACATCATCATGACCCATATTATTATCAAAATCATCATGGCCAACATTACACCCAACATCATCATGACCCACATTATACCCAACATCCTGATGACCCACATGTTTATCAACATCATTATGACCCACATTACCATTATCATGACCCATAGTATCAACATCTTCATGACCCACATTACATCCAGCATCATCATGACCCACATTATCAACATCATCATGAACCACATTCCACCCAACATCATCTTGATCAACATTACACCCGACATCATCATGGCCCACATTACACCCTACATCATCATGACCCACATTATCAACATCATCATGACCCACATTATCAACATTATCATGACCCACATTATCAACATCATCATGACCCACATTACACCCAACATCATCATGACCCACATTCCATCCAACATCATCATGACCCACATTCCACCCAACATCATCATGACCCACATTCCACCCAACATCATCATGACCCACATTACACCCGACATCATCATGACCCACATTCCACCCAACATCATCATGACCCACATTCCACCCAACATCATCGTGACCCGCAATATCAGCAGCATCATGACCCACATTCCACCCAGCATCGTCATGACCCGCATTATCAGCATCATCATGACCCACATTACAACCAACATCATCATGACCCGCATCATGTCCAACTTCATCATGACGCAAATTATCAGCAGCATCATGACCCACATTATCAACATTATCATGACCCACATTACACCCAACATCATCATGACCCACATTATGCCCAACATCATCATGACCCACATTATACCCAACATCACCATGACCCACATTACACCCAACTTCATCATGACCTACATTATCAACATCATGACCCACATTATCAACATCATGACCCACATTATCAACATCATGACCCACCTTATCAACATCATCATGACCCACATTCCACCCAACATCATCATGACCCACATTATCAACATCATGACCCACATTATCAACATCATGACCCACATTATCAACATCATGACCCACCTTATCAACATCACCATGACCCACATTCCACCCAACATCATCATGATCCACCTTATCAACATCATGACCCACCTTATCAACATCATGATCCACCTTAACAACATCATGATCCACCTTATCATCATCATGACTCACCTTATCATCATCATGACTCACCTTATCATCATCATGATCCACCTTATCATCATCACCATGACCCACATTCCACCCAACATCATCATGACCCACCTTATCATCATCATGATCCACCTTATCAACATCATGATCCACCTTATCAACATCATGACCCACCTTATCAACATCATGATCCACCTTATCAACATCATGATCCACCTTATCAACATCATGATCCACCTTATCAACATCATGACCCACCTTATCAACATCATGATCCACCTTATCAACATCATGATCCACCTTATCAACATCATGATCCACCTTATCAACATCATGATCCACCTTATCAACATCATGATCCACCTTAACAACATCATGATCCACCTTATCAACATCATGACCCACCTTATCAACATCATGACCCACATTATCAACATCATGATCCACCTTATCAACATCATGATCCACCTTATCAACATCATGATCCACCTTATCAACATCATGACCCACCTTATCAACATCATGACCCACCTTATCAACATCATGATCCACCTTATCAACATCATGATCCACCTTATCAACATCATGACCCACCTTATCAACATCATGATCCACCTTATCAACATCATGACCCACATTATCAACATCATGATCCACCTTATCAACATCATGATCCACCTTATCAACATCATGATCCACCTTATCAACATCATGATCCACCTTATCAACATCATGACCCACCTTATCAACATCATGATCCACCTTATCAACATCATGACCCACATTATCAACATCATGATCCACATTATCAACATCATGACCCACCTTATCAACATCATGACCCACCTTAACAACATCATGATCCACCTTATCAACATCATGATCCACCTTATCAACATCATGATCCACCTTATCAACATCATGATCCACCTTATCAACATCATGACCCACATTATCAACATCATGATCCACCTTATCAACATCATGATCCACCTTATCAACATCATGACCCACATTATCAACATCATGACCCACATTCCACCCAACTTCATCATGACCCACATTATCAACATCATGACCCACATTCCACCCAACATCATCATGACCCACATTACAACCAACATCATAATGACCCGCATCATGACCCACATTATTAGCAGCATCATGACCCACTTTATCAACATTATCATGACCCACATTCCACCCAACATCATCATGACCCACATTGCACCCAACATCATCATGACCCACATTGTGACCGACATTAACATGACCCACAATATTACTATCATCCTCATGTGTCACATTATGGCTAACATCATCATGACCTTCAATGTGACCATTCTCATCATGTCTAACATTATTAACATCAACACTATTACCCTCATTTGGAGCAACATCAAGACTCACATGACTACGGCCCATACTATGACAAACATCACGGCCCACATTATGACCCATGTCATCATGACTCGCATCAGCATAACCCATTTTACTATGACACACATTATCATATCTCTCATCACGACCATCATCATCATGACCCATCACACCCATATCCACATCATCATGACCCACCACACCCATATCCACATCATCATGACCCACCACACCCATATCCACATCATCATGACCCACCACACCCATATCCACATCATCATGACCCACCACACCCATATCCACATCATCATGACCCACCACACCCATATCCACATCATCATGACCCACCACACCCATATCCACATCACCATGACCCACCACACCCATATCCACATAATCATGACCCACCACACCCATATCCACATCATCATGACCCACCACACCCATATCCACATCATCATGACACACCACACCCATATCCACATCATCATGACCCACCACACCCATATCCACATCATCATGACCCACCACACCCATATCCACATCATCATGACCCACCACACCCATATCCACATCATCATGACCCACCACACCCATATCCACATCATCATGACCCACCACACGCATATCCACATCATCATGACCCACCACACCCACATCATCATCATGACCCACCACACCCATATCCACATCATCATGACCCACCACACCCATATCCACATCATCATGACCCCCATCACCATGCCATACATTATGACCCACTTCAGCCTGACCCACATCCGCATGACCCATACAGTTATGACCCGCATTTTGACTGAGATCATCATGGACCACACTATTACCGACCTCATCATTATGACCCACATTGTGATCCACTTCCGCAAGACACGCATTAAGACCAATATCGCCATGCTCTACTCGCTCTACTCTCTCACGGTCCACTTTTTCAAATTTCACTTCCCCATGACCCACACCATCGTGGTCAGGAAAATCCTCATGATTCACATTGACACAACCCCCATCATCATCGTCCACTCCCTGTAGACCCACGTTTGGTCCCACATCATTACTATCAACGTCACCATCATCCACAATGTCTCGCATAATATTCTGATCACACACTTTATAACATTTCTTTGCACCAGCATAAAATGGTTTCTGATCATGCCTAGTTGCATCGGCCTCATTATAAACACTATATTCGTTTCCAATTCTACTTTTATTCAATGCCATACAGACTTCATCCCTCCTCTCACCTTCGTAACCATCCCTCCTCCCACAGCATATACTGGACGTTACCGTTGAGGAGCAGAGGTGTGCATGCAGATCATCGTCTGAGCCCCGGGGGGAACCCTATTCCACGATGTCGCTCCCATCAAAGACCGGATGGCCCAGGCCCAACCGTTCGTAGTCGATCTCCGTCAGCCCCAGACGGAACAGGTCGTCAGGGCTGTCAATGCTGATGGGCCTTGGACGGTCCTCTGGGTGGAGCCCTGGGATCGATTCCCTTCTGTACTGGATGGTGCCGTCCACGGTCCACGCCCTTTCTACTCCTGGCAGGCTCTTCACGTACCCCAGTAATCTTGAACGGAGAGGCGTGAGGTCGTCGTTTATAAACACCTTCTCATAGCTGCTCTTTCCTTTCAGGTTCTTTTTCTTCATCATAAGTTCTCGTCGCTTTCGTCTTGAAACAAACTTCACTAGAACTGCCCGAGGACCCCTGTCTCCCCTGCCCGCCCTGTGACAGGCGGCGATATCTGTCTCCGTCACCACTACCCCGACATCTCTCATCACGGCCATAGTCTTGCTTTCCAGCTGTTCTGCAGTTTCTCCATCTTCTGCTTTAAGCCCAAAAATACGGACTGATTCTCTGCGGGTGTATTGCTGGAGCCTATCGTTTTCATAGTCAAGGCGGGTGACAGCAGCTTGCAGCTTGCGGTTTTTGGAAGGGACTGGCTGAGGTCGGCTAATTCTTTTCTCCAGGTCACTCACTAAGCTCTTTACCACTTCTCCCATCGCCACTGACACAGCGGTGGCCAGGGCCGGGATTAACTAGGAGTGGGTTTTCTTCAGCATTACCACCCTCCTTTCCCCTCCCGAAACCCCCAGCGACCCTAGTGTCTCTTGCACCTTCGATAGAACAACTTCATGTATCACAGATACGTCAATGGAACTGGCGTTGGAACTAGAGAGAGAGAGAGAGAGAACGCTGTCGGCTGCGGGAACATTTCGGACGGAATCCGAGTCGTGAAGATACCTGCCGTGATGCTGGAGTCAGCATCATCAAAGTTCAGGGCGTAGATGCGAGCATCTGTGGTGCGGTAGTCCGCTTGTCTGGTCAACAACAAAGTAAAGAAAAAAGTTACAAAAATTCAACAGCACCCGGTGTTCCCAGGCGGTCACCCATCCAAATACTGACCAGGCCCGACGTTGCTTAACTTTGGTGATCGGACGAGAACCGGTGTTTTCAACGTGGTGTGGCCGTTGGCTGGTCAGACTTCAAAATCGTGAACAGTACACACAGTCTCTCAGGGCCGGGTGGGTGTGAAGGGAGGGGGTGGGGTGGGGTGGTGATGGTTGCGACGCGTTGACTCACACTCCGTTTCTGAGACCGTCGTTTCATTGGTTCGCATCTGAACCGCGAGCTAATTTGCGTAAGGTATAAATAGTGTGATTATGCAAATTTTGAAACATTTTGCGTTTGCTCTCACTTTGCCATTAGCTCTGTTTCTGCTATATTCCATATTTATGTTATCTGTGTGTGTTCGCGGTGTATTGCGTTTGTGTTTGAATGCGCTTTGAATGCTAACGCCTGTGTGCGCTTTGATTTGATTTCTATCAAGATTGTGTGCGTGTGTGTCTGTCTGTCTGTCTGTCTGTCTGTGTAATGCACTTGTTTTACTACATGCCAAAATTATAACGCGTGTGTTAAGTGTTGCCATGTATCTTTTTTATATAGAAAATGAGCTTGTATGTGTAATGATTTTCTGTAAGTGAATGTGTATGTATGTGTAGAATAGTTGCTTGTTCGCAGAGGGAGCGCTTCCTCCTCCTCCTCCCTCTCCTCCACAGGCGGAGGGCTGATGGGGGGAGGACTGGGACTCCTGGCCTCTGGCTGGAGGGGCTTGGCAACTGGCGGAAACTTGAAGTTGAAGGGCTTGACCTCTGGCTGGTGAGGCTTGGCGTCAGACTGATGTGGGGCAGAATCCATCTCGACAGCAATGTTCGCAGCAGACGTTCCTTTCAAAGTCGCGAAAGCAAATGAAGCTTGCGCTACGATGAATTTAGCTTTACGTCCTCCTGGCCGAAGCCATATGGGACATTACTTTTTACTTGTGGTTTTTAGGAAAAAAACTTGCGCTGGCCCCTTGCTGTCTTATATAGACGACAGCTTGTTGCGCAGGGAGGAAAAGCTAGACGCGCCAATCCTATTGGTTGATTGTATCTCATTCCTGTGCTCAGTCAACCATGAACAACGACAGTGCGCTTGACCAACTGGGAGGAAAAACTGGACGCGCCATTTCTATTGGTTGACTCTAATTCCTGTGCTCAGTCAACCATGAACAACGAACTCGCGCACAACCGGTCAGTTTTCCCATTCTTCATCGTTTTCACCCTGCAATCTGATTGGTTGAAACAAGAGTAGCGGACTGGGTCTGGGAAAGGCATAAAAGGGGCTGTTGGAAAAAAACCCATTCCACTTTATTTTTGATCTGCGGTTTGACTGTCGATCAGAGCAACATGGACGTTATCGCCGACATTGAAGCCCTCCAAGCCCGCCTCGCAGCCGACATGACTAACGTACCGTTCACCAGCATGGTCTACGGAGCCATCAGGGCTCTGAGAGAACCGAGGGGCTCCAGCAGCCAGGCCATCCTGCGCTACATCATGGACCACTACCAGCTGGACCAGGACGTCCACCAGCTCAGGGCCCGCCTCAAGCACCACCTCAAAGCTGGCGTCACAGATGGCAGCATCTGGCTCAGGTCTCATGGACGCTATTCTCTGGAACCTGTCAGAATGCCACCATCCACTCTGCCACCTCCGGTCAGACAGCGAAAACAGACCCCTGTAGTTAAGCTGGAAAAGCTCGCAGATTTGATGCTGCTTGTTCACGCCATCAAACTTGAAAGGAAAGAGTAGAGGGGGAACAACACCTCGTTTTCATCCCAGCCCTTTTCAGGGCTACACAGATTCCAAAGTGGGTCACTCATCTCGTTGCATTGAGTCTGTGTGTGTGTGTGTGTGTGTGTGTGTGTGTGTGTGTGTGTGTGTGTGTGTGTGTGTGTGTGTGTGTGTGTGTGTGTGTGTGTGTGTGTGTGTGTGTGTGTGTGTGTGTGTGTGTGTGTCTGTGTGTGTGTCTAACGCCCCCGCCCCCTTCCTTACCTTCCCCACCCCTTCTCCCCCTGTGTCTTTGACAAAGGAATCACAGGTACAATCCTATGCACACAAAGGCTACACACACCGACATAATTATACCCAATACACACATGCATACTCACACACAAATACAAACATACATACAAGCACGCGCACACACATATACCCATCACTCCCCACAAACA
Organism: Phymorhynchus buccinoides; assembly: GCA_017654935.2. Taxonomy (NCBI): domain Eukaryota; kingdom Metazoa; phylum Mollusca; class Gastropoda; order Neogastropoda; family Raphitomidae; genus Phymorhynchus; species Phymorhynchus buccinoides. Next base: position 43,166,642 of record CM065694.1, read on the forward strand.
CACACAGACACATTCATTCACGCATACAAGCACTCACACATACCCGTTTCTCCCCACAAAAAAACACATACACACACATCAGGCATCAGAATAGTCTGAAGTCCAATTCTCTGAAACCTGCGGTAAAAGGGCTATCTAGGCCCTAGTCTGAAGAGGGACATCATTGAAATGAGTTCCCAACACCACCAACAAGGCTAAATATAGTAAGACATCACTTTAAAATGCTATTTAGCTCAAAGGATAACACTCAATGAAAAGGCAAAACCTCTGACAAGAGAAGCCAATCCTCTGTCAGAAATTCTTAATCCTCTGAAATCCTCTGATTCTCTGACACATACAAATAGCCACAAACACATGCACACACACACATAATACACACACATACAGTGCACGCACGCACACACACGTGCATATACCAGCACAAGCTTACACACGTGCCAAAGTGCAACCAGAGCCAGCCATAATAATGCCGTGCCAATCAAGAGAATGACCCAGCCAGCCAGGCCCCGCTGATCAGTCCCCTATATTATGCAGTACCAATCAAGAGAATGACCCAGCCAGCCAGGCCCCGCTGATCAGTCCCCTATATTATGCCGTGCCAATCAATAGAATGACCCAGCCAGCCAGGCCCCGCTGAAACATTTCGCGTTTGATCAGTCCCCTATATTATGCCGTGCCAATCAATAGAATGACCCAGCCAGCCAGGCCCCGCTGATCAGTCCCCTATATGATGCCAGTACCAATCAAGAGAATGACCCAGCCAGCCAGGCCCCGCTGATCAGTCCCCTATATGATGCAGTACCAATCAAGAGAATGACCCAGCCAGCCAGGCCCCGCTGATCAGAAACTGCCCCTATATGATGCCAGTACCAATCAAGAGAATGACCCAGCCAGCCAGAATAAGGACCCCATATGATGCCACGTCAATCAAGAGAATGATCCAGCCAGCCAGGCACCTCTGATCAGGCACCCATATGATGCCGTACCAATCAAAATAATGACCCAGCCAGCCAGGCACCGCTAGTCAGTCTCCCATATGATGCCACGTCAATCACGAAAATGACCCAGCCAGCCAGGACCCATTGTCGATCGGACCCAGCATGATGCTGCACCAATTAAGAGAATGACCCAGCCAGCCAGGATCCATTGTCAATTAGCACCAACATGATGTTGTGTCAAGCAAAAGAATGACCCAGCCAGCCAGGCCCCAACATGATGCCGCGCCACGCAATACAAACGCCAACAATGATGATTGGTGTAGATTCATTATGGCTTGGAGATGTGTCATACCGAACTATCAACTGTCTGCATTTTCCAGTCCTTAATGGTCTGGCTTTTTGGCTTGACTTTCTTCACAAACAACACACACACACACACACACACACACACACACACACGTGCGCGCGCACATACACACAAACGAGTGCGTGCGCGCGCACACACAAAACAGATAGACAGACAGACACACATGGTCTGGCTTTTTAGCTTGACTTTCTTCACAAACAACACACACACACGTGCGTGCGTGAGCGCGCATACACACACACACACGTGCGTGCGTGCGCGCACACACACACACACACACACAAAACAGATAGACAGACAGACACACACACGCAGATAGATAGACAGACAGACAGACATAGAGACAGACAGACAGAGAAACAGACAGACAAAGTGGCAGGTGGCCAAGCCAACCAACAGAAACCACCCTCTCACCTCACATGGTAGAGGATGGACACTGCGTTTGTCCACAAAATACTGCCACCATGAGGGGGGTGAAGAACACCACTGCTGGCAACACCCAGATTATCGCCACCATCACCTGGACCTGAAATCATCATCAGTATCATCATCATCATCATCATCGTTGTCATTGCTATCATCATCATCATCATCATCATCATCATAAACATCATCATCATCATCATCATTATTATCATCACCCTAAGATGGTTGTGAAGAACACCCCTGCTGGTAACACCCAGATTATCACCACCATCACATGGACCTGAAATCGTCATCATCATCATCATCGTTGTTATCATCATCATCATTGTTATTATCATCATCGTCATTGCTATCATCATCATCGTTATCATCATGATTGATAGCATCATCATCATCATCATTGTTATCATCATAATCATAATCATCATCATCTGCCTTTTAGTCATGCTCATATTGTAGTTTTGGTATGTTGGTGTATCTATCAAGGAGGTTTTTGAATTGTGTTAGATTCTGTGCTCTTTTAATATGTGCAGGAAGAGTATTCCAAAACTTTGTTGCTCAGTTAGAAAAACAAATGTCTTTCTAATATTAGTACGGCTATACTGGGTTAGTATTTTAAGATCACTGTTACGGGTTCTTGAGTCAGTTGTTAGCTGGAACAAAGATCGTAGCACAAAATGTGCCACGTGGGGCTTAACAGTCGCCGAGCGGAAGACATGTCTCAGTGTTAAGGGTGTACACCCCACCAATTAAGGGTGTGCATCCCGGAAAAGGATTTGCACCCAGTCAAGGGTGTTTAGGTGTATCACCCAAAGGACACAAGGAATAAATGAATAAAAAAAAGTTTGTAGGAATACAAACCTAGTCCTACACATACAGGCATACAAACCTAGGCCTATACACACACGCCTACAAACCTAGGCCTATACACACACGCCTACAAACCTAGGCCTATACACACACGCCTACAAACCTAGGCCTATACACACACGCCTACAAACCTAGGCCTATACACACACGCCTACAAACCTAGTCCTACACATACAGGCATAGAAACCTAGGCCTACACATACACGCATACAAACCTAGGCATACACATACACGCATACAAACCTAGGCCTACACACGCACGCCTACAAACCTAGGCCTACGCACACAGGCCTACAAACCTAGTCCTACACACACAGGCCTACAAACCTAGTCCTACACATACAGGCCTACAAACCTAGTCCTACACATGCACGCCTACAAACCTAGGCCTACCAATGCACGCCTACAAACCTAGGCATACACATGCACGCCTACAAACCTAGTCACACACATGCACGCCTACATATCTAGGCCTACCCATGCACGCCTACAAACCTAGGTCTACACATGCACGCCTACAAACCTAGGTATACACTGCACGCCTACAAACCTAGGCCTACATGCACGCCTACAAATCTAGGCCTATGCAATCAAAGTCATAATCATATAGCTCTACAAACCCTAGGCCTACAAAACAAATCCATATGGCACAAACTCACAAACCTAGACCTGCACATACACACACGTGCGCACACGCGCAAACACACGCATACGCATGCACACATGAGACCAAATATACAGTGAAACACACACACACACACACCTAAGTCTACACGCACACAGTGACACACACAGACAGCGCTTGACACCCAGTCAAGGGTGTTTAGGTGTATCACCCAAAGGACACAAGGAATAAATGAATAGGCCAAAACGTTTCTAGGAAGACACAATCTAGTCCTACACATACAGCTCTACAAACCTAGGCCTATACACACACGCCTACAAAACTATATACACAAACACTACAAACCTAGACCTGCACATACACACACGTGCGCTCACGCGCATACGCATGCACACAACACACACATATACATATAGGCCTATACACACACGCCTACAAACCAGGCCTAAAACACACACAACACCTAGACCTATACACACACGCCTACACACCTAGGCCTAAACACACACGCCTACACAACCTAGGCCTATACACACACGCCTAGTCAAGGGTGTTTAGGCCTATCACACAAAGGACACTACAATACCTAGGCCTAGGCCTACGTTTGCACGCCTACAAACCTAGGCCTACACACACACGCCTACAAACCTAGGCCTACACACACACGCCTACAAACCTAGGCCTACACACACACGCCTACAAACCTAGGCCTATACACACACGCCTACAAACCTAGGCCTATACACACACGCCTACAAACCTAGGCCTACACACACACGCCTACAAACCTAGGCCTACACATACACGCCTACAAACCTAGGCCTACACACACACGCCTACAAACCTAGGCCTACACACACACGCCTACAAACCTAGGCCTATACACACACGCCTACAAACCTAGGCCTACACACACACGCCTACAAACCTAGGCCTACACACACACGCCTACAAACCTAGGCCTATACACACACGCCTACAAACCTAGGCCTATACACACACGCCTACAAACCTAGGCCTATACACACACGCCTACAAACCTAGGCCTATACACACACGCCTACAAACCTAGGTCTATACACACACGCCTACAAACCTAGGCCTACACACACACGCCTACAAACCTAGGCCTACACACACACGCCTACAAACCTAGTCCTACACATGCACGCCTACAAACCTAGGCCTACACATGCACGCCTACAAACCTAGGCCTACACATGCACGCCTACAAACCTACACACACCTATACACTGACCTACATATCTAGACCTACCCATGCACGCCTACAAACCTAGGTCTACACATGCACGCCTACAAACCTAGGTATACACTGACCTACATATCTAGGACTACACATCTAGGCCTATACAATCAAAGTCATACATCATATAGCTCTACAAAACCTAGGCCTACAAACACAAAAACATATGGCACAAACACACAAACCTAGACCTGCACATACACACACGTGCGCACACGCGCAACACACACGCATACACACATGCAAACACACACACACAGACCACATATACAGTGAAACACACACACACACACACACCTAAGTCTACACGCACACAGTGACACACACACACACACACACACACACACACACACACACACACACACACACACACACACACACACATCTACACACACACACACACACACACACACACACACACACACACTAACACTACACACACACAGTGACACACACACACACACACACACACACACACACACACACACACACACACACACACACACCTAAGTCTACACGCACACAGTGACACACACAGACAGACAGACATGCAACACACACACACACACACACACACACACACACACACACACACACACACACACACACACACACACACACACACACCTAAGTCTACACGCACACAGTGACACACACATACAGACAGACATGCAAACACACACACACACACACACAGTTGTGACAGACACACACCTAAGTCTACACACACACAGTGACACACAGACAGACAGACAGGCAAAACAAAGTGCTACTACCACAGACTCTTCTGCCTTGTTCACTTCTTTGTTCAATCATGGAAACAAAATGAAAGAAAATGTAGACTATAACATTTGCAACAAAAACACCTTTGTTTGCAAACAGAAAGTGATAAATATCAAACTTTACCTTTCGTGTCATCGACGGTTGATTCTTGCATACGTATTGTTCCTTTCGGTTCCTGGAGTAAACAGTACCAAACGATTGCTCGCGCATGACAAACACAAATACACACATGTCAAATCGCGGGCTGGCTCACGAAACCGAGTATCCTGTCTCTTTTTGGGGGGTAGGGTTGGATGGGCCCCTGCAATGGCGATCCTGTCTCCAGCCATCTCCAAGTCAATTACGCTTGTAAGCTTCTAGTTGTAAGAGCAAACGCGAAATGTTTCAAAATTTGCGTAATCACACTATTTATCCCTTTTACAAATTAGCTCGCGGTTCAAATGCGAACCAATGAAACGACGGTCTCAGAATCGTCGCAACCATCACCACCATACCCTCTCCCCTCACACCCACCCGGCCCTGGGAGACTTTGTGTACTGTTGAATGAATGAAATTTGGAATTTTACGTCCTCTCGACTGGGAAGGCACATATGGGACAATTTTTTGTGTACTGTTCCCGATTTTGAAGTCTGAACAGCCAACAGCCATACCACATTGAAAACACCGGTTCTCGTCCGATCACCGAAGTTAAGCAACGTCGGGCCTGGTCAGTACTTGGATGGGTGACCGCCTGGGAACACCGGGTGCTATTGATTTTTTTAAACTTTTTTTCACTTTGTTGTTGCCTTGTTTTAAAACATTTTCAAGACGTATTTTAGTAATTACTTAATGTCTTCGAACTCTGCTTCTTTTAGTTTAAAAAAAAAACAACCCAGGCTGGTCCTAACCGTTCCCAACCGAGAGTCCGTGGTGAGAGGGTCGACTATGCTGACTCTCTCATCATGTGATGATCCCGAGGCAAAAGTGGCAGCTTGCTTTCGACGTCCTACTGGGTGGCAGCCGGTGGGAAGGGCGACACAGGATCTTCTCCCTCACCAGATAAGAGACGAGGAACTTGCAGACCGACACGACGACATGCAGCGACGTGGATCATCTCTGCTGATTTGACTTTGTCAATGATCCGCCGGCACCCAACAGACAAGCGGACTACTGCACCATGTGGGTATTGCTCATCCAGCATAGCCAGCGTCAGAGCCTTTTCCTGTGGTGAGGACTGTTGCATCCCGGGAAAGGATTTGCACCCAGTCAAGGGTGCTTATGTGTATCGGCTCCTTGTCCAACAGTGAGTGGCGCTACACTGAAAGCCACCTCCCAGAGGATGAAGAGCGGCGCTCCACCCACCTCCTGGGCAACAGCACAGCCAAAGCCCACTGTTGGTTGCCGGCGGATCATTTACAAAAAGTCAAATGATCCACGTCGCTGCATGTCGTCGTGTCGTATGCAAGTTCCTCGTCTCTTATCTGGTGAGGGAGGAGATCCTGTGTCGCCCTTCCCACCGGCGGCTGCCACTCAGTAGGACTCGGAATCATCACATGATGAGAGAGTCAGCATAGTGGACCCTCTCACCACGGACTCCCGGTTGAGAACGGTTAGGACCAGCCTGGGATTATTTTTTTTATAAAACTAAAAGAAGCAGAGTTCGAAGACATTAAGTAATGACTAAAGTACATCTTGAAAATGTTTTAAAACAAAGCAACGACAAAGTAAAAAAAAAAAGTTTAGAAAAATTCAACAGCACCCGGTGTTCCCAGGCGGTCACCCATCCAAATACTGACCAAATTGCTTAACGTCGGTGATCGGACGAGAACCGGTATAATATTCTACTCTGTATTTAACTAATCGTTTATAACAAGTATTAAAACATATGCACT
>CM065694.1:43178785-43192174 GCA_017654935.2 Phymorhynchus buccinoides
TAAACATTCGACCTTAGGCACAAATTTGAAATTCGACGTTGGGCTCAACTGTGCTTTCGACCTTAGGCTCAACGATGCATTCGACCTTAGGCTCAACCGTACATTCGACCTTAGGCACAACTTTGAAATTCGACGTTGGGCTCAACTGTGCATTCGACCTTAGGCTCAAACGTAAAACTTACATGAAATTTTCGACATTAGGCACACTTGTCAGTCATGCCATTGTGTTTCGACCTTAGGCGCAACCGTACATTCGACGTTATTCCGGTCACCCATAAACTGTAGGTGGCAAGGCTGGCACGATCACAGTTATAATGGTGATAGGTTTTCAGAATACAGACAGTTCAAACTATATTTGTGAGGTTGTATTTTACATTGGGGGGCAGGGGGTGATATGAACAGGTATGCAAAATGTGCATTGTCACAATTTTGGTTTGGGGTTTCGGATATTTTCAGTCATCGTGGTAGATATAAAGCATAATTATTTTGAACAGGGTCAAAACGTTCGTCTTATTGGTGGTGATAGGGAAAATGAAATCCATTTCTTGCTTTGTTGTCCACCTCTTTGTAACTTAAGAATTAAACTAATGAAACCTAAATACTACTTGAATCCCTGTATACTTAAGTTAAATATGTTACTGTCTTGCACAAATGAAACAACTGTAGTTAGTTTGGCTACGAAGGATTAAACATAGTATGAACAATTATATCTTGATGTTGGTTTTGAATTTAGTTCAGTAGATTTTTAGCATATATGGTAAAACATGAAATGCATGACACTGTGGCCTTAAGTTGTAGTTGTAATTTCATATTGGATTTCAATATACAGTGCTCCCCGTTTATAGTAAACTCGGTTATAAGAAATTTCGGTTACAGTAAAGGAAAGCACTGGTTCCCGGCCAAAGGTCTACTGTTTTATTACTAAATAGTCCTCGGATAGTAGCAACTCGGTTATAAAAAAAAAAATATGCTATAGTAAAGTCACTTTTGGTTCCCCACAGGACTGGTTCCTGGGTTGCAATAAAAAAAAAAGTTGTCCTCTCTGTGACCTTTGTAAATATGTCACCAATGTATGCGTCACAGTTTCACCACTCCTCAACCCACCCATAGTAGCAACTGGGTTATAATTAATTATCCCCAAAAAACTCCTATAGTAAAGTCATTTGTGGTTCCTCCTGGGTTACAATAAAAAAAATTGTCCTCTTCATGACCTTTGTAAATACGTCATCAATGTATGAGTCACAGTCTCACTACTCCCTCTACCCACCTTCATCAACGAAATTGAAAGGCACTCAAAAACATGTTTCTTTCCCCTCATTCTTGTTAGCAAGAATGTGTAATTTATGCCGTTGCCAACCTTGAATGTTTCGTTATGTGCCTATGGACTTTCTTCAAAAGAAAAGACGAAACTTATCTCCAATTACAAGAGAAAATGGATGGCCATGGAGGAAGAAAAAGACAGGCGTTGTCTTTAAAAAGACAAATTCAACTCGTTGACGAGGTTGAAAAGCATCCAACAAAGAAAAGATCTACTATAGCGGAAGAATTTCAGATTCAAAGCCATTCTGGAAGTTAGAGTTTGTACACTATATGCTTTTACAGCTAGTTTTGTTTTGTGCACAGGGAAATATACCATGTATAAACCCAATCACCTTTTTGGACCTCAAACCTTACGAGGAAGGGGTGGGATGGGTTTATATTCAGTATGTTACGTTAGCTTTGAATTTGAAAAAACGTCCTCGGATAAGATAAAACAATTATCATCAAAACTTTACTATATCCGAACATCGTTTATAAGAAAAACCTGTTATAGTAAAGGAAAATCCTTGCTCCCCTGGACTTTACTATAAGCAGGGTGCACTGTAGCTTAGTAATGGTGTTTTGACTATGTACAACAATGGTAAAACATTAAATGTATTGCATCTTGACCTTAAATTCTAGTTTGGGATTTTGAAGTTTTGATTTTCACACATAAAAATTGTGACCCCTTCTGTTAGGGGCATTGGCCTATACTGAATAAACATTCGTATTGGTATTCGTACTCTCTCTCTCTCTCTCTCTCTCTCTCTCTCTCTCTCTCTCTCTCTCTCTCTCTCTCTCTCTCTCTCTCTCTCTCTCTCTCTCTCTCTCTCTCTCTCTCTCTCCAATAAAATTTTATTTTATTTGTCTCAGTGCCTCGTTCCTCGATCTCCTTTCCGACATCCTCCTCGTTAACCATCTCTGCCAGAGCCCCTGCCAGCAGAGCGGCCACCAGAAGCAGTACAAGTAGTTTGCCCATGGCGTGGATCAGGTCTGCCTTCTGCAAGACAACAATCAGCACAGGCAGCTCAGAATTCCACCCCGAATTGTATATGCTGTTGGAAAGTTGTATGTATGCATGTGTGTGTGTGTGTGTGTGTGTGTGTGTGTGTGTGTGTGTGTGTGTGTGTGTGTGTGTGTGTGTGTGTGTGTGTGTGTGTGTGTGTGTGTGTGTGTGTGTGTGTGTGTGTGTGTGTGTGTGTGTGTGTGTGTGTGTGTGTGTGTGTGTGTGTGTGTGTGTGTGTGTGTGTGTGTGTGTGTAGACACTGTGTGTCTACGGCTGATTGTGCACTTCTTGTAGCACAATTTGCAAATGTGTTGAATTTTTCAATCATGGAAAACACATAGCCAAAACTCATACCCTGTAGTTCAGTTTTGCATTCACGAACGCGCAAAACATGCCGTTGTTCAAGAAACCGACTGATGAAGGTCCATATATGACACTGAGAGAAAGAAGTGCAAAGAGTGGCACTTCTTTGAGTACAATAGAAAAGACAATGCGTAGACATCATCTAGAGAGAGAGAGTGCTCGCAACAACATGGATACATTATTTCCTTAGTGACAGACATAAGACTCGATGCAATGCTTGTCCAACAGAGATCTCAGAAAGTTTGGGCCAAATGGACCCAAATGAATATGCCTTGTCTGATCACAGGGAACGAGACTTGGCAGAATTTCTGAATCATTTTAGACAAAAGCGCCAATGAGATGAAGAGTGCTCTTGACTGGTACAAACCCGTTGCACTGCAGTCAAAACATTCCATGTTTCTAAGTGACGTGTTTGCATTTCTTTAATAACCCAATGGCCAGTCAGCAATGATATTATGAGGAAGAAAACGACACTTATGGTAACCCATTTTGCTCAAGTGAATTTGTCAGACGTTACGAGATGAGTCTACCAGTAACGCACATCCATCGATACAACCAAGACTCTGGAATCTACTTTTGCACGGAAACGCTAGTGCCGATAAGGTCGCTGTGATCTTCCGAAAAGAGTAAGGTATAGAAAAGAGAGAAGGGGGTATGGTAGGGAGAGAAAAAGTGAGACAGAGGGAGAGAGAGAGAGAACGAACGAACGAACCATTTTAATGAATAGGCCGTTGCCCGTGTCATAAGGGACCAGAGGGGAAGGGGCGCAAGAAATAATGAAAACAATAATCTTTCACTAATACATTAAACTTTCAACAAACATAAGCAAAACATATGTAATTTTGTATCAAACAGTATCTGCGAGTTTGTAAATCAACAGCAACATAATTTAGAATGTACATTCAAAATAGAGAGAGAGAGAGAGAGAGAGAGAGAGAGAGAGAGAGAGAGAGAGAGAGAGAGAGAGAGAGAGAGAGAGAGAGAGAGAGAGAGAGAGAGAGAGAGAGAGAGAGAGAGAGAGAGAGAGAGAGAGAGAGAGAGAGAGAGAGAGAGAGAGAGAGAGATTACCGACAAGATATTGGCTCACACAAAGATAGGGTAGCAAAAGGCAACAGTTGAAGAGATTGTAGACTGCGTTGTAGTTGTCTTGAAGGCGAATGACACTCAGTTGTGACAAGCCATCTTTTATAGAGGACCTCTGGCGAATTGCATCAGACTTTTTAGCGACACGTCAGCATTACCTTACAGAGACCTTACCGCTAACAGCTTGCTGTGATGATTCATCTGTTATAGCGGACCTCTGAATGATTTCGTCAGATTTTAGCGACACGTCAGCACTGCCTTACTTAACCCTCGCGGCTAACTGCTTGCTGCGATGAGTCATCTGTTATAGAGGACCTCTGGATTATTTCCTTAGACTTTTAGCGACACGTCAGCGCTGCCACTTTGAGACATCACTGGTAACATCTTGCTGCGATGAATCATCTGTTATACAGAACCCTTGGACGATTTCGTCAACACCTCGACAAGTATCATTACCAAAGTATCACTGTGTTGCAATGAGGGATGAATCAAAACTAACTGCTGCCTTTGACACCATAGACCACTCCATTCTTCTGTCTCGTCTTGAACATACTTTTGGAATTAAGGGCCCCTTTCTTGGTTCTCCTCTTACCTCTCTGATCGTTTTCAATCAGTTCTGGTCAATGGTCGTCAGTCTGAACAGGTTAGGCTTTCATGTGGAGTTCCCCAGGGGTCTGTGCTTGGTCCTGTCTTGTTTACTTTGCATACGTCACCTCTTGCCAATGTCATCGACCAGCACAACATGAAACATCATTTCTATGCAGATGACTCACAACTCCAAAATAGTACAACCCCTGAAGATCTTGATTCTATTCTTTCAGAAAGTAACAACTGCTGTATTGATATTCAAAATTGGATGGTTCAAAATAAACTTCAATTAAATGGTGAAAGAACCGAAGCAATGCTTGTAGGAACAAAAACAAACTAGCCTCTGTTTCCATAGAGTCAATCCAACTGGGTGGCAGTATCATTCCCCTCTCAAACTCTGTCAAAAACTTAGGTGTCACTTTGGACAATAGTATTTCCATGCAGAGTTTCCTGACTCAGACCTGTCAGTCTTGCTACTATCAAATTCGTCGCATTGGCTATATTCGTAAATATCTCTCAGATGAAGCCACAGCAAAACTTGTCACTTCCCTCATCCTGTCTCGTCTTGACTACTGTAATGCTCTCCTTTCTGGCCTATCAGTCTCTTCTCTATCTTGTCTCCAGCGTATTCAAAACACAGCTGCTCGGCTTTTCCTTAGAAAAAACAACGTTCGACCATGTTAGCCCTCTTCTCCGTTCTTTGCACTGGCTTCCTGTCGCAGACATAATTGAGTATAAATTAAGCACCCTTTGCTATAAATCTATCCATAAAGCTGCTCCATCTTACCTCTGCGATAATATTTCCATTTACACACCAGCTCGCACATTACGTTCAGCTTCTGACCCTCTTTCTCTCTAGATCCCTAGGTATAAGCTTTCAACTGTTGGTCGGCGCTCTTTTGCTGTCTCAGGACCGACATCTTGGAACAAACTTCCTCTTTCCCTCCGTCAGCGACCGACCCTCTCTGCTTTCAAATATAACCTAAAACCCCACATGTTCCCCCGTCACTGAGGCTCCACTCTCTTCTCTCTCTCTTGCCTTTAGGTCTTTTTCTGCTGTCTACCATTTATGTCATACGTGTGTGTTCGCTTTGTATTGCATTTTTGTTTGAATGCGTTATGAATGATAACTTGTGTGTGCGCTTTGATTTGATTTATCTCAAGATTCAGCGCCGTATAAATACTGTATGTTCTTGTTGTTGTTGTTGTATCCACCTTAACCAATGTAAATTGAAGAACGATTTATATATTCTTTAATATTAGAATGACCTACCTATCCTTCCATTCAAAACATGTTCGTTGTATTTTCTTTGCTTAGCCACGTTTCTGGTTGTGAATGTTTTCTTTGATGAATTTTCCGTGAATCCAATGAAATTACCTTCCCTTTCTATAAAACACTTTTACTAGTTTTAGTTGGGTCAGAACATATTTTCTTCTTGTTCTTCTTCGATCAATTATGTGCGCAGATGCGACATGCTGCCTTTTTACGCCTAAGTAAGAACTAATTAGGCTCAGCATGTACGACTTAGGCTGAAGGAAATCTTTTTGAAAGTGTTTCTTGAAAAAGAGGCAGGAGAATGGACCTGAAAGGCAGACAGATAGTAGATGACAGCAAGCGCAAGGAAAATCCGGAGTCAAAGAGAGTGACAGATTAGAGGAAGTTACAAGCACAGGACTTACAGAAGGAGGAGGGGCTATTTATACATAAGACCCACCGTACCCCCACGGAGGGATGAGAGAGAACATAATAATTCAAGCCAGATATTTTAAACAATAGAGGAAAAGCAAACACACAAACAAACAATAAAATGGACGACTGACTGAATCTCAAGTTGAAAGTCTCAGGTTCATACGTTGGTCGAAACGCTTTAGTCAACCATTATTCAAACTTACTTTAATGAAGGACTATGATGATGGCACAGGGGATTTTTCGTCTCACTCTGCACTAGGCCTCACGGTCTGAGCATGGAGTCTTTCGGATGAGACGATAAACCGAGGTCTCGTGTGTCCATGCACTTAGCACACGTTAAGCCCAGTGGCAACGAAAAAAATGTATCCCCCCTCTCTTCCTTCCTGATCAGTCACACACAATTCGCATGCATACAAAGAAATTGGCGTGCTGTGACGCTCTCTCCAGGTGGGAGTAACCCGAATTTCACAGATACGCCTCTGTGACTATAAAGTATCAAATAGGGCCTACCAAATACAAAATGATCCCAAAACCGATTTTCCGAGAGCAAGCAAAAACTAGGGAGAGCTCTTCGTGAAAATTAGAATTGATTACCTTGACTTAGTCTGTCAAAACCATTACAACTATGGCGTCGAAGCTTGGAACCGCAGGATGCGAGTCAGCGACGAGCAAACATTTTTTTTTTAGAAAATTAGGGGTGGCCAGTAGTCACAAACTGATAGAACTTGCAAAATATAAATGACATCAATTTTAGAATGACGCATGGTGTTCAAATGATGTATGTCTACTCAACACACACGAGGCGAGAGCTGGAGATCTACCGGATGGTGGAGTAAGTTCCCCTGTTTGACCGATTGAATTAGGCAAGATCACTCCCACACACCATGAAATTACTCCCCTTATTTATTTCCGAACTATTCCAATTTCCATGGGCTCTTAATCCGTTTCTTTACGAGGGATGTTTTTTCTTCTGAATATTCTTGAACGTGTTGCTGTTTTCTCTTTGGAATACACTCATAAATACAAAAAAATATACATATTAATATGTTTTTCTCTCAGAACGAATTCCTCAAGTCTTCATGTAAGCGAACGGGATATGTTGTTGTTGTTGTTGTTGTTGTCGTCGTCGTATTTTGGCTGAGAGACTCCAGGGATCATCCCAACAGCCGAAGCACTTAAACACTAGGTACAAATGCACCAGCTAGGGATGAGAACATTACGTGTGTGACCGTTTCTGATTACCCCGCCACTTGGGTAGCAGCATTCCGACTTCAGAGGAGGGAAATTGAAATATGAAGTGTTTTGTTGTAGTCGCAAATAAGGAATAAATCAGCAAAACCCTCAATACCACCACGGGTCGCTAAGAACTAAGGATCGGCGCTTATCGGCAACGATCGGCACGACGATCGGCCCGGGTCGGTAAGAACTAAGGATCGGCGATGATCGGACAACGATCGGCGCTATCGGCAACGATCGGCATGACGATCGGCCCGGGTCGGTAAGAACTAAGGATCGGCGATGATCGGACAATGATCGGCGTTATCGGCAACGATCGGCATGACGATCGGCCCGGGTCGGTAAGAACTAAGGATCGGCGATGATCGGACAACGATCGGCGCTATCGGCAACGATCGGTATGACGATCGGCCCGGGTCGGTAAGAACTAAGGATCGGCGATGATCGGACAACGATCGGCGCTATCGGCAACGATCGGCATGACGATCGGCCCGGGTCGGTAAGAACTAAGGATCGGCGATGATCGGACAACGATCGGAGCTATCGGCGATGTTTGGCACGACGATCGGCCCGGGGCGGTAAGAACAAAGGGTCGGCGCTATCGGCGAGACGATCGGCGAGACGATCGGCCCTACATATTTTGTTCAATATTTCTGGTAAGCATTATGAATGAAACTGGTATTTGTTGTAAGAAAGTATATGAGTGTGTGTTAGAGAACTGTAGTGGTGGGGACAGGGGAGGGGGGGGGCGGAATTGAAGGGGGGATAACCCAGGATAATAGATGCAAGAGACTACGCATTCATTGGTTTGTAAAATGTTTTAATGCATGCGTTTATTTTGTTGTTATACATTGGCATTGTTTGTTTTGTGTACGTGTGTGACGTGCCGCAAGAAAATAGAAAATAATCTTTTGTTATAAGACTTAATAAACTGATTGATTGAATGATTGAATGATTGATTCATTGACTGAATGATTGAATGATTGATTGATTGATTAGTGGTCTGGTACTGAGCCAAAATAAAACGCAAAAGAGAAACGCACCTACGCACGAACAGATACACATTAACACACATACACACAAGCACAGAGAGAGACATTGTATTCTTTCGAGAGACTGGGTTGGAGAGAGAGAGAGAGAGAGAGAGAGAGAGAGAGAGAGAGAGAGAGAGAGAGAGAGAGAGAGAGAGAGAGAGAGAGAGAGGGGGGGGGGTGCTGGAGTGGGCTGATTGTCAAAATGTGTAGGGCCGATCGTCGCGCCGATCATCGTCGATCCTTAGTTCTTACTGACCCTACCACTACCCACATAGGCTTACCCACCACTTACAGCCTCAAGACTCGGTAGCCTCTTTTCTGCTTTAAATTGCTATCCTACCCCCCCCCCCCCCCCCCCCCCCCCCCCGTACCTCTCCCAACCCTGTCTCTTATCCCAAGCTCTTGCCATACTTTCTAAGCTTTTTCTATGTTTCGTGTTGTTCTCTATTTTGTTCTCTATTTTGTTCCTACATTGCGCAACATAAAAATAAATAAATAAATAAATAAATAAAAAATGAACGGGGTCGTTTGTTCTCATGCACGGTCGGAGCGTCAACGGAGTTTGATGTTTGATCGCTCCAAAATTCAATGGATTTTTGGAGGGTCAATTTTCGATAAAGGAAGGCTAACTTATTTATCAAAATAGATTCTTCTTCTACTTCTTCTTCGATCGCTCAGACAGTTTCCTGGCAATTATGAGCGCAGGTGCGTCATGCTGCTGCTATGCGCCTAACTATGAAATAGTTAGGCCCAGCAAGTCCGACGTCGGCTGGAGGAAAGCTTTTTGAAAGTTGTTTCATGAACAAAGGCAGAAGAATGGATCGCTTAGGCAGAAAGATAGTAGATGACAGTGAGCAAAGGGAAAAGGCAGAGTTAAAAAAAAAAGTGACAGATGAGAGGAAGCTACAAGCACAGAACTTCCAGAAGGTGGGGGAACTATTTATGCAAAAGACCCCCAGTATCCCAACGGGGGCTCAAAATAGATTGAAAATATTGGTTTTAAAAGCAAATAACCCATTCAGTCAATTTTGACAGCATTACTTTTGACAATTGTTTGGGAAACAAACGCTCAAAAACACTCAAAAACTACAAATACGAGTAATCAATTTAAACTAATCCAGTGACTATCGCTGAAAGTAAAAATCCACCCATTCCCTGCTTTGGGGGATCTTTTCTGTTCGATTTAAGTTACACACGCGTGTAACGTGCGTGATACGAAATTGAGAGGAGGATCAAGATCAGGATCAGGAACAGGATATGATTAATGGATGAATGTCCGTGTGGCACAGGATTACAGACACCAGACCATATTCTGCAGGACTGCGCTACCCCCAACACCCTGAGATGTGAAATCTGGCCCAGGCCTGTGGCACTCCGTGACAAGCAGTGGGTCCTGCTGAGGCGCTGCTGTTGACCGCGACCTTCATCAGCCAAACCAGAATGAGCATCTGAAATGGCCGGGAACAAAGACGAAGAAGAAGAAAAAGAAGAAGAAGAAGAAGAAGAAGAAGAAGAATTAATGGTCGAGGCATCTCATTTGATAAAACAAAATCTAGCCCTGCTTTTCAGAATACTAGTTAGCCACCTATTGGTAAGTGTGTGTGTGTGTGTGTGTGTGTGGGGGGGGGGGGGGGGGGGTAGTCGGAAACGACAGGTTAATACACACATCACAGAAAGCGACACAGCTGTTACTGACAATTGTTATGCAGGCTGACATAGTAGGCCCCACATGTGAAATGAAAATCAATTTTCAAGTCGTTTGTCCTGGTGGTTGACAGATGTGTTTTTACTTTGTCGATGGCTCAGTTTCCTATCATATGAGCGCAGATGCGTCATGTTGCCGTTAGGTGCCTTACTTACTAACAGTTAGGCCAGTACGTCCGTATTTGGCTGAAGAAAATCATTGTAAGAGTTTCTAGAACAAAGGCAGGAGCATGGGTCAGAAAGGCAGAAAGATAGTAGATGAGAGAAAGCCAAGGGAAAAGGCAGTTGGCGAGTGTGGCATATTACGAGAGGAAGTTACGAGCGTCACAAGAGTGACAGATTAGAGTAAGTTACTAGCACAAAACTTCCAGAAGGTGGGGGAACTATCTATACAAAAGACCCCCAATATTCCCACGGGAGAACATCGCGGTTAGAGAACATGGCAAGATAATGAACGGATCAGAAAACAATTACATAGAGCTTGTTTCAGCATTAACAGATTGAGAGAGAGAGCGAGAGAGAGAGAGAGAGAGAGAGAGAGAGAGAGAGAGAGAGAGAGAGAGAGAGAGAGAGAGAGAGAGAGAGAGAGAGAGAGACAGAGAGAGAGAGAGAGAGAGGGGTGGTGTTGGAGTGGGCTGATTGTGAAAATGTGTAGGGCCGATCGTATCGTCGATCCTTAGTTCTTACTGACCCTACCACTACCCATATAGGCTTACCCACCTCTTACAGCCTCAAGACTCGGTAGCCTCTTTTCTGCTTTAAATTGCTATCCTACCCCCCCCCCCCCCCCCCCCCCCCCCCCGTACCTCTCCCAACCCTGTCCCTTATCCCAAGCTCTTGCCATACTTTCTAAGCTTTCTCTATGTTTCGTGTTGTTCTCTATTTTGTTCTCTATTTTGTTCCTACATTGCGCAACAAAAAAAAAAAAAAAAAAAAAAAAAAAATGAACGGGCTCGTTTGTTCCCATGCACGGTCGTAGCGTCAACGGAGTTTGATGTTTGATCGCTCCAAAATTCAATGGATTTTTGGAGGGTCAATTTTCGATAAAGGAAGGCTAACTTATTTATCAAAATAGATTCTTCTTCTACTTCTTCTTCGATCGCTCAGACAGTTTCCTGGCAATTATGAGCGCAGGTGCGTCATGCTGCTGCTATGCGCCTAACTATGAAATAGTTAGGCCCAGCAAGTCCGACGTCGGCTGGAGGAAAGCTTTTTGAAAGTTGTTTCATGAACAAAGGCAGAAGAATGGATCGCTTAGGCAGAAAGATAGTAGATGACAGTGAGCAAAGGGAAAAGGGCAGAGTTAAAAAAAAAGTGACAGATGAGAGGAAGTTACAAGCACATAACTTCCAGAAGGTGGGGGAACTATTGATGCAAAAGACCCCCAGTATCCCAACGGGGGCTCAAAATAGATTGAAAATATTGGTTTTAAAAGCAAATAACCCATTCAGTCAATTTTGACAGCATTACTTTTGACAATTGCTTGGGAAACAAACGCTCAAAAACTACAAATACAAGTAATCAATTTAAACTAATCCAGTGACTATCGCTGAAAGTAAAAATCCACCCATTCCCTGCTTTGGGGGATCTTTTCTGTTCGATTTAAGTTACACACGCGTGTAACGTGCGTGATACGAAATTGAGAGGAGGATCAAGATCAGGATCAGGAACAGGATATGATTAATGGATGAATGTCCGTGTGGCACAGGATTACATACACCAGACCATATTCTGCAGGACTGCCCTACCCCCGACACCCTGAGATGTGAAATCTGGCCCAGGCCTGTGGCACTCCATGACAAACTGTGGGTCCTGCTGAGGCGCTGCTGTTGACCGCGACCTTCATCAGCCAAACCAGAATGAGCATCTGATATGGCCGGGAACAAAAACGAAGAAGAAGAAGAAGAAGAAGAAGAAGAAGAAGAAGAAGAAGAAGAAGAAGAAGAAGAAGAAGAAGAAGAAGAAGAAGAAGAAGAAGAAGAAGAAGAAGAAGAAGAAGAAGAAGAAGAAGAAGAAGAAGAAGAAGAAGAAGAATTAATGGTCGAGGCATCTCATTTGATAAAACAAAATATAGCCCTGCTTTTCAGAATACTAGTTAGCCACCTATTGGTAAGTGTGTGTGTGTGTGTGTGTGTGGGGGGGGGGGGGTAGTCGAAAACGACAGGTTAATACACATAACAGAAAGCGACACAGCTGTTGCTGACAATTGTTATGAAGGCTGGCATAGTAGGCCCTGTAAACTGAAAATCAATTTTCAAGTCGTTTGTCCTGGTGGTTGACAGATGTTTTTACTTTGTTGATGTCTCAATGTCCTATCATATGAGCGCAGATGCGTCATGTTGCCGTTAGGTGCCTTACTTACTAACAGTTAGGCCAGTACGTCCGTCTTTGGCTGAAGAAAATCATTGTAAGAGTTTCTAGAACAAAGGCAGGAGCATGGGTCAGAAAGGCAGAAAGATAGTAGATGAGAGAAAGCCAAGGGAAAAGGCAGTTGGCGAGTGTGGCATATTACGAGAGGAAGCTACCAGCGTCACAAGAGTGACAGATTAGAGTAAGTTACTAGCACAGAACTTCCAGAAGGTGGGGTAACTATTTATACAAAAGACCCCCAATATTTTCACGGGGGAACATTGCGGTTAGAGAACATGGCAAAATAATGAACGGTTCAGAAAACAGCTACATAGAGCTTGTTTCAGCATTAACAGATTGAAAGTTAGAGCGAAAGAGAGAGAGAGAGAGAGAGAGAGAGAGAGAGAGAGAGAGAGAGAGAGAGAGAGAGAGAGAGAGAGAGAGAGAGAGAGAGAGAGAGAGAGAGAGAGAGAGAGAGAGAGAGAGAAAGAGAGAGAAACAGATAGACAGAGACACAGATAGAGACTAGCATGCAGTGTGTGATGGAATGCGTGTATAAGTGTTGATTGTATGTGTGTGTGTGTGTGTGTGGTTTTATAAAAAAATCGGGACTTTACTGGTTTCGTACTGCCTCCGGGCATTGCCTCCAGTATTGTTCCCAACATATTTGTATTTACAAATGTCCCATACGTGTCTGATTCAGACCAAGAGGACGTAAAGCACCATTTTCGTCGTCGTGTGTGTGTGTGTGTGTGTGTGTGTGTGTGGGGGGGGGGGGGGGGGGGGGGGGGGGGCTAGGTGTGTGTGTGCGTGTGTTTGCGCCTCTCTCTATATATCGATCTTTCTCTCTCTCTCTTCTCTCTCTCTTCTCTCTCTCTCGTCTCTCTCTCATCTCTCTCTCTCTCTCTCTCTCTCTCTCTCTCTCTCTCTCTCTCTCTCTCTCTCTCTCTCTCTCTCTCTCTCTCTCTCTCTCTCTGGGTGAACAGGCAAGATGGCGACCAGTATTTTGTTTTGACTTTGACTCAGTCTCTCTGTCT
>CM065694.1:43192674-43202674 GCA_017654935.2 Phymorhynchus buccinoides
TATATTCCCCACCTCATTTATTTTAACTCTGCCCTCTTGTCCCTTGCTCACTGTCATTCTACTATCTTTTTCTGCCTAAGCGAGTCCATTCTTCGCCTTTGTTAATGAAAAAACAACTTTCAAAAAAAGCTTTCACCCTCCCAGCCGACGTACGGACGGCTGGTGCCTACACTATTGCATAGTTATAGTTAGGCGCCATAGCCGCAGCCATGGACTCACCTGCGCTCATAATTAGCCAGGGAAACTGTTACTGAGCGATCGAAACGAAGAAGTTAGAAGACGAATCTATTTTGATAAATAAGTTAGCCTTCCTTTATCGAAAATTGACCCTCCAAAAATCCATTGAATTTTGGAGCGATCAAACATCAAACTCCGTTGACGCTACGACCGTGCATGGGAACAAACGAGCCCGTTCATTTTTTTTTTTTTTTTTTTTTTTTTTTTTATGTTGCGCAATGTAGGAACAAAATAGAGAACAAAATAGAGAACAACACGAAACATAGAGAAAGCTTAGAAAGTATGGCAAGAGCTTGGGATATAAGGACAGGGTTGGGAGAGGTACGGAGGGGGGGGGTGGGGGGGGGGGTGGGGGGGGGGGGGGGGGAAGGGTGGGGTGGGGGGGGGGGGGGGGGGGGGGGGGGGGGGGGGGGGGGGGGGTGGGGGGGGGGGGGGGGGCGGGGGGGGGGGTGGGGGGGGGGGGGGGGGGGGGGGGTGTTGGGGGGGGGGGGGGGGGGGGGTGTGGTGGGGGTGGGGGGGGAGGGGGGGGGGGGGGGGGGGGGGGGGGGGGGGGTGGTATGATAGCAATTTAAAGCAGAAAAGAGCTACCGAGTCTTGAGGCTGTAAGTGGTGGGTAAGCCTATATGGGTAGTGGTAGGGTCAGTAAGAACTAAGGATCGACGATGATCGGCGCGACGATCGGCCCTACACATTTTCACAATCAGCCCACTCCAACACCACCCCTCTCTCTCTCTCTCTCTCTCTGTCTCTCATCTCTCTCTCATTCTCTCTCATCTCCTCTCTTCCTCTCTCTCTCTCTCTCCTCTCGTCTCTCTCTCTCGTCTCGCTCTCTCTCTCCAATCTGTTAATGCTGAAACAAGCTCTATGTAATTGTTTTCTGATCCGTTCATTATCTTGCCATGTTCTATAAACCGCGATGTTCTCCTCCGTGGGAATATTGCGGGGTTTTTGGTATAGATAGTTTCACCCCACCTTCTGGAAGTTTAAGTGTGCTAGTAACTTACTATAATCTGTCACTCTTTTTTTTTTTTTTCTTGACGCTCGTAACTTCCTCTCGTAATATGCCACACTCGCCAACTGCCTTTTCCCTTGGCTTTCTCTCATTCTACTACTTTCTGCCTTTCTGACCCATGGGGGGGCTCCTGCCTTTGTTCTAGAAACTCTTACAAAGATTTTCTTCAGCCAAAGACGGACGTACTGGCCTAACTGTTAGTAAGTAAGGCACCTAACGGCAACATGACGCATCTGCACTCATAATTGATAGGAAACTGAGCCATCGACAAAGTAAAAACACATCTGTCAACCACCAGGACAAACGACTTGAAAATTGATTTTCATTTCACATGTGGGGCCTACTATGTCAGCCTGCATAACAATTGTCAGTAACAGCTGTGTCGCTTTCTGTGATGTGTGTATTAACCTGTCGTTTCCGACTACCCCCCCCCCCCCCCACACACACACACACACACACACACTACCAATAGGTGGCTAACTAGTATTCTGAAAAGCAGGGCTAGATTTTGTTTTATCAAATGAGATGCCTCGACCATTAATTCTTCTTCTTCTTCTTCTTCTTCTTCTTCTTTTTCTTCTTCTTCGTCTTTGTTCCCGGCCATTTCAGATGCTCATTCTGGTTTGGCTGATGAAGGTCGCGGTCAACAGCAGCGCCTCAGCAGGACCCACTGCTTGTCACGGAGTGCCACAGGCCTGGGCCAGATTT
This sequence comes from Phymorhynchus buccinoides, assembly GCA_017654935.2. Taxonomy (NCBI): domain Eukaryota; kingdom Metazoa; phylum Mollusca; class Gastropoda; order Neogastropoda; family Raphitomidae; genus Phymorhynchus; species Phymorhynchus buccinoides. The sequence continues at coordinate 43,194,632 of CM065694.1, forward strand.
CACATCTCAGGGTGTTGAAGGTAGGGCAGTCCTGCAGAATGTGGTCTGGTGTCTGTAATCCTGTGCCACACGGACATTCATCCATTAATCATATCCTGTTCCTGATCCTGATCTTGATCCTCCTCTCAATTTCGTATCACGCACGTTACACGCGTGTGTAACTTAAATCGAACAGAAAAGATCCCCCAAAGCAGGGAATGGGTGGATTTTTACTTTCAGCGATAGTCACTGGATTAGTTTAAATTGATTACTCGTATTTGTAGTTTTTGAGTGTTTTTGAGCGTTTGTTTCCCAAACAATTGTCAAAAGTAATGCTGTCAAAATTGACTGAATGGGTTATTTGCTTTTAAAACCAATATTTTCAATCTATTTTGAGCCCCCGTTGGGATACTGGGGGTCTTTTGCATAAATAGTTCCCCCACCTTCTGGAAGTTCTGTGCTTGTAGCTTCCTCTCATCTGTCACTTTTTTTTTTAACTCTGCCCTTTTCCCTTTGCTCACTGTCATCTACTATCTTTCTGCCTAAGCGATCCATTCTTCTGCCTTTGTTCATGAAACAACTTTCAAAAAGCTTTCCTCCAGCCGACGTCGGACTTGCTGGGCCTAACTATTTCATAGTTAGACGCATAGCAGCAGCATGACGCACCTGCGCTCATAATTGCCAGGAAACTGTCTGAGCGATCGAAGAAGAAGTAGAAGAAGAATCTATTTTGATAAATAAGTTAGCCTTCCTTTATCGAAAATTGACCCTCCAAAAATCCATTGAATTTTGGAGCGATCAAACATCAAACTCCGTTGACGCTACGACCGTGCATGGGAACAAACGACCCCGTTCATTTTTTATTTATTTATTTATTTATTTTTATGTTGCGCAATGTAGGAACAAAATAGAGAACAAAATAGAGAACAACACGAAACATAGAAAAAGCTTAGAAAGTATGGCAAGAGCTTGGGATAAGAGACAGGGTTGGGAGAGGTACGGGGGGGGGTAGGATAGCAATTTAAAGCAGAAAAGAGGCTACCGAGTCTTGAGGCTGTAAGTGGTGGGTAAGCCTATGTGGGTAGTGGTAGGGTCAGTAAGAACTAAGGATCGACGATGATCGGCGCGACGATCGGCCCTACACATTTTGACAATCAGCCACCACTCCAGCACCCCCCCCCCCTCTCTCTCTCTCTCTCTCTCTCTCTCTCTCTCTCTCTCTCTCTCTCTCTCTCTCTCTCTCTCTCTCTCTCTTCTTTCTCTCCAACCCAGTCTCTCGAAAGAATACAATGTCTCTCTCTGTGCTTGTGTGTATGTGTGTTAATGTGTATCTGTTCGTGCGTAGGTGCGTTTCTCTTTTGCGTTTTATTTTGGCTCAGTACCAGACCACTAATCAATCAATCAATCATTCAATCATTCAGTCAATGAATCAATCATTCAATCATTCAATCAATCAGTTTATTAAGTCTTATAACAAAAGATTATTTTCTATTTTCTTGCGGCACGTCACACACGTACACAAAACAAACAATGCCAATGTATAACAACAAAATAAACGCATGCATTAAAACATTTTACAAACCAATGAATGCGTAGTCTCTTGCATCTATTATCCTGGGTTATCCCCCCTTCAATTCCGCCCCCCCCCTCCCCTGTCCCCACCACTACAGTTCTCTAACACACACTCATATACTTTCTTACAACAAATACCAGTTTCATTCATAATGCTTACCAGAAATATTGAACAAAATATGTAGGGCCGATCGTCTCGCCGATCGTCTCGCCGATAGCGCCGACCCTTTGTTCTTACCGCCCCGGGCCGATCGTCGTGCCAAACATCGCCGATAGCTCCGATCGTTGTCCGATCATCGCCGATCCGTAGTTCTTACCGACCCGGGCCGATCGTCATGCCGATCGTTGCCGATAGCGCCGATCGTTGTCCGATCATCGCCGATCCTTAGTTCTTACCGACCCGGGCCGATCGTCATACCGATCGTTGCCGATAGCGCCGATCGTTGTCCGATCATCGCCGATCCTTAGTTCTTACCGACCCGGGCCGATCGTCATGCCGATCGTTGCCGATAACGCCGATCATTGTCCGATCATCGCCGATCCTTAATTCTTACCGACCCGGGCCGATAGTCGTGCCGATCGTTGCCGATAGCGCCGATCGTTGTCCGATCATCGCCGATCCTTAGTTCTTACCGACCCGGGCCGATCGTCGTGCCGATCGTTGCCGATAAGCGCCGATCCTTAGTTCTTAGCGACCCGTGGTGGTATTGAGGGTTTTGCTGATTTATTCCTTATTTGCGACTACAACAAAACACTTCATATTTCAATTTCCCTCCTCTGAAGTCGGAATGCTGCTACCCAAGTGGCGGGGTAATCAGAAACGGTCACACACGTAATGTTCTCATCCCTAGCTGTTGCATTTTGTACCACAGTGTTCAAGTGCTTCGGCTGTTGGGATGATCCCTGGAGTCTCTCAGCCAAAATACGACGACGACAACAACAACAACAACAACAACATCCCGTTCGCTTACATGAAGACTTGAGGAATTCGTTCTGAGAGAAAAACATATTAATATGTATATTTTTTTGTATTTATGAGTGTATTCCAAAGAGAAAACAGCAACACGTTCAAGAATATTCAGAAGAAAAAACATCCCTCGTAAAGAAACGGATTAAGAGCCCATGGAAATTGGAATAGTTCGGAAATAAATAAGGGGAGTAATTTCATGGTGTGTGGGAGTGATCTTGCCTAATTCAATCGGTCAAACAGGGGAACTTACTCCACCATCCGGTAGATCTCCAGCTCTCGCCTCGTGTGTGTTGAGTAGACATACATCATTTGAACACCATGCGTCATTCTAAAATTGATGTCATTTATATTTTGCAAGTTCTATCAGTTTGTGACTACTGGCCACCCCTAATTTTCTAAAAAAAAAATGTTTGCTCGTCGCTGACTCGCATCCTGCGGTTCCAAGCTTCGACGCCATAGTTGTAATGGTTTTGACAGACTAAGTCAAGGTAATCAATTCTAATTTTCACGAAGAGCTCTCCCTAGTTTTTGCTTGCTCTCGGAAAATCGGTTTTGGGATCATTTTGTATTTGGTAGGCCCTATTTGATACTTTATAGTCACAGAGGCGTATCTGTGAAATTCGGGTTACTCCCACCTGGAGAGAGCGTCACAGCACGCCAATTTCTTTGTATGCATGCGAATTGTGTGTGACTGATCAGGAAGGAAGAGAGGGGGGATACATTTTTTCGTTGCCACTGGGCTTAACGTGTGCTAAGTGCATGGACACACGAGACCTCGGTTTATCGTCTCATCCGAAAGACTCCATGCTCAGACCGTGAGGCCTAGTGCAGAGTGAGACGAAAAATCCCCTGTGCCATCATCATAGTCCTTCATTAAAGTAAGTTTGAATAATGGTTGACTAAAGCGTTTCGACCAACGTATGAACCTGAGACTTTCAACTTGAGATTCAGTCAGTCGTCCATTTTATTGTTTGTTTGTGTGTTTGCTTTTCCTCTATTGTTTAAAATATCTGGCTTGAATTATTATGTTCTCTCTCATCCCTCCGTGGGGGTACGGTGGGTCTTATGTATAAATAGTTCCCTCACCTTCTGTAAGTACTTCTGTGCTTGTAAACTTCCTCTAATCTGTCACTCTCTTTGACTCGGCCTTTCCCCTTGCGCTTAACTGTCATCTACTATCTGTCTGCCTTACAGGTCCATTCTCCTGCCTCTTTTTCAAGAAACACTTTCAAAAAGATTTCCTTCAGCCGAAGTCGGACATGCTGAGCCTAATTATTTCTTACTTAGGCGTAAAAAGGCAGCATGTCGCATCTGCGCACATAATTGATCGAAGAAGAACAAGAAGAAAATATGTTCTGACCCAACTAAAACTAGTAAAAGTGTTTTATAGAAAGGGAAGGTAATTTCATTGGATTCACGGAAAATTCATCAAAGAAAACATTCACAACCAGAAACGTGGCTAAGCAAAGAAAATACAACGAACATGTTTTGAATGGAAGGATAGGTAGGTCATTCTAATATTAAAGAATATATAAATCGTTCTTCAATTTACATTGGTTAAGGTGGATACAACAACAACAACAACAACAAGAACATTATATTTATACGGCGCTGAATATCGATATAAATCAAATCAAAGCGCACACACATGTTAGCATTCATAACGCATTCAAAACAAAAAATGCAATACAAAGCGAACACACACGTATGACATAAATGGTAGACAGCAGAAAAAGACCTAAAGGCAAGAGAGAGAGAAGAGAGTGGAGCCTCAGTGACGGGGGAACATGTGGGGTTTTAGGTTATATTTGAAAGCAGAGAGGGTCGGTCGCTGACGGAGGGAAAGAGGAAGTTTGTTCCAAGATGTCGGTCCTGAGACAGCAAAAGAGCGCCGACCAACAGTTGAAAGCTTATACCTAGGGATCTGGAGAGAAAGAGGGTCAGAAACTGAACGTAATGTGCGAGCTGGCGTGTAAATGGAAATATTATCGCAGAGGTAAGATGGAGCAGCTTTATGGATAGATTTATAGCAAAGGGTGCTTAATTTATACTCAATTATGTCTGCGACAGGAAGCCAGTGCAAAGAACGGAGAAGAGGGCTAACATGGTCGAACGGTTTTTTTCCTAAGGACAAGCCGAGCAGCTGTGTTTTGAATACGCTGGAGACAAGATAGAGAAGAGACTGATAGGCCAGAAAGGAGAGCATTACAGTAGTCAAGACGAGACAGGATGAGGGAAGTGACAAGTTTTGCTGTGGCTTCATCCGAGAGATATTTACGAATATAGCCAATGCGACGAATTTGATAGTAGCAGGACTGACAGGTCTGAGTCAAGAAACTCTGCATGGAAAGAGTATTGTCCAAAGTGACACCTAAGTTTTTGACAGAGTTTGAGAGGGGAATGATACTGCCACCCAGTTGGATTGACTCTATGGAAACAGAGGCTAGTTTGTTTTTGTTCCTACAAGCATTGCTTCGGTTCTTTCACCATTTAATTGAAGTTTATTTTGAACAATCCAATTTTGAATATCAATATAGCAGTTGTTACTTTCTGAAAGAATGGAATCAAGATCTTCAGGGGTTGTACTATTTTGGAGTTGTGAGTCATCTGCATAGAATTGATGTTTCATGTTGTGCTGGTCGATGACATTGGCAAGAGGTGACGTATGCAAAGTAAACAAGACAGGACCAAGCACAGACCCCTGGGGAACTCCACAAGAAAGCATAACCTGTTCAGACTGACGACCATTGACCAGAACTGATTGAAAACGATCAGAGAGGTAAGAGGAGAACCAAGAAAGAGCGGAGCCCTTAATTCCAAAAGTATGTTCAAGACGAGACAGAAGAATGGAGTGGTCTATGGTGTCAAAGGCAGCAGTTAGTTTTGATTCATCCCTCATTGCAACACAGTGATACTTTGGTAATGATACTTGTCGAGGTGTTGACGAAATCGTCCAAGGGTTCTGTATAACAGATGATTCATCGCAGCAAGATGTTACCAGTGATGTCTCAAAGTGGCAGCGCTGACGTGTCGCTAAAAGTCTAAGGAAATAATCCAGAGGTCCTCTATAACAGATGACTCATCGCGGCAAGCAGTTAGCCGCGAGGGTTAAGTAAGGCAGTGCTGACGTGTCGCTAAAATCTGACGAAATCATTCAGAGGTCCGCTATAACAGATGAATCATCACAGCAAGCTGTTAGCGGTAAGGTCTCTGTAAGGTAATGCTGACGTGTCGCTAAAAAGTCTGATGCAATTCGCCAGAGGTCCTCTATAAAAGATGGCTTGTCACAACTGAGTGTCATTCGCCTTCAAGACAACTACAACGCAGTCTACAATCTCTTCAACTGTTGCCTCTTGCTACCCTATCTTTGTGTGAGCCAATATCTTGTCGGTAATCCTCTCTCTCTCTCTCTCCTCTCTCTCTCTCTCTCTCTCTCTCTCTCTCTCTCTCCCTCTCTCTCTCTCTCTCTCTCTCTCTATCTCTCTCTCTCTCTCTCTCTCTCTCTCTCTCTCTCTCTCTCTCTGCGTCCCTCCTCCACCCCCCCTCCGCCCCCCTCTATTTTGAATGTACATTCTAAATCTATGTTGCTGTTGATTTACAAACTCGCAGATACTGTTTGATACAAAATTACATATGTTTTGCTTATGTTTGTTGAAAGTTTAATGTATTAGTGAAAGATTATTGTTTTCATTATTTCTTGCGCCCCTTCCCCTCTGGTCCCTTATGACACGGGCAACGGCCTATTCATTAAAATGGTTCGTTCGTTCGTTCGTTCTCTCTCTCTCTCTCTCTCTCTGTCTCACTTTTTCTCTCCCTACCATACCCCCTTCTCTCTTTTCTATACCTTACTCTTTTCGGAAGATCACAGCGACCTTATCGGCACTAGCGTTTCCATGCAAAAGTAGATTCCAGAGTCTTGGTTGTATCGATGGATGTGCGTTACTGGTAGACTCATCTCGTAACGTCTGACAAATTCACTTGAGCAAAATGGGTTACCATAAGTGTCGTTTTCTTCCTCATAATATCATTGCTGACTGGCCATTGGGTTATTAAAGAAATGCAAACACGTCACTTAGAAACATGGAATGTTTTGACTGCAGTGCAACGGGTTTGTACCAGTCAAGAGCACTCTTCATCTCATTGGCGCTTTTGTCTAAAATGATTCAGAAATTCTGCCAAGTCTCGTTCCCTGTGATCAGACAAGGCATATTCATTTGGGTCCATTTGGCCCAAACTTTCTGAGATCTCTGTTGGACAAGCATTGCATCGAGTCTTATGTCTGTCACTAAGGAAATAATGTATCCATGTTGTTGCGAGCACTCTCTCTCTCTAGATGATGTCTACGCATTGTCTTTTCTATTGTACTCAAAGAAGTGCCACTCTTTGCACTTCTTTCTCTCAGTGTCATATATGGACCTTCATCAGTCGGTTTCTTGAACAACGGCATGTTTTGCGCGTTCGTGAATGCAAAACTGAACTACAGGGTATGAGTTTTGGCTATGTGTTTTCCATGATTGAAAAATTCAACACATTTGCAAATTGTGCTACAAGAAGTGCACAATCAGCCGTAGACACACAGTGTCTACACACACACACACACACACACACACACACACACACACAACACACACACACACACACACACACACACACACACACACACACACACACACACACACACACACCACACACACACACACACACACACACACACACACACACACACACACACACACACACACACATGCACATACATACACAAAACTTTCCAACAGCATATACAATTCGGGGTGGAATTCTGAGCTGCCTGTGCTGATTGTTGTCTTGCAGAAGGCAGACCTGATCCACGCCATGGGCAAACTACTTGTACTGCTTCTGGTGGCCGCTCTGCTGGCAGGGGCTCTGGCAGAGATGGTTAACGAGGAGGATGTCGGAAAGGAGATCGAGGAACGAGGCACTGAGACAAATAAAATAAAATTTTATGTGGAGAGAGAGAGAGAGAGAGAGAGACCGGGAGAGAGAGAAGAGAGAGAGAGAGAGAGAGAGAGAGAGAGAGAGAGAGAGAGAGAGAGAGTACGAATACCAATACGAATGTTTATTCAGTATAGGCCAATGCCCCTAACAGAAGGGGTCACAATTTTTATGTGTGAAAATCAAAACTTCAAAATCCCAAACTAGAATTTAAGGTCAAGATGCAATACATTTAATGTTTTACCATTGTTGTACATAGTCAAAACACCATTACTAAGCTACAGTGCACCCTGCTTATAGTAAAGTCCAGGGGAGCAAGGATTGTCCGTTACTATAACAGTTTTTTCTTATAAACGATGTTCGGATATAGTAAAGTTTTGATGATATTTGTTTTATCTTATCCGAGGACGTTTTTTCAAATTCAAAGCTAACGTAACATACTGAATATAAACCCATCCCACCCCTTCCTCGTAAGGTTTGAGGTCCAAAAAGGTGATTGGGTTTATACATGGTATATTTCCCTGTGCACAAAACAAAACTAGCTGTAAAAG
>CM065694.1:43210174-43225174 GCA_017654935.2 Phymorhynchus buccinoides
CAGAGGATGAAGAGCGGCTCTCCACCCACCTCCTGAGCAACAGCACAGCCAAAGCCCACTGTTGAGTGCCGGCGGATCATTGACAAAGTCAAATCAGCAGAGATGATCCACGTCGCTGCATGTTGTCGTGTCGGTCTGCAAGTTCCTCGTCTCTTATCTGGTGAGGGAGAAGATCCTGTGTCGCCCTTCCCACCGGCTGCCACCCTGTAGGACGTCGAAGGCAAGCTGCCACTTTTGCCTCGGAATCATCACATAATGAGAGAGTCAGCATAGTGGACCCTCTCACCACGGACTCTCGGTTGGGAACGGTTAGGACCAGCCTGGGTTGTTTTTTTTTAAACTAAAAGAAGCAGAGTTCGAAGACATTAAGTAATGACTAAAGTACGTCTTGAAAATGTTTTAAAACAAGGCAACAACAGTGAAAAAAAGTTTTAAAAAATCAATGGCACCCGGTCGTCCCAGGCGGTCACCCATCCAAGTACTGACCAGGCCCGACGTTGCTTAACTTCGGTGATCGGACGAGAACCGGTGTTTTCAATGTGGTATGGCCGTTGGCTGTTCAGACTTCAGAATCGTGAACAGTACACAAAGTCTCCCAGGGCCGGGTGGGTGTGAGGGGAGGGGGTATGGTGGTGATGGTTGCGACGCTTATGAGACCGTCGTTTCATTGGTTCGCATTTGAACCGCGAGCTAATTTGCAAAAGGGATAAATAGTGTGATTATGCAAATTTTGAAACATTTCGCGTTTGCTCTTACAACTAGAAGCTTACAAGCGTAATTGACTTGGAGATGGCTGGAGACAGGATCGCCATTGCAGGGGCCCATCCAACCCTACCCCCCAAAAAGAGACAGGATACTCGGTTTCGTGAGCCAGCCCGCGATTTGACATGTGTGTATTTGTGTTTGTCATGCGCGAGCAATCGTTTGGTACTGTTTACTCCCGGAACCGAAAGGAACAATACGTATGCAAGAATCAACCGTCGATGACACGAAAGGTAAAGTTTGATATTTATCACTTTCTGTTTGCAAACAAAGGTGTTTTTGTTGCAAATGTTATAGTCTACATTTTCTTTCATTTTGTTTCCATGATTGAACAAAGAAGTGAACAAGGCAGAAAAGTCTGTGGTAGTAGCACTTTTGTTTTCATCTATCAGATCCGTTCTGCACTACACTGGTTCTGTCACAACTTGATTTCGTGTGTGTGTTTGCATGTCTGTCTGTCTGTGTGTGTCACTGTGTGCGTGTAGACTTAGGTGTGTGTGTGTGTGTGTGTGTGTGCATGTCTGTCTGTCTGTGTGTGTCACTGTGTGCGTGTAGACTTAGGTGTGTGTGTGTGTGTGTGTGTGTGTGTGTGTGTGTGTGTGTGTGTGTGTGTGTGTGTGTGTGTGTGTGTGTGTGTGTGTGTGTGTGTGTTTGCATGTCTGTCTGTCTGTGTGTGTCACTGTGTGCGTGTAGACTTAGGTGTGTGTGTGTGTGTGTGTGTGTGTGTGTGTGTGTGTTGCATGTCTGTCTGTCTGTGTGTGTCACTGTGTGCGTGTAGACTTAGGTGTGTGTGTGTGTGTTTCACTGTATATGTGGTCTCATGTGTGCATGTGTATGCGTGTGTTTGCGCGTGAGCGCACGTGTGTGTATGTGCAGGTCTAGGTTTGTGTGTTTGTGCCATATGTTTTTGTGTTTGTAGGCCTAGGTTTTGTAGAGCTATATGATTATGACTTTGATTGTATAGGCCTAGATGTGTAGTCCTAGATATGTAGGTCAGTGTATACCTAGGTTTGTAGGCGTGCATGTGTAGACCTAGGTTTGTAGGCGTGCATGGGTAGGTCTAGATATGCAGGTCAGTGTATACCTAGGTTTGTAGGCGTGCATGTGTAGACCTAGGTTTGTAGGCGTGCATGGGTAGGCCTAGGTTTGTATGCGTGCATGTGTAGGACTAGGTTTGTAGGCCTGTGTGTGCATGCCTAGGTTTGTATGCGTGTGTGTGTAGGCCTAGGTTTGTAGGCCTGTGTGAGTAGGCCTAGGTTTGTAGGCCTCTGTGTATAGGCCTAGGTTTGTTGGCGTGTGTGTATAGGCCTAGGTTTTTAGGCGTGTGTCTATAGGCCTAGGTTTGTAGGCGTGTGTGTATAGGCCTAGGTTTGTAGGCGTGTGTGTATAGGCCTAGGTTTGTAGGCGTGTGTCTATAGGCCTAGGTTTGTAGGCGTGAGTGTATAGGCCTAGGTTTGTAGGCGTGTGTCTATAGGCCTAGGTTTGTAGGCGTGTGTCTATAGGCCTAGGTTTGTAGGCGTGTGTCTATAGGCCTAGGTTTGTAGGCGTGAGTGTATAGGCCTAGGTTTGTAGGCGTGTATCTATAGGCCTAGGTTTGTAGGCGTGAGTGTATAGGCCTAGGTTTGTAGGCGTGTATGTGTAGGACTAGATTTGTATTCCTGCAAACGTTTTTTTTTATTCATTTATTCTTGTGTCCTTTGGGTGATGCACCTAAACACCCTTGACTGGGTGTCTGGCTGTGTCTGTGTGTGTCACTGTGTGCGTGTAGACTTAGGCGTGTGTGTGTTTCACTGTATATGTGGTCCCACGTGTGCATGCGTATGCGCGTGAGCGCACGTGTGTGTATATGCAGGTCTAGGTTTGTGTGTTTGTGCCATATATTGTTGTGTTTGTAGGCCTAGGTTTTGTAGAGCTATATGATTATGACTGATTGTATAGGCCTAGATGTGTAGGCCTGTGTATAGGCCTAGATATGTAGGCCAGTGTATACCTAGGTTTGTAGGCGTGGAAGAAATAATGTGTAACGCCCTCTTTGGCCTTTCGGCCATGTGGGGCATTTTGTAGTCGTGCATGTGTAACCTAGGTTTGTAGGCGTGCATGGGTAGGTCTAGATATGTAGGTCAGTGTATGCCTAGGTTTGTAGGCGTGCATGTGTATGCCTAGGTTTGTAGGCGTGCATTGGTAGACCTAGGTTTGTAGGCGTGCATGTGTAGGACTAGGTTTGTAGGCCTGTGTGAGTAGGCCTATTTTTGTAGGCCTGTATGTGTAGGCCTAGGTTTGTATGCGTGCGTGTGTATGCCTAGGTTTGTTAGCGTGTGTGTGTATGCCTAGGTTTGTTAGCGTGTATGTGTAGGACTAGGTTTGTAGGCGTGCATGTGTAGGACTAGGTTTGGAGGCCTGTATGTGTAGGACTAGGTTTGTAGGCCTTTGTGAGTAGGCCTAGTTTTGTAGGCTTGTGTGTGTAGGCCTAGGTTTGTAGGCGTGTGTGTGTAGACCTATGTTTTTATGGCTGTATGTGTAGGACTAGGTTTGTAGGCGTGTGTGTATAGGCCTAGGTTTGTAGGCCTGTGTCTGTAGGCCTAGGTTTGTAGGCGTGTAAGTATAGGCCTAGGTTTCTATGCCTGTATGTGTAGGACTAGGTTTGTAGGCCTGTGTGTGTATGCCTAGGTTTGTAGGCGTGTGTGTATAGGCCTAGGTTTGTATGCCTGTATGTGTAGGACTAGGTTTGTATGCCTGTGTGTGTAGGACTAGGTTTGTATTCCTACAAACGTTGTTTTATTCATTTATTCCTTGTGTCCTTTGGGTGATACACCTAGACACCCTTGACTGGGTGCAAATCCTTTTCTAGATGCACACCCTTAATTGGTGGGGTGTACACCCTTAACACTGAGACATGTTTTCCGATCGGCGGCTTTTAAGCCCCGCGTGGCACATTTTGTCCTACGATCTTTGTTCCAACTAACAACTGACTCAAGAACCCGTAACAGTGATCTTAAAATACTAACCCAGTATAGCCGTACTCATATTAGAAAGACAAAGTTTTTTCTAACTGAGCAACAAAGTTTTAGAATACTCTTCCTGCACATATTAAAAGAGCACAGAATATAACACAATTCAAAAACCTCCTTGATAGATACACCATCATACCAAAACTACAATATGAGCATGACTAAAAGGTAGATGATGATGATTATGATTATGATGATAACAATGATGATGATGATATCAATCATGATGATAACGATGATGATGATAGCAATGACGATGATGATAACAATGATGATGATGATAACAACGATGATGATGATGACGATTTCAGGTCCATGTGATGGTGGTGATAATCTGGGTGTTACCAGCAGGGGTGTTCTTCACAACCATCTTAGGGTGATGATAATAATGATGATGATGATAACAATGACGACGACGATGATGATGATGATGATTTCAGGTCCAGGTGATGGTGGCGATAATCTGGGTGTTGCCAGCAGTGGTGTTCTGCACCCCCCTCATGGTGGCAGTATTGTGTGGACAAACGCAGTGTCCATCCTCTGCCATGTGAGGTGAGAGGGTGGTTTCTGTTGGTTGGCTTGGCCACCTGCCACTTTGTCTGTCTGTTTCTCTGTCTGTCTGTCTCTATGTCTGTCTATCTGTTTTGTGTGTGTGCGCGCACGCACTCGTTTGTGTGTATATGCGCGCGCACGTGTGTGTGTATGTGTGTTGTTTGTGAAGAAAGTCAAGCCAACAAGCCAGACCATTAAGGACTGGAAAATGCAGACAGTTGATAGTTCGGTATGACACATCTCCAAGCCATAATGAATCTACACCAATCATCATTGTTGGCGTTTGTATTGCGTGGCGCGGCATCATGTTGGGGCCTGGATGGCTGGGTCATTCTTTTGCTTGACACAACATCGTGTTGGTGCTAATTGACAATGGATCCTGGCTGGCTGGGTCATTCTCTTAATTGGTGCAGCATCATGCTGGGTCCGATCGACAATGGGTCCTGGCTGGCTGGGTCATTTTCGTGATTGACGTGGCATCATATGCGAGACTGACTAGCTGTGCCTGGCTGGCTACGTCATTATTTTGATTGGTACGGCATCATATGGTGGCCTGATCAGCAGTGCCTGGCTGGCTGGATCATTCTCTTGATTGACGTGGCATCATATGGGGTCCTTATCAGCGGGGCCTGGCTGGCTGGGTCATTCTCTTGATTGGTACTGCATCATATAGGGGACTGATCAGCGGGGCCTGGCTGGCTCGGTCATTTTATTGATTGGCACGGCATAATATAGGGGACTGATCAGCGGGGCCTGGCTGGCTGGGTCATTTTATTGATTGGCACGGCATAATATAGGGGACTGATCAGCGGGGCCTGGCTGGCTGGGTCATTCTCTTGATTGGTACTGCATAATATAGGGGACTGATCAGCGGGGCCTGGCTGGCTGGGTCATTCTCTTGATTGGCACGGCATTATTATGGCTGGCTCTGGTTGCACTTTGGCACGTGTGTAAGCTTGTGCTGGTATATGCACGTGTGTGTGCGTGCGTGCACTGTATGTGTGTGTATTATGTGTGTGTGTGTGTGCATGTGTTTGTGGCTATTTGTATGTGTCAGAGAATCAGAGGATTTTAGAGGATTAAGAATTTCTGACAGAGGATTGGCTTCTCTTGTCAGAGGTTTTGCCTTTTCATTGAGTGTTATCCTTTGAGCTAAATAGCATTTTAAAGTGATGTCTTCACTATATTAAGCCTTTTTGGTGGTGTTGGGAACTCATTTCAATGATGTCCCTCTTCAGACTAGGGCCTAGATAGCCCTTTTACCGCAGGTTTCAGAGAATTGGACTTCAGACTATTCTGATGCGTGATGTGTGTGTATGTGTTTTTTTGTGGGGAGAAACGGGTATGTGTGAGTGCTTGTATGCGTGAATGAATGTGTCTGTGTGTGTTTGTGGGGAGTGATGGGTATATGTGTGTGCGTGCTTGTATGTATGTTTGTATTTGTGTGTGAGTATGCATGTGTGTATTGGGTATAATTATGTCGGTGTGTGTAGCCTTTGTGTGCATAGGATTGTACCTGTGATTCCTTTGTCAAAGACACAGGGGGAGAAGGGGTGGGGAAGGTAAGGAAGGGGGGGGGGGGCGTTAGACACACACACAGACACACACACACACACACACACACAGACACACACACACACACACACACACACACACACACACACACACACACACACACACACACACACACACACACACACACACACACACACACACACACACACACAGACTCAATGCAACGAGATGAGTGACCCACTTTGGAATCTGTGTAGCCCTGAAAAGGGCTGGGATGAAAACGAGGTGTTGTTCCTCCTCTACTCGTTCCTTTCAAGTTTGATGGCGTGAACAAGCAGCATCAAATCTGCGAGCTTTTCCAGCTTAACTACAGGGGTCTGTTTTCGCTGTCTGACCGGAGGTGGCAGAGTGGATGGTGGCATTCTGACAGGTTCCAGAGAATAGCGTCCATGAGACCTGAGCCAGATGCTGCCATCTGTGACGCCAGCTTTGAGGTGGTGCTTGAGGCGGGCCCTGAGCTGGTGGACGTCCTGGTCCAGCTGGTAGTGGTCCATGATGTAGCGCAGGATGGCCTGGCTGCTGGAGCCCCTCGGTTCTCTCAGAGCCCTGATGGCTCCGTAGACCATGCTGGTGAACGGTACGTCAGTCATGGCGGCTGCGAGGCGGGCTTGGAAGGCTTCAATGTCGGCGATAACGTCCATGTTGCTCTGATCGACAGTCAAACCGCAGATCAAAAATAAAGTGGAATGGTTTTTTTTCCAACAGCCCCTTTTATGCCTTTCACAGACCCAGTCCGCTACTCTTGTTTCAACCAATCAGATTGCAGGGTCAAAACGATAAAGAATGGGAAAACTGACCGGTTGTGCGCGAGTTCGTTGTTCATGGTTGACTGAGCACAGGAATTAGAGTCAACCAATAGAATTGGCGCGTCCAGTTTTTCCTCCCAGTTGGTCAAGCGCACTGTCGTTGTTCATGGTTGACTGAGCACAGGAATGAGATACAATCAACCAATAGGATTGGCGCGTCTAGCTTTTCCTCCGTGTGAAACAAACTGTCGTCTATAAAAGACAGCAAGGGGCCAGTGCAAGCTATTCTAAACATCTAAAAATAAATCGTAATGTCCCATATGGCTTCGGCCAAGAGGACGTAAAGAATAATTAAGTGCAAGCTGGTATCATCGGAATTTTGAAGGATGGGGATTCTCTTGATTTAAATTTTATACCTTGCACGTGGCAAAATAGACTAACCAAATTTGTATATATATGCAAAGTCAATGGCTTTGAATAAATAAATAAAAATCTTAAATACATCCTTTTAACTAAAAAGTTAAAACATATTTTATGGTTTTAAAAACTTTTAATATTTATTTTGGGTAAATTAAAAATTATGTGTAAATTTGTGTACATAAACATTTGTTGACCTTTTCTGAGTTTTTTAAACTTTTGATGATTTTAAACAGTGGTCCTGAAAATTTTAATCATAGATAGCTCTAAGAGCTAATATCCAATGCTTCTTAATACAAACTTTTTAACAAAATATCCACAATTTTAGTTGTCCAGACGCGGGCCACGCCAGACATAGGTTCTGACCTACTAATCAGACCCAATCATAAAATCAAATCAAAAATAACTGTATTTAAAAGAAATAAATACTTTCTATCCCCTTTCCCCCTATTTCCCCCCATCTTAATTTAAAGTAATGTCTCATATGACTTAGGTCGAGAAGACGTAAAACTTTACTTTCTCAGTGCAAGCTTCATTTGCTCTCGCGACTTTGAAAGGAACGTCTGCTGCGAACATTGCTGTCGAGATGGATTCTGCCCCACGTCAGTCTGAGGCCAAGCTTCACCAGCCAGAGGTCAAGCCCTTCAACTTCAAGTTTCCGCCAGTTGCCAAGCCCCTCCAGCCAGAGGCCAGGAGTCCCAGTCCTCCCCCCAGCAGCCCTCCGCCTGTGGAGGAGAGGGAGGAGGAGGAGGAAGCGCTCCCTCTGCCCGGGGCCAAGAGGAGGAAGGTGGATCCCGTGTCTGAGCTGGACCACCTGATGGGCCTGATGAAGCTGATCGGGCCGCCCCCCGCCCCCCGCCACCACTACTCCGAGCTGAGCCTGGGCCACCACTACAGAGGCTCCGACTTCTGGGCAGACTAGGGTCCCTCTGCCAGCCTTGGTCTGCCCCCTCCCTCAGGAACGCCCCTCCAGGGCCGGCCCTTTTCAGGGCCACACTTATTCCCGAGTGGGATCACACAATCTCGTTGCATAGTCTAGCTATTGAGAGAATGGATGAATGGATGGGGGTGTGCTTCTTAACATTTTTTTCATAGTAAATTCAAGACAACTAAACCAACTAAAAGCAAAGCTAACAAAACAACTATTCTACACACACATACACATTCACTTACACAAATACATACATATATAAGCTCATTTTCTATACAAAAAAGAAAGATCTACAACAACACTTAACATAACAAAGCTTAACACGCGCTTTGTAATTTTGGCATGCACTAAAACAAGTGCTATTTAAAAAATGTTATTTAAACCAGTCTGAAAATAAATAGACAATAATAGATAAACAAGTGCATTAAACACACGCACACACTGGGCAAATTTTTGTATGATTGCTTTGTTGTTTTTATCACAACATTTTAGCAATCAGAGAGAGAGAGAGAGAGGGGTGATTAACCGTTATAGTGTCTCCCAAAGTGAGTGTGTCAAGAAGGAGGCGGGGGGGGGGGGGGGGGGGGGGAGAGGGGGATAGAGATGGAGGATGGAAACTGACCAGTTCTGCGCGTGCGCGAACAATGTCGTTGTTCATGGTTGGCTGCGTATCACACCTTTAGGTCAAATCAAACGATAGGATTGGTACGTATAGTTTTTCTTCATTGTGGGTCGGCTGTCGCTAGTTAAGAAAAAACGGGGTCAAACGGCATAAATAACATCATATGGAACTCTTTTTTGTGAAGTAAAACGCCGAACTAGTGTAAACATTTTACCAAATATTTAACAATTGTTTTATAACAAAGCACCAAACAGGCATTAACAAGAAGAGACAGGGTCCCTATTATGCTATTTTTGTAAATACTTAGTTTTTTTCGCCTAGTTTAATGTTGCCCTGACTCGGCCTATACTTTGTTTTTGTGGGGAGCCTAGTCGAGAGGGCTACCATTTCTTTTAAAAACTAAGTTAGGGACCCTCACTCTATAAACATTAAACTTCTTTTGAACATTGAAGAGCTAACAAAATTCACCCATAAACATCAACAAACAGATATAGTATAATATTTTAAATTGAACAATTTATGCTTTTTGCATACCAACAGTCGGATTTTAAAACTTTTAACCATTTTTTGGTAAATAAAAGAAAACTTTGTATATATTGTAATATCTAATGACCTTTTTCGAGTTTTAAACATTTGTTGAGTTTTAAAAAAAAAGTGGTCCTGAAAATTTTAATAGGAAGATTGCTCAGTCAGCAAGGAAGGCGTTTTTTAAACAAACATTTTAAATCAAATATTATATTTATCGCGGTCCTGGTGCGGGCCATGGCAATAAATTAAAGTTTTTGACCTTAAATCAAAAACAAAACAATATGAATCTGAAAGTATTAGATAATATAGATTTATATAAATAAATTTATAATAACTTTATTAAAACAAAACAAAAGTTTAAAATAACTTTATTTAAAAGAAATGTTTTGCCCTTCTTCTAACTAAAAATTAATAGTAATGTTCCATATGGCTTAGGCCGGGAGGACGTAAAACAAACCTTTAGCTAGCAAAACAACGAAAAACCACTTTGTTACTAGCGTTCACAAGGCGAGCCAATCGGTGTAATACAATCGCGCTTTCAATGCTTGTTGACCTACTTAATCCTGATTGGTCAACTGTGCTCTGTCTCCATGACGATTGACCTTCACTTGAAGTCACCCTTTAGTGCTAGCTAGCTGGTTGGTCGGATTCCATGACGTCAAGCCAGGCTTACTCACTCATGCGTAGGTGCCAATGTGGGCTGTTGGGTCATTATGTTCTCGGCTCTACTACGAAGATGACGACTAGGAAGATGTCCAGCCTGAAGAGATCAGCGCCTCCCCATCCCCTGCAGCCTGCTGCCAGGAAGAAGAAGGTTGTCTTCTGTCTACCGGGGGAGAATTCACAGACAGAGGTTGAGCTCCCAGCCCCCAAGAGGAGGAAGACACACTGGCACCCCAGGCCTCCGTCTCCGGCCAAGGCAGCACCAGTCCCTTCCGGCCATCCAGCTGCCAGACCTCACCCATCTCGGGTCGTGTCCATGGACAACCTCAGTGCTATGATGTTGGTCCGCTGCAAGATAGCCGGTCCCCCCTGTCATGGCACTGAGGACTCGTAGGAGGACAGCTTCCGTGGGCAGTAGAGGCTGGCTACCACAGCTGTCCTCCCCCTTCACCCTTTCGCCCCTCCAGGGCCGGCCCTTTTCAGGGCCACACAGATTCCCAAGCAGGTCACTGATCTCTGTTGCAATCTAAGTTGTTGAGAGAATGAATGAAACGTGTCCTTCAGAAAGCTTTACGAAGCTTTTTTTGCATTTAGCAGCACCACACACACACACACACACACACAGACACACACACACACACACACACACACACACACACACACACACACACACACACACACACGCACACACACACACACGCACACACACACGCACACACACACACACACACACACACACAAACACACACACACACACACACACACACACACACACACACACACACACACACACACACACACACAAAGACACACATACACACGCCCGTACGGTCCTACAATCGTGTATTGAATGCACTTTTCCACTTTTTCAGTCGTACATGGATACCATAGTGTGTGTGTGTGTGTGTGTGTGCGTGTGCGTGCGTGCGTGCGTGTGCGTGTGCGCGCGCGCGCGTGTGTGTGTGTGTTTGTGTGCGTTCGTGCGTGCGTGCTTGTGTGAGTGTGTGCGTGTGTGTGCGTGCGTGCGTACGTGCACACACACTAAATAACAAAAAGGAAAATCAACTGTCATGGAGGTATCTTGTCCACATTCTTCTTCTGTGGAGGCTTTAGATCTCTGCTGCGAGCTGCGCCTCTGGCGACCCGCGCTAAAGCTGACTTGTTTAATTAATTCAATAAAATAGTTGTTTTGTTGTGTGCGGTTTTTTGTGTGTGGGGTGACTGGGAAGGGGGTGGGAGAGAATGACCGCTACAAATTACTTGTTTCCATTCAATACAACAGCTTTGAGGGGTGACGGGGAAGGTGTGGGGGGGGGGGGGGGGGGGGGAGAGAGAATTCCTGCTGAAAAGGTATGCTTTATTGCATCAACTTTTAAAAACAGTGTTTTAACCTCCCTTTGTCAAAATGTGGGTGTGCGTGTTGATTCAGGAAAGTAACAAAGTCTGTCGTGTATTAAGTCAGTGTGCATGCTGAGGACACCTACTGCGGTGTCAGCCACACGGGTTTAGTGACAGACAGGCTTACTGTTTCTCTGACACTTCTTCTTCTTCTGCTCTTTTGCTACATAAAATGCGATTTTTGTCTGACAGTTTCGCTATTTGCGGAAGGCATATACTGTATCAAAACTAACGGAAAGCCCTTTGGATTGTGATAATCCTCTGATGCAATATTCCCCTTACATTATTATCAAATGGGCAGCATATGTGTCTTCTACATCAGCATTATTAAACTTGAAAAAAAATATATTTTGGTCTTTGGTACCTGTGTCTACATTAGTGTGTGTGTGTGTGTGTGTGTGTGTGTGTGTGTGTGTGTGTGTGTGTGTGTGTGTGTGTGTGTGTGTGTGTGTGTGTGTGTGTGTGTGTGTGTGTGTGAGAGAGAGAGAGAGAGAGAGAGAGAGAGAGAGAGATAAAGAAAGATGGAGAGAGATTGAGGGGGGGGGGAGGGAGAGAGAGAGAGAGAAAGAGAGAGTGAGAGAGTGAGAGAGGGAGAGAGAGAGAGAGAGAGAGAGAGAGAGAGAGAGAGAGAGAGAGAGAGAGAGAGAGAGAGAGAGAGAGAGAGAGAGAGAGAGAGAGAGAGAGAGAGAGAGAGAGAGAGAGAGAGAGAGAGAGAGAGAGAGAGAGAGAGAGCGACTCAAGCGAGATGAAGTAAGCATAAATGAAATGAAAATTAGTGTATATCAAAGCCAAATACTGAAACAATAAAACTAAATTAAAACAATCATGGTTAAAAAAAGGACATTTTAGTTTAAAAAAGAGGAGAAGGAACGATCGGACAGACATGGCATCTAGACATCACAACTAGACAACGTAACAGCTTCCAGGCAATGGTCGTCATTGCGTGAAACCTGTTACGTCAGAGCGGGACACAAGCCTAGGTACTCCCAGGTAAACACCGCTCCTTTCTTCTCTACCGGGTCCTTGGACCACTGGTTGTCATGGAAACACGCCTTGTTGAAGACAGCGCACCTTTACCCTAGGTTGTCATGGCAAACACGCCTTCTCTAGTTGGAAGTTGTCACACGCCTTAGTTGAAGACAGCGCCTGCCTTTACCCTAGGGGGGTGGCACAGCTTTACCTTTACGCCCTTCCCACCCACCCACGCATGTCACAACAGTTTGTCTTTCATCACGGTCTCGGAAGTCTTGGGCCAACAAGTAGGTGAGAACTAATTGCCTAGCTGTGATAACAGGGGGAGTGGTTGCGCTAATTCACCAGGAATCAATGGGTTGGTTAAACTGAATGCTGAAACACGGAGGAAGGCGTTCTAAGCCCTTGAGGCACTACAGTGGCCTGCCCTTAATTTGTTGAAGTTCTACTAAAGCTTAAGTGGGAAACTACACGTTGTTACTTTCTAACTTCTTTACTGAATTTAGAAAGTAACAACGTTTAGTTTCCCACTTAAGCTTTTGTAGAACTTCATAATTTTAATCACAGGTGGGATGGTAGAATGACGGTTCACCAACTGGGGACTTAATTAACCTTAGTTAGAATATTACATATACCTCAATTAAACGGTTCATTAAAAGGGGGATAATTAGCCCTAGTTAGGATAGTTAGCCATACCTCAATTAAACGGTTCATTAACAGGGGGTTAATTAACCCTAGTTAGGATAGAGTTAGCCATACCTCAATTAAACGGTTCATTAACAGGGGGTTAATTCACCCTAGTTAGGATAGTTAGCCATACCTCAATGAAACGGTTCATTAACAATGGGGTTACATAACCATAGTTAGGATAGAGTTAGCCATACCTCAATTAAACGGTTCATCAACAGGGGGTTAATTAACCCTAGTTAGGACAGAGTTAGCCATACCTCAATTGAACGGTTCATTAACAGGGGGTTAGCCAACCCTAGTTAGGATAGAGTTAGCAATACCTTATTGAACAGTTCATGAACAGGGGGGGGGGGGGGGGGGGAGGGGGGGGAGGGGGGGGGAGGGGGGGGGGAGGGGGGGGGGGGGGGGGGGGGGGGGGGGGGGGGAAATTTAGTAAATTAAAGACAACTAAACAAACTAAATGCAAAACAAACAAACAACTATTCTATTATCCTCCATTCTCTTACCAAAATAAATACACACACAAGGTCATTTTCTAAAAAGTTAACAACAACGATACATAACGAAGCTTAGCACACGCTTTGTAATTTCGGCATGCGCTAAGACAAGTGCATTAAAACACACACACACACACACACACACACACACACACACACACACACACACACACATACACACACACACACACACACACAGACACACACACACACACACACACACACACACACACACACACACATACTAATGTCCTCTCGATTCCGAGGAACCATAATTATTCCTCTCTCTCTCTCTCTCTCTCTCTCTCTCTCTCTCTCTCTCTCTCTCTCTCTCTCTCTCTCTCTCTCTCTCTCTCTCACACACACACACACACACACACTCTAGTTCTGTATGTATGTATGTGTGTGTGTGTGTGTGTGTGTGTGTGTGTGTGTGTGTGTGTGTGTGTGTGTGTGTGTGTGTGTGTGTGTGTGTGTGTGTGTGTGTGAGAGAGAGAGAGAGAGAGAGAGAGAGAGAGAGAGAGAGAGAGAGAGAGAGAGAGAGAGAGAGAGAGAGAGAGAGAGAACAAATAAAATGTTATTTATTCAGGGTAATGAAATAAGCTAATTAAATTCAGCTTTTTTCACTCAGCCCCGAGAGAAAGAGAAAAAGAAAGAGAGAGAGAGAGAGAGAGGGGGACAGAAACCTTTTTTTCACATTCTCTGTCTCTCTCTGTTGCCTTTTATCTCTCCGTCTCTTTCCGAAATATAACGCTTGCGCGCAAGCACACACACAGACACGCAGTGAGAGAGAGATAATGACCAATGCAACGAAATATCGTGTCCTACTTGGGAAAGTTTGTGGTCCTGAAAAGGACCTAGGTTATCGGCAGCAGGCCATATGCCCACTGGAGCGGAGGAGGCCCGGGTTGCAGAGTGTGGGTTGCAGGGGGACCCACTAACCAGCAGGCGCAGTTTCCAGGCAGTAGTACCTTGTCCTCCCAAACATGGCCAGGGACGGTATTCATGTCGAGATAGCATGAGACTTAGCTGATGCTAACTTAGAAGCTCTTCCATTAAATCCTATAGGACATTGGAAGTGCTTCTAAGTTAGCATCAGCTAAGTCTCATGCTCTCAACATGAATACCGTCCCTGGGCTCCAACCTGCACGCCAAGGTTCAGCCATGTCTGCAGTTCCATGGAGAAGGTGGCCTCGTCCATGCCCACAAGCATGTAGTGGGTCAGCAGGTGCCTCTGGATCTCCTGACGAGAAGAAGGCTCATGGAGGTCCATCAGAGCTCTTCTAATCAGGGTTGGATGGGCCCCTGCAATGGCGATCCTGTCTCCAGCCATCTCGAAGTCAATTACGCCTGTAAGCTTCTAGTTGTAAGAGCAAACGCGAAATGTTTCAAAATTTGCATAATCACACTATTTATCCCTTTTGCAAGTTAGCTCGCGGTTCAGATGCGAACCAATGAAACGACGGTCTCAGAATCGTCGCAACCATCACCACCCTCACACCCACCCGGCCCTAACAGACTTTGTGTACTGTTCACGATTTTGAAGTCTGACCAGCCAACGGCCATACCACATTGAAAACACCGGTTCTCGTCCGATCACCGAAGTTAAGCAACGTCGGGCCTGGTCAGTACTTGGATG
>CM065694.1:43227674-43252076 GCA_017654935.2 Phymorhynchus buccinoides
TGTGTGTGTGTGTGTGCGTGTGTGTGTGCGTGCGTGCGTGCGTGCGTGCGTGCGTGTGAGTGTGTGTGTGTGTGTGTGTGTGTGTGTGTGTGTGTGTGTGTGTGTGTGTGTGTGTGTGTGTGTGTGTGTATGCATACGTGTGTGTGAGCATGCATGCGTATGTGTGCGTGTTTATGTGCGTATTTATGCGTATGTGTGCGTGTTTATTGCTAAGAACACGTCACAGCTTTGACAACGATATTACACCGTTTGTGCCCTTTATTCCTGTGATGATTTGTCCTACCAATGTCTGTACATTTCTTCAGTGCCTCTTCCCCCGGTGATTTATATTTCCTACAATATTGTTTCAGGGGTAAGGGCGAAGAAGGGGGAGTAGAGACCATCTAAAGGAAACCAAAGAACATACAAAATAGTGTATTATTTTTAGCCAGTGCAACGAGACGTGTGACCCACTCTGGAAAATGTGTGGTCCTGAAAAGGACCGAAGAATATAACCACATTTCGTGGCGGATGTGCAACAGCCTACTTCCATGGAGGCAGAGGACGGAGGGGGTAGGTGCTTTCGTCGTCGCAGTACTGCTCTTTCGAGAGGCGGGCCGAAGGGTCAGGGTGGAGGCAGCCGTAGAGGCAGTCCTCCTCCTAACACGTCTCCAGCTCCACAGGGGCAGCAGGAGACGTGCAGCCGAAGGGGCAGGTATGATCCCTACAGGGAGTATCTACAACTTGTCCAGTCTGGGCCTTGTCTTCCTGTGCCTGCCTTCTCTCCTGGTAGGGACGGATCGCTTGTAGAGCCACAGTTCCAGGCCTGAAGCGACGAGGTTTCTTGACACCGCTCTTCATGGCAGCCATGGTGGTCAGCTGTTTGCGGGGGTAGCCTCCGGTAGATTTCTTGTCAGTCTGCTTAGTAGGAGCCATGGCGAATAGTAGTTCTCTGAACGCTGTTTACTTCTTTCGTACGACGATAGAGAGAGGAATAAACAGTTTTGGATGGAAGTTCAGTTTAACGTCGCGTATCGGCTTTCGCCATGTACGACGGGCTGAACAAACCAACCAGGTATAAACAAAAATTTATATTCCTGATTCACTGTCCCAGCCAAAAGGCAGAGAAGCGATCAGAATATCAAAAAACCCAGTTTTGACCCGTTTGGTCTTTATATAGCAACAGCTAGACCTTAACGGAGGCAAAGGTAAGTGTCCCAAGCCCATTGGTTGAGTTTATCTAATACCTGTGCTCAGTCAACCATGAACAACGACGGTGCTCGCGCATGCGCAGAACTGGTCAGTTTCCAACCCCGTCTCTACGTTAAGCCAACCAAAAGTCTTGACATGAAGTGCCAAAGCTATTGGTCGATTTTAACTAACACCTGTGCTCAGTCAACCATGAACAACAACATTGTTTGCGCACGCGCAGAACTGGTCATGAGTGAAACGTGTCCTTCAGAAAGCTGTATACATTTTGTTTCGCATTTAGCAGCAAAATACACACGCACACGCACACGCACAACACACACACACACACACACACACACACACACACACACACACACACACACACACACGCGCGCGCGCGCGCGCGCACACGCACACACACATACATATATATATATATATGCACACACACACACACACACACACACACACACACACACACACACACACACACACACACACACACACACACACAGACGGACACACACACACACACACACACACACACACACACACACACACACACACACACACACACACACACACACACACACACACACACACACACACACACACACTATAATTAACAACTTTAGTTTTGAAATTATTTTACATTTTAACTTTTGAAGAAGAACCTAAATATATCAGACTGCCAGGTCCTAACTGCTAGTTAGCGACCTGCCCACCGTCACGTACAATGCGATCGAATGGACAGGCCTATTAAATAAAACACAAAGGTTACGGACAACATGGTCCTGAAGCAGGAGAATCTCAAGCTTAACACTGGGTTAGAAGTCGCCGAAGCGACCACGAGAGGTCAATGACGTGCAGTGTGGGTTGTTTGTGATGAAAGTCAAGCCAAAAAGCCAGACCATTCAGTACTGGGACATACAGACAGTTGATAGTTTGGTATGACACATCTCCAAGCCATAATGAATCTACACCAATCATCATTGTTGGCGTTTGTTCTTGCGTGGCGCGGCATCATGTTGGGGCCTGGCTGGCTGGGCCATTCTTTTGCTTGACACAACATCAGGTTGGGACTGGCAATTGGTCCTGAATGGCTGGGTCATTCTCTTGATTGATGTCACGTGGCATCATAAGGGGGCCTGAGCAGATGTGCCTGGCTGGCTGGGTCATTCTTTATGATGCCCTACCAATCAAGAGAATGACCCAGCCAGCCAGGCACCGCTGATCAGGCCCCCATATGATACCGCGCCAATCAAAAGAATGACCCAGCCAGCCAGGACCCATTGTCGATCGCACCCAGCATGATGCTGCACCAATCAAGAGAATGACCCAGCCAGCCAGGACCCATTGTCAATCAGCCCGAACATGATGTTGTGTCAAGCAAAGGAATGACCCAGCCAGCCAGGCCCCAAGTTGATGCCGCCCCATGCAAAAACAAACGGTGATTGGTGTAGATTCATTATGGCTTTGAGATGTGTCATACCGAACTATTAACTGTCTGCATGTTCCAGTCCTTAATGGTCTGGCTTTTCGGCTTGACTTTCATCACAAACAATACACAAACACACACACACGCGCGCGCACACGCACATACACACACACACACACTTCAGTGACACACACACTTCAGTGACACACACAAATACACACACACACACACACACACACACACACACACACACACACACACACACACACACACACACACACACACACACACACACACACACACACACATACACACACACACAAACAGATAGACAGACACAGAGAGAGATAGACAGACAGAGACAGAGAGACAGACAGACAAAGTGGCAGATGGCCAAGCCAAACAACAGAAACCACCCTCTCACCTCACATGGTAGAGGATGGACACTGCGTTTGTCCACAAAATACTGCCACCATGAGGGGGGTGAAGAACACCACTGCTGGCAACACCCAGATTATCGCCATCATCACCTGGACCTGAAATCATCATCATCATCATCATCTTCATCATCATCATCATGGACATCAGCGTCATCTTCATCATCATCATCGTTATCATTGTTATCACAATAATCATCATCATGGACATCACCATCATCATCATGATCATCATCATCAGGATCATCATCATCATAATAATCATCATCATCATCAGCAGCAGCAGCAGCATTATCGTCATCGTCATCATCCTAATAATAATCATCATCAGCATCAGCATGAACATCATCATCATAAACATCATCATCATCATCATGGTCATCGTCATCGTCACCACCAAACATCATCATCATAAGTCTGTAAATAAAAACCCAATGTATTAGTGCCGTACACTTTTTTTTCAACATCATAGGTACTGCAAAAAAACCCACAAAAACAAAAACAACTAAAGAAAAAACAACTTGTTCCTCGCGTTCACAAGGCGAGCCAGTCGGTGTAATACTATCGCGATTTCAATGCTTGTTGACCTACTTAATCCTGAGGTTGAGCTCCCAGCCCCCAAGAGGAGGAAGACACACTGGCACCCCAGGCCTCCGTCTCCGGCCAAGGCAGCACCAGTCCCTTCCGGCCATCCAGCTGCCAGCCCTCATACATCTCGGGTCGTGTCCATGGACAACCTCAGTGCTATGATGTTGGTCCGCTGCAAGATAGCCGGTCCCCCCTGCCATGGCACTGAGGACTCGTAGGAGGACAGCTTCCGTGGGCAGTAGATGCTGGCTACCAGTGCCGTCCTGCCCCTTCACCATTTCGCCCCTCCAGGGCCGGCCCTTTTCAGGGCCACACAGCTTCCCAAGCAGGTCACTGATCTCTGTTGCAAAAGGTCTAAGTTGTTGAGAATGAATGAAACGTGCCCTTCAGAAAGAATTTGGTGACCAAAGGGTCACAGGACCTAATGTTTAAAAACAGTTATTTATTGTTAGAAAACCTTTAACATAATACAAAGCAGAATGCCTTGGCATGAGGCTGTGTCAGACCAGTTGACATAAGCTAGAACGCCAAGGCTACATCAAAATGTTGTTATGCTCTGAATGGTTGTGCGGGGATTGTCTTAAGCCATGACAAGCTCCCAGCATAACATCATCAGTCTAAAATCCCCCGAAAGACGGAGTGTGGCTGCCCACATGGCCGGGTAATCAAAAACGGTCACACACGTAATGTTCTCATCCCTAGTTGATGCATTTGTACCTTAGTGTTCAAGTGCTTATCGCTGTTGGGATGATCCCTGGAGTCTTTTAGCCAGGGTAAGCCAACCAACCAAACCAAATACAAAGCAGCGCTAGACTGCTATAGGGTTACTCTAAACATTACACGATCAACTGATCACGGAGTGCCCTAGGTTAAGAGAACGATTAAGAAATATGTACATCGCGGTTATGTTCATATGTACATGACTTTGTCAATTTCAATTAGGTTTTATTTTAGTCATGAGTGTTTATAATTGAATAACTTATACCTTTGAAAAGTTATATCACTAATAAGTTAAGTATAAAATCCCAATTGTTATGGAATCTATTAGCATGTTACACTTTATTTGTGCTATTTTATGAACAACGTTAAAATATATTTTTACCAAAGTTTTCTGCTTTAGTGATTAAAACTTACTTTTAAAATGATTTTAAATTGTGATTTAAAAGTAGTATTATGTGTATACAAAGTAAGAGTAGTTTTTTAAGAGTTACTATTAAAATTTAGTTTGCTTAGTATATTTAAAAGTAGTAGTAGTATTATGTGTACACAAAGTAAGAGTATTTTTTTAAGAGTTACTATTCAAATTTAGTTTGCTTAGTATATATTTTATTATTTATTAGTGAGACCCAACCACAAGAGTTTTAACCATATTGGTAGGAGCTCAAGCTCCTCCAGTATGTATTATCAAGTCATAAAATAGTGTTTCCCGTGCGCTATGTACATATAATCCGTAAATATTCACAATAATAAAACAAAAGTAAACTATGGGAAACCGTATCTGTTTCACCACTATGTTAGTTTCTAAATAACAATATTTACTAGATTGAATGAGGGGACATTCCGCCAGAGGCCACCAATGGTTTTAAACATTACTACTTGGGTATTTTATTTTTAGTTTTGTATTATATAATTCGTTGATTGTTTTGTTTTGTTTTAAGATTAAGGTTTTAGTTAAGGATTCCCTTCGGTTAGGGGCGTTACCTCGGGCGAGTCGCCAATAGGGGAGAACCCCGGAAGGCAGCTCAGGATGGCAAGAGATACCCGACTGTCGCCATCCTGAAAGGCCCTGCTAAAGTGTTATTGTAAAACGATGCTTAGTAACTACCAAGACTCGGGGCATGGGTCGCACCCGGCATCCCCCACCGGGGGAGGGACTAAAAGAAAACTTGTCGTAGGAAGTGTGAGTCTGCATATGAAGGTAAATGTAGCATGTTTGCTTTGTTAAAAACGGGCAAAATGGGACGGAGCTGGGGAGGGGGAGGATGCCGATCCGACCCAAACACCGAGCCCCTACTAAATTGTAATTTATATCCAACTTTCAGTAATTGTATCAAATGTTTAAATGACGCCTGTCCAACTGTCTCGGCGAGCCAAACATTATGAGTCCAACCTAATTTGTGATGTTTTGTTAAAATATTTTTCTCATTATATATCAAATTGTTTAGTTCAAATTTGTATAATTATGGTAGATTGTAGTTCTGTTCTCATCTGATCACAGGGATTGAAAATGTGTTTTAAACTAAGAATTTTCCCGCACCGGCAGGGAGTATTCTTAAATTGGCAATACATTGAGTCCGTGTAGAATCTAAGGATTCTACCTTGAGTTTTGTAAGGGACAGGTAGAAAAAGTCCTTCTTTTATGAATTTTATATGCCAGGAATGGGCTGCGGAGTAGGCATCTAACTCCTCAGCCCACCTCTGGTATGAATTGCGCTTCAAAGGTCTTTTTTTTTATTTATGAAAAAGATAGTTTTATGTTGGTAATTTGACCTATATTGTGTTCCGCTGCCATTTTGGCTGCTTTGTCAGCGAGGTCATTTCCTTTTAACCCGAGATGGGAAGGAATCCATGTTATAGTTAGGTCGGTGACTTTTATTATTATTTGGTTGACTAGGTTTTTGATTTCCTGACTATTTTTTGTTCTATTTGCAGTGCTTACTTCATGCCGTTTGACCCAGTTTTTTCTTAACTAGCGACAGCCGACCCCCAATGAAGAAAAACTAAACGTACCAATCCTATCGTTTGATTTGACCTAAATCGTGTGATACGCAGCCAACCATGAACAACGACATTGTTCGCGCACGCGCAGAACTGGTCAGTTTC
Organism: Phymorhynchus buccinoides; assembly: GCA_017654935.2. Lineage (NCBI taxonomy): Eukaryota > Metazoa > Mollusca > Gastropoda > Neogastropoda > Raphitomidae > Phymorhynchus > Phymorhynchus buccinoides. The sequence continues at coordinate 43,234,131 of CM065694.1, forward strand.
CATCCTCCGTCTCCCCCCCCCCCCCCTCCTTGTCTGCCTTATTGGCACACTCACTTTCGGAGGCACTATAACGGTTAATCACCCCTCTCTCTCTCTGATTGCTAAAATATTGTGATAAAAACAACAAAGCAATCATAAAAAATGTGCCCAGTGTGTGCGTGTGTTTAATGCACTTGTTTATCTATTATTGTCTATTTATTTTCATATCTGGTTTAACCCTTTCACCGCCAAAGTCGCATTTTAGCACCACAGTTATTATAATACCTATGTCACTAAAAGGCATCAAATTGGGATCTATTATCCAAAGACCCTATTGTCTTAGTTTTGGGAAGTAAGGATAGACCTTATTTTATATATGTCACATAAGAATCCCCAATACTGCAGATGGATTTTGTTCTCTACCCAAGGTAAATTTAATGGAATTTGTTTGGCTGAAATATGGCTGGCGGTGAAAGGTTAAATAGCATTTTTTAAATAGCACTTGTTTTAGTGCATGCCAAAATTACAAAGCGCGTGTTAAGCTTTGTTATGTTAAGTGTTGTATATCTTTTTTATATAGAAAATGAGCTTATATATGTATGTAGTTTTGTAAGTGAATGTGTATGTGTGTGTAGAATAGTTGTTTTGTTAGCTTTGCTTTTAGTTGGTTTAGTTGTCTTGAATTTACTATAAAAAAAATGTTAAGAAGCACACCCCCATCCATTCTCTCAATAACTAGACTATGCAACGAGATTGTGTGATCCCACTCGGGAATAAGTGTGGCCCTGAAAAGGGCCGGCCCTGGAGGGGCGTTCCTGAGGGAGGGGGCAGACCAAGGCTGGCAGAGGGACCCTAGTCTGCCCAGAAGTCGGAGCCTCTGTAGTGGTGGCCCAGGCTCAGCTCGGAGTAGTGGTGGCCGGGGGCGGGGGGCGGCCCGATCAGCTTCATCAGGCCCATGAGGTGGTCCAGCTCAGACACGTGATCCACCTTCCTCCTCTTGGCCCCGGGCAGAGGGAGCGCTTCCTCCTCCTCCTCCTCCCTCTCCTCCACAGGCGGAGGGCTGCTGGGGGGAGGACTGGGACTCCTGGCCTCTGGCAGGAGGGGCTTGGCAACTGGCGGAAACTTGAAGGTGAAGGGCTTGACCTCTGGCTGATGAAGCTTGGCCTCAGACTGACGTGGGGCAGAATCCATCTCGACAGCAATGTTCGCAGCAGACGTTCCTTTCAAAGTCGAGAGAGCAAATGAAGCTTGCACTGAGAGAATTATTTGTTTTACGTCCTCTCGGAAAGTTCCATGTGGGACATTTCTTTTTTATAAAGTTAAGATTTATATTTTAATACATTTAAAGAAAAAGGAGATGTTACTTTAGTGCTTATAGTTTTTAAGTAATTTTTTTTTTTTTATATAGCTAGTTGAGTTCATCCATGTCTGGTCTGGCCTGCGGTTAAAAAGTGTTTGTTAGGGTAAAATACTTTATTTTAAAAGAATTTTCCTAAGTATGACCTAGGAGGATAGGCTGGGATTAAAATTTCAGGACCACTATTTTTAAGAACAGTAACTACATTTATAAAACTTCAAAAAAAGGTCTATGTAAAAAATATTTACAGTTGTGTTTTTTCAAAACACCAATCCTTTATATTTAAAAGATATTTTAATGCAACAATTTTGTTGCGATCTATTAAAAGGCCAAAGCCCTAGAACAAAAATATCTGTTCGATTAAAACTGTGAGAGGTCCCCACTGGATCAATTTTTAAAACTAATTTCTTTTCTTCCTATCTTCCTAGGCTGCCCGCCCACAAAGCCTAATGGCTCAGCCCAGGAAATTTTATTTTAAAAGTGGGTTTTTTGTACATGGGAATTGTTATTGGTCATGAGGGGGGTGAGGGACGGGGGAACAAAGTTCCTCCCGCCCCCCATCCCCCCCAAGTCAGAGATCCGGTGGGGATAAGGTGCTATTTACAATGAATCACCTATAAAATGTTAGATTAAAAGAGCACACGATTCACTCTTGTTCTACCAAGGGGAGGGAGGGAGAGGGACCCCTCCTTTGCTGTCTTTTATAGACGACAGTTTGTTCCGCAGGGAGGGGAAGCTAGACGCGCCAAGCCTATTGGTTGATTTTATCCCATTCCTGTGCTCAGTCAACCATGAACAACGACAGCTTGACCCACAGGACGGAAAAACTAGACGCGCCAATCCTATTGGTTGATTCTAACTCACACCTGTGCTCAGTCAACCATGACCAACGACAGTGCTCGCGCACGCGCAGAACGGGTCAGTTCCCGCATTATTTAGCTGTTTTCACCCTGCAATCTAGTTGGTTGAAACAAGAGTAGCGGATTGATTCTTTTAAAGTCATAAAAGGGACTGAAGGGAACAAAACCTATGCCTATGCCCTAACTATATTAAAAAGAAAACTTAGCTTTATAAAAAGTAATGTCCCACATGGCTTAGGCCGGGAGGACGTAAAACAAACTTCAGGACAAAACCATTCCACACATTGATCCGCGGGTTGACTGTCGATCAGAGCAACATGGACGTTATCGCCGACATTGAAGCCCTCCAAGCCCGCCTCGCAGCCGCCATGACTGACGTACCGTTCACCAGCATGGTCTACGGAGCCATCAGGGCTCTGAGAGAACCGAGGGGCTCCAGCAGCCAGGCCATCCTGCGCTACATCAGGAACCACTACCAGCTGGACCAGGACGTCCACCAGCTCAGGGCCCGCCTCAAGCACCACCTCAAAGCTGGCGTCACAGATGGCAGCATCTGGCTCCGGTCTCATGGACGCTATTCTCTGGAACCTGTCACAATGCCACCATCCACTCTGCCACCTCCGGCCAGACAGCGAAAACAGACCCCTGCAGCTAAGCTGGAGAAGCTCGCAGATTTGATGATGCTTCTTCACGCCATCAAACTTGAAAGGAAAGAGTAGAGGGGGAACAACAACCCGTTTTCATCCCAGCCCTTTTCAGGGCTACACAGATTCCAAAGTGGGTCACTCATCTCGTTGCATTGAGTCTCTGTGTGTGTGTGTGTGTGTGTGTGTGTGTGTGTGTGTGTGTGTGTGTGTGTGTGTGTGTGTGTGTGTGTGTGTGTGTGTGTGTATGTGTGTGTGTGTGTGTGTGTGTGTGTGTGTGTGTGTGTGTGTGTGTGTGTGTGTGTGTGTGTGTGTGTGTGTGTGTGTGTCTACCGCACCCCCTCCCTACCTTCCCCACCCCTTCTCCCCCTGTGTCTTTGACAATGGACTGACAGGTACAATCCTATGCACACAAAGTCTACACACACCGACATAATTATACCCAATACACATATACATACTCATACACACACACAAGCATCCATTCACACATACCCCTCTCTCCCCACAAACACACACATACACACATAGAAATAGTCACACACACAAATTATATAAATAGCCACACACACGCATACAAATAGCCACACACACACACACACACACACACACACACACACACACACACACACACACACACACACACACACACACACACACACACACATAATGCACACACATACAGTGCACTCACACACACACGTGTATATACCAGCACAAGCTTACACACGTGCCAATGTGCAACCCCAGCCAGCCATATGATGCCGTGCCAATCAATAGAATGACCCAGCCAGCCAGGCCCAGCTGATCAGTCCCCTATATGATATGATGCCGTACCAACCAAGAGAATGACCCAGCCAGCCAGGCCCCGCTGATCAGTCCTCTATATGATGCAGTACCAATCAATAGAATGACCCAGCCAGCCAGGCCCCACTGATCAGTTCCCCATATGATGCCGTGCCAATCAAAAGAATGACCTAGCCAGCAAGGCCCCACTTATCAGGCCCACATATGATGCCTTACCAATCAAGAGAATGACCCAGCCAGCCAGGCACTGCTGATCAGGCCCCCATATTATGCCGTGCCAATCAAAAGAATGACCCAGCCAGCCAGGCCCCGCTGATCAGGCCCCCATGTTATGCCACGTCAATCAAGAGAATGACCCAGCCAGCCAGGACCCATTGTCGATCGGACCCAGCATGATGTTGTACCAAGCAAGAGAATGACCCAGCCAGCCAGGACCCATTGTCAATCCGCCCCAACATGATGTTGTGTAAAGCAAAAGAATGACCCAGCCAGCCAGGCCCCAACATGATGCCGCGTCACGCAAGAACAAACGCCGACAATGAATATGGGTGTAGATTCATTATGGCTTGGATATGTGTCATACCGAACTATCAACTGTCTGCATGTTCCAGTCCTTAATGGTCTGGCTTTTTCGCTTGACTTTCATCACAAACAATACACACACACACGTGCGTGCGCGCGCGCGCACACACACACATTCACAACAACAAAACAGATAGACAGACAGACACACACACGCAGATATATAGACAGACAGACAGACAGAGAGACAGACAGACAGAGAGACAGACAGACAGAGACAGACAAGCAGAGAAACAGACAGACAAAGTGGCAGGTGACCAAGCCAAACAACAGAAACCACCCTCTCACCTCACATGGTAGAGGATGGACACTGCGTTTGTCCACAAAATACTGACACCATGAGGGGGGTGAAGGACACCACTGCTGGTAACAAACACCCAGATTATCGCCACCATCACCTGGACCTGAAATCATCATCATCATCATCATCATCATTATCATCAGTATCATCAGTATCATCGTCTTCGTCATTGTTATCATCATCATCATCAACATCATCATCATAGACATCGCCATCATCACCATCATTATTATCATCACCCTAAGATGGTTGTGAAGTACACCGCTGCTGGTAACTCCCAAATTATCGCCACCATCGCATGGACCTGAAATCATCATCATCATCATCGTCATCATTGTTATCATTGTTATCATCATCATCATTGTTATTATTATCATCGTTATCATCATGATTGATATCATCATCATCATCATGATTGTAATCATCATAATCATAATCATCTGCCTTTTACTAGTCATGCTCATATTGTAGTTTTGGTATATTGGTGTATCTATCAAGGAGGTTTTTGAATTGTGTTAGATTCTGTGCTCTTTTAATATGTGCAGGAAGAGTATTCCACAACTTTGTTACTCTGTTAGAATTTTTTTTTCTTTCTAATATCAGTTCAGCTATACTGGGTTAGTAAGCTTAGATCACTGTTACGGGTTATTGAGTCAGTTGTTAGCTGGAACAAAGGTCATAGCACAAAATGTGCCGCGTGGGGCTTAACAGTCGCCGAGCGGAAGACATGTCTCAGTGTTAAGGTTGTACACCCCACCAATTAAGGGTGTGCATCCCGGAAAAGGATTTGCACCCAGTCAAGGGTGTTTAGGTGTATCGGCTCCTTGTCCAACAGTGAGTGGCGCTACACTGAAAGCCACCCCCCAGAGGATGAAGAGCGGCGCTCCACCCACCTCCTGCACAACAGCACAGCCAAAGCCCACTGCTGGGTGCCGGCGGATCATTGACAAAGTCAAACCAGCAGAGATGATCCACGTCGCTGCATGTCGCCGTGTCGGTCTGCAAGTTCCTTGTCTCTTATCTGGTGAGGGAGGAGATCCTGTGTCGCCCTTCCCACCGGCTGCCACCCAGTAGGACATCGAAGGCAAGCTGCCACTTTTGCCTCGGAATCATCACATGATGAGAGAGTCAGCATAGTGGACCCTCTCACCACGGACTCCCGGTTGGGAACGGTTAGGACCAGCCTGGGATTTTTTTTTTTTTAAACTAAAAGAAGCAGAGTTCGAAGACATTAAGTAACGTCTAAAGTACGTCTTGAAAATGTTTTAAAACAAGGCAACAACAAAGTGAAAAAAAGTTTTAAAAAATCAATACCACCCGGTCGTCCCAGGCGGTCACCCATCCAAGTACTGACCAGGCCCGACGTTGCTTAACTTCGGTGATCGGACGAGCACCGGTGTTTTCAATGTGGTATGGCCGTTGGCTGGTCAGACTTCAAAATCGGGAACAGTACACAAAGTCTGTTAGGGCCGGGTGGGTGTGAGGGGAAGGGGTGGGGTGGTGATGGTTGCGACGATTCTGAGACCGTCGTTTCATTGGTTCGCATCTGAACCGCGAGCTAATTTGCAAAAGGGATAAGTAGAGAGAACAGCTAAAGGGGGCGTCTGGCTCAGTTTCGGTTTCGGTTTCGGTTTCACTCCTCCGTTTATTAAAAAACGGCTAAAAAACACTACTTTTTCTTATGCTTTTTAACCCCTCAAAAAAGGTGTGATTTAAGCCGTTTTCTTGCGTTTTTTATTCACAAAAACAGTGCGATTCAATCGTTTTTACTCACAAAAACAGCGTGATTTAACAGCTAAAGGGGGATTCTGGCTCAAGAGGAAAATCTTCTACTTTTAGATACAAAAACGCTACTTTAAGGGGTAAAAAAAGTAAAAATTCGTCTCCCCTTTATTCTGCCAAATCAAAAAAAAAAGCCACTACTTTTAGGGGGCACCAAAAAAAAAAAAAAAAAAAAAAAAAAACGGGGAAAAAAACATCGCCATAGAATGGGGAAATCCCGATTGAGTCATCACTACCTACATAACAGGGAATTCCCGATTAAGTAGCCATCTATTTTAGGCAAATTAAACAGGGGATATAACTCAGTCCTTTTGCTCAAATTACACCTAATGTTGTTGTTTTTTAATTTAAAAAGCGGGTTGTTTTATAAACTATTGTGGAAACTGAATAAAGACATTATTTTTTAGTTGTTGTACTATTTGATTAAAACTTTTAGAATAAAGAACTAAGTAAATAAGTTAAATTATTATTGTTTTAATCAAATAAATAACAAGTAAACCATCATAGATATTTTGCAAGATTTGTTAGTTATATAATACTGTGTTTAGTAAAAGTGATTAGGTGTTTGTTTCCTTCCCTTATCTTAACTAACATTAACGCAATCTTTACTCACTTTTAGCCTCCAAATAATCTTCTATTTCGTTTCGTACGTCTGCAAAAGGGTCACTGGCACAGTTTAAAGACTTGTAAACCCGCAGTCGTCAGAAGATTGTTTAAATGGGGATTATAAAGTGAGAAAAAGAAAAACTCTACTTACTTTAACCTCCAAATAATCTTCCACTATGAAACGTCTAACAAAAGGGTCACTGGCACGGTTTAAACACCTATAAACCCAGACGTAGGAAGATTGTTTAAATGGGGGTTCTAAAGTAAGAAAATAGAGTAAATATAGTTAATGTTGTTAAGTGTGTAGGGAAATTCAGGAAACAAACACCTAAAACTGTACACAACTGACCTTGCTAACTCATCGCTAGTCCTTTGGATCTAGCTTGGGGTCCCATAGGGCCCGTGGGATCTCAAGTGAGATTCAGAGAACTGGTGGTGAGTTAGCAAGGTCAGATGAGCACAGTTTTGCTATTTTTTATAAAACGAGGTGAACTTACTTTTTCTTAAGTCACTTTTTTTTTTTTTTTTTTTAACTTTATTTTTTGGTCCTTTTAAAACTTTTTTGGGTTAAACTTTTTTAAACTATTTTTTTTTTTTTTTTTTTCCACTTTTTTATAACTTTTTTTTTTTTTTTTTTTTAAACTTAAGCAAAAAATAAACTTTGGGGCTTTTTTTTTTTTAAAAAAAAAAAAAAAAGTTACTTAAGTTCTTTTTAAGTTCTTTTTTAAGAAGTTACTTAAGTTCTTTTTAAGTTCTTTTTTAAGAAGTTACTTAAGTTCTTTTTAAGTTCTTACTAAGTCATCTTCAAGTCATTCTCAAGTATTTATTAAGTTCTTACACAGAAACTTACTTAGTACTTATTAAGTTTTTATTGCATTAAAAATGGATCGCTCTCAGGTTTTAAGCTATTTGACTTTTGTTTTTCTTGTTTGTCTGCTACTTTTTCTGGTTGTACTGTTTGTACTTCTACTCGTTTTTTTAGCTTTGGTTGCATGTGTGTTTTATATAATTTATAAGACAAATAACCAACACCAGCAACCACACCAACAGTAAGCAATACAACATCGTAATTCGTACTGTTTTGTTTGTCTTCTTCTTTTTTAACTGGTATTGCGCTTATGGTTGATTCATCTGACAACAGTTTTTGTTTTGTTTGTTTATTCATTTTTTGTTGTCGATTCCACACTGATAACCTTTTACCTGCTTCAACTCGTCCTGGGTTCTTCGTTACCTTGGTTACTGTCGGACTGGGGCTTGTTTGCTGTTCTGTCTGATTCGTTTGATTCTCTGTCACGTTCATTTTTAATAGCCATAAAATCTATATGATTAAAAGTAATTAACCCCATAACAACTGGTGATAAAAGCCCGCCAAACCTATAAAAAAGATCACAACTAAGAGACTCTAATGATTTAGTTAAAACAGGATCTTGACTTAAATCGTACATTAAATCTTGGCTTGAATCGAGTGGAAAAAACTGACTAACTAACTTAGTGTACAAGCCTATTACAGTTTGACCTAAACTTTTAACCATTTTAGATCCTAATTGTGCTTCGTATCTGTTGTAGTACTTTTCAATGTCAGCAGAAGACATTTGTTGAATCTGTTCTATACTAAATTCTGTTCCTAAGTATTGTTTTGTTTTTCCACACGCAGCCAGAGAATACAACTTTTCCTTTTTATTCATAACACTTGTCGACACTTCATCAGACATTACGGCTTCCTGCGCATTTAACAACAGTTCGTCACAATTCATTTTTAGTTGATTTATTATTTTTGTTTTTAAAATAAAAAATGAGTGCTGAAAAAACTGTTGCTAACCTTGTATATCAATCTGCTCTGATTGGTGGACTTTCTGTTGCGTACACGATGGTTGGTAAGAAACTATTGAAAATGAAAGCAGCTGACCTAGGAAAACTTGACCTAGAGGACTCTGGTAAACTAATCGCTATAATCACTGCTTCAATCGCAACAAAAGACTTTCTAGTTAAGCAAGGAATAATTCCAGAAAATATATATATGTAAAAATAAAATGGCTTCACTCGCAATGATGATTGGCGGTGCTGTAGTAAACGCACTTGCTTTTTCAGGAAGTAATTACATGTTCAGTAAACTAGAAACAAACAAGGAAAGACAAAGACATAATCGAGCAATGGAGCAATTAGCAGCAGCACAAGACGCCTATGAAAAACAAAGACTCGCTCAGTTAGATTTTATTAACAACAAATTGAAACTACAAAACCATGCAGCATACACTTTTAAGAATGTTGACGACGCCATTAAAGAGTATTATTTAGTGACAGGAGAAGACCTCCAACAGCTCCCACCACCAAAACTAAGTGACTTCTACCAACCATCCGAAAAACAAAAACTCCAGGAAATAGCTTTTATTGTAGTTAGTATGACTGCTGTTTATTTCATAGCAAAAAACGTGTAGTATTAAAATGAATGATAAACTATCTAAAATTTATTATTCACCAAAAGGTTATTGGAAAGGTTTAACTGCTATTCAAAAATTAAATCAAGCTGCTGGAGTCACTGAACAAACAGCAAAAGAATGGTTATCTAAACAAGCTATATGGCAAATTTATCTACCAGCACCTAAACGAATTAAAAGACCACACTTCGTTAACTCAACACCAAATGACACGCATCAAATGGATCTTCTATACTTACCCCATGATTTAATCAGAAGAAAAAGATTTAAATACGCGTTGACAGTTGTTGATTTAGCTTCAAGATATAAAGATGCTGAACCATTGACTGATAAAAGTGCTACTTCAGTCTCTGTTGCTTTACAAGAAATCTATAGACGCGGTCCATTAACCTATCCTCGTTTAATTCAAGTTGATGAAGGAAAAGAATTTAAAGGACAATTCAACCAGCTAATGTTAAAACACAAAGTATCTATTAAACGCGGTATTCCTGGAAATCATAGATCACAAGCCTTAGTCGAAAACTTTAACAAACAATTAGCTGAACGACTTTTCTCTTACCAATATCACAGAGAACTCCTTGATTCAACTAGAAACACTGAATGGGTTAGAAGATTAAGTAGTGTTCTGAGAGTCATGAATAACGAAGAATCTAAAGTAACAGGATTTAAACCAGTAAAAGCAATACAGAAGAAAACGATTGACACTTCGTTAGACACACCTCATGAACATTTAATTTCAAAACAGCTGATACCGTTTGGAATCAAAGTTAGGTTTCTTTATGCACCAGGAGAAGCGGAAGGAGACACACGTGTAAGAGCGACTGATCCAATTTGGAGTATTGAACCGTACGAAATAAAAAGTGTAATAGAAATGAATCCACCGGTGTATTATTTAAGAGAAACTGATACAACAACACGACCCGTTCCAAAAAGAGCCTTTGTTAAAGAAGAATTACAGATAATTCCGCCAGACACAGTTCCGATTTGATTAGACAAAAAAAAAAAAAAAGTTTTAAAATGGAGACTCAGAATAAAGAGATACTCGAGACAAAGAATTACGACATTTTATTGAAAAGATTAAGGAATGCGCAGAAAGAAATTGTTCTATCTCAGCTATTAATGGAAGACGATAAAATAGTCAGTAAATACTTGTTCGAAATTGAAAGCAAAATAATGGATACTTTATCAGAAATTTACAACAAGTTTAACCTTGAATTTGACCCAGTATAAAAAAAAAAAAAAAACCTGACCTTTTTTTTTTTTTTTTTTTTTTTTTTTTTTGCCTTCACAAACATTTGTACTGACTAGGAAAATCTGTTTTTAACACTAGCTTACAAAACTTCTCTTTCCTCAGTTTTTGTTTAATCGACTTTTTTTCTTCTTTTGATTCAATCACATCATTTTCATCTAAACATTCATCAAAACTATTTTTATCTTTAGTAAAAAACAAAACAACCGTCTTTAACTGTTCTCTAAAGTCTTTTAAAACTGAATTATACTTTTGTGTTAAAATCCATACACTAATCCCTGCATGTCTACCACTGAAAGCTAACTTAGCTAAACTATTTCTTTTTTTAACAATGTCTTTTTCAGCCGAGCAGTCATCAATAATAAACAATGTTGACGTTCCTTTAAACAGTTGATAAAAATGATCTAAACATTCACTTAACTTATTACTTGGGTCAACTAAATAGACTTTATCATCCTCCCAAATGAACTTTCTTTCTTTGTATGATTTGTTGAATTCTAAAGTAGTACAAAAAATTACTATATGTTCAAAGTGATTTCGATAAACCGTTTGTATTAAATCTAACATAAATATCGTTTTTCCACACCCAGTCATCCCGCAAAATAACCCGCAATGTGGTTCTTTTGTAAGGAAATTTAAACTGTTCAAGTCCATTGTTTTAATACACAATATCTTTTAATCTGTTATTCTCAATGTTCAGCTGAGCATCGCATAGTAAATACACATAAACATATATTTGTTTGCCCACTTCCGCTGCTTCTTTATGAATTTGAATGTTTATTCCGCCTGACCCATCACCTACTGTTCTTCCGCTACCATGAAGTTTGTTATCATCAGTTGTTCTAAGATCTAACCACAAAGCATACTTCGAAGATAAATAATCTTCTAGTCTAACATCATGAAGATGGAGGTCTTTGCAAATTAAATCAACAGACGGATCTCTTAGTTGCCCGCCTCCACCAAACAGTTTTCTTATTTCATCAAAGTGCTGATAAGGTAAAAGACCGCTCGCAAACAATTGGTTCGGTTGCCCTTCAATCGCAGTAGTCAGCTTAGTTATTTTTGGATTATAAAACCTCTCGCTTAATCTATTAAAGGGTTTTTTGGTTTCTTCAAACAGCAGCAAAATTCCTTTCAACGACCTTGCTGATATATTCAAATCGATGTTCCAGATTGTGTCTGTTGTGTTTTTAGTTAACTTACTGTGATTTAAAATTCTGTTGTAGTATATTGCTAATCTTGACTGGTATTGTTGGGAGATCAACCGAGCTAATTCTGGATGACGAACAACATCAAACTCTAATGTGATGTCTGAAATACTATATTTTGCATTTGAATCTTCTGTCGATCTGATAACACGGGCATAGTCATTAAAAGTAAATTCATACATAAGCCTATCTTGTAAAGCTCCCTGATAATATGGTGAGTGTGTGTTCAATAGTTCAAAGTCAAGAGGAATGTAGAATCGATTACCATAAACTTGAGCAACCAACGCATCTTTATTGCTATCTTTTTTATCATCAGCATCAATTCTATGTTTTATACCATTATCTCCTTGTATTCCCTGATAAACCCGATCTTTTCTTTCATTTTCTGTTAACCAGAGGTCGCAATAACTCAAAAAGACATCTGCGTTATCTAAAGACATTACCTCTCTCCCTTCAAGTTTAATAGTAATCTTACTAACGATCGCTCTACCAAGATTAGCAACTAATGTTCTGTTCGGATCCGTCGCTGACTCCAGTTCTATTTTAAAAGCAAGACGTGCGGTACCTGGCACAATGACTTCATTAGATCCCAGACTAGGAAATCTTACTGATAATATTTGTCTTTGATCGATAGTTGAAGGATTATTACTTATCACGATACTCTGCCTGGTTCCTTTTACACCGAGTGGTTCTTTTAACCGTCTGTATGGATCAAGACTCGACCCGTATGATTGCGACATCTCTCTTTTTTTAGAAATAAAATAAAAACATAATTATAAATAAAAACATGGAAGGAAAAGAAGCAGACCACGATTATGATGCCTTTGACGATGAAGCTGGAGATGACATGAGTGAAGACATTCCTTTATTGTCTCGTCGTCGTAATCTACTATTTTTAAGACAAGAACTAGATGAAGCAGAACCAAACCCGAATGTAGAAGTTAGACCAAGGGAAGATAATATAGTAGTTGGAAAATCTCAATTTGAAATGCACTATGAAATACAGAAATCGAAAGTAATGGCTTTTCGTAAATTTATAGGTCAAGATTTATCCGATTTGTATGATCCTAATGACTATGTTTTAGATAGTGAAGGTCATTTATTTTTGAATAATAATGAATCAACCCGACTTACACACAAAAATAATCCAGCAAAGTTTTATAAAATAAGTTCACTAATTTCTCATGGCGTCCCCACTAATGATCTAAGACGTATTGGCGTTGACATAAAACCAAAACCAACCCTAAGCACGAAAGCTGTTTCTGCTCTTCAAAACACACTACAAGAACTGCCTACTGATTCCCAACTTCAATCGATTCCTCTTAGAGACTTAAGCGCAACTGCGGACCAGATAATAGAAATGGAAACTAGTTTTATAGCTTTAGAAGATGAAGAAACCCATTTAAAAACATTACATGATTCACCATTACCTATGAGAGAACTAATGGCGCTCAATTCAACATTACAAACTACCAGAGGCGAGTTAACAAATAATCTAGCAAAGTTAAGCGAACTGGATGCTCACATTGACAGAGAAAAACAGAAATTAGTTGAAGCGGACGACAATAACCTAGGACAAGACGTAAAAGACAGAATCATGCAAAGACTAGATGATCTTCAACAAGAGAGAGCTGCAAGACTAGAAGTACTGTCAACTAACCGTGAACAATTACGAACACAAGTCAGCAGAATAAAAGAAACCATCCAAAGAATTTTACACGAAGATACAACGTTAGCAGAAAGAATAAAAACTTTATTTAGAGAGCAAGGAGTCACGATAGCGAGCGTTATGACAGCTTTAGGGTTTGCAATCTCTACTTTAGTGTTTGCTTTAACAGGAACAGGTGGTGGTGGTGGTCAATTACCTTCTCCACCTTCTCCACCTTCGCCATCAAAAGACTCTTGGATTAAAAAACAACTGGAACATTTAACGAATCTATTAAAAAAATTAGGAGAAAAAGCACTAGATGCGCTACCCGGTATATTAGGTGGAATTGTTAGTTGGCTTTTTTCTACTGCAAGCAAAGTAGTCGGTTTTATGGCTGAACACTTATGGATGCTAATAGTTTTAGTTGTAGGATTACTCTCTAGTAAAATAAAAATAAACTAGACCGGCTGCTGTTAGAAAAATAACTAGTGCTGTCTTTTCGTTTTCGTGACTGTCAGTTAAGTTCGTTAAGTTCGTTGAGTTCGTAGAGTTAGTTAAGTTCGTAGAGTTAGTTAAGTTCATAGAGTTAGTTAAGTTCGTTGAATTCGTTAAGTTAATATTCTTTTTTTGACTGACAGGGATTGGATGGTGTGTTCTTTGTATGATCGACAATGTAGAATTTATTTTTAAATTTTTACCAACTGCTTGATTATCTTTTGCTATAAGGATTTCGTTGTTATAGTTTACAATTGTTCCTATTTGAAGTCTAAGATCAGAGGGCAGCATGTATAATCCACTACCAACAGCAAAGTCTACTTTTGATCTTGCAAATCTTAAAACGTCTTGATACCTTTTAATGCTTGCTGGGAGGTCAACTGTAGAATTGATTGCATCTTCTAAATTAGCTAAATACTGTTTTTGTGCATCAAACCCAGTAGAAGGATCCATTATCTCAGATTTAACTTGCGCTTGAGATCCTAGCAAACACCACACGTAAGTACGAATAGAATCATTTACTCGTTCTATTCCCGCCTTAGTTAGTCCTTCAGAAGTATCAAGAATAAAAGTAGACCAAGCGTTTTTATGTTTTTGTTGAATAGATCCCAGATGAACGGTCGTACCTGAAGAAAAAGACGTGTAAGGTGGATTCCAATCATAGTTATACTTTCTGTGCACGCCCCAATAATAAAGTGTTCCCAAACCATGATTACGATCTAACTTTTGCCTAAAGTCTGTATTCAAGTTAATGTTAAACTCATTACAAATCCGTTCAAAGGCCTTCATGTCAATTCTGTTGTTGAACGGATTAAAAGTAGAATCATTCGGTAATGGAGCATGCAGTTCAGACAAAATACGCTTGAAAGTATAATAGAAATGAAATCTATAAACTGCTTTTACCATGACTCCAGGATGATTTAAGTGATCAGCGAAAGAAACACCACACCCTGTTGTTGCACAGAACACAGCAAAGTTTAACTGGTTTTGATAAAACTGCATTGGATGACTAAACCACGCCTTTGCGATGTTATCATGTTTAACACTAGGATTTAAATAATGGTTTAATGGATTACTGACCTTAACTTCAAAAGAATCAACTCCCACTGCAACAACTATTGAATCAACAGCTATAGTTTTAGGGTTATATGATCCAACTGCATATTTAACGTCTTTGTTATATTTAAAAGCATTCATTTATATATTCGCAATAAAAATGTTTATTTATATAACTGATCAAGACGAGCCAATACTTTTACAACGCCCTATTGAAAATCATGGTTCTCTAAAAGTAGCGCTCCATGAAATTTATTACAAAGTTAAATGGATTAACATAAGCGAATCCTTAAAAAACAATTGGATAAAAAAAATTACAAAAGAAGAAAGGGTTGAACTGACTATACCAGACGGTTATTACGGTTTTTGTTCATTAAAAGAGATATTAAACGACTTCGACATTACTTTAAAACTTAATGAGGGAAATTTGAAAGTGAAGATGACGTTTAGAGGTCAAAAAGGTGAAGTATTTGAATTTGCTAATGAATTGGCTAAACTATTAGGTTTTAGATTAGACAGGTTCCGTGTTACTGATAATGCACTGGAAAGTAATGCATATACGGCTGTAAAATCACTTAATCTTGGAATACATTCTTTATTATACTTTCATTTAGATATCCTGAGTACGGATAACAACTTATTTGATAACCAGCCGTCTACTGTGTTAAGAGTTCTTCCAACAGCAAAAGCGGCATACTGTGATTACGAAATTATTACATTCACTAACTTACAGTTTAAAGAATTAGTTTGTGGGGTTCACCATTCACTAAAAATAAGAATAACTGACGAAAAAGGAAAAGAAGTTCAGTGCGACAGCTTGAATGCTTTATTAGAAATAAAATAATTTAGTATAAAACAATGTCACGCGGACCAGATCAACCGGTTATGCTTGACCCTGTTAGATGCGCAACTTTAGAATTGAAGGACCTAGCAGACACAGAAGACTTTGATTTAAATGGGGAGATAGGAGCGCTGTATGGTTTTGAGTACACAAACAACGGCTATTATAAACGAGCAGAAATAAGTGATAAAAAGGTTCCTAAACTAGAGCAACTGCGTAATGTAGTAGCTGACAATGTTGGCCAGTTTGAATATAAAGTTGTTAGGAAAAGGGATAACAAATGGCATTTAATTCCATTCATTGATTGGGAAATAAAGTTTGAATTTTTAAGCCCGTTTACATTCTTTGATAATAACAAATACTTTCGCAAATCATTTAACTCAGGGCCGTTACATGTCAGTCTGATTCCACAAAACAACAGCAGAAGAGAAATAGCAATCAAACCTTATAAAAAGAGACAGTACATACTGCATAGAAAAAAGACAGTGACAAAAGATGCAGCCACGCAATTAGAGTTCATTCCTAAAATGGCTTTAGCAGACGAATTTACTATGATATTTGAACTTTCTGTTAGAGCAGACAACCCTGATTCCCTACCTGTTGGTGTTAGCGACAACCTAATGAAAGGGATTCTTATTTCTTGGCAAAACTTGGATGTTGAATCAGTGAGATGTACTATCGTTATTCAAAACCGCGGTGAAGAAATTAAGGCAGTGTCGACCAGCGATAAAGTTATATTGAGTGTTGATCCAGACAATCTTAAAGAATTAACGTACATTAATGTTACTAATTTAGATCTCATTGGGTTTTATTACACTGAAAGCATTTTGCCTGATGATCTTCTTAAAATGATAGCAAGTGCAAATTAAATGTTAAAAAAAAAAAAATTTTAAATATAAAAAGATGTCCGTTACAGTTTATCCAAAAATACCGAAAGAAAATACTGACAAAGAAAAGACTGATGGTGGTGATGATCCTGAAATCAGAAAGTTCAGATTGTCTACCATTACAGAAATACAAAGAGAATTGGAAAAAGACCTCACTAACTATAACAGAACCAAACGAAGGTACTCTTGTTTGTTTAATACAGCAACATACTTAAATACTGGATTTGGGAGTCTAGGTACTTTAACAGCGGGAAGCTCTGTTGGTTTGTTAGCGACTGGTGTTGGATCAGTAGTAGCTTTGCCGTTAGGTTGTGTGTCGCTGACGCTTGGGTTGTTTTCAATGACAACGTCCGCTTTCAACAAAAAAATAAAAGTCAAACTTCAAAAGCATACAGCCATGGTTCAATTAATAATGGCAAAACTTAGTTCATTCCGATTAATAATTAGTAAAGCCTTGCAGGACTCTCAAATTTCGGATGAGGAGTTCAATAGACTGCAAGCTGACTACAATGATTACAAAATGCAAAAGTTCGAACTACAAAAAAAGTCAAGAATGAACTTTTCACAACCGCAAGACATAGAAGCGATCAAAAAAGAATGTGAAAAAAAAATAAACGACACATTAAAATCTGTTCTAGGGAAATAACAATAAGAACTCTAAAGGGTGTATACAGTTTAACGTATGATTACAAGTTTAAAAAGTCTACTGACTATGACACTTAGTTCTCCAGTGGCCAATTGAATACGAAAACTCAGGCGATTTAAACACACGCTTTGTATTGTTTGAGTCGAGTGATTTTTTATTTACAACTGTTGTGTTTATTTCGTGTAACTTAGACTGTATTTTTATGTTGTCATGATAAAACGTCTTGGAGTCAAACAGTGCTTCTTTATAGTTATCGTGTGTCATGACCATTTGAACAACCGGTCTAGAAATTCCTTTCGCTTTTTTAATTACGCTAGTTTGGCTGGCAATTGAATACATCTTTGCTCTCAGACCAACGTACTCTTTGATTATAGTTCCATTCAGTTCATCCTTCATCTTACCGATTACCTTTTTATTTACGGATGAATGTAATGAAGATTCACTTGGGTAGTCAGAGGTGTCATACCAGGAGACAACACCTTTTGCTGAATCTGTCTCTAAATCTTTGTAGAAGTCTTCAGTCGGAATGTCTAGAATAAATGAGTCCGTATCTGTATAAAGTA
>CM065694.1:43252576-43267576 GCA_017654935.2 Phymorhynchus buccinoides
GAAAATGGTGCTTTACGTCCTCTTGGTCTGAATCAGACACATATGGGACATTTGTAAATAAAAATATGTTGTGGGAACAATACTGGAGGCAATGCCCGGAGGCAGTACGAAAACCAGTAAAGTCCCGAGTTTTTTTTAAAAACCACACACACACACACACACATACAATCAACACTTATACACGCATTCCATCACACACTGCATGCTAGTCTCTATCTGCTGGTCTCTGTCTATCTGTTCTCTCTCTCTTTCTCTCTCTCTCTCTCTCTCTCTCTCTCTCTCTCTCTCTCTCTCTCTCTCTCTCTCTCTCTCTCTCTCTCTCTCTCTCTCTCTCTCTCTCTCTCTTTCTCTCTTTCGCTCTAACTTTCAATCTGTTAATGCTGAAACAAGCTCTATGTAGCTGTTTTCTGAACCGTTCATTATTTTGCCATGTTCTCTAACCGCAATGTTCCCCCGTGAAAATATTGGGGGTCTTTTGTATAAATAGTTACCCCACCTTCTGGAAGTTCTGAGCTCGCAACTTCCTCTAATCTGCCACTCTCCTTGTCGTGACGATTAGAGCTAGCATTCCTCTCGATAATATGCCCACACTCGCCAACTGACCTTTTTCACCTTGGCTTGTCATCTCATCCACTTTTTTTCTGCCTTTCTGACCCATGCTCCTTGCCTTTTGTTCTAGAAACTCTTACAGATAATTATTTTCTCCAGCCAAAGACGGACATACTGGACCTAACTATTTCTTAGTTAGGCACCTAACGGCAACATGACGCATCTGCACTCATATGATAGGAACTGGAGACATCAACCAAGTAAACATATCTGTCCAATCACAAGGACAAACGACTTGAAAATTGCATTTCAGTTTACAGGGCATACTATGCCAGACTGCATAACAAATTGTTAGCAACAGCTGGGTCGCTTTCTGTTATTTGTATTAACGGCCCCCCCCCCCCCCCCTGTATTTTTGACTACCAACCCCCACATCACACACACATACACACATCCCCTTACCAATAGGTGGCTAACTAGTATTCTGAAAAGCAGGGCTATATTTTGTTTTATCAAATGAGATGCCTCGACCATTAATTCTTCTTCTTCTTCTCTTTTACTTCTTCTTCTATTGCGTTATTCTATCGTATGTGCTCTTCTTATTCTCTTCCGTTATTCTTCTTCACAGTTTTTCTTCTTCTTCTTCTCGTCTTCTGTCTCTCTACTTCTTCTCGCTTTTGTTATCCCGCCGTATCACAGGATGCGCATTCTGGTTTTGGCTGATGAAGGTCTACACGCGGTCAGCAGTCAGCGCACCTCAGCAGGACCCCACAGCTTGTCACGGAGTGCCACAGGCCTGGGCCAGATTTCACATCTCAGGGTGTCGGGGGTAGGGGCAGTCCTGCAGGGAATATGGTCTGGTGTATGTAATCCTGTGCCACACGGACATTCGATCCATTAATCATATCCTGTTCCTGATCCTGATCTTGATCCTCCTCTCAATTTCGTATCACGCACGTTACACGCGTGTGTAACTTAAATCGAACAGAAAAGATCCCCCAAAGCAGGGAATGGGTCGATTTTTACTTTCAGCGATAGTCACTGGATCTAGTTTAAATTGATTACTTGTAATTTGTCGTTTTTGAGCGTTTGCTTTCCATGCAATTGTCAAAATTAATCGCTGTCAAAATTGAATGAACTCGGTTAATGTGCTTTTTAAAACTCAATATTTTCCCAATCTAGTTTTGATGGCCACCCGTTGCGGATACTGCGGGGTCTTTTGCACTCAATAGTTCCCCCACCTTCTGGACGAATTACTGTGCTTGCTAACTTCACTCTCATCATGGTCAGCTCTCTTTTTAACTCTAGCCCATTTTCCCCTTGCTTCACTAGTCACCTTCTACTATCATTCTGCCTAAGCACGAATCCATTCTTCTGCCCTGTCTGTTTCATGAAAAAACTTTCAAAAAAGCTTTCCTCCAGCCGAAGTCGGAATCATGCATCGAGGCCTAACTTAAATTATTTCTTAGTTAGGCGCATGACGGCTGCATGACGCATCCGCGCTCATAATTGCCAGGAAACTGTTTCCTGCACAAGACTGAGCGATCAAAGAAGAAAAAGAATAAGAACCTACTTTTGCTAAATAGTTTAGCCTTCCTTTATCGAAAATTGACCCTCCAAAAATCCATTGAATTTTGGAGCGATCAAACATCAAACTCCGTTGACGCTCCGACCGTGCATAGGGCAAACAAAACGAGCCCGTTGCATTTTTTTTTTTTTTTTTTTATTTTGTATGTTGCGCCAATGTAGGATACAAAATAGAGAACAAAATCAGAGCACAACACGAAAACATAGAGAGAAAGCTTAGAAAGCTATGGCAAGAGCTGTAGGGATATAAGGACAGGGTTGGGAGAGGTACGGAGGGGGGGGGTGGGGGGGGGGGTGGGGGGGGGGGGGGGGGAAGGGTGGGGTGGGGGGGGGGGGGGGGGGGGGGGGGGGGGGGGGGGGGGGGGGTGGGGGGGGGGGGGGGGGCGGGGGGGGGGGTGGGGGGGGGGGGGGGGGGGGGGGGTGTTGGGGGGGGTGAGCGGGTTTAGTGTGGTGGCAATGGGGGGGGAGGGGGGGGGGGGGGGGGGGGGGGGGGGGGGGGTGGTATGACAGCATTATAAAAGCAATGACAAGAGGCTACCGAGTCTTGGAGGCTGTAAGAATGGTGGGTAAGCCTATATAGGGTAGTAGGTAGCGGTCAGACTAAGAACTAAGGATCCGACGAACGATCGGCGCGACGATCGGCCCTAAACATGTTTCACAAGCAGCCCACTCCAACACCACCCCTCTCTATCTCTCTCTGTCTCTATCTCATCTCTCTCTCATTCTCATCTCTTGTCTCCTCCTCTAGCATCTCTCTCCATCTAACTCGTCGTCTCAACTCCCGTCTCGATCTCTCTCTCAATCTGTTAATGCCTGAAACAAGCTATATGTAATTCGTGTTACTGATCCGTTCATTATCTTGCCTCGAAGGTTACTCTCACCGAGATGTTTCTACCCTGTGGAATATTGGGGGTCTTTGTTATAAATTAGTTACCCATCCTTCTGGAAGTTCTGTGCTAGTAACTTACTATAATAATCTGTCACTCTTGTGACGCTGGTAGCTTCCTCTCGTAATATGCCACACTCGCCAACTGCCTTTTCCCTTGGCTTTCTCTCATCTACTATCTTTCTGCACTTCTGATCACCTGCTACTGTTCCCTGTTCTAGAAACTCTTACAATGATTTTCTTCAGCCAAATACGGACGTACTGGCCTAACTGTTAGTAAGTAAGGCACCTAACGGCAACATGACGCATCTGCACTCAATAACTGACAGGACACTGAGCGATTTCGCCAACATTAAAAACACATCTGTCAACCACCAGGACAAAAAGACTTGAAAATTGAGTTCTCATTTCACATGTGGGGCCTAGCGCTATGCTCAGTCCTGCATAACAATTGTCAGGCAACAGAGCTGTGTCGCTTTCCTGTTATAGTGTGTATTATACCGGTCGTGTTCCGACTACCCCCCTACCCCCCCCACACACACACACACACACACACTGACACAACAGCGTGGCTAAACTAGTATATTCTGAAAAAGCATGGGCTAAATTTTGTTTAATCAAATGGGAATGACCTTCGAACAATATCTTATTCTTCTTCTTCCTATTCTACCTCTTCTTTTTTTCTTGCATTCTTCGTCTTTGTTCCTGGCCATTTCAGATGCTCAATTCTGCCGTTTGGCTGATGAAGGTCACCATGCGCACCATCAACATGACCGCAGCCGACTTCAGCGACCCACTGCCATTGTCACGGATGTGACACGGGCTAGGGCCCATGTAATCTCCCATCTCGGGGTGCTATCGAGGGCGTAGTGCCGAGTACATGGCAGAATAAGGGTCTGGTATCTGTAATCCCACTGTGCCACACGCGACATTCATCCTAGTAAATCATTATCATGTCGCGTGATCCTGATCTTGATCCTCCTCTCAATTTCGTATCACGCACGTTACACGCGTGTGTAACTTAAATCGAACAGAAAAGATCCCCCAAAGCAGGGAATGGGTGGATTTTTACTTTCAGCGATAGTCACTGGATTAGTTTAAATTGATTACTCGTATTTGTAGTTTTTGAGTGTTTTTGAGCGTTTGTTTCCCAAACAATTGTCAAAAGTAATGCTGTCAAAATTGACTGAATGGGTTATTTGCTTTTAAAACCAATATATTTCAAATCTATTTTGAGCCCACGCAGCACCCCCCACTCCCCTGTTGGGATACCGGGGGGTCTTTTGCCTAAATAGTTCCCCCACCTTCTGGAAGTTCTGTTCTTGTAGCTTCCTCTCCTCTGTCACTTTTTTCACTATACTATCGCCTTTGTTCCCTTTGCTCACTTTCATACCTACTAATCTTTCTGCCTAAGCGGTCACATTATTCTGCCTAAGTTTCTTCTACGAAAACAACTTCCAAAAATGATTTCTTCTCCAAGCCGAAGTTGGATTTGCTGGGCTGAAATATTATCATAGTTAGACCTCATAGCGAGCAAGCATGACGTCAGCTCTGCGCTCATAATTGACAGCGAACAAACGTCAGTCTTACGCGATCGAAGAAGAAGGTAGAAGAAGAATCTTATTTTGATAAATAAGTTATCCTACTCCTTATCGAAAATTGAACCCTTCCAAAAATCCATTGATTCTTTGAGCGATCAAACAGTCAAAAACTCCGTTGACGCTGCTACGACGTGCATGTGAATAACAACGCACACCCTGTTAATTATCTGTATTTCTTTATTTTAGTTATTTATTTTTATTTTGCGCAATGTAGCGACAATGAGACAAATAGAGAACAACACGAACATAGAAGCTTAGAAAGTATGGCAAGCTTGGGATAACATGACAGGGTTGGAGAGGTACGGGGGGGGCGGGGGGTGGGGGGGGGGGGGGGGGGTGGGGGGGGGGGGGGGGGTGTGGGGGGGGGGGGGGGGGGGGCGGGGGGGGTAGGATGCAAACAAAGTTTAGATTAAGAGTAGGAAATAGTTTAGCAGTAGAGTAAGAGGTATAGCAATTGTGATTTTAAAGAAAAGCGAAAAGAGGCTACCGAGTCTTGAGGCTGTAAGTGGTGGGTAAGCCTATGTGGGTAGTGGTAGGGTCAGTAAGAACTAAGGATCGACGATGATCGGCGCGACGATCGGCCCTACACAAGTTTGCCCCAACAAGCCCAGCTCAACACCACTCCACCCCCATGCACCCCCTCCTAGCCCTCTCTCTCCTCTCTCTCGTTCTCTCTCTCTATCTCTCTCGACTCCCTCTCTCTCCTCTCTCTCTCTCTCTCTCTCACTTCTCTCCCTCTCTCTCTCTCTCCTCCTCTCTCTCTCTCTCTCTCTCTCTGTTTCTCTCCCTCTCTTCTTTCTCTCCAACATCCAGTCTTTTTCTCTCGAAAGAAGATACAATGTCTCTCTCTGTGCTTGTGTGTATGTGTGTTAATGTGTATCTGTTCGTGCGTCAAGGCGCGTTTCTCTTTTGCGTTTTATTTTGGCTCAGTACCAGACCACTAATCAATCAATCAATCATTCAATCATTCAGTCAATGAATTAATCATTCAATCATTCAATCAATCAGTTTATTAAGTCTTATAACAAAAGATAATTTTCTATGTTCTTGCGGCACGTCACACATGTACACAAAAGAAACAATGCCAATGTATAACAACAAAATAAACGCATGCATTAAAACATTTTACAAACCAATGAATGCGTAGTCTCTTGCATCTATTATCCTGGGTTATCCCCCCTTCAATTCCGCCCCCCCCCTCCCCTGTCCCCACCACTACAGTTCTCTAACACACACTCATATACTTTCTTACAACAAATACCAGTTTCATTCATAATGCTTACCAGAAATATTGAACAAAATATGTAGGGCCGATCGTCTCGCCGATCGTCTCGCCGATAGCGCCGACCCTTTGTTCTTACCGCCCCGGGCCGATCGTCGTGCCAAACATCGCCGATAGCTCCGATCGTTGTCCGATCATCGCCGATCCTTAATTCTTACCGACCCGGGCCGATAGTCGTGCCGATCGTTGCCGATAGCGCCGATCGTTGTCCGATCATCGCCGATCCTTAGTTCTTACCGACCCGGGCCGATCGTCATGCCGATCGTTGCCGATAGCGCCGATCGTTTGTCCGATCATCGCCGATCCTTAATTCTTACCGACCGGGCGGGCCGATAGTCGTGCCGATCGTTGCCGATAGCGCCGATCGTTGTCCGATCATCGCCGATCCTTAGTTCTTACCGACCCGGGCCGATCGTCGTGCCGATCGTTGCCGATAAGCGCCGATCGTTGTCCGATCATCGCCGATCCTTAGTTCTTAGCGACCCGTGGTGGTATTGAGGGTTTCGCTGATTTATTCCTTATTTGCGACTACAACAAAACACTTCATATTTCAATTTCCCTCCTCTGAAGTCGGAATGCATGCTACCCAAGTGGCGGGGTAATCAGAAACGGTCACACACGTAATGTTAACTCATCCCTAGCTGGTGCGTTTGCTTACCTAGTGTTTAAGTGCTTCGGCTGTTAGGGGATGACCCCTGGAGTCTCTAAGCCAAAATACGACGACGGACAACAACAACAACAACAACAACATATCCCGTTCGCTTACATGTAGACTTGAGGAATTCGTTCTGAGAGAAAAACATATTAATATGTATATTTTTTTGTATTTATGAGTGTATTTCAAAGAGAAAACAGCAACACGTTCAAGAATATTCAGAAGAAAAAACATCCCTCGTAAAGAAACGGATTAAGAAGCCCAAATTGAAATAGGAATTAGTTCCTGAAATATAATAAGGGGAGTAATTTCATGGTGTGTGGGAGTGATCTTGCCTAATTCAATCGGTCAAAACATGGGAACTTACTCCACCATCCGGTAGATCTCCAGCTCTCGCCTCGTGGTGTGTTGAGTCAGACATACATCATTTGAACACCCATGCGATCATTCTAAAATTGATGTTCCCCATTTATATGTTTTGCAAGTTCATATCAGTTTGTTGACTACTACGGCCACCCCTAATTTTCTTTAAAAAAAATGTTTGCAAGATCGACTGACCATTCGCATCCTGCGGTTCCAAGCTTCGACGCCATAGTTGTAATGGTTTTGACAGACTAAGTCAAGGTAATCAATTCTAATTTTCACGAAGAGCTCTCCCTAGTTTTTGCTTGCTCTGGGAAAATCGGTTTTGGGATCATTTTGTATGTTGGTAGGCCCCTATTTGATACTTTATAGTCACATGAGGCATCTCAGTATCTGTGAAATTCGGGTTGCTCCCTACCTGGATTGGCTGAGAGCATCACAGCACTGCCAATTTCTTTGTATGCATGCGAATTGTGTTCGTGTGACTGACTCAGGAAGGAAGAGAGGGGGGGTACTTTTTTTTCGTTGCCACTGGGTTTAACGTGTGCTAAGTGCATGGGCACACGGGACCTCGGTTTATCGTCTCATCCGAAAGACTCCACGCTCAGACCGTAAGGCCTAGTGCAGAGTGAGACGAAAAATCCCCTGTGCCATCATCATAGTCCTTCATTGCAGTAAGTTTGAATAATGGTTGACTAAAGCGTTTCGACCAACGTAGGAACCTGAGACTTTCAACTTGAGATTCAGTCAGTCGTCCATTTTTTTGTTTGTTTGTGTGTTTGCTTTTCCTCTGTTGTTTAAAATATCTGGCTTGAATTATTATGTTCTCTCTCATCCCTCCGTGGGGGTACGGTGGGTCTTATGTATAAATAGCCCCTCCTCCTTCTGGAAGTTCTGTGCTTGTAACTTCCTCTAATCTGTCACTCTCTTTGACTCCGGATTTTCCTTGCGCTTGCTGTCATCTACTATCTGTCTGACTTAATGGACCATTCTCCTGCCTTTTTTCCAAAAATACACTTTCAAAAAGGATATTTCCTATCAGCCTAAGTCGGACATGCTGAAGCCTAATTATTTCTTACTTAGGCGTAAAAAGGCAGCATGTCGCATCTGCGCACATAATTGATCGAGGAAGAACAAGAAGAAAATATGTTCTGACCCAACTAGAACTAGTAAAAGTGTTTTATAGAAAGGGAAGGTAATTTCATTGGATTCACGGAAAATTCATCAAAGAAAACATTCACAACCAGAAACGTGGCTAAGCAAAGAAAATACAACGAACATGTTTTGAATGGAAGGATAGGTAGGTCATTCTAATATTAAAGAATATACATAAATCGTTCTTCAATTTACATTGGTTAAGGTGGATAACAACAACAACAACAACAACAACAAACAACAACATAACATACAGTATTTATACGGACGGGCTGAATCTTGAGATAAATCAAATCAAAGCGCACACAACAAGTTATCATTCATAACGCATTCAAACAAAAAATGCAATACCAAAGCGAACACACACGTATGACATAAATGGGATACAGCAGAAAAAGACCTAAAGGCAAGAAAGGAAGAGAGAAGAGAAAGAGAGTGGAGCTTCAATGACGGGGAAACAGGTGGGTTTTGAGGTTATATTTGAAAGCAGAGAGGGTCGGTCGCTGACGGAGGGAAAGAGGAAGTTTGTTCCAAGATGTCGGTCCTGAGACAGCAAAAGAGCGCCGACCAACAGTTGTAAAGCTTATACCTAGGGATCTAGGAGAGAAAGAGGGTCAGAAGCTGAACGTAATGTGCGAGCTGGCGTCATAAATGGAAATATTATCGCAGAGGTAAGATGACAGCAGCTTTATGGATAGATTTATAGCAAAGTGTGTTTAATTTATACTCCAATTATGTCTGCGACAGGAAGCCAGTGCAAAAAGAATGGAGAAGAGGGCTAACATGGTCGAACGTTTTTATTTGTCTAAGGACAAGCCGAGCAGCTGTGTTTTGAATACGCTGGAGACAAGATAGAGAAGAGACTGATAGGCCAGAAAGGAGAGCATTGCAGTAGTCAAGACGAGACAGGATGAGGGAAGTGACAAGTTTTACGGCTGTGGCTGCATCCGAGAGATATTTACGAATAATATAGCCAATGCGACGACATTTGATAGTAGCAGGACTGACAGGTCCGAGTCAAGGAAAACTCTGCATGGAAATACTATTGTCCAAAGTGACACCTAAGTTTTTGACAGAGTTTGAGAGGGGACATGATCACCTGCCACCCAGTTGGATTGACTCTATGGAAACAGAGAGCTAGTTTGTTTTTTGTTCCTACAAGCATTGCTTCGCTGGTTTTTTCAGCCATTTAATTGAAGTTTATTTTGAAACATTGATCCAATTTTGAATATCAATACAGCAGTTGCTGTACTTTTCTGAAAAGAATAGAATCAAGATCTTTCAGAGGGTTGTACTCTTTTTGAGTTGTGTGAGTCATCTGCATAGAAGATTATAGTTTCATGTTGTGATTGGTCGATGACATTGGCAAGATGTGACGTATGCAAAGTAAACAAGACAGGACCAAGCACAGACCCCTGGGGGCTACTCCACAATAAAGCATAACCTGTTCAGACTGACGACCATTGACCAGAACTGATTGAAAACGATCAGAGAGGTAAGAGGAGAACCAAGAAAGCGCGGGGCCCTTAATTAATTCCAAAAGTATGTTCAAGACGAGACAGAAGAATTGAGTGGTCTATGGTGTCAAAGGCAGCAGTTAGTTTTGATTCATCCCTCATTGCAACACAGTGATACTTTGGTAATGATACTTGTCGAGGTGTTGACGAAATCGTCCAAGGGTTCTGTATCACAGATGATTCATCGCAGCAAGATGTTACCAGTGATGTCTCAATGTGGCAGCGCTGACGTATCGCTAAAAGTCTAAGGAAATAATCCAGAGGTCCTCTATAACAGATGACTCATCGCGGCAAGCAGTTAGCCGCGAGGGTTAAGTAAGGCAGTGCTGACGTGTCGCTAAAATCTGACGAAATCATTCAGAGGCCCGCTATAACAGATGAATCACCCCCCCCCCCACAGCAAGCTGTTAGCGGTAAGGTCTCTGTAAGGTAATGCTGACGTGTCGCTAAAAAATCGTGATGCAATTCGCCAGAGGTCCTCTATAAAAGATGGCTTGTCACAACTGAGTGTCATTCGCCTTCAAGACAACTACAACGCAGTCTACAATCTCTTCAACTGTTGCCTTTTGCTACCCTATCTTTGTGTGAGCCGATACCGGTTCGTCGAGTAATCTCATCTCTTCTCTCAGTCCTGCGCTCTCTCTCTTGCTCTCCGCTTCTTCGTCTCTCTCCTCTTCGCTGCATTCAATCTCAGAATCTCCTCTCAACCTCTCCTTCACACTCGGGTCTTCATATCCATCTTTGTAGAACCTCAATGTGCCCTTTCTCCTAAATTTATCTCAGCACTTCCTCCTCTTATCCCATTCCATCTTCTCTACCCATAAATCCCTCTCGACTCATCTCTACCGCTCTCATCTCTCTCTCTCCTCTCGTCTCCTCCACTATCTCTCTCTCAACTCATCGTCTCTCCGAAGCATCCGTCCATCACGTGCTGCTCAATCTCTCTCTACCGAGTCTCTCTCTCTCTCTCCTCCTCCCCACCCTCTACTCTTTGGACATGGTAACAGTTATGTTGCAAGTTGATTTACAAACTCGCAGATACTATTTGATGCAAAATTACATATGTTTTGCTTATGTTTGTTGAAAGTTTAATGTATTAGTTAAAGATTATTGTTTTGATTTAATTTTCTTGCGCCCCTTCCCCTCTGGTCACTTATGACACGGGCAACGGCCTATTCATTAAAATGGTTCAGTTCGTTCGTCTCTCGTTCTCTCTCCTCCTGTCTCACTTTTTCTCTCCCCACCATACCCCTGTTCTTCTCTATTCTATAAACCTACTCTTTTCGGAAGATCACAGCGAACTTATCGGCCACTAGCGTGTTCCGTTGCAAAAGTAGATTCCAGAGTCTTGGTTGTATCGATGGATGTGCGTCACTGGTAGACTCATCTCGTAACGTCTGACAAATTCACTTGAGCAAAAATGGGTTACCATAAGTGTCGTTTTCTTCGTCATAATATCATTGCTGACTGGCCATTGGGTTATTAAAGAATTGCAAACACGTCACTTAGAAACATGGAATTTTTTGACTGCAGTGCAACGGGTTTGTCCCAGTCAAGAGCACTCTTAATCTCATTGGCGCTTTTGTCTAAAATGATTCAGAAATTCTGCCAAGTCTCGTTCCCTGTGATCAGACAAGGCATATTCATTTGGGTCCATTTGGCCAAGACTTTCCAAGATTTCTGTAGGACAAGCATTACATCGTTTCTTACGTTTGTCACTTAGGAAATTGGGTACCAATTTTGTTTGCGAGCACTCTCTCACTAGAAGATGTATATGCATTATCTTTCCTATTGTACTCAAAGAAGTGCCACTCCTTGCGCTTCTTTCTCTCAGTGTCATATATGGATCTTCATCAGTCGGTTTCTTGAACAATGCCATGTTTTGCGAGTTGCGTAGAATGCACACAAAACTGAACTACCACGCGCGTACAGAGTAGTGGCTATGTTGTCTTTTCCCATGATTGCATACATCAACACACTGTTTGCAAAATGTGCCTACAGAGGAGTGCACACAGCAGGCCGTGTGTAGACCACACAGTGTCTACACACACACACTACACACACACACCAACACAGATCGCACGACACACACACACACACACACATACACACAGCGACACACACACACACACACACACACACACTACACACACACACACACGATCACACACACACACACACACACACAACACACACACACATGCATATACACACACAACCCCCTA
Organism: Phymorhynchus buccinoides; assembly: GCA_017654935.2. Taxonomy (NCBI): domain Eukaryota; kingdom Metazoa; phylum Mollusca; class Gastropoda; order Neogastropoda; family Raphitomidae; genus Phymorhynchus; species Phymorhynchus buccinoides. Next base: position 43,264,397 of record CM065694.1, read on the forward strand.
GTCTTCACACAGCCATATAACATTCGGGGGGAAACTCTGAGCTGCATGTGCTGAACTTGTATGTCTTGCAGAAGGCAGACCTCGAATCCTCTACGCCACATGTTGGCATACTACTTGTACTGCTTCTGGTGGCCGCTCTGCTGGCAGGGGCTCTGGCAGAGATGGTTAACGAGGAGGATGTCGGAAAGGAGATCGAGGAGCGAGGCACTGAGACAAATAAAATAAAAATTTATTGAGGAGAGAGAGAGAGAGAGAGAGAGAGAAGATGTCGAGAGAGATCTGTTAAAAAGAGAGAGAGAGATGAGAATTGTTTGAGCAGAGATTTTTGAAGGATGAGAGTAGATGAGTAGAGAGAGAGAGAGAGAGAGAGTACGAATACCAATACGAATGTTTATGTTCAGTGTAGGCCAATGCCCCTACTTAACAGAAGGGGTCACTAATTTGGATATGTGTGGAAATACAAAACTTCAAAATCCCAAACTAGAATTTAATGGTGAAGGATGCAATACATGTTAATGTTTTGAACCATTGGTACATGCAGAGTCAAGATAATGATTAGCTTAAGCCTACAGTCAACACCCCGACTATAGTAAAGTCCAGGGGAGCAAGGATTGTACCTTTACTATAATCAGGTTTTTCTTATAAACGCCATGTTCGGATATAGTAAAGTTTTGATGATATTTGTTTTATCTTATCCGAGCAGACGTGTTTTTCAAAGTCAAAGCTAACGTAAAATACTGAATATAAACCCATCCCACCCCTTCCTCGCTATGGTTTGAGGTCCAAAAAGTGTGATTGGGTTTTATACATGGCTTATATTTCCCTGCGCACAAAACAAAACTATCTAGTAAGCAGCATATATAGTGTACAAAAAACTCTAACTTCCAGAAGGGCTTTGAATCTGAAAATTATTCCAGCTATAGTAGCACACTCTTTTCTTCTTTGTTAGCCCGATGCTTTTGCAACATTGTTCAACGAGTTGAATTTTTCTTTTTAAAGACAACGCCTGGTTGTTGTTGTTTTTTTCTTTCTCCATGGCCATCCATTTTCTCTTGTAATTGGGTAGATGGTAAGTTTTGCGAACGTTTCTTTTGAATGAAAGTCCATAGGCACATAACGAAACATTCAAGGTTGGCAACGGCATAAATCTACACATTCTTGCTAACAAGAATGAGGGTGAAGAAACATGTTTTTGCTGAGTGCCTTTGGGTGTTGACAATTTCGTGATGCAGTGTGAAGGGTGGGCGGGGAGAGTACGTGATTTGACTGATTGATGTATACATTGATGACGTATTTACAATACGGTGCTTATGAAGAGGATTGTTTGTTCTAATTTATTGTAATCTGAGGAGGATGCCACAAATGAGTGTCTTTACTATATGGAAGGGTTTTTTTTTTTAGTTTTTACACTTTGCCGGGTATTCAATTTATTATAACCCAGTGGCTATCGTTATGGGTGGGTGGAGGGAGTGGTGAGACTGGTGGACGCAGGGTTTAGCATTGGTGAGGGTATTTACAAAGGTCACCAGTAGAGGGACAACTGCGGAAAATTTTTTATTATTGACCAATCGAGGAGCCAGTCCTGTGGGGAACCATCAAGTGACTTTACTATAGCAGTTTAAATTTTAAATTATAACCGAGTTGCTACTGTCCGAGGACTATTTAGTAATAAAACAGTAGTGAAGTCAAAAGACGTTAGTTAGTTGCATTTTTTGGAGAGACGGGGAACGGGAAACCGTTAGTGTGCTCTTTCCTTTACTGTAACCGAAATTTCTTTTAACCGAGTGTACTATAAACGGGGAGCCCTCTCATATTGAAATCCAATATGAAATTACAACTACAACTTAAGGCCACAGTGTTATGCATTTCATGTTTTACCATATATGCTAAAAATCTACTGAACTAAATTCAAAACCAACATCAAGATATAATTGTTCATACTATGTTTAATCCTTCGTACATATAAATAGCCAAACTAACTACAGTTGTTTCATTTGTGCAAGACAGTAACATATTTAACTTAAGTATACAGGTTTGAGTTCAATGTGTCAGAGTTGGCAGGTATTTGGTTGTGTGAGCGAAGTCTTTAAGTGTTGTCTTAGAGTTGACATTAGTAAGGGTGGACAACAGAGCGAGCAAGAAGATGGATTTCTTTGTACCAATCAATCCGACTCTAATAAGACGAACGTTTTGACCCTGTTCAAAATAATTATGCTTTATATCTACCACGATGACTTGAAAATATCCGAAACCCCAAACCAAAATTGTGACAATGCACATTTTGCATACCTGTTCATATCACCCCCTGCCCCCCAATGTAAAATACAACCTCACAAATATAGTTTGAACTGTCTGTATTCTGAAAACCTGTCACCATTATAACTGTGATCGTGCCAGCCTTGCCACCTACAGTTTATGGGTGACCGGAATAACGTCGAATGTACGGTTGCGCCTAAGGTCGAAACAAAATGGCATGACTGACAAGTGTGCCTAATGTCGAAAATTTCATGTAAGTTTTACGTTTGAGCCTAAGGTCGAATGCACAGTTGAGCCCAACGTCGAATTTCAAAGTTGTGCCTAAGGTCGAATGTACGGTTGAGCCTAAGGTCGAATGCATCGTTGAGCCTAAGGTCGAAAGCACAGTTGAGCCCAACGTCGAATTTCAAATTTGTGCCTAAGGTCGAATGTTTAGTTGATGCCTACACATCTTTGCAATTCGACCTTAGGCGTTCAACTTTGCAATTCGACCTTGGGGCTTCAACTTTGCATTCGACCTTAGGTCCTGAACCGTAACATTCGACCTTGGGCTGCAACACTTTGCAATTCGACGTTAGGCTCAACTTTGCAAATTCGACCTTAGGCTCAACTGTATTTTCGACGTTAGGCACAGCTCTGCAATTCGACATTAGGCTGAAGTGTGCATTTACTTATTTTCGAACTTAAGCACACCTGTACATTCGACCTTAGCCGCAACCGTACTTTGGACCTTATTCCGGATTCCCCAGTTTATAACTGTATTTGCCTGAAGATATTAAGATAACTAGGACCTTATTCCGGATTCCCCAGTTTATAACTGTATTTGCCTGAAGATATTAAGATAACTACCGCCGACCTTATTCCGCGATTCCCCAGTTTATTTTACTTTATTTGCCTGAAGATTTAATTGATAACTTAGGACCT
>CM065694.1:43270076-43280726 GCA_017654935.2 Phymorhynchus buccinoides
ACACACACAGCACACACACATACACACATACACTACACCACACATACACACTACCCACACAAACCCACACACCCTCACTCACTCACAGCACACACAGCAGGGCATAACAGGGCACCACAAACGCACACACACTCACACACGAACACACACAACACACACACACACACACCATACACACATGCACACACAACACGCAAGCACGACAAACACACACACACAAACCACCCAACACTAACACAACACATGGGGAAGTTAAGTGTGGTAGCATGTGTTTATATGTGTCTGTCTGTCCTGCTGCTCTCTCTAAAAAAAAAAAAAGAGCTCTCTGTCTCTCTCTCCACTCCCGTTCTCTCCCCATCGTCTCTCCCATCCTGCGGTCCGGGGAGGTGGGGGTCCCCGTCATCGCCCTCGGTCTGAGCTTCCACGTCGCTTCCTCTCTCTCACCGTCCGTCCTACCTCTCCCTTCTCCCATCCTGGTCCTCTCCCTCCCTTCTCATCCTCCTCGCAGACTCCCCGTCGCTCCGCACTCTCGCATGGTCCTGTCGTCGTCTCCCCCACCCTCTCTCCTGCGAAGTCTCGCCACTCGGCTCTCACTCATCTCCTGCAGCGTCTCTCTCTCTCTCCTTCCTCTCGTTCCTCGGTCTTCGCTCCGTCTCTCTATCTCCTCAAGTACCCGCCCCAATCATCTCTCTCATCCTCTCGTCTCCGACCTCTCCCTCCCCGTCTCGTCCATCTCTCCTCCATCTCGTCCTTCATTCTCTCTCCATCTCTTTCTATCACTCTATACCTTTTTTTCATTAACTGTTTTTGCCAACCCCATACGCTCTCTCTCATCTCTCTCTCCTCTCTCTCTCGCTCTCTCTCCCCTCATCTCTCCCTCCTCGCCTCGTCTCCTCCTCTCTTCTCCTCTCTCTCGGTCTCTCTCCCGCATCTCATCGTCTTCGTCTCCTCCAGTCCCTCTTGCTCTCATCGTCCTCTGCCTAGCCTCATCTGTCTCCTCTCTCGCCCACATCGTCTCATCAACCTCCTCCATCCCTCCTCAGTCCGCCTCCCCTCCCTCAGCATCAACCCCCTCTCTCCTCTCCCTCTCATCTCTCTCCCTCCCGATCTCTCATCTCCTCCTCATCATCTCTTCCTCTCGTCCTCCTAACGATCTCCCTCTCTCCTCTCCACCTCTCTCTCCTCTCCCTCGGTGTTATTGCACACACTTTTCTTAGTCACACACGCACACACACACACACACACCACACCACACACGCAAACGCGCTCAACACACACACACAACACACACAGACACACAAAACACCACAATCACAAACACCACACACACACACACCACGCACAGCTGCACGGCACAGGCACACTCACAACAAGCACAAACGCACGGCATGTACTCACACGCAAAGATCGGCTAGGGCAGAGACGCGACCATCGCGCAATGCAGACACATACACATACACACAGACCCACACCACCACCACACACGACATCGAACACACAACACAACACACCACCACACAACACACACACACACACACACATATATATATATATATATATACCGTCATCCGTCATACAGGCCTACAAGCCTGAGGTCGACACACACAGGCCTACAACCATAGTCCTACAAACCTAGGCCCAGGCATGCACGCCTACAAACATAGGTCTACACATACAGGCCTACAACCATAGTCCTACAAACCTAGGCCCAGGCAGGCACGCCTATAAACCTAGGTCTACACACACAGGCCTACAACCATAGTCCTACAAACCTAGGCCCAGGCATGCACGCCTACAAACATAGGTCTACACATACAGGCCTACAACCATAGTCCTACAAACCTAGGCCCAGGCATGCACGCCTACAAACATAGGTCTACACATACAGGCCTACAACCATAGTCCTACAAACCTAGGCCCAGGCATGCACGCCTACAAACATAGGTCTACACATACAGGCCTACAACCATAGTCCTACAAACCTAGGCCCAGGCATGCACGCCTATAAACCTAGGTCTACACATACAGGCCTACAAACCTAGACCCACACATACACGGGCCCATATGTCCCATATGGAACATTACTTTATATTTAGTTGGGGAGAAAAATAGGGGGAAAAGGGACACAAATTTTAAGTCTTTCTTTAAATAAAGTTATTGTCGTCAAATTTTCCTAATTTCTTTATTTAAAGTTTAACAAATTAGTTTATAATTTATATATTCCTTTATAATTATTATTTATTTTATTTTCTTTTTGTTTTTGATTAGAAAGGTCAAAACTTAGTTAGGGTTTGCCATGGGCTCATGGCCCGCCCCCGCGCAGGACCCCACCACCCCCGCAATAAATGTACATTTATTTTAAAATGTTTCTATTAAAGAGCCTTGATACTGACTCACCGTCACACCCGATCTATCTCTTCGTGATTAAAATTTCCAGGACCACTTTTTTTAAAACACACAAAATGCTTAAAAATCGAAAAAAGGTGTTTATGTATAAATAGTATGTACAAACAATCTTTATTACCGGAATAGACGGTTAAACGTTTTTAAAATCCGCGATATGTGGCTTGAATGAAGCCTAATTTGTAAGTCTAAAACCCTATAATGTGTCTGTATGCTGTTGTTAATGACTGAGATGAGTTTTTGCAGGATGCAAAAAAGTTTGTTTATGATTATAGAGTGAGGATCCCTAATCTTAGGTTAAACAATGCAACCCTAGCGACTCCAAAGGCTTCCAAAATGTATGGGCCGAGTCTGGGCAATATCAAATTAAAACAAAGCTATGTATATGTCACAGTAGAAATGGGAATCCAGTAGGATTCGGAATATACATTAAAGAGCATGTTAATTGCTCTGTTTAGTGGGGTCCTGTCGCTTTTTGATAGTGCATATGTTTTAATACTTGTTATAAACGATTAGTTAAATACAGAGTAAATATTATCCTTATAACCAGGGTTCTTCTCGGTCGATCACCCGACGTTTAAAGCAATTTTGTTCAGTATTTTGGAATGGGTGACCGACCCTGGGACACCACCGGGTGCTGTTGAGTTTTTCTAAACTTAAAGCTTTTTTTTTTTATACTTGTCCCGTTGCTTTGTTTTTAAAACATTTTCAATCAAGATGTAACTTTAGTAAGATCATTACTTACTATAATGTCTTCGAACTCTGCTTCTTTTTAGTTTTTATAAAAAAATAATCCACCAGCCAGGGCCACCGGAGATTAATCCCAATGACCCCAGGCTGGTCTAACGCAACCGTTCGCAGCCGGGCGTTGTCCGTGGTGAGGGGTCTCACTAATTCTGACCCTCTCTCATCATGCATGGTGATTATTCCGAGTCTACTGAGTTGGCAGGAGAAAGCCGCCGGTGGGAAGTGGCGACACAGGATCTCCTAGGATCTCCTCCCTCACTCATATAAGAGACGAGGAAAACTTGCCATACGACAAAAAACCGACAACGAACGACCTCACGACGTGGATCATTTTGACTTGTTTTTGTTTTTGTAAATGATCCCGCCGGCAAAGAACCACAGAAGTGGGCTTGGGCTGTGCTGTTTGCCCAGGAGGGGGTAGGTGGAGCGCCGTCGTAACAGTCCTCACCACAGGAAAAGGCTCGGACACTGGCTATGCTGGATGAGCAATACCCACATGGTGCAGTAGTCCGCTTGTCTGGTCAGTGCCATTGGCGTTGGTGGCGATGGTGTTGTGAGGAGCAGTCTTCCCCTCCAAGGCTGTCTTCAGGGCCACCGAGCGACCTACTCCATACCGGGAGCTGGTGTCGTCGCAGGCTGTCAGGAGACATGTAGGCGAAGTCGGGTCGTCTCTGCAGGCGGGCGTGGTCCTTCAAGAGGGGTCCTTGTCCAACAGTGAGTGGCGCTACACTGAAAGCCAACCCCAGAGGATGAATAGCGGCGCTCCACCCACCTCTTGGGCAACAGCACAGCCAAAGCCCACTGTTGGGTACCGGCGGATCATTGACAAAGTCAAATCAGCAGAGATGATCCACGTCGCTGCATGTCGTCGTGTCGGTCTGCAAGTTCCTCGTCTCTTATCTGGTGAGGGAGAAGATCCTGTGTCGCCGTTCCCACCGGCTGCCACCCAGTAGGACGTCGAAGGCAAGCTGCCACTTTTGCCTCGGAATCATCACATGATGAGAGAGTCAGCATAGTCGACCCTCTCACCACGGACTCTCGGTTGGGAACCAGCCTGGGTTTATTTATTTTTTTAAACTAAAAGAAGCAGAGTTCGAAGACATTAAGTAATGACTAAAGTACGTCTTGAAAATGTTTTAAAACAAGGTAACAACAAAGTGAAAAACAGTTTTAAAAAATCAATACCACCTCGTCGTCCCAGGCGGTCACCCATCCAAGTACTGACCAGGCCCGACGTTGCTTATCTTCGGTGATCGGACGAGAACCGGTGTTTTCAATGTGGTATGGCCGTTGGCTGTTCAGACTTCAAAATCGGGAACCAGGGCCGGGGAAAACGATAAAGAATGGGAAAACTGACCGGTTGTGCGCGAGTTCGTTGTTCATGGTTGACTGAGCACAGGAATTAGAGTCAACCAATAGAATTGGCGCGTCCAATTTTTCCTCCCAGTTGGTCAAGCGTACTGTCGTTGTTCATGGTTGACTGAGCACAGGAATGAGATACAATCAACCAATAGGATTGGCGCGTCTAACTTTTCCTCCCTGCGCAACAAGCTGTCGTCTATATAAGACAGCAAGGGGCCAGCGCAAGTTTTTTTCCTAAAAACCACAAGTAAAAAGTAATGTCCCATATGGCTTCGGCCAGGAGGACGTAAAGCTAAATTCGTCGTAGCGCAAGCTTCATTTGCTTTCGCGACTTTGAAAGGAACGTCTGCTGCGAACATTGCTGTCGAGATGGATTCTGCCCCACATCAGTCTGACGCCAAGCCTCACCAGCCAGAGGTCAAGCCCTTGATGATGAAGTTTCTGCCAGTTGCCAAGCCCCTCCAGCCAGAGGCCAGGAGTCCCAGTCCTCCCCCCAGTGGTGCCCTCCGCCTGTGGTGGGAGAGGGAGGAGGAGGAGGTCTATCCTCTGCCCATGTGAGGTGAGAGGGTGGATTCTGTTGGTTGGCTTGGCCACTGATGCCACTTTGTCTGTCTGTTTCTCGCCCCCTGCCACTGTCTCTATGTCTGTCTGGCCTGTCACTCTATCTGCTTGTGTGTGTCTGTCTGTATCCAGTTTTGTGTGTGTATGTGCAGCGCTCACTCCAGGGACACGCCCTTTTCAGGGCCACACTTATTCCCGTGTGTGTGTGTGTGTCGTTGCATAGTGTGTTATTGTGTGTGTGTGTGTGTGTGTGTGTGTGCTGTGTGTGTGTGTTTGTAGTAAATGTAAGAACTAAACAAACTAAAAAAAACAGAGCCACTGTGTACACTGTCTGTCTATTCTGTTTACAGAAAATGTGTGTGTGTGTGTCATTGTGTATATAAAAAAGATACGGGGGAACATGGCAACACTTAACGCACGCTTTATAATTTTGGCATGTGTGTGTGTTGTTTGTGAAGAAAGTCAAGTCAAAAAGCCAGATCATTAAGGACTGGAAAATGCAGACAGTTGATAGATCAGTATAACACATCTCCAAGCCATCTACAATGAATGTACACCAGTCATCAATCCATCGTGTATGTTAAATGCGTAATCCTAAGGGACGTTCATAGTGTACAGGCCTGGTTGGCATTAACCTCATGATATTTCTGAAGTAGCAAATACAACGACAGTGTTAGCGCACGCGCAGAACTGGTCAGTTTTCATCCCCAATATCTCCAACACCTCTCCCTCTCTCTCCCCAACACATATTGCCCATCAGACGTTAAACCAACCATTGAGCGAGTGCCTGAGAAAGAGGAGAGAGGAGATTCTTTTTAGAGAGGAGAGGCATCATATGGGAGACAGAGAGACGGAGAGACACAGAGAGAGTGTAACCGTTAACGTGCCTTCCAAAGTGAGTTTCAAGTACGTCAAGAAAGTAACTAGGCTTTGGCTGCCTTCTTGGCGCACTTGGAACTCACTTTGGTGGCATTGTAACACACACAAACACACACACACACACACACACAACACACTTATACACTCTGTCACACGAAATAATAACGCTTGCGCGCACACACACACACACACACACACACACACACACACACACACACAGAGTTAGAGAGAGATATTGACCAATGCAACGAAATATCGTGTCCTACTTGGGAAAGTTTGTGGTCCTGAAAAGGACCTAGGGTATTGGCAGCAGGCCATATGCCCACTGGAGTGGAGGAGGCCCGGGTTGCAGAGTGTGGGTTGCAGGGGGACCCACTAACCAGCAGGCGCAGTTTCCAGGCAGTAGTACCTTGTCCTCCCAAACATGGCCAGGGCTCCAACCTGCACGCCAAGGTTCAGCCATGTCTGCAGTTCCATGGAGAAGGTGGCCTCGTCCATGCCCACAAGCACGTAGTGGGTCAGCAGGTGCCTCTGGATCTCCTGACGAGAAGAAGGCTCATGGAGGTCCATCAGAGCTCTTCTAATCAGGGTTGGATGGGCCCCTGCAATGGCGATCCTGTCTCCAGCCATCTCGAAGTCAATTACGCTTGTAAGCTTCTAGTTGTAAGAGCAAACGCGAAATGTTTCAAAATTTGCATAATCACACTATTTATCCCTTTTGCAAATTAGCTCGCGGTTCAGATGCGAACCAATGAAACGACGGTCTCAGAATCGTCGCAACCATCACCACCCCACCCCTTCCCCTCACACCCACCCGGCCCTGACAGACTTTGTGTACTGTTCACGATTTTGAAGTCTGACCAGCCAACGGCCATACCACATTGAAAACACCGGTGCTCGTACGATCACCGAAGTTAAGCAACGTCGGGCCTGGTCGGTAATTGGATGGGTGACCGCCTGGGAACACCGGGTGCTGTTGATTTTTTAAAACTTTTTTTTACTTCTTATAACAATCATGATGATGATGATGATATCAATCATGATGATAACGATGATAATGATAACAATGATGATGATGATGATAATAACAATGATAACGATGATGATGATGATGATGATGATTTCAGGTCCATGCGATGGTGGCGATAATTTGGGAGTTACCAGCAGCGGTGTACTTCACAACCATCTTAGGGTGATGATAATAATGATGGTGATGATGGCGATGTCTATGATGATGATGTTGATGATGATGATGATAACAATGACGAAGACGATGATACTGATGATAATGATGATGATGATGATGATTTCAGGTCCAGGTGATGGTGGCGATAATCTGGGTGTTGCCAGCAGTGGTGTCCTTCACCCCCCTCATGGTGGCAGTATTTTGTGGACAAACGCAGTGTCCATCCTCTACCATGTGAGGTGAGAGGGTGGTTACTGTTGGTTGGCTTGGCCATCTGCCACTTTGTCTGTCTGTTTCTCTGCTTGTCTGTCTCTGTCTGTCTGTCTCTCTGTCTGTCTGTCTGTCTATATATCTGCGTGTGTGTGTCTGTCTGTCTATCTGTTTTGTTGTTGTGAATGTGTGTGTGTGTGCGCGCGCGCGCACGCACGTGTGTGTGTGTATTGTTTGTGATGAAAGTCAAGCGAAAAAGCCAGACCATTAAGGACTGGAACATGCAGACAGTTGATAGTTCGGTATGACACATCTCCAAGCCATAATGAATCTACACCAATATTCATTGTCGGCGTTTGTTCTTGCGTGACGCGGCATCATGTTGGGGCCTGGCTGGCTGGGTCATTCTTTTGCCTTACACAACATGATGTTGGGGCGGATAGACAATGGGTCTTGGCTGGCTGGGTCATTCTCTTGCTTGGTACAACATCATACTGGGTCCGATCGACAATGGGTCCTGGCTGGCTGGGTCATTCTCTTGATTGACGTGGCATAACATGGGGGCCTGATCAGCGGGGCCTGGCTGGCTGGGTCATTCTTTTGATTGGCACGGCATAATATGGGGGCCTGATCAGCGGTGCCTGGCTGGCTGGGTCGTTCTCTTGATTGGTAAGGCATCATATGTGGGCCTGATAAGTGGGGCCTTGCTGGCTAGGTCATTCTTTTGATTGGCACGGCATCATATGGGGAACTGATCAGTGGGGCCTGGCTGGCTGGGTCATTCTATTGATTGGTACTGCATCATATAGAGGACTGATCAGCGGGGCCTGGCTGGCTTTGTCATTCTCTTGGTTGGTACGGCATCATATCATATATGGGACTGATCAGCTGGGCCTGGCTGGCTGGGTCATTCTATTGATTGGCACTGCATCATATGGCTGGCTGGGGTTGCACATTGGCACGTGTGTAAGCTTGTGCTGGTATATACACGTGTATGTGTGAGTGCACTGTATGTGTGTGCATTATGTGTGTGTGTGTGTGTGTGTGTGTGTGTGTGTGTGTGTGTGTGTGTGTGTGTGTGTGTGTGTGTGTGTGTGTGTGTCTATTTGTATGTGTGTGTGTGTCTATTTATATAATTTATGTGTGTGACTATTTGTATGTGTGTGTTTGTGGGGAGAGAGGGGTATGTGTGCGTGCTTGTATGTGTGAATGGATGCTTGTGTGTGTGTGTATGAGTATGTATAAAATTAAAAATATTATGTGTATTGGGTATAATTATGTCGGTGTGTGTAGACATTGTGTGCATAGGATTGTACCTGTCAGTCCTTTGTCAAAGACACAGGGGGAGAAGGGGTGGGGAAGGTAGGGAAGGGGTGCGGTAGACACACACACACACACACACACACACACACACACACACACACACACACACACACACACACACACACACACACAGACAGAGAGAGAGAGAGAGAGAGAGAGAGAGAGAGAGAGAGAGAGAGAGAGAGAGAGAGAGAGAGACAGAGAGAGACACAGACACAGAGACACAGAGAGAGAGAGAGAGAGAGAGACTCAATGCAACGAGATGAGTGACCCACTTTGGAATCTGTTTAGCCCTGAAAAGGGCTGGGATGAAAACGAGGTGTTGTTCCCCCTCTACTCTTTCCTTTCAAGTTTGATGGCGTGAACAAGCACCATCAAATCTGCGAGTTTCTCCAGCTTAACTGCAGGGGTCTGTTTTCGCGGTCTGACCGGAGGTGGCAGAGTGGATGGTGGCATTCTGACAGGTTCCAGAGAATAGCGTCCATGAGACCTGAGCCAGATGCTGCCATCTGTGACGCCAGCTTTAAGGTGGTGCTTGAGGCGGGCCCTGAGCTGGTGGACGTCCTGGTCCAGCTGGTAGTGGTCCATGATGTAGCGCAGGATGGCCTGGCTGCTGGAGCCCCTCGGTTCTCTCAGAGCCCTGATGGCTCCGTAGACCATGCTGGTGAACGGTACGTCAGTCATGGCGGCTGCGAGGCGGGCTTGGAGGGCTTCAATGTCGGCGATAACGTCCATGTTGCTCTGATCGACAGTCAAACCGCAGATCAAAAATAAAGTGGAATGGGTTTTTTTCCAACAGCCCCTTTTATGCCTTTCCCAGACCCAGTCCGCTACTCTTGTTTCAACCAATCAGATTGCAGGGTGAAAACGATAAAGAATGGAACAACTGAACGGTTGTGCGCGAGTTCGTTGTTCATGGTTGACTGAGCACAGGAATTAGAGTCAACCAATAGAATTGGCGCGTCCAGTTTTTCCTCCCAGTTGGTCAAGCGCACTGTCGTTGTTCATGGTTGACTGAGCACAGGAATGAGATACAATCAACCAATAGGATTGGCGCGTCTAGCTTTTCCTCCCTGCGCAACAAGCTGTCGTCTATATAAGACAGCAACGGGCCAGCGCAAGTTTTTTTCCTAAAAACCACAAGTAAAAAGTAATGTCCCATATGGCTTCGGCCAGGAGGACGTAAAGCTAAATTCGTCGTAGCGCAAGCTTCATTTGCTTTCGCGACTTTGAAAGGAACGTCTGCTGCGAACATTGCTGTCGAGATGGATTCTGCCCCACATCAGTCTGACGCCAAGCCTCACCAGCCAGAGGTCAAGCCCTTCAACTTCAAGTTTCCGCCAGTTGCCAAGCCCCTCCAGCCAGAGGCCAGGAGTCCCAGTCCTCCCCCCATCAGCCCTCCGCCTGTGGGGGAGAGGGAGGAGGAGGCATAGTCTAGCTATTGAGAGAATGGATGAATGGATGGGGGTGTGCTTCTTAACATTTTTTTCATAGTAAATTCAAGACAACTAAACCAACTAAAAGCAAAGCTAACAAAACAACTATTCTACACACACATACACATTCACTTACACAAATACATACATATATAAGCTCATTTTCTATACAAAAAAGAAAGATCTACAACAACACTTAACATAACAAAGCTTAACACGCGCTTTGTAATTTTGGCATGCAGAGAAAAACTTCTCTTTCCTAGTGCTATTTAAAAAATGTTATTTAAACCTAGTCCTGAAAATAAATAGAAAATAATAGATAAACAAGTGGCATTAAACACACGCACACACTGGGCACAATTTTTTATGATTGCTTTGGTTGTTTTTATCACAACATTTTAGCAATCAGAGAGAGAGAGAGAGAGGGGTGATGTAACCGTTATAGTGTCTCCCAAGTGAGTGTGTCAAGAATGAGGGCGGGGGGGGGGGGGGGGGGGGGGGAGGGGTGGGGGGGGGCGGGGGGGGGCTCCGCATTCGGTGATG
>CM065694.1:43281226-43283726 GCA_017654935.2 Phymorhynchus buccinoides
TGGTGAACGGTACGTCAGTCATGGCGGCTGCGAGGCGGGCTTGGAGGGCTTCAATGTCGGCGATAACGTCCATGTTGCTCTGATCGACAGTCAAACCGCAGATCAAAAATAAAGTGGAATGGTTTTTTTTCCAACAGCCCCTTTTATGCCTTTCCCAGACCCAGTCCGCTACTCTTGTTTCAACCAATCAGATTGCAGGGTGAAAACGATAAAGAATGGAACAACTGAACGGTTGTGCGCGAGTTCGTTGTTCATGGTTGACTGAGCACAGGAATTAGAGTCAACCAATAGAATTGGCGCGTCCAGTTTTTCCTCCCAGTTGGTCAAGCGCACTGTCGTTGTTCATGGTTGACTGAGCACAGGAATGAGATACAATCAACCAATAGGATTGGCGCGTCTAGCTTTTCCTCCCTGCGCAACAAGCTGTCGTCTATATAAGACAGCAACGGGCCAGCGCAAGTTTTTTTCCTAAAAACCACAAGTAAAAAGTAATGTCCCATATGGCTTCGGCCAGGAGGACGTAAAGCTAAATTCGTCGTAGCGCAAGCTTCATTTGCTTTCGCGACTTTGAAAGGAACGTCTGCTGCGAACATTGCTGTCGAGATGGATTCTGCCCCACATCAGTCTGACGCCAAGCCTCACCAGCCAGAGGTCAAGCCCTTCAACTTCAAGTTTCCGCCAGTTGCCAAGCCCCTCCAGCCAGAGGCCAGGAGTCCCAGTCCTCCCCCCATCAGCCCTCCGCCTGTGGGGGAGAGGGAGGAGGAGGAGGAGGAGGAAGCGCTCCCTCTGCGAACAAGCAACGATTCTACACATACATACACATTCACTTACAGAAAATCATTACACATACAAGCTCATTTTCTATATAACAAAGATACATGGCAACACTTAACACACGCGTTATAATTTTGGCATGTAGTAAAACAAGTGCATTACACAGACAGACAGACAGACAGACACACACGCACACACACACACACACACACACACACACACACACACACACACACACACACACACACACACACACACACACACACACACACACACACACACACACACACACACACACACACACACACACACACACACACACAACAACAACAACAACAACAACAACAACAACAACAACAACAACAACAACAACAACAACATACGGCGCTGAATCTTGATAGAAATCAAATCAAAGCGCACACACACGTTAGCATTCAAAGCGCATTCAAACACAAACGCAATACACCGCGAACACACACAGATAACATAAATGGAATATAGCAGAAACAGACCTAATGGCAAGAGAGAGAAGATAAAGAGAGAGGAGCTTTAATGACGGGGGAACAGGTGGGTTTTGAGGTTAGCTTTGAAAGCAGAGAGAGTCGGTCGCTGACGGAGGGAGAGCGGAAGTTTGTTCCAGGAGGTCGGTCCTGAGACAGCAAAAGAGCGCGCACACGCGCACACACACGCGCACGCACACGCACACGCACACGCACACGCACACACACACACACACACACACACACACACACACACACACACACACACACACACACACACACACACACACACTGGGCACATTTTTTATCTCAGAATAGGAAGGTGATATCAACACAAAATTTCAACAAATCATATCAACATAAAACAAATATAAACATACATATTAATCAATCCATCGTGTATGTTAAATGCGCTAATCCTAAGGAACTTTCATAGTGTACAGGTTAAGTTTGCATTAAGCTCATGATATTTCTGAAGTAGTAAATACAACGACAGTGTTAGCGCACGCGCAGAACTGGTCAGTTTCCATCCCCAATATCTCCAACACCTCTCCCTCTCTCTCCCCAACACATATTGCCCATCAGACGTTAAGCCAACCATTGAGAGGAGAGACAGAAGGAGACAGACAGAGAGAGAGAGAGAGAGAGAGAGAGAGAGAGAGAGAGAGAGAGAGAGAGAGAGAGACAGAGACAGAGACGGAGAGAGGCAGAGAGAGTTTAACCGTTAACGTGCCTCCCAAAGTGAGTTTCAAGTACGTCAAAAAAGTAACTAGGCTTTGGCTGCCTTCTTGGCGCACTTGGAACTCACTTTGGGGGCATTGTAACGGTTAAAAACACACACACTCTCTGTTGCCTTATATCTCTCTGTCTCTTTTCGAAATAATAACGCTTGCGCGCGCGCACACACTCTCTCACACACACACACACAAACACACACAGAGAGTTAGAGAGAGATATTGACCAATGCAACGAAATATCGTGTCCTACTTGGGAAAGTTTGTGGTCATGAAAAGGACCTAGGTTATCGGCAGCAGGCCATATGCCCACTGGAGTGGAGGAGGCCCGGGTTGCAGAGTGTGGGTTGCAGGGGGACCCACTAACCAGCAGGCGCAGTTTCCAGGCAGTAGTACCTTGTCCTCCCAAACATGGCCAGGGCTCCAACCTGTACGCCAAGGTTCAGCCATGTCTGCAGTTCCATGGAGAAGGTGGCCTCGTCCATGCCCACA
>CM065694.1:43286226-43296226 GCA_017654935.2 Phymorhynchus buccinoides
TGCAATGGCGATCCTGTCTCCAGCCATCTGGAAGTCAATTACGCTTGTAAGCTTCTAGTTGTAAGAGCAAACGCGAAATGTTTCAAAATTTGCATAATCACACTATTTATCCCTTTTGCAAATTAGCTCGCGGTTCAGATGCGAACCAATGAAACGACGGTCTCAGAATCGTCGCAACCATCACCACCCCACCCCTTCCCCTCACACCCACCCGGCCCTGACAGACTCTGTGTACTGTTCCCGATTTTGAAGTCTGACCAGCCAACGGCCATACCACATTGAAAACACCGGTGCTCGTACGATCACCGAAGTTAAGCAACGTCGGGCCTGGTCGGTAATTGGATGGGTGACCGCCTGGGAACACCGGGTGCTGTTGATTTTTTAAAACTTTTTTTTACTTCTTATAACAATCATGATGATGATGATGATATCAATCATGATGATAACGATGATAATGATAACAATGATGATGATGATGATGATAACAATGATAACGATGATGATGATGATGATGATGATTTCAGGTCCATGCGATGGTGGCGATAATTTGGGAGTTACCAGCAGCGTTGTACTTCACAACCATCTTAGGGTGATGATAATAATGATGGTGATGATGGCGATGTCTATGATGATGATGTTGATGATGATGATGATAACAATGACGAAGACGATGATACTGATGATAATGATGATGATGATGATGATTTCAGGTCCAGGTGATGGTGGCGATAATCTGGGTGTTGCCAGCAGTGGTGTCCTTCACCCCCCTCATGGTGGCAGTATTTTGTGGACAAACGCAGTGTCCATCCTCTACCATGTGAGGTGAGAGGGTGGTTACTGTTGGTTGGCTTGGCCATCTGCCACTTTGTCTGTCTGTTTCTCTGCTTGTCTGTCTCTGTCTCTGTCTGTCTCTCTGTCTGTCTGTCTGTCTATATATCTGCGTGTGTGTGTCTGTCTGTCTATCTGTTTTGTTGTTGTGAATGTGTGTGTGTGTGCGCGCGCGCGCACGCACGTGTGTGTGTGTATTGTTTGTGATGAAAGTCAAGCGAAAAAGCCAGACCATTAAGGACTGGAACATGCAGACAGTTGATAGTTCGGTATGACACATCTCCAAGCCATAATGAATCTACACCAATATTCATTGTCGGCGTTTGTTCTTGCGTGACGCGGCATCATGTTGGGGCCTGGCTGGCTGGGTCATTCTTTTGCCTTACACAACATGATGTTGGGGCGGATAGACAATGGGTCTTGGCTGGCTGGGTCATTCTCTTGCTTGGTACAACATCATACTGGGTCCGATCGACAATGGGTCCTGGCTGGCTGGGTCATTCTCTTGATTGACGTGGCATAACATGGGGGCCTGATCATGGGGGCCTGATCAGCGGGGCCTGGCTGGCTGGGTCATTCTTTTGATTGGCACGGCATAATATGGGGGCCTGATCAGCGGTGCCTGGCTGGCTGGGTCATTCTCTTGATTGGTAAGGCATCATATGTGGGCCTGATAAGTGGGGCCTTGCTGGCTAGGTCATTCTTTTGATTGGCACGGCATCATATGGGGAACTGATCAGTGGGGCCTGGCTGGCTGGGTCATTCTATTGATTGGTACTGCATCATATAGAGGACTGATCAGCGGGGCCTGGCTGGCTTTGTCATTCTCTTGGTTGGTACGGCATCATATCATATATGGGACTGATCAGCTGGGCCTGGCTGGCTGGGTCATTCTATTGATTGGCACTGCATCATATGGCTGGCTAGGGTTGCACATTGGCACGTGTGTAAGCTTGTGCTGGTATATACACGTGTATGTGTGAGTGCACTGTATGTGTGTGCATTATGTGTGTGTGTGTGTGTGTGTGTGTGTGTGTGTGTGTGTGTGTGTGTGTGTGTGTGTGTGTGTGTGTGTGTGTGTCTATTTGTATGTGTGTGTGTGTCTATTTATATAATTTATGTGTGTGACTATTTGTATGTGTGTGTTTGTGGGGAGAGAGGGGTATGTGTGCGTGCTTGTATGTGTGAATGGATGCTTGTGTGTGTGTGTATGAGTATGTATAAAATTAAAAATATTATGTGTATTGGGTATAATTATGTCGGTGTGTGTAGACATTGTGTGCATAGGATTGTACCTGTCAGTCCTTTGTCAAAGACACAGGGGGAGAAGGGGTGGGGAAGGTAGGGAAGGGGTGCGGTAGACACACACACACACACACACACACACACACACACACACACACACACACACACACACACACACACACACACACACACACACACACACACAGAGAGAGAGAGACTCAATGCAACGAGATGAGTGACCCACTTTGGAATCTGTGTAGCCCTGAAAAGGGCTGGGATGAAAACGAGGTGTTGTTCCCCTTCTACTCTTTCCTTTCAAGTTTGATGGCGTGAACAAGCACCATCAAATCTGCGAGTTTCTCCAGCTTAACTGCAGGGGTCTGTTTTCGCGGTCTGACCGGAGGTGGCAGAGTGGATGGTGGCATTCTGACAGGTTCCAGAGAATAGCGTCCATGAGACCTGAGCCAGATGCTGCCATCTGTGACGCCAGCTTTAAGGTGGTGCTTGAGGCGGGCCCTGAGCTGGTGGACGTCCTGGTCCAGCTGGTAGTGGTCCATGATGTAGCGCAGGATGGCCTGGCTGCTGGAGCCCCTCGGTTCTCTCAGAGCCCTGATGGCTCCGTAGACCATGCTGGTGAACGGTACGTCAGTCATGGCGGCTGCGAGGCGGGCTTGGAGGGCTTCAATGTCGGCGATAACGTCCATGTTGCTCTGATCGACAGTCAAACCGCAGATCAAAAATAAAGTGGAATGGGTTTTTTTCCAACAGCCCCTTTTATGCCTTTCCCAGACCCAGTCCGCTACTCTTGTTTCAACCAATCAGATTGCAGGGTGAAAACGATAAAGAATGGAACAACTGAACGGTTGTGCGCGAGTTCGTTGTTCATGGTTGACTGAGCACAGGAATTAGAGTCAACCAATAGAATTGGCGCGTCCAGTTTTTCCTCCCAGTTGGTCAAGCGCACTGTCGTTGTTCATGGTTGACTGAGCACAGGAATGAGATACAATCAACCAATAGGATTGGCGCGTCTAGCTTTTCCTCCCTGCGCAACAAGCTGTCGTCTATATAAGACAGCAACGGGCCAGCGCAAGTTTTTTTCCTAAAAACCACAAGTAAAAAGTAATGTCCCATATGGCTTCGGCCAGGAGGACGTAAAGCTAAATTCGTCGTAGCGCAAGCTTCATTTGCTTTCGCGACTTTGAAAGGAACGTCTGCTGCGAACATTGCTGTCGAGATGGATTCTGCCCCACATCAGTCTGACGCCAAGCCTCACCAGCCAGAGGTCAAGCCCTTCAACTTCAAGTTTCCGCCAGTTGCCAAGCCCCTCCAGCCAGAGGCCAGGAGTCCCAGTCCTCCCCCCATCAGCCCTCCGCCTGTGGAGGAGAGGGAGGAGGAGGAGGAAGCGCTCCCTCTGCGAACAAGCAACGATTCTACACATACATACACATTCACTTACAGAAAATCATTACACATACAAGCTCATTTTCTATATAACAAAGATACATGGCAACACTTAACACACGCGTTATAATTTTGGCATGTAGTAAAACAAGTGCATTACACAGACAGACCAAAGCGCAAACACACACACTAACACACACAGTCACGGTTTTAGATGAATACAAACACACGCGAGCCGTTCACTACCCTCGCAGCCGTATGCCAAAACACTTTCATGTCACAAAGACAACAAAAAGAATGACACCTGGCGGAAACACAACACAGAATAGAACATTAAATGGGAAGCCTGTCAGAGAAAGAGAATGAAGAGAGGAGGGGGATCGGGGACGAATGATGAGTGAACTTGATTGATTGGATTCATGAGGAGGGGAGAAGTCGCTATCAACTAGCAGTCGAAGTCAAAAGGGGGGCGGCGGATAAGGGAATATTTTTTTACTTTATACAAAGGGACTAGAATAAAATATATCTTATCTAAAGATAGGAAACAAGATAATATTTTTTAGAAAAATCTGATGCTTAATTAAAAAAAAATTAGGATGCATTTTTTTTTTTTTAAAAAGATATAGAGCATCAGAATTTTTTAGAAGATTTCTCTCATACATATACGTAAAAAAAAAAAGAAATAAAAAAAAATCATTTATTTTTGAATTTTTTGATTTTTTTAATAATTAAAAAAAAAAGATTTAGGGAAGAAATTTTTTTTTTATATTTAAAAAAAAGACAGTGCGATTAGCAAGACCTTTTCTAGAACGACCATCTTGAAAGATAAAAAGATAAAAAAATTTAAATCCTAAACATTTACATTATTGATTTTTAAAGATATATTATCTTTTTAAAGGAATTTACAGACAACCGAGAAGATTGGAGAGCCTTACATGCACGGGTGCCGGGAGCCAAAGTGGTCCGTGGGGAAACAGGTGGGTTTTTGAGATGTCCCCCTCGCAAGGATTGTGGTGCTGCTTGCGCCCGGTTGTTGAAAAGCCAGAGCAACCGGATTATAATTCGACTCTCCCCCCCCCTAATCGAGACGAGAAAAGACCCCCCTCCTGCCCAGTCGTCGTGTCCGCACCCCGCTTCCCCCATTGCCCCCCCCCCCCCCTGAAGGAGAGAGAACGCAGGCGTCTGCGGAGCGCGGAAAGTTTGTTCCAGTTTGAGTGGTCGGTCCTGAGACTAGACAATAAGACGCGCGCATGCGCGCGCACACACACACACAAAAACGCGCGCGCACATACACACACACATCGCGCGCACACACTAAAACACACACACACACACACACACACACACACACACCAGCAACACACCACACCAACACTAATCAATGGGCCCACATGTTTTTACTCAGAATAGGAAGGTGTTGGATATCAATCACAAAATTCAAACAAATCATCATAGCAACACTTTACGTAAAACACAATATATAAAAACCTTGATAATTATAATCAATGGGCTCAATGGTATGTTAAAATGCTGCGTTACTACATCCTACAGACAAAAAAGAACATAGGTTAGTGTACAGCGTTAAGTTTTTGCAATAAAAGTCATGATATTTCTGAAAAAGTCGTAAAATCAACGACAGCTAAGTGGTTAGCGCCAACGCGCAGACACAGAGGCTGGCAGAGAAATGGACATCCCCAAGCTATCCTCAGACACACCTCTCCCCCTGAGACAAATACAACACATTATTGCCCATCAGAGACGTTTTATAGCCAACCCATTGAGAGGAGAGAGAAAGAGAGACAGAAGGCAGACAGAAGAGAGGGAGAGAGAGAGAGATTAGAGAGTGAGAGATCTGTGAGAGACGAGAGAGGAGATGGAGAGGACGAAAACAACGTTAGTCGATGAGGGTAATGAGAAGAGCTAATTAATTCGAGCTTTTCTAGTGAAGACTCCATGAGAGAGAGACACGAGACAGAGACGTCCAATCTCTCTGCCCGTTGAGATGATGATGAGGGAGATGAAGAGACAGGAGCTAGTGAGAGAGAGGAGTTTTTAACCGTGGCAGACGTGCCTCCCAAAGTGAGTTGATCAAGTACGTGGAAAAAGTAACTAGGCTTTGAATCGCGGGTACGCTTGGCGCACTGCGGAACTCACTTTGGACGGCATCCGTAACGGTTAAAAACACACACACTGATGCTGTTGCCTTATATCGTCTCTGTCTCTTTTCGTAAATAAAAACGCTTGCGCGCGCAGCACACACTCTTCTCACACACAGTGCACAAAAACACACAAACACACAGAGAGTGTAGAGATGAGCAGCCTTGACCAATGCAACGAAATATCGTCAGGTCCTACTTGGGAAAGTTTGTATTCCGTGAAAAGGACCTAGTGTTATCGGCAGCACTGCCATATGCCCACTGGAGGTGGTAGGATGGCCCGCCCGGCCGGGGCGGTTGTGCATCTTCAAGAGGTGTGGGTGTGCAACAGGGACCCACTAACCAGCACTGAGCAGGCCAACCCAGCGCAGTAGTAGCCTTGCTCTCTACCAACTCATGGGCCACGGGCTCCAAGCCTGTACGCCAGTTGATTCAGCCATGTCTGCAGTTCTCACGGAGAAGGTGGGCAGTCGTCACATGCCCACAAGCCCACTGTTGGGTGCCGGCAGATCATTGACAAAGTCAAATCAGCAGAGATGATCCAAGTCGCTGCATGTCACGAGTCATCCTGTCGTCTTGCAAGTTCCTCGATCTCTTATCGCGTGAAGGGAGAAGCTCCTGTCCGCGTAGATCCCCTCCACCACGGCTTTTCCACCCGTAGGAAGTTTCGAAAGAAAGGCTGCCACTTTTGCCTTCGGATCATCACATGTAGATAGAGTCCGCATAGGTGGGTTCGAACCCTATCTCACCCACGACTCTCGGTGGGAGAATGGTTAGGACCAGCGCTGGGTGTGATGTTTGTTTAAACTAAAAGGAAGCAGAGTTCGAAGACATTAAGTAATTGCCCCTAACCAGTACGTCTTGAAAATGTTTTTTTTTTTTTTTTTTTAAAACAATGCGGCAAACAACAAAAGTGGGAAAAAAAAGTTTTTTAAAAAATCAATAGCACCCAGGTGTTCCCAGACGGTCTTCACCCATCCAAAGTACTGACCAGGCCCGACGTTGCCTTAACTTCGGTGATCGAGACGCAGACACCCGGTGCTTTTCATGTGGTAGGGCTGTTGGCTGTCAGACTTCCACAACCTCGGGCAAAACACCGTACACTTTTTGTTTTCATTCAATGTGGTATCGTGCCGTGTTTGGCTGGTCGGTCAGACGTCATCAGACTTCACAAATTTCTCATTGACACAGTACACAAAAGTCTCTAGGGACGGGCCTTGCGGTGGGTGTGAGGGGAGGGGGTATGGTGGTGATGGTTGCGACGCTTCTGAGACCGTCGTTTCATTGGTTCGCATTTGAACCGCGAGCTAATTTGCAAAAGGGATAAATAGTGTGATTATGCAAAATTTGAAACATTTCGCGTTTGCTCTTACAACTAGAAGCTTACAGGCGTAATTGACTTCGAGATGGCTGGAGACAGGATCACCATTGCAGGGGCCCATCCAACCCTGATCAGAAGAGCTCTGATGGACCTCCATGAGCCTTCTTATCGCCAGGAGATCCAGAGGCACCTGCTGAACCACTACGTGCTTGTGGGCATGGACGAGGCCACCTTCTCCATGGAACTGCAGACATGGCTGAACCTTGGCGTGCAGGTTGGAGCCCTGGCCATGTTTGGTAGGACAAGGTACTACTGCCTGGAAACTGCGCCTGCTGGTTAGTGGGTCCCCCTGCAACCCACACCCTGCAACCCGGGCCTCCTCCGCTCCAGTGGGCATATGGCCTGCTGCCGATAACCTAGGTCCTTTTCAGGACCACAAACATTCCCAAGTAGGACACGATATTTCGTTGCATTGGTCAATATATCTCTCTTTCACTGCGTGTATGTGTGGTGCTTGCGCGCAAGCGGCTACTCACACGTTACTATTTCGAAAAGGAAAGAGACGGATGAGATAAAAGGCGACAGAGAAGAGACAGAGAATGGTGGAAATAAAAGTTTCTGTCCCCCGTCTCAGTCTCTCTCGTCGTTCTTGTTCTTTTTCCTCTTATCTCCTCGCGGGGGCTGAGTTCACAAAGGCTGAATGTACTTTAGCTTATGGTGATTACCCTGATAAATAAGTAATTTATATTGTGTTTCTCATCTATCTCAATCGTCATCGGGTCTGGTCAAATCGGAATAAATCAAGGAGTGGTCGGTGAGGAAAAGCGTGAGGGGAGAGGGGGGTCGAGGTGAGAGAACCGAAATCTCTAAGAAAAAAAATCGATAAACTAAAGCACCATCCGAATCACGCAAAACAACTGACCGTCAAAGAGCGTCAAAGATCGAACTCGAAACAAAAACAAGCGATCACGAGACGAGACGAACGAAATTTTTTCTCTTTTTTCTGAAAATCTGAGGGAAAAACTAGAGTACACTCTCAACACATCAATTCGGTACCTTTTTTTTTTTCTTTTTTTTTTTAATTTCTTTTCTTTTTTTTTTTTTTTTTTTTATTTTTTTTTCTTTTTCTTTTCTTTTTTTTTCTTTTCCGATCATCTCGTCTCTCTCACACATGGCCACATCACACAGACAACAGGAGCGACACGACCACACACACACACACACACACACACACACACACACGACACACACACACACAACACACACCCAACACACACACAACATACATACAGACATAGAGTGTGAACTGTTGTGTAGTCTGAGAGATGAGAGAGAGAGAGGAGAGAGAGAGAGAGAGGAGAGAGAAGAGAGAGAGAGAGATGACAAGAGAGAGAGAGAGAGAAATAATTTAGTGGTTCCTCGGAATCGAGAGGACATTAGTATGGTGTGTGTGTGTCTATCTCTTGTGGTGTGTGTGTGTCGTGTGTGTGTGTACGTGTGTGTGTATGTGTGCTGTGTGTGTGTGTGTGTGTGTCTTGTGTGTGTTGTGTGTGTGCTTTTGTGTTGTGTGTGTTTAATGCACTTGTCTTAGCGCATGCCGAAATTACAAAGCGTGTGCTAAGCTTCGTTATGTATCGTTGTTGTTAACTTTTTAGAAAATGACCTTGTGTGTGTATTTATTTTGGTAAGAGAATGGAGGATAATAGGAATAGTAGTTTGTTTGTTTTGCATTTAACGTTTGTTTAGTCTGTCTTCAATTTAATTACTAAATTAACACCCCCTCCTTTTTCTCCCCCCACCACGCCCCCCCTGTTCATGAACTGTTCAATAAGGTATTGCTAACTCTATCCTAACTAGGGTTGGCTAACCCCCTGTTAATTAACCGTTCAATTGAGGTATGGCTAACTCTGTCCTAACTAGGGTTAATTAACCCCCTGTTGATGAACCGTTTAATTGAGGTATGGCTAACTGTATCGTAACTATGGTTATGTAACCCCATTGTTAATGAACAGTTTCATTGAGGTATGACTAACTATCCCAACTAGGGTGAATTAACCCCCTGTTAATGAACCGTTTAATTGAGGTATGGCTAACTCTATCCTAACTAGGGTTAATTAACCCCCTGTTAATGAACCGTTTAATTGAGGTATGGCTAACTCTATCCTAACTAGGGCTAATTATCCCCCTTTTAATGAACCGTTTAATTGAGGTATATGTAATATTCTAACTAAGGTTAATTAAGTCCCCAGTTGGTGAACCGTCATTCTACCATCCCACCTGTTGATTAAAATTATGAAGTTCTACTAAAGCTTAAGTGGGAAACTAAACGTTGTTAGTTTCTAAATTAAGTAAATCGGTTTAATTTTAGAAAGTAACAACGTTTTTGTAGTTTCCCACTTAAGCTTTCGTAGAACTTCAACAAATTAAGGGCAGGCCACTGTAGTGCCTCAAGGGCTTAGAACGCCTTCCTCCGTGTTTCAGCATTCAGTTTAACCAACCCATTGATTCCTGGTGAATTAGCGCAACCACTCCCCCTGTTATCACAGCTAGGCAATTAGTTCTCACCTACTTGTTGGCCCAAGACTTCCGAGACCGTGATGAAAGACAAACTGTTGTGACATGCGTGGGTGGGTGGGAAGGGCGTAAAGGTAAAGCTGGGCCACCCCCCTAGGGTAAAGGCAGGCGCTGTCTTCAACTAAGGCGTGTTTCCATGACAACAAGTGGTCCAAGGGTCCATTAGAGAAGAAGTTTCGGTGTTTGCCTAGGTTTGTCTCCCGCTCTGAAGTAACAAGCTCCAGGCTAGGGTAAAGGCAGGCGCTGTCTTCAACTAAGGCGTGTTTCCATGGTAAGCAGTCCATTACAGAAGAAGGGAGAGGTGTTTACCTAGGCTTGTCTCCCGCTCTGACGTAACAGGCTCCAGGCTAGGGTAAAGGCATGCGTTGTCTTCAACTAAGGCGTTAGAGAAGAAGGGCTCGGTGTGTTGTGTGTGTTGTGTGTGTGTGTGTGTTGCGGCGTGCGCGCGCGCGTGTGCGTGCGTGCGTGTGCGTGC
>CM065694.1:43298726-43305829 GCA_017654935.2 Phymorhynchus buccinoides
GCTTTCCGTTAGTTTTGATACAGTATATGCCTTCCGCAAATAACGAAACTGTCAGACAAAAATCGCATTTTATGTACCAAAAGAGCAGAAGAAGAAGAAGTGTCAGAGAAACAGTAAGCCTGTCTGTCACTAAACCCGTGTGGCTGACACCGCAGTAGGTGTCCTCAGCATGCACACTGACTTAATACACGACAGACTTTGTTACAGTGCTGAATCATCACGCACACCCACATTTTGACAAAGTGAGGTTAAAACACTGTTTTTAAAAGTTGATGCAATAAAGCATACTTTTTCTTCGTAAATTTTCTGAAGGACACGTTTCATTCATTCTCTCAACAACTTAGACATTTTGCAACAGAGACCAGTGACCTGCTTGGGAAGCTGTGTGGCCCTGAAAAGGGCCGGCCCTGGAGGGGCGAAAGGGTGAAGGGGGAGGACAGCAGTGGCAGCCAGCCTCTACTGCCCACGGAAGCTGTCCTCCTACGAGTCCTCAGTGCCATGACAGGGGGGACCGGCTATCTTGCAGCGGACCAACATCATAGCACTGAGGTTGTCCATGGACACGACCCGAGATGGGTGAGGGCTGGCAGCTGGATGGCCGGAAGGGACTGGTGCTGCCTTGGCCGGAGACGGAGGCCTGGGGTGCCAGTGTGTCTTCCTCCTCTTGGGGGCTGGGAGCTCAACCTCTGTCTGTGTCTTCTCCCCCGGTAGACAGAAGACAACCTTCTTCTTCCTGGCAGCAGGCTGCAGGGGATGGGGAGGCGCTGATCTCTTCAGGCTGGACATCTTCCTAGTCGTCATCTTCGTAGTAGAGCCGAGAACATAATGACCCAACAGCCCACATTGGCCCCTACGCATGAGTGAGTAAGCCTGGCTTGACGTCATGGAATCCGACCAACCAGCTAGCTAGCACTAAAGGGTGACTTCAAGTGAAGGTCAATCGTCATGGAGACAGAGCACAGTTGACCAATCAGGATTAAGTAGGTCAACAAGCATTGAAAGCGCGATTGTATTACACCGATTGGCTCGCCTTGTGAACGCTAGTAACACATTGGTTTTTCGTTGTTTTGCTAGCTAAAGGTTTGTTTTACGTCCTCCCGGCCTAAGCCATATGGGACATTACTATTAATTTTTAGTTAGAAGAAGGGCAAAACATTTCTTTTAAATAAAGTTATTTTAAACTTTTGTTTTGTTTTAATAAAGTTATTATAAATTTATTTATATAAATCTATATTATCTAATACTTTCAGATTCATATTGTTTTGTTTTTGATTTAAGGTCAAAAACCTTAATTTATTGCCATGGCCCGCACCAGGACCGCGATAAATATAATATTTGATTTAAAATGTTTGTTTAAAAAACGCCTTCCTTGCTGACTGAGCAATCTTCCTATTAAAATTTTCAGGACCACTTTTTAAAAAAAACTCAACAAATGTTTAAAACTCAAAAAAGGTCATTAGATATTACAATATATACAAAGTTTTTCTTTCATTTACCAAAAAATGGTTAAAAGGTTTTAAAATCCGACTGTTGGTATGCAAAAAAATATAAAAGCCAATAATAGATCTCAATTATAAAAATATTCATACATCATATCTGTATGTTGATGTTTAAATGGTGTAATTTGTTAGGCTCTTCAATGTTCTAGAGAAGTTTAACTGATTTATAGTAATTAAGGTAATCGTATAAGAAGGTAGAGGTAAAGTACCCGTAATCTTAGTTCTTTAATAAAATGAGAGTAGCAAAAAGATGGTAGCTCCTACTCGCACTAGGCAGCTCCCCACAAAAACAAGGTATAAAGCCGAGGAAGGTCAAAGGGCAACATTAAATTAAAAGTCAGGGAGGCAAACCACCTTAAACTAGAGCGAAAAAAACATAAGTATTATACAAATAGCATAATAGGAAACCATGTCCCTTCTTGTTAATTTTAATGCCTGTAAACTGTTTGGGGCTTTGTTTTTTTATAAAACAATGTTTAATTATTTGGTAAACAGTTTACACGAGTTCGGCGTTTTTTACTTCCAAAAACAAAAAAAAAAAGAGTCCCAATGATGAATTAACAGAGTTCCATATGATGTTATTTACAGGGGATCTTTTTTAACGTAGCATAATATATGGTATTTGTCCTATGTACAGTAGAGGAGGGGGCGGCTAACGATTATAACTTGCTGGGACCGGGGGGAGGGAGGGAGAGGGACCCCTCCTCCCCGGCCCGAGCAGGGGAAAGACGTCACTTTAGCGGGATCGTGCACAAAATGCGGGGTATGCCTAAACGCTCGTGAGCGTAAAAAGTTGTTTTGCTTCGTGTGGTGGTTTTTTTTATGGTTCCAATGATGTTGAAAAAGTGCACGGTACTAATACATTGACTTAAGTGTTTATATCTTTATTATTTATAGGCTTAGGACTTTCCTGGTATTATATCGGTTGAACCCGATCACAACTCATACATCTGTATCGGGACAGTTTTGTAAGGGACAGGTAGAAAAAGTCCTCCTTTTATGAATTTCATATGCCAGGAATGGGCTGCGGAGTAGGCGTCCAACTCCTCAGCCCACCTCTGGTATGAATTGCGTTTCAAATGTCTTTTTTTTTATTTCTGAAAGAGATAGTTTTATGTTGGTAATTTGACCTATATTGTGTTCCGCTGCCATTTTGGCTGCTTTGTGAGGGAGGTCATTTCCTTTTAACCCGAGATGGGAAGGAATCCATATATAGTTAGGTCGGTGACTTTTATTATTATTTGGTTGACTAGGTTTTTGATTTCCTGAATAAGTTTTGTTCTATTTTTAGTGCTTACTTCATGCCGTTTGACCCCGTTTTTTCTTCACTAGCGACAGCCGACCCCCAATGAAGAAAAACTGTCCGTACCAATCCTATCGTTTGATTTGACCTAAAGGTGTGATACGCAGCCAACCATGAACAACGACATTGTTCGCGCACGCGCAGAACTGGTCAAGTTTCCATCCTCTCTCTCCCACTCTCTCCCCCCCCCTTCCCCCCCCGCCTCCTATCTTGACACACTCACTTTGGACAACCACTATAACGGTTAATCACATCTCTCTCTCTCTCTCTCTGATTGCTAAAATGTTGTGATAAAAACAGCAAAGCAATCATACAAAAATTTGCCCAGTGTGTGCGTGTGTTTAATGCACTTGTTTATCTATTATTTTCTATTTATTTTCAGATCTGGTTTAAATAAAAAAAATTTAAATAGCACTCGTTTTAGTGCATGCCAAAATTACAAAGCACGTGTTAAGCTTTGTTATGTTAAGTGTTGTTGTAGATCTTTCTTTCTTATATAGAAAATGAGCTTATATGTATGTATTTGTGTAAGTGAATGTGTATGTGTGTGTAGAATAGTTGTTTTGTTAGCTTTGCTTTTAGTTGGTTTAGTTGTCTTGAATTTACTATAAAAAAAATGTTAAGCACACCCCCATCCATTCTCTCAATAACTAGACTATGCAACGAGATTGTGTGATCCCACTCGGGAATAAGTGTGGCCCTAAAAAGGGCCGGCCCTGGAGGGGCGTTCCTGAGGGAGGGGGCAGACCAAGGCTGGCAGAGGGACCCTAGTCTGCCCAGAAGTCGGAGCCTCTGTAGTGGTGGCCCAGGCTCAGCTCGGAGTAGTGGTGGCGGGGGGCGGGGGGCGGCCCGATCAGCTTCATCAGGCCCATCAGGTGGTCCAGCTCAGACACGGGATCCACCTTCCTCCTCTTGACCCCGGGCAGAGGGAGCGCTTCCTCCTCCTCCTCCCTCTCCTCCACAGGCGGAGGGCTGCTGGGGGGAGGACTGGGACTCCTGGCCTCTGGCAGGAGGGGCTTGGCAACTGGCGGAAACTTGAAGGTGAAGGGCTTGACCTCTGGCTGGTGAAGCTTGGCCTCAGACTGACGTGGGGCAGAATCCATCTCGACAGCAATGTTCGCAGCAGACGTTTCTTTCAAAGTCGCGAGAGCAAATGAAGCTTGCACTGCCCCCTTGCTGTCTTTTATAGACGACAGTTTGTTCCGCAGGGAGGGGAAGCTAGACGCGCCAAGCCTATTGGTTGATTTTATCCCATTCCTGTGCTCGGTCAACCATGAACAACGACAGCTTGACCCACAGGGCGGAAAAACTAGACGCGCCAATCCTATTGGTTGATTCTAACTCACACCTGTGCTCAGTCAACCATGAACAACGACAGTGTTCGCGCGCACGCAGAACTGGTCAGTTTCCACTTTCTTTAGTGTTTTCACACTGCACTCTGATTGGTTGAAACAAGAGTAGGGGACTGGGTTTGGGAAAGGCATAAAAATGGGCTGTTGGAAAAAAAGCCATTCGAAGTTCAAGTTAAGTTTATTTTCAAAAAGAACCTAGGGGCACAAGAAAACAATCACAATTATGTTGCGGCAACTGAACAACACCTCACACACACTGGTTTTAAACAACATACCAGTGCACAATTCCAAACATTTATAAACTTGCAATAACCATCTGCAAAGGCGCGTACACGCGCCCATACACACAAACACTCCGAATTATTGAATCTTCAGAAAGATAAATAAAAAACCACAAAACAAAACAAAACACGACGGTTGCCAGTAAGCCCAACACTTTGCGTACCAGGGGTTTGGCTAATAGTCTGTGAAACTAAAGCAGTATGGGTCACATTGTTAAATAATGCTCAAAATTCTTTTTTAAAATAACCTTTATAAAACAAACTAAGCGGGTAAGGGTTCGTTCATTTTTATTATGAAATAAAGATTTAAACTTGATTACGTTTGGTCTTTTCAAGTAATAGTTTGTCAACTATGTCTTTCTTGCATCCTTGAATGCCACATTATGAACAACATCATCACAACCCACATTATGTTCAACATCATGACCCACATTGTTATCAACATCACCATGACCCACACTACACCCAATATCATCATGATCCACACTATCGACATCATCATGACCCATATTATTATCAAAATCATCATGGCCCACATTACACCCAACATCATCATGACCCACATTATACCCAACATCCTGATGACCCACATGTTTATCAACATCATTATGACCCACATTACCATTATCATGACCCATAGTATCAACATCTTCATGACCCACATTACATCCAGCATCATCATGACCCACATTATCAACATCATCATGACCCACATTCCACCCAACATCATCTTGATCAACATTACACCCGACATCATCATGGCCCACATTACACCCAACATCATCATGACCCACATTCATTGGGGGGGGGGGGGGGGGGGAAAAAACCCACATCAACATCATCATGACCCACATTATCAACATTATCATGACCCACAATACACCCAACATCATCATGACCCACATTCCATCCAACATCATCATGACCCACATTCCACCCAACATCATCATGACCCACATTCCACCCAACATCATCTTGATCAACATTACACCCGACATCATCATGACCCACATTCCACCCAACATCATCATGACCCACATTACCACCCAACATCATCGTGACCAGCAATATCAACAGCATCATGACCCACATTACAACCAGCATCATCATGACCCGCATCATGCCCAACATCATCATGACCCACATTACAACCAACATCATCATGACCCGCATCATGCCCAACATCATCATGACCCACATTACATCCAGCATCATCATGACCCACATTATGCACATCATCATGACCCACATTACACACAACATCATCATGACCCACATTATGCCCATCATCACCATGACCCACATTATACCCAACATCACCATGACCCACATTACACCCAACTTCATCATGCACATTATCAACATCATGACCCACATTATCAACATCACGACCCACATTATCAACATCATGACCCACCTTATCAACATCACCATGACCCACATTCCACCCAACATCATCATGATCCACCCCAACATCATCACATCATGACCCACACTATCCATCATGACCCACATTGATATCAACATCACCATGACCCCCATTACACCCAACAGTCATCATGACCGACATTATCAACATCATGACCCACCTTACAACATCATGATCCACCTTATCATCATCATGATGGACTTATCATCATCATTACTCAAGCAGCATCATGACCCACCTTATCATCACATGATCCACCTTATCATCATCACCATGACCCACATTCCACCCAACATTGACCCACATTACAACCAACATCATCATGACCCACATCATGTCCATCATCATCATGACCCACATTATCAACATCATGACATCATGACCCACCTTATCAACATATGATCCACCTTATCAACATCATGATCCACCTGATCAACATCATGACCCACCTTAACATCATCATGATCCACCTTATCAACATCATGATCCACATTTCAACATCATGATCCACCTTATCAACATCATGATCCACCTTATCAACATCATGATCCACCTTAACAACATCATGATCAACCACATTATCAACATCATGACCCACATTATCAACATCACGACCCACATTATCAACATCATGACCCACATTATCAACATCACGACCCACATTATCAACATCATGACCCACATTATCAACATCACGACCCACATTATCAACATCATGACCCACACATTATTATGAACATCATCACGACCCACATTATCAACATCATGACCCACATTATCAACATCATGAACCACCTTATCAACATCATGATCCACCTTAACAACATCATGATCCACCTTATCAACATCATGATCCACCTTATCAACATCATGACCCACCTTAACAACATCATGATCCACCTTATCAACATCATGAACCACCTTATCAACATCATGATCCACCTTAACAACATCATGATCCACATTATCAACATCATGACCCACATTATCAACATCACGACCCACATTATCAACATCATGACCCACCTTATCAACATCATGATCCACCTTATCAACATCATGATCCACCTTATCAACATCATGACCCACATTATCAACATCACGACCCACATTATCAACATCATGACCCACATATCAACATCATTGATCACCTATCAACATAATGATCCACCTAACAACATCATGATCCAATTATCACATCATGACCACATTCCACACCAACTTCATCATGGACCCACC
>CM065694.1:43306329-43318829 GCA_017654935.2 Phymorhynchus buccinoides
TTCCTGCACATATTAAAAGAGCACAGAATCTAACACAATTCAAAAACCTCCTTGATAGATACGCCAACATACCAAAACTACAACATGAGCATGACTAAAAGGCAGATGATTATGATTATGATGATAACAATGATGATGATGATATCAATCATGATGATAACGATGATGATGATAACACTGATGATGATGATGATAACAATGATGATGATGATAACAACGATGATGATGATGATGACGATTTCAGGTCCATGTGATGGTGAAATCTGGGTGTTACCACAAGGGGTGTTCTTCACAACCATCTTAGGGTGATGATAATAATGATGATGATGATGGCGATGTTTATGATGATGATGTTGATGATGATGATGATAGCAATGACAACGACAACGATGATGATGGTGATGATACTGATGATGATTTCAGGTCCAGGCGATGGTGGCGATAATCTGGGTGTTGCCAGCAGTGGTGTTCTTCACCCCCCTCATGGTGGCAGTATGTTGTGGACAAACGCAGTGTCCATCCTCTACCATGTGAGGTGAGAGGGTGGTTTCTGTTGGTTGGCTTGGTCACCTGCCACTTTGTCTGTCTGTTTCTCTGTCTGTCTGTCTCTATGTCTGTCTGTCTGTCTGTCTATCTATCTGCGTGTGTGTGTGTCTGTCTGTCTATCTGTTTTGTGTGTGTGTGTGTGTGTGCGCACGCACGCACGTGTGTGTATATGCGCGCTCACGCACGCACGTGTGTGTGTGTTGTTTGTGAAGAAAGTCAAGCTAAAAAGCCAGACCATGTGTGTCTGTCTGTCTATCTGTTTTGTGTGTGCGCGCGCACGCACTCGTTTGTGTGTATATGCGCGCGCACGTGTGTGTGTGTGTGTGTGTGTGTGTGTGTGTGTGTGTGTGTTGTTTGTGAAGAAAGTCAAGCCAAAAAGCCGGACCATTAAGGACTGGAAAATGCAGACAGTTGATAGTTCGGTATGACACATCTCCAAGCCATAATGAATGTACACCAATCATTATTGTTGGCGTTTGTATTGCGTGGCGCGGCATCATGTTGGGGCCTGGCTGGCTGGGTCATTCTTTTGCTTGACACAACATCATGTTGGTGCTAATTGACAATGGATCCTGGCTGGCTGGGTCATTCTCTTAATTGGTGCAGCATCATGCTGGGTCCGATCGACAATGGGTCCTGGCTGGCTGGGTCATTTTCGTGATTGACGTGGTATCATATGGGAGACTGACTAGCGGTGCCTGGCTGGCTGGGTCATTATTTTGATTGGTACGGCATGATATGGGTGCCTGATCAGAGGTGCCTGGCTGGCTGGGTCATTCTCTTGATTGGTAAGGCATCATAAAGAATGACCCAGCCAGCCAGGCACATTTCCTCAGGTCCCCTTATGATGCCACATCAATAAAGAGAATGACACAGCCAGCCAGGACCCATTGTCAATCAGCACCAACCTGATGTTGTGTTCTGATGTTGACTTATACGCTTCCGTCTCTTTCCGAAACAGTAACGCGCAAACACACACACACACACACACACACACACACACACACACACACACACACACACACACACACACACACACGCACGCACACACGCACGCACACACGCACACACACGCACACACACACACACACACACACACACACACACACACACACACACACACACAGAGTGAGAGAGAGATAATGACCAATGCAACGAAATATCGTGTCCTACTTGGGAAAGTTTGTGGTCCTGAAAAGGACCTAGGTTATCGGCAGCAGGCCATATGCCCACTGGAGCGGAGGAGGCCCGGGTTGCAGAGTGTGGGTTGCAGGGGGACCCACTAACCAGCAGGCGCAGTTTCCAGGCAGTAGTACCTTGTCCTCCCAAACATGGCCAGGGCTCCAACCTGCACGCCAAGGTTCAGCCATGTCTGCAGTTCCATGGAGAAGGTGGCCTCGTCCATGCCCACAAGCACGTAGTGGGTCAGCAGGTGCCTCTGGATCTCCTGACGAGAAGAAGGCTCATGGAGGTCCATCAGAGCTCTTCTAATCAGTGTTGGATGGGCCCCTGCAATGGCGATCCTGTCTCCAGCCATCTAGAAGTCAATTACGCTTGTAAGCTTCTAGTTGTAAGAGCAAACGCGAAATGTTTCAAAATTTGCATAATCACACTATTTATCCCTTTTGCAAATTAGCTCGCGGTTCAGATGCGAACCAATGAAACGACGGTCTCAGAATCGTCGCAACCATCACCACCCCACCCCCTCCCCTCACACCCACCCGGCCCTAAGACACTTTGTGTACTGTTCCCGATTTTGAAGTCTGACCAGCCAACGGCCATACCACATTGAAAACACCGGTGCTCGTCCGATCACCGAAGTTAAGCAACGTCGGGCCTGGTCAGTACTTGGATGGGTGACCGCCTGGGAACACCGGGTGCTATTGATATTTTAAAACTTTTTTTTAATTTGTTGTTGCCTTGTTTTAAAACATTTTCAAGACGTACTTTAGACGTTACTTAATGTCTTCGAACTCTGCTTCTTTTAGTTTAAAAAAATAATAATCCCAGGCTGGTCCTAACCGTTCCCAACCGGGAGTCCGTGGTGAGAGGGTCCACTATGCTGACTCTCTCATCATGTGATGATTCCGAGGCAAAAGTGGCAGCTTGCCTTCGATGTCCTACTGGGTGGCAGCCGGTGGGAAGGGCGACACAGGATCTTCTACTTCACCAGATAAGAGACAAGGAACTTGCAGACCGACACGACGACATGCAGCGACGTGGATCATCTCTGCTGATTTGACTTTGTCAATGATCCGCCGGCACCCAGCAGTGGGTTTTGGCTGTGCTGTTGTCCAGGAGGTGGGTGGAGCGCTGCTCTTCATCCTCTGGGGGGTGGCTTTCAGTGTAGCGCCACTCACTGTTGGACAAGGAGCCGATACACCTAAACACCCTTGACTGGGTGCAAATCCTTTTCCGGGATGCACACCCTTAATTAGTGGGGTGTACACCCTTAACACTGAGACATGTCTTCCGCTCGGCGACTGTTAAGCCCCACGCGGCACATTTTGTGCTACGACCTTTGTTCCAGCTAACAACTGACTCAATAACCCGTAACAGTGATCTAAACATACTAACCCGGTATAGCTGAACTGATATTAGAAAGAACAAAAAATTCTAACAGAGTAACAAAGTTGTGGAATACTCTTCCTGCACATATTAAAAGAGCACAGAATCTAACACAATTCAAAAACCTCCTTGATAGATACACCAACATACCAAAACTACAATATGAGCATGACTAGTAAAAGGCAGATGATGATGATTATGATTATGATGATAACAATCATGATGATGATGATGATATCAATCATGATGATAACGATGATAATGATAACAATGATGATGATGATGATGATAACAATGATAACAATGATGACGATGATGATGATGATTTCAGGTTCATGCGATGGTGGCGATAATTTGGGAGTTACCAGCAGTGGTGTACTTCACAACCATCTTAGGGTGATGATGATAATGATGGTGATGATGGCGATGTCTATGATGATGATGTTGATGATGATGATGATAGCAATGACGACGACGATGATAATGATGATACTGATGATGATGATGATGATACTGATGATGATTTCAGGTCCAGGTGATGGTGGCGATAATCTGGGTGTTGCCAGCAGTGGTGTTCTTCACCCCCCTCATGGTGGCAGTATTTTGTGGACAAACGCAGTGTCCATCATCTGCCATGTGAGGTGAGAGGGTGGTTTCTGTTGGTTGGCTTGGCCACCTGCCACTGTCTGTCTGTTTCTCTGCTTGTCTGTCTCTGTCTCTCTGTCTGTCTGTCTGTCTGTCTGTCTATATATCTGCGTGTGTGTGTCTGTCTGTCTATCTGTTTTGTTGTTGTAAATGCGTGTGTGTGTGCGCGCGCGCGCACGCACGTGTGTGTGTGTATTGTTTGTGATGAAAGTCAAGCGAAAAAGCCAGACCATTAAGGACTGGAACATGCAGACAGTTGATAGTTCGGTATGACACATCTCCAAGCCATAATGAATCTACACCAATATTCATTGTCGGCGTTTGTTCTTGCGTGACGCGGCATCATGTTGGGGCCTGGCTGGCTGGGTCATTCCTTTGCTTTACACAACATGATGTTGGGGCGGATTGACAATGGGTCCTGGCTGGCTGGGTCATTCTCTTGCTTGGTACAACATCATGCTGGGTCCGATCGACAATGGGTCCTGGCTGGCTGGGTCATTCTCTTGATTGACGTGGCATAACATGGGGGCCTGATCAGCGGGGCCTGGCTGGCTGGGTCATTCTTTTGATTGGCACGGCATAATATGGGGGCCTGATCAGCAGTGCCTGGCTGGCTGGGTCATTCTCTTGATTGGTAAGGCATCATATGTGGGCCTGATAAGTGGGGCCTTGCTGGCTAGGTCATTCTTTTGATTGGCACGGCATCATATGGGGAACTGATCAGTGGGGCCTGGCTGGCTGGGTCATTCTATTGATTGGTACTGCATCATATAGAGGACTGATCAGCGGGGCCTGGCTGGCTGGGTCATTCTCTTGGTTGGTACGGCATCATATCATATAGGGGACTGATCAGCTGGGCCTGGCTGGCTGGGTCATTCTATTGATTGGCACGGCATCATATGGCTGGCTGGGGTTGCACATTGGCACGTGTGTAAGCTTGTGCTGGTATATACACGTGTGTGTGTGAGTGCACTGTATGTGTGTGCATTATGTTGTGTGTGTGTGTGTGTGTGTGTGTGTGTGTGTGTGTGTGTGTGTGTGTGTGTGTGGCTATGTGTATGTGTGTGTGTGTCTATTTATATAATTTGTGTGTGTGACTATTTTATGTGTGTATGTGTGTGTTTGTGGGGAGAGAGGGGTATGTGTGAATGGATGCTTGTGTGTGTGTATGAGTATGTATATGTGTATTGGGTATAATTATGTCGGTGTGTGTAGACTTTGTGTGCATAGGATTGTACCTGTCAGTCCATTGTCAAAGAGTATGGTATAAAATTAAAAATATTAGGTGTGTATTGGGTATAATTATGTCACACACACACACAGACATTGTGTGCATAGGATTGTACCTGTCAGTCCTTTGTCACAGACACAGGGGGAGAAGGGGTGGGGAAGGTAGGGAACACAGTCTTTCGGATGACACACACACACACACACACCCACACACACACACACACACACACACACACACACACACACACACACACACACACACACACACACACACACACACACACACACAGAGAGAGACTCAATGCAACGAGATGAGTGACCCACTTTGGAATCTGTGTAGCCCTGAAAAGGGCTGGGATGAAAACGAGGTGTTGTTCCCCCTCTACTCTTTCCTTTCAAGTTTGATGGCGTGAACAAGCACCATCAAATCTGCGAGCTTCTCCAGCTTAACTGCAGGGGTCTGTTTTCGCTGTCTGACCGGAGGTGGCAGAGTGGATGGTGGCATTCTGACAGGTTCCAGAGAATAGCGTCCATGAGACCTGAGCCAGATGCTGCCATCTGTGACGCCAGCTTTGAGGTGGTGCTTGAGGCGGGCCCTGAGCTGGTGGACGTCCTGGTCCAGCTGGTAGTGGTCCATGATGTAGCGCAGGATGGCCTGGCTGCTGGAGCCCCTCGGTTCTCTCAGAGCCCTGATGGCTCCGTAGACCATGCTGGTGAACGGTACGTCAGTCATGGCGGCTGCGAGGCGGGCTTGGAGGGCTTCAATGTCGGCGATAACGTCCATGTTGCTCTGATCG
This sequence comes from Phymorhynchus buccinoides, assembly GCA_017654935.2. Taxonomy (NCBI): domain Eukaryota; kingdom Metazoa; phylum Mollusca; class Gastropoda; order Neogastropoda; family Raphitomidae; genus Phymorhynchus; species Phymorhynchus buccinoides. The sequence goes on from CM065694.1 coordinate 43,312,116, forward strand.
ACAGTCAAACCGCAGATCAAAAATAAAGTGGAATGGTTTTTTTTTCCAACAGCCCCTTTTATGCCTTTCCGGCAGACCCAGTCCGCTACTCTTGTTTCAACCAATCAGATTGCAGGGTGAAAACGATAAAGAATGGAACAACTGACCCGGTTGTGCGCGAGTTCGTTGTTCATGGTTGACTGAGCACAGGAATTAGAGTCAACCAATAGAATTGGCGCGTCCAGTGACCCCTCCCAGTTGGTCAAGCACTGTCGTTGTTCATGGTTGACTGAGAGCAATGTTTTAGGACTAGCTTTTCCTCCCTGCGCAATCAAGCTGTCGTCCAGGCGGTCACCCATCCAGTACTGACCAGGCCCGACGTTGCATCTTCGGTGATCGGACGAGAACCGGTGTTTTCAATGTGGTATGGCCGTTGGCTGTTCAGACTTCAAAATCGGGAACCAGGGCCGGGTGGGTGTGAGGGGAGGGGGTAGGGTGGTGAAAACGATAAAGAATGGGAAAACTGACCGGTTGTGCGCGAGTTCGTTGTTCATGGTTGACTGAGCACAGGAATTAGAGTCAACCAATAGAATTGGCGCGTCCAATTTTTCCTCCCAGTTGGTCAAGCGTACTGTCGTTGTTCATGGTTGACTGAGCACAGGAATGAGATACAATCAACCAATAGGATTGGCGCGTCTAACTTTTCCTCCCTGCGCAACAAGCTGTCGTCTATATAAGACAGCAAGGGGCCAGCGCAAGTTTTTTGTCCTAAAAACCACAAGTAAAAAGTAATGTCCCATATGGCTTCGGCCAGGAGGACGTAAAGCTAAATTCGTCGTAGCGCAAGCTTCATTTGCTTTCGCGACTTTGAAAGGAACGTCTGCTGCGAACATTGCTGTCGAGATGGATTCTGCCCCACATCAGTCTGACGCCAAGCCTCACCAGCCAGAGGTCAAGCCCTTCAACTTCAAGTTTCCGCCAGTTGCCAAGCCCCTCCAGCCAGAGGCCAGGAGTCCCAGTCCTCCCCCCAGCAACCCTCCGCCTGTGGAGGAGAGGGAGGAGGAGGAGGAAGCGCTCCCTCTGCCCGGGGTCAAGAGGAGGAAGGTGGATCACGTGTCTGAGCTGGACCACCTCATGGGCCTGATGAAGCTGATCGGGCCGCCCCCCGCCCCCGGCCACCACTACTCCGAGCTGAGCCTGGGCCACCACTACAGAGGCTCCGACTTCTGGGCAGACTAGGGTCCCTCTGCCAGCCTTGGTCTGCCCCCTCCCTCAGGAACGCCCCTCCAGGGCCGGCCCTTTTCAGGGCCACACTTATTCCCGAGTGGGATCACACAATCTCGTTGCATAGTCTAGTTATTGAGAGAATGGATGAATGGATGGGGGTGTGCTTCTTAACATTTTTTTTATAGTAAATTCAAGACAACTAAACCAACTAAAAGCAAAGCTAACAAAACAACTATTCTACACACACATACACATTCACTTACAAAACTACATACATATATAAGCTCATTTTCTATATAAAAAAGATATACAACACTTAACATAACAAAGCTTAACACGCGCTTTGTAATTTTGGCATGCACTAAAACAAGTGCTATTTAAAAAATGCTATTTAACCCTTTCACCGCCAGCCATATTTCAGCCAAACAAATTCCATTAAATTTGCTTGGGTAGAGAATAAAATCCATCTGCAGTATTGGGGATTCTTATGTGACATATATAAAATAAGGTCTATCCTTACTTCCCCAAGCTAAGACAATAGGGTCTTTGGATAATAGATCCCAATTTGATGCCTTTTAGTGACATAGGTATTATAATAACTGTGGTGCTAAAATGCGACTTTGGCGGTGAAAGGGTTAAACCAGATATGAAAATAAATAGACAATAATAGATAAACAAGTGCATTAAACACACGCACACACTGGGCACATTTTGTATGATTGCTTTGTTGTTTTTATCACAATATTTTAGCAATCAGAGAGAGAGAGAGGGGTGATTAACCGTTATAGTGCCTCCGAAAGTGAGTGTGCCAATAAGGCAGGAGGGGGGGGGGGGGGGGGGGGAGACGGAGGATGGAAACTGACCAGTTCTGCGCGTGCGCGAACAATGTCGTTGTTCATGGTTGGCTGCGTATCACACGATTTAGGTCAAATCAAACGATAGGATTGGTACGTTTAGTTTTTCTTCATTGGGGGTCGGCTGTCGCTAGCTAAGAAAAAACTGGGTCAAACGGCATGAAGTAAGCACTGCAAATAGAACAAAAAATAGTCAGGAAATCAAAAACCTAGTCAACCAAATAATAATAAAAGTCACCGACCTAACTATAACATGGATTCCTTCCCATCTCGGGTTAAAAGGAAATGACCTCGCTGACAAAGCAGCCAAAATGGCAGCGGAACACAATATAGGTCAAATTACCAACATAAAACTATCTTTTTCATAAATAAAAAAAAAGACCTTTGAAGCGCAATTCATACCAGAGGTGGGCTGAGGAGTTAGATGCCTACTCCGCAGCCCATTCCTGGCATATGAAATTCATCAAAGAAGGACTTTTTCTACCTGTCCCTTACAAAACTCAAGGTAGAATCCTTAGATTCTACACGGACTCAATGTATTGCCAATTTAAGAATACTCCCTGCCGGTGCGGGAAAATTCTTAGTTTAAAACACATTTTCAATCCCTGTGATCAGATGAGAACAGAACTACAATCTACCATAATTATACAAATTTGAACTAAACAATTTGATATATAATGAGAAAAATATTTTAACAAAACATCACAAATTAGGTTGGACTCATAATGTTTGGCTCGCCGAGACAGTTGGACAGGCGTCATTTAAACATTTGATACAATTACTGAAAGTTGGATATAAATTACAATTAAGTTTAGTAGGGGCTCGGTGTTTGGGTCGGATCGGCATCCTCCCCCTCCCCAGCTCCGTCCCATTTTGCCCGTTTTTAACAAAGCAAACATGCTACATTTACCTTCATATGCAGACTCACACTTCCTACGACAAGTTTTCTTTTAGTCCCTCCCCCGGTGGGGGATGCCGGGTGCGACCCATGCGCCGAGTCTTGGTAGTTACTAAGCATCGTTTTACAATAACACTTTAGCAGGGCCTTTCAGGATGGCGACAGTCGGGTATCTCTTGCCATCCTGAGCTGCCTCCCGGGGTTCTCCCCTATTGGCGACTCGCCCGAGGTAACGCCCCTAACCGAAGGGAATCCTTAACTGAAACCTTAATCTTAAAACAAAACAAAACAATCAACGAATTATATAATACAAAACTAAAAATAAAATACCCAAGTAGTAATGTTTAAAACCATTGGTGGCCTCTGGCGGAATGTCCCCTCATTCAATCTAGTAAATATTGTTATTTAGAAACTAACATAGTGGTGAAACAGATACGGTTTCCCATAGTTTACTTTTGTTTTATTATTGTGAATATTTACGGATTATATGTACATAGCGCACGGGAAACACTATTTTATGACTTGATAATACATACTGGAGGAGCTTGAGCTCCTACCAATATGGTTAAAACTCTTGTGGTTGGGTCTCACTAATAAATAATAAAATATATACTAAGCAAACTAAATTTGAATAGTAACTCTTAAAAAAATACTCTTACTTTGTATACACATAATACTACTACTACTTTTAAATATACTAAGCAAACTAAATTTTAATAGTAACTCTTAAAAAAACTACTCTTACTTTGTATACACATAATACTACTTTTAAATCACAATTTAAAATCATTTTAAAAGTAAGTTTTAATCACTAAAGCAGAAAACTTTGGTAAAAATATATTTTAACGTTGTTCATAAAATAGCACAAATAAAGTGTAACATGCTAATAGATTCCATAACAATTGGGATTTTATACTTAACTTATTAGTGATATAACTTTTCAAAGGTATAAGTTATTCAATTATAAACACTCATGACTAAAATAAAACCTAATTGAAATTGACAAAGTCATGTACATATGAACATAACCGCGATGTACATATTTCTTAATCGTTCTCTTAACCTAGGGCACTCCGTGATCAGTTGATCGTGTAATGTTTAGAGTAACCCTATAGCAGTCTAGCGCTGCTTTGTATTTGGTTTGGTTGGTTGGCTTACCCTGGCTAAAAGACTCCAGGGATCATCCCAACAGCGGAAGCACTTGAACACTAAGGTACAAATGCATCAACTAGGGATGAGAACATTACGTGTGTGACCGTTTTTGATTACCCGGCCATGTGGGCAGCCACACTCCGTCTTTGGGGGATCTTAGACTGATGATGTTATGCTGGGAGCTTGTCATGGCTTAAGACAATCCCCGCACAACCATTCAGAGCATAACAACATTTTGATGTAGCCTTGGCGTTCTAGCTTATGTCAACTGGTCTGACACAGCCTCATGCCAAGGCATTCTGCTTTGTATTATGTTAAAGGTTTTCTAACAATAAATAACTGTTTTTAAACATTAGGTCCTGTGACCCTTTGGTCACCAAATTCTTTCTGAAGGGCACGTTTCATTCATTCTCAACAACTTAGACCTTTTGCAACAGAGATCAGTGACCTGCTTGGGAAGCTGTGTGGCCCTGAAAAGGACCGGCCCTGGAGGGGCGAAATGGTGAAGGGGCAGGACGGCACTGGTAGCCAGCATCTACTGCCCACGGAAGCTGTCCTCCTACGAGTCCTCAGTGCCATGGCAGGGGGGACCGGCTATCTTGCAGCGGACCAACATCATAGCACTGAGGTTGTCCATGGACACGACCCGAGATGTATGAGGGCTGGCAGCTGGATGGCCGGAAGGGACTGGTGCTGCCTTGGCCGGAGACGGAGGCCTGGGGTGCCAGTGTGTCTTCCTCCTCTTGGGGGCTGGGAGCTCAACCTCAGGATTAAGTAGGTCAACAAGCATTGAAATCGCGATAGTATTACACCGACTGGCTCGCCTTGTGAACGCGAGGAACAAGTTGTTTTTTCTTTGATTGTTTTTGTTTTTGTGGGTTTTTTTGCAGTACCTATGATGTTGAAAAAAAAGTGTACGGCACTAATACATTGGGTTTTTATTTACAGACTTATGATGATGATGTTTGGTGGTGACGATGACGATGACCATGATGATGATGATGATGTTCATGATGATGATGTTCATGCTGATGCTGATGATGATTATTATTAGGATGATGACGATGACGATAATGCTGCTGCTGCTGCTGCTGATGATGATGATTATTATGATGATGATGTCCTAGATGATGATCATGATGATGATGGTGATGTCCATGATGATGATTATTGTGATAACAATGATAACGATGATGATGATGAAGATGACGCTGATGTCCATGATGATGATGATGAAGATGATGATGATGATGATGATTTCAGGTCCAGGTGATGATGGCGATAATCTGGGTGTTGCCAGCAGTGGTGTTCTTCACCCCCCTCATGGTGGCAGTATTTTGTGGACAAACGCAGTGTCCATCCTCTACCATGTGAGGTGAGAGGGTGGTTTCTGTTGTTTGGCTTGGCCATCTGCCACTTTGTCTGTCTGTCTCTCTGTCTCTGTCTGTCTATCTCTCTCTGTGTCTGTCTATCTGTGTGTGTGTGTGTGTGTGTGTGTGTGTGTGTGTGTGTGTGTGTGTGTGTGTGTGTGTGTGTGTGTGTGTGTGTGTGTGTGTGTGTGTGTGTGTGTGTGTGTGTGTGTATTTGTGTGTGTCACTGAAGTGTGTGTGTCACTGAAGTGTGTGTGTGTGTATGTGCGTGTGCGCGCGCGTGTGTGTGTGTTTGTGTATTGTTTGTGATGAAAGTCAAGCCGAAAAGCCAGACCATTAAGGACTGGAACATGCAGACAGTTAATAGTTCGGTATGACACATCTCAAAGCCATAATGAATCTACACCAATCACCGTTTGTTTTTGCATGGGGCGGCATCAACTTGGGGCCTGGCTGGCTGGGTCATTCTTTTGCTTGACACAACATCATGTTGGGGCTGATTGACAATGGGTCCTGGCTGGCTGGGTCATTCTCTTGATTGGTGCAGCATCATGCTGGGTGCGATCGACAATGGGTCCTGGCTGGCTGGGTCATTCTTTTGATTGGCGCGGTATCATATGGGGGCCTGATCAGCGGTGCCTGGCTGGCTGGGTCATTCTCTTGATTGGTAGGGCATCATAAAGAATGACCCAGCCAGCCAGGCACATCTGCTCAGGCCCCCTTATGATGCCACGTGACATCAATCAAGAGAATGACCCAGCCATTCAGGACCAATTGCCAGTCCCAACCTGATGTTGTGTCAAGCAAAAGAATGGCCCAGCCAGCCAGGCCCCAACATGATGCCGCGCCACGCAAGAACAAACGCCAACAATGATGATTGGTGTAGATTCATTATGGCTTGGAGATGTGTCATACCAAACTATCAACTGTCTGTATGTCCCAGTACTGAATGGTCTGGCTTTTTGGCTTGACTTTCATCACAAACAACCCACACTGCACGTCATTGACCTCTCGTGGTCGCTTCGGCGACTTCTAACCCAGTGTTAAGCTTGAGATTCTCCTGCTTCAGGACCATGTTGTCCGTAACCTTTGTGTTTTATTTAATAGGCCTGTCCATTCGATCGCATTGTACGTGACGGTGGGCAGGTCGCTAACTAGGAGTTAGGACCTGGCAGTCTGATATATTTAGGTTCTTCTTCAAAAGTTAAAATGTAAAAGAATTTCAAAACTAAAG
>CM065694.1:43321329-43341329 GCA_017654935.2 Phymorhynchus buccinoides
TAGAAAATACAACCTCATCCCTTTGGCTGCAGCACAAGAAAAGACAGTGCAACCTAATCCCTTTGGCTGCTGCACTAGGCTAGACCACCTCATCCATTTGGCTGCAGCACTAGAAAAGACAGCCTAATCCCTTGGGCTGCACCACTACAATAGACAACATAATCCTTTTGGCCGCAACACTAGAAAAGACAGTACAACCTAATCCCTTGGGCTGCAGCACTAGAAATACATTGCGTTTGTTATTGAACCCTTATTAGTCCACAGCTTTACGTAAAGTACTATTGGAATCCCTTGATATATTCTATGGGCTCAATAATAAGCTGGATGGCTGCGTTTCCACACAAACAGACAAAAAAGAACACAGAGGCAAAGCGACAGAGATATTAAAAGTAGTTATGTTGGCATTCACATATATATGACTGTATGTTCATAGTGACACCACAGACAGAGAGGCAGGCAGAGAAATGGACAGACACAGCTAGAGACAGACAGACATACACTGAGACAAATACACATACATAGACCAACAGAGAGACAGATAGAGAGACTAATAGGAGAGAGAGAGAGAGAGAGAGAGAGAGAGAGAGAGAGAGAGAGAGAGAGAGAGAGAGAGAGAGAGAGAGAGAGAGAGAGAGAGAGAGAGGGGGGGGGGGCATTTAGAACGAACGAACACAATGTTATTTATTCAGGGTAATGAGATAAGCTAATTAGTTACAGCTTTTTCTTTTTACTCATGATGAGATTCACGTCCAATTGGCGTCCAATCTGCCCGTTGAGATGCTGATGCTGAAGAAGAGGCGGTGATGATGAGACAGGAGTTCGTGACGTGGCAGACGTCGTCGTGGATGATTCCTGGAACACGTTGCGCACCCTGGACTCCGGATACGCTGTCGGCTGCGGGAACATTTCGGACGGAATCCGAGTCGTGAAGATGCCTGCCGTGATGCTGGAGTCAGCATCGTCAAAGTTCAGGGCGTAGATGCGAGCATCTGTGGTGCAGTAGTCCGCTTGTCTGGTCAGTGCCGTTGGCGTTGGCGTCGATGGTGTTGTGAGGAGCAGTCTTCCCCTCCAAGGCTGTCTTCAGGGCCATCGAGCGACCTAGTCCATACCGGGAGCTGGTGTCGTCGCAGGCTGTCAGGAGACATGTAGGCGAAGTCGGGTCGTCTCTGTAAGCGGGCGTGGTCTTTCAAGAGGGGTCCTTGTCCAACAGTGAGTGGCGCTACACTGAAAGCCAACCCCAGCGGATGAAGAGCGGCGCTCCACCCACCTCCTGGGCAACAGCTGAAAGCCACCCCCCATAGGATGAAGAGCGGCGCTCCACCCACCTCCTGGGCAACAGCACAGCCAAAGCCCACTGTTGGGTGCCGGCGGATCATTGACAAAGTCAAATCAGCAGAGATGATCCACGTCGCTGCATGTCGTCGTGTCGGTCTGCAAGTTCCTCGTCTCTTATCTGGTGAGGGAGGAGATCCTGTGTCGCCCTTCCCACCGGCTGCCACCCAGTAGGACGTCGAAAGCAAGCTGCCACTTTTGCCTCGGAATCATCACATGATGAGAGAGTCAGCATAGTCGACCCTCTCACCACGGACTCTCGGTTGGGAACGGTTAGGACCAGCCTGGGAATTTTTTTAAACTAAAAGAAGCAGAGTTCGAAGACATTAAGTAATGACTAAAGTACGTCTTGAAAATGTTTTAAAACAAGGCAACAACAAAGTGAAAAAAAGTTTTAAAAAATCAATAGCACCCGGTGTTCCCAGACGGTCACCCATCCAAGTACTGACCAGGCCCGACGTTGCTTAACTTCGGTGATCGGACGAGAACCGGTGTTTTCAATGTGGTATGGCCGTTGGCTGGTCAGACTTCAAAATCGTGAACAGTACACAAAGTCTGTTAGGGCCGGGTGGGTGTGAGGGTGGTGATGGTTGCGACGATTCTGAGACCGTCGTTTCATTGGTTCGCATCTGAACCGCGAGCTAACTTGCAAAAGGGATAAATAGTGTGATTATGCAAATTTTGAAACATTTCGCGTTTGCTCTTACAACTAGAAACTTACAGGCGTAATTGACTTCGAGATGGCTGGAGACAGGATCGCCATTGCAGGGGCCCATCCAACCCTGATTAGAAGAGCTCTGATGGACCTCCATGAGCCTTCTTCTCGTCAGGAGATCCAGAGGCACCTGCTGACCCACTACATGCTTGTGGGCATGGACGAGGCCACCTTCTCCATGGAACTGCAGACATGGCTGAACCTTGGCGTGCAGGTTGGAGCCCTGGCCATGTTTGGGAGGACAAGGTACTACTGCCTGGAAACTGCGCCTGCTGGTTAGTGGGTCCCCCCTGCAACCCACACTCTGCAACCCGGGCCTCCTCCGCTCCAGTGGGCATATGGCCTGCTGCCGATAACCTAGGTCCTTTTCAGGACCACAAACTTTCCCAAGTAGGACACGATATTTCGTTGCATTGGTCATTATCTCTCTCTCACTGCGTGTGTGTGTTTGTGCTTGCGCGCAAGCGTTATATTTTCAGGAAAGAGACGGAGAGATAAAAAGGCAACAGAGAGAGACAGAGAATGTGAAAAAAAGGTTTCTGTCCCCCCTCTCTCTCTCTCTCTCTTTCTTTTTCTCTTTCTCTCGGGGCTGAGTGAAACAAAGCTGAATTTAATTAGCTTATTTCATTACCCTGAATGAAAATAACATTTTATTTGTTCTCTCTCTCTCTCTCTCTCTACCTCTCTCTCTAATCTCTCTCTCTCTTTCTCTCTCTCTCGTCTCTCTCTCTCTCACTCTCTCACACACACAACCACACACACACACACACACAGACACACACACAACACAAACACACACACACACACACACACACACTACACACACACACTACACACACACATACATACATAAAGAACTAGAGGTGTGTGTGTGTGTGTGTGTGAGAGAGAGAGAGAGAGAGAGAGAGAGAGAGAGAGAGAGAGAGAGAGAGAGAGAGAGAGAGATGAATAATTATGGGTTCCTCGGAATCGAGAGGACATTAGTATGGTGGTGTGTGTGTGTGTGTGTGTGTGTGTGGTGTGTCTGTGTGTGTGTGTGTGTGTGTGTCTGTGTGCGTGTGTGTGTGTGTGTGTGTGTGCTGTGTGTCTTAGTGTGTGTGTGTGGTGTGTCGTGTGTGTTTAAATGCACTTGGCTTAGCGCATTGCCGAAATTACAAAGCGTGTGCTAAGCTTCGTTATGTATCGTTGTTGTTAACTTTTAGAAAATGACCTTGTGTGTGTATTTATTTTGGTAAGAGAATGGAGGATAATAGAATAGTTGTTTGTTTGTTTTGCATTTAGTTTGTTTAGTTGTCTTTAATTTACTAAATTACCCCCCCTCCCACCCCCCCCCCCCTGTTCATGAAACTTGTTCAATAAGGTATTGCTAACTCTATCCTAACTAGGGTTGGCTAACCCCCTGTTAATTAACCGTTCAATTGAGGTATGGCTAACTCTGTCCTAACTAGGGTTAATTAACCCCCTGTTGATGAACCGTTTAATTGAGGTATGGCTAACTCTATCCTAACTAAGGTTAATTAACCCCATTGTTAATGAACCGTTTAATTGAGGTATGGCTAACTATATCTAACTAGGGTTAATTAACCCCCTGTTAATGAACCGTTTTATTGAGGTATGGCTAACTCTATCCTAACTAGGGTTAATTAACCCCCTGTTAATGAACCGTTTAATTGAGGTATGGCTAACTATCCTAACTAGGGCTAATTATCCCCCTTTTAATGAACCGTTTAATTGAGGTATATGTAATATTCTAACTAAGGTTAATTAAGTCCCCAGTTGGTGAACCGTCATTCTACCATCCCACCTGACCATCCCACCTGTGCTTAAAATTATGAAGTTCTACAAAAGCTTAAGTGGGAAACTAAACGTTGTTAGTTTCTAAATTCAGTAAACCGAATTTTAGAAAGTAACAACGTTTAGTTTCCCACTTAAGCTTTAGTAGAACTTCAACAAATTAAGGGCAGGCCACTGTAGTGCCTCAAGGGCTTAGAACGCCTTCCTCCGTGTTTCAGCATTCAGTTTAACCAACCCATTGATTCCTGGTGAATTAGCGCAACCACTCCCCCTGTTATCACAGCTAGGCAATTAGTTCTCACCTACTTGTTGGCCCAAGACTTCCGAGACCGTGATGAAAGACAAACTGTTGTGACATGCGTGGGTGGGTGGGAAGCGGCGTAAAGGTAAAGCTGTGCCACCCCCCTAGGGTAAAGGCAGGCGTTGTCTTCAACTAAGGCGTGTTTCCATGACAACAAGTGGTCCAAGGGTCCATTAGAGAAGAAGTTTCGGTGTTTGCCTAGGTTTGTCTCCCGCTCTGAAGTAACAAGCTCCAGGCTAGGGTAAAGGCATGCGCTGTCTTCAACTAAGGCGTGTTTCCATGGTAAGCAGTCCATTACAGAAGAAGGGAGAGGTGTTTACCTAGGCTTGTCTCCCGCTCTGACGTAACAGGCTCCAGGCTAGGGTAAAGGCATGCGTTGTCTTCAACTAGGGCGTTAGAGAAGAAGGGCTCGGTAGTGTGTGTGTGTGACGTGTGTGTGTGTGTGTTGCGGCGTGCGCGCGCGCGTGTGCGTGCGTGCGTGTGCGTGTGTGAAAGTCAAAGTCAAATTTATATTCCCGAACACACACCACACACACACACACACCACACACACACACACACAACACACACACACACACACACTACGATGGGGGATGATTTGAGTAGGGAGGGAGGGGGGGACTGACCAGGGTAGGGGGGGGGGGACGCTGGGGGGGACGCCCGAATAGTCGCCGGGGGACGTTTTGGGACACTGATTGTCCCCCGGGGGACGTTGTTGGTGTCCCGTGAAATTCCCCGTGGACGTTTCCAAGGGGGATACGAAGCGGGGTGTTACACCGAGTATAGAAGAAAGGGCGGTGTTTACCTGGAGTACCTAGCTTGGTCCGCTCTGACGTAACAGGTTTAACGCAGACGACATGCCGGAAGCTGTTACGTGGTCTAGTTGTGAGTTCAGAGCCAGTCGGTCCGATCGTTCCTTCTCCTCTTTTTTAAAACTAAAATGTCCTTTTTTAACCATTACTGTTTAATCTAGTTTGGTTTTTTCACTATTTAGCTTTGATATACACTAATTTTCATTCTTTATGCTTACTTCATCGCTTGAGTCGTTATCTCTCTTTCTCTCTTCTCTCTCTCTCTCTCTCTCTCATCTCTCTCTCTTCTCTCTCTCTCTTCTCTCTCTCATCTCTCCTCTTCTCTCTCTCTCCCTCTCATCTCTCCTCTCTCTCTCTCTCCCCCCTTCATTCTCTCCCCTCCGATCTTCTCTCTCTCTCTCTCTCCTCTCACACACACCACACACACACACACACACACACAACACACACACACACACAACACACACACACAACACACACACACACACACACGACGGGGATGTTTGAGGAGCGAGGGAGGGGGGGACTGACAGGGTGGGTGGGGGACGGTGGGGGTGACGCCCCGAAGTCGCCGGGACGTTTTGGGGACATGATTCGTCCAAATGGGGCGAAGTTTTGGTGTCCCGAAAGTCCTCCGTGGGACGTTCCAAGGGGGTTACGAAGCGGGGTGTAAACCGGTATAGAAGAAAGGAGCGTGCTTTACCTGGGAGTACTAGGCTTGTGTCCCAGCTCTGAAGTAACAGGTTTCACTGCAATGACGACCATTGCCTGAAGCTGTTACGTTGTCTAGTTGTGATGGTCTAGATGCCTTGTCTGTCCGATCGTCCTTCTCCTCTTTTTAAAACTTAAAATGTCCTTTTTTTTACATTATTGTTTTAATTTAGTTTAGGTTTTTTCACTATTTAGCTTCTGATACTACACTAATGTTCATTTCATTTATGCTACTTCATCGCTTGAGTCGTTCTCTCTCTTCTCTCTTTCTTCTCTCTCTCTCTCTCTCCTCTCTCTCTCTCTCTCTCTCTTCTCTCGCTCTCTCCCCCTCTCCTTCTCCACTCCCTCTCTTCTCTCTCTCTCTCTCCCCCCTCAATCTCTCTTCTCTCTATCTCTCTCTCTCTGTCTCTCCATACACACACACACAACAAACACACACACAACACACACACACACATCTACACGGACGGGGATGGTTTGAGGAGTGAGGGAGGGGGGACTTGACCCAGGTGCGGGGGTGGGGGTCGGGGGACGTGGGTGCATTTTACAAAAAGGAAAAGTTGACGCCCCTGAAAGTCGACCCGGGGGACGTTTCAGGACACAAAAGTCCCCCGGGGGACGTTTTGGGACACTGATTCGTCCCCCGGGTGGACGTTTTGGTGCCCGGAAAGTCCCCCGAGGACGTTTCCAAGAGGTATCCCCGAGCGGGGTGTTAAACGGTAATAGAGAACGGAGGGGTCGTCTTGTCAGATTACCGGGACGTACCTAGGCTGTGTCCCGCTCTGACGTAAACAGGCTTCACGCAATGCCGAACATTGCCTGGACAGCGTTACGTTGTCTAGTTGTGATGTCAGATGCATTGTCTAGTCCGAATCGTTCATTTCCTCTTTTTTAACACTAACATGTCCGTTTTTTTATCCATATGTTTTAATTAGTTTTTAGTTTTTTTTCACTATTTAGCTTTGATAGACACTAATTTTCATTTCATTTAGCTTACTTCTTCGCTGAGTCGTTCTCTCTTTCCATGTCTCACTGTCTTCTCTGTCTCTCTGTCGCTCTCTCTCTCTCTCTCTCTCTCCCTCTCTCTCTATCTCTCTCTCTCTCTCTCTCTCCACCCTCCCACTCCTCTCTCTCTCTCTCTCTCTCTCTCTCTCTCTCCCCCTTTCAATCTCTCTCATCTTTCTCTATCTCTCTCTCTCCTCTCTCTCTCTCTCTTCTCTCTCACCAACACACACACACACACACACACACACACACACACACACACACACACCACACACACACACACACACTAATGTAGACACAGCGTACCAAAGGACCAAAATATTTATTTTTCAAAGTTTAATGACTGCTGATGTAGAAGACGCTTTGCTGACCATTGATATAAGTGAGGGGAATATTGCATCAGAGGATTATCATATCAAATGCTTTCCGTATAGTTTGATCAGTATACCGCCTCCGCAAATAAGAAACTGTCAGACAAAATGCATTTATGTACCAAAAGAGCAGAAGAAGAAGAAGTGCAGAGGAAACAGTAAGCCTGTCTTGTCACTAAAACCCGTGTGGATAGCCACCGCTAGTTGGTATGCATCAGCATGCACACTGACTAATTACACGACAGAATTTGTACAGTGCTGATTCCCATCACGCACATTCGACACATTTTGACAAGTGAGGTTTAAAACACTGTTTTTAAAAGTTGATGCAATAAAGCACTTTTCTTAGTAAATTTTCTGAGACACGTTTCATCTTCTCTCAACAACTTAGGACATTTTGCAACAGAGCCCAGTGACTGCTGGGAAGCTGGGTTGCCCTGAAAAGGCCGGCCTGGAGGGGCGAAAGGGTGAAGGGGAGGACAGCAGTGGCAGGCAGCTCTACGCCCCGGAAGCTGTCCTCCATACGAGTCCTCAGTTGCCATGAAGGGGGGACCGGCTATCTTGCAGGGACCAACATCATAGAAATGAGGTTGTCCATGGACACGACCCGAGAGGGTGAGGTTGGCAGCTGGATGGCCGGAAGGGACTGGTGTGCCTTGGCCGAGACGGAGGCCTGGGGCGCGAAGTGCCAGGTGTCTTCTCCTCTTGGCGCGGGAGCTCAACCTCTGTCTGTGTCTTCTCCCCCGGTAGACAGAAGACAACTTATTTCCTTGCAGCAGGCTGCAGGGGATGGGAGGCGCTGATCTCTTCAGGCTAGGACATCTTCCTAGTCGTCATCTTCGTAGTAGAGCCGAGAAACATAATGTCCAACAGACCACATTGGCCACTAGCATGAGGAGTATAGCGGGACTTGACGTAATGGAATCCGACCAACCAGCATAAAGGGTGACTTCAAGGAAGGCAATCGTCATGGAGACAGAGCACATTTGACCAATCAGGATTAAGTAGGTCAACAAGCAATTGAAAGCGCGATTGTCATTACACGGATTGGCTCGCCTTGTGAACGCTAGTAACACATTGGTTTTTCGTTGTTTTGCTAGTAAAGGTGTGTTTTACGTACCTCCCGGCCGAAGCCATATGGGACATCTACTATAATTTTTAGTTAGAAGCAGGCAAAAAACATTCTTTTAAACTAAAGTTATTAAACTTTTTGTTTTGTTGTAATAAGTTATTAGAAATTTATTTATATAAATCATATTAATCTAATACTTTTCAGATTCATATTGTTTTGTTTTGAGTTAGGTCAAAACCTTAAATTTATTGCCGATGGCCCGCCCACCAGGACCGCGATAAATTATAATATTTGATTTAAAATGTTGTTAAAACGCCGTGCCTTGACTCACTGAGCCAATCTTCCTATTAAAATTTTCAGGACCACTTTTTTAAAAACCTCAACAATGTTTAAAAACATCGAAAAAAGGTCATTAGATATTACTAAATATATACAAATTTTCTTCATTTACCAAAAAATGCGTAAAGTTTTAAAATCGATGTGGTATGCCAAAAGCATAAATTGTTCATTTAAACACTATTCATCAACTATACTGTTTGTTGATGTTATGGTGAATTTGTAGCTCTTCAATGTTAAAAAGAAGTTTAATGTGTATAGGAGTGAGGGTCCCTAACTTAGTTTTAAGAAAATGGTTAGCCTCCGACTAGGCTCCCTAAAAACAACGATATAGCCGGTCAGGCAAAGTAAACTAGGCGAAAAAAACTAAGTATTTACAAAAATAGCACTAATAGGGACCTGTTCTTCTTGTTAATTCCGTTGGTGCTTTGTTATAAAAAAAAATATTTAATATTTGGTAAAATGTTTACACTAGTTCGGCGTTTTACTTCACAAAAAAGAGTTCCATATGATGTTATTTACAGGGGATCTTTTTTAACGTAGCATAATATATGGTATTTGTCCTATGTACAGTAGAGGAGGGGGCGGCTAACGATTCTAACTTGCTGGCACCGGGGGGAGGGAGGGAGAGGGACCCATCCTCCCCGGCCCGAGCAGGGGAAAGACGTCACTTTAGCGGGATCGTGCACAAAGTGCGGGGGATGCCTGAACGCTCGTAAGCGTAAAAGTTGTTTTGCTTCGTGTGGTGGTTTTTTTTATGGTTCCAATGATGTTGAAAAAGTGCACGGTACTAATACATTGACTTAAGTGTTTATATCTTTATTATTTATAGGCTTAGGACTTTCCTGGTATTATAGCCGACCCCCAATGAAGAAAAACTAGGCGTCCAACGTACCAATCCTATCGTTTGATTTGACCTAAAGGTGTGATACGCAGCCAACCATGAACAACGACATTGTTCGCGCACGCGCAGAATCCTATGTTTGTGACCTAAAGTGATTCGACATCCTCCATCCTCCATCTCTCCCCCCCCCTTCCCCCCCCGCCTCCTTCTTGACACACTCACTTTGGGAGACACTATAACGGTTAATCACTCCTCTCTCTCTCTCTCTGATTGCTAAAATGTTGTGATAAAAACAACAAAGCAATCATACAAAAATTTGCCCAGTGTGTGCGTGCGGCTTGGGTTTAATGCACTTGTTTATCTATTATTTTCTATTTATTTTCAGATCTGGTTTAAATAAACATTTTTTAAATAGCACTTGTTTTAGTGCATGCCAAAATTACAAAGCACGTGTTAAGCTTTGTTATGTTAAGTGTTGTTGTAGATCTTTCTTTCTTATATAGAAAATGAGCTTATATATGTATGTATTTGTGTAAGTGAATGTGTATGTGTGTGTAGAATAGTTGTTTTGTTAGCTTTGCTTTTAGCTGGTTTAGTTGTCTTGAATTTACTATAAAAAAAATGTTAAGCACACCCCCATCCATTCATCCATTCTCTAAATAACTAGACTATGCAACGAGATTGTGTGATCCCACTCGGGAATAAGTGTGGCCCTAAAAAGGGCCGGCCCTGGAGGGGCGTTCCTGAGGGAGGGGGCAGACCAAGGCTGGCAGAGGGACCCTAGTCTGCCCAGAAGTCGGAGCCTCTGTAGTGGTGGCCCAGGCTCAGCTCGGAGTAGTGGTGGCGGGGGGCGGGGGGCGGCCCGATCAGCTTCATCAGGCCCATCAGGTGGTCCAGCTCAGACACGGGATCCACCTTCCTCCTCTTGACCCCGGGCAGAGGGAGCGCTTCCTCCTCCTCCTCCCTCTCCTCCACAGGCGGAGGGCTGCTGGGGGGAGGACTGGGACTCCTGGCCTCTGGCAGGAGGGGCTTGGCAACTGGCGGAAACTTGAAGGTGAAGGGCTTGACCTCTGGCTGGTGAAGCTTGGCCTCAGACTGACGTGGGGCAGAATCCATCTCGACAGCAATGTTCGCAGCAGACGTTTCTTTCAAAGTCGCGAGAGCAAATGAAGCTTGCACTGCCCCCTTGCTGTCTTTTATAGACGACAGTTTGTTCCGCAGGGAGGGGAAGCTAGACGCGCCAAGCCTATTGGTTGATTTTATCCCATTCCTGTGCTTGGTCAACCATGAACAACGACAGCTTGACCCACAGGGCGGAAAAACTAGACGCGCCAATCCTATTGGTTGATTCTAACTCACACCTGTGCTCAGTCAACCATGAACAACGACAGTGTTCGCGCGCACGCATAACTGGTCAGTTTCCACTTTCTTTAGTGTTTTCACACTGCACTCTGATTGGTTGAAACAAGAGTAGGGGACTGGGTTTGGGAAAGGCATAAAAATGGGCTGTTGGAAAAAAAGCCATTCGAAGTTCAAGTTAAGTTTATTTTCAAAAAAGACCTAGGGGCACAAGAAAACAATCACAATTATGTTGCGGCAACTGAACAACACCTCACACACACTGGTTTTAAACAACATACCAGTGCACAATTCCAAACATTTATAAACTTGCAATAACCATCTGCAAAGGCGCGTACACGCGCCCATACACACAAACACTCCAAATTATTGAATCTTCAGAAAGATAAATAAAAAACCAAAAACAAAACAAAACAGACGTTGCCAGTAAGCCCAACACTTTGCGTACCAGGTTTGGCTAATAGTCTGTGAAACTAAAGCAGTATGGGTCACATTGTTAAATAATGCTCAACATTCTTTTAAAATAACCTTTATAAAACAAACTAAGCGGGTAAGGGTTCGTTCATTTTTATTATGAAATAAAGATTTAAACTTGATTACGTTTGGTCTTTTCAAGTAATAGTTTGTCAACTATGTCTTTCTTGCATCCTTGAATGCCACATTATGAACAACATCATCACAACCCACATTATGTTCAACATCATGACCCACATTGTTATCAACATCACCATGACCCACACTACACCCAATATCATCATGATCCACACTATCGACATCATCATGACCCATATTATTATCAAAATCATCATGGCCAACATTACACCCAACATCATCATGACCCACATTATACCCAACATCCTGATGACCCACATGTTTATCAACATCATTATGACCCACATTACCATTATCATGACCCATAGTATCAACATCTTCATGACCCACATTACATCCAGCATCATCATGACCCACATTATCAACATCATCATGAACCACATTCCACCCAACATCATCTTGATCAACATTACACCCGACATCATCATGGCCCACATTACACCCTACATCATCATGACCCACATTATCAACCTCATCATGACCCACATTATCAACATTATCATGACCCACATTATCAACATTATCATGACCCACATTACACCCAACATCATCATGACCCACATTCCATCCAATATCATCATGACCCACATTCCACCCAACATCATCATGACCCACATTCCACCCAACATCATCATGACCCACATTACACCCAACATCATCATGACCCACATTCCACCCAACATCATCATGACCCACATTCCACCCAACATCATCGTGACCCGCAATATCAGCATCATCATGACCCACATTCCACCCAGCATCGTCATGACCCGCATTATCAGCATCATCATGACCCACATTACAACCAACATCATCATGACCCGCATCATGTCCAACTTCATCATGACGCAAATTATCAGCAGCATCATGACCCACATTATCAACATTATCATGACCCACATTACACCCAACATCATCATGACCCACATTATGCCCATCATCATCATGACCCACATTATACCCAACATCACCATGACCCACATTACACCCAACTTCATCATGACCTACATTATCAACATCATGACCCACATTATCAACATCACGACCCACATTATCAACATCATGACCCACCTTATCAACATCACCATGACCCACATTCCACCCAACATCATCATGACCCACATTATCAAACATCATGACCCACATTATCAACATCATGACTCACAATCATCATCATGACCCACATTATCAACATCATGACCCACATTATCAACATCATCATGATCCACCTTATCAACATCATGATCCACCTTATCAACATCATGATCCACCTTATCAACATCATGATCCACCTTATCATCATCATGACTCACCTTATCATCATCATGATCCACCTTATCATCATCATGATCCACCTTATCAACATCATGACCCACCTTATCATCATCACATCATGATCCACATTACCTTATCATCATCATGATCCACCTTATCAACATCATGATCCACCTTATCAACATCATGATCCACCTTATCAACATCATGATCCACCTTATCAACATCATGACCCACCTTATCAACATCATGATCCACCTTATCAACATCATGATCCACCTTATCAACATCATGATCCACCTTATCAACATCATGATCCACCTTATCAACATCATGATCCACCTTATCAACATCATGATCCACCTTATCAACATCATGATCCACCTTATCAACATCATGATCCACCTTATCAACATCATGACCCACCTTATCAACATCATGATCCACCTTATCAACATCATGATCCACCTTATCAACATCATGATCCACCTTATCAACATCATGATCCACCTTATCAACATCATGACCCACCTTATCAACATCATGACCCACCTTATCAACATCATGATCCACCTTATCAACATCATGATCCACCTTATCAACATCATGATCCACCTTATCAACATCATGATCCACCTTATCAACATCATGATCCACCTTATCAACATCATGATCCACCTTATCAACATCATGATCCCACCATTGATCACCTTATCAACATCATGATCCACCTTATCAACATCATGACCCACATTATCAACATCATGACCCACATTATCAACATCATGACCCACCTTATCAACATCATGATCCACCTTATCAACATCATGATCCACCTTATCAACATCATGATCCACCTTATCAACATCATGATCCACCTTATCAACATCATTATCATCACCCCATTATCAACATCATGATCCACCTTATCAACATCATGACCCACATTTATCATGATCCACCTTATCAACATCATGACCCACCTTAACAACATCATGACCCACATTATCAACATCATGACCCACATTTATCATGACCCACATTATCAACATCATGACCCACATTCCACCCAACATCATCATGACCCACATTACAACCAACATCATAATGACCCGCATCATGACCCACATTATTAGCAGCATCATGACCCACTTTATCAACATTATCATGACCCACATTCCACCCAACATCATCATGACCCACATTGCACCCAACATCATCATGACCCACATTGTGACCGACATTAACATGACCCACAATATTACTATCATCCTCATGTGTCACATTATGGCTAACATCATCATGACCTTCAATGTGACCATTCTCATCATGTCTAACATTATTAACATCAACACTATTACCCTCATTTGGAGCAACATCAAGACTCACATGACTACGGCCCATACTATGACAAACATCACGGCCCACATTATGACCCATGTCATCATGACTCGCATCAGCATAACCCATTTTACTATGACACACATTATCATATCTCTCATCACGACCATCATCATCATGACCCATCACACCCATATCCACATCATCATGACCCACCACACCCATATCCACATCATCATGACCCACCACACCCATATCCACATCATCATGACCCACCACACCCATATACACATCATCATGACCCATCACACCCATATCCACATCATCATGACCCACCACACCCATATCCACATCACCATGACCCTCCACACCCATATCCACATCACCATGACCCACCACACCCATATCCACATAATCATGACCCACCAGACCCATATCCACATCATCATAACCAACCACACCCATATCCACATCATCATGACACACCACACCCATATCCACATCATCATGACCCACCACACCCATATCCACATTATCATGACCCACCACACCCATATCCACATCATCATGACCCACCACATCCATATCCACATCATCATGACCCACCACACCCATATCCACATCATCATGACCCACCACACATCATATCCACATCATCATGACCCACCACACCCATATCCACATCATCATGACCCACCACACCCATATCCACATCATCATGACCCACCACACCCATATCCACATCATCATGACCCCCATCACCATGCCATACATTATGACCCACTTCAGCATGACCCACATCCGCATGACCCATACAGTTATGACCCGCATTTTGACTGAGATCATCATGGACCACACTATTACCGACCTCATCATTATGACCCACATTGTGATCCACTTCCGCAAGACACGCATTAAGACCAATATCGTCATGCTCTACTCGCTCTACTCTCTCACGGTCCACTTTTTCAAATTTCACTTCCCCATGACCCACACCATCGTGGTCTACGTCAGGAAAATCCTCATGATTCACATTGACACAACCCCCTTCATCATCGTCCACTCCCTGTAGACCCACGTTTGGTCCCACATCATTACTATCAACGTCACCATCATCCACAATGTCTCGCATAATATTCTGATCACACACTTTATAACATTTCTTTGCACCAGCATAAAATGGTTTCTGATCATGCCTAGTTGCATCGGCCTCATTATAAACACTATATTCGTTTCCAATTCTACTTTTATTCAATGCCATACAGACTTCATCCCTCCTCTCACCTTCGTAACCATCCCTCCTCCCACAGCATATACTGGACGTTACCGTTGAGGAGCAGAGGTGTGCATGCAGATCATCGTCTGAGCCCCGGGGGGAACCCTATTCCACGATGTCGCTCCCATCAAAGACCGGATGGCCCAGGCCCAACCGTTCGTAGTCGATCTCCGTCAGCCCCAGACGGAACAGGTCGTCAGGGCTGTCAATGCTGATGGGCCTTGGACGGTCCTCTGGGTGGATCCCTGGGATCGATTCCCTTCTGTACTGGATGGTGCCGTCCACGGTCCACGCCCTTTCTACTCCTGGCAGGCTCTTCACGTACCCCAGTAATCTTGAACGGAGAGGCGTGAGGTCGTCGTTTATAAACACCTTCTCATAGCTGCTCTTTCCTTTCAGGTTCTTTTTCTTCATCATAAGTTCTCGTCGCTTTCGTCTTGAAACAAACTTCACTAGAACTGCCCGAGGACCCCTGTCTCCCCTGCCCGCCCTGTGACAGGCGGCGATATCTGTCTCCGTCACCACTACCCCGACATCTCTCATCACGGCCATAGTCTTGCTTTCCAGCTGTTCTGCAGTTTCTCCATCTTCTGCTTTAAGCCCAAAAATACGGACTGATTCTCTGCGGGTGTATTGCTGGAGCCTATCGTTTTCATAGTCAAGGCGGGTGACAGCAGCTTGCAGCTTGCGGTTTTTGGAAGGGACTGGCTGAGGTCGGCTAATTCTTTTCTCCAGGTCACTCACTAAGCTCTTTACCACTTCTCCCATCGCCACTGACACAGCGGTGGCCAGGGCCGGGATTAACTAGGAGTGGGTTTTCTTCAGCATTACCACCCTCCTTTCCCCTCCCGAAACCCCCAGCGACCCTAGTGTCTCTTGCACCTTCGATAGAACAACTTCATGTATCGCAGATACGTCAATGGAACTGGCGTTGGAACTAGAGAGAGAGAGAGAGAGAACGCTGTCGGCTGCGGGAACATTTCGGACGGAATCCGAGTCGTGAAGATACCTGCCGTGATGCTGGAGTCAGCATCATCAAAGTTCAGGGCGTAGATGCGAGCATCTGTGGTGCGGTAGTCCGCTTGTCTGGTCAACAACAAAGTAAAGAAAAAAGTTACAAAAATTCAACAGCACCCGGTGTTCCCAGGCGGTCACCCATCCAAGTACTGACCAGGCCCGACGTTGCTTAACTTCGGTGATCGGACGAGAACCGGTGTTTTCAACGTGGTGTGGCCGTTGGCTGGTCAGACTTCAAAATCGTGAACAGTACACACAGTCTCTCAGGGCCGGGTGGGTGTGAAGGGAGGGGGTGGGGTGGGGTGGTGATGGTTGCGACGCGTTGACTCACACTCCGTTTCTGAGACCGTCGTTTCATTGGTTCGCATCTGAACCGCGAGCTAATTTGCGTAAGGTATAAATAGTGTGATTATGCAAATTTTGAAACATTTTGCGTTTGCTCTCACTTTGCCATTAGCTCTGTTTCTGCTATATTCCATATTTATGTTATCTGTGTGTGTTCGCGGTGTATTGCGTTTGTGTTTGAATGCGCTTTGAATGCTAACGCGTGTGTGCGCTTTGATTTGATTTCTATCAAGAGTGTGTGCGTGTGTGTCTGTCTGTCTGTCTGTGTAATGCACTTGTTTTACTACATGCCAAAATTATAACGCGTGTGTTAAGTGTTGCCATGTATCTTTTTTATATAGAAAATGAGCTTGTATGTGTAATGATTTTATGTAAGTGAATGTGTATGTATGTGTAGAATAGTTGCTTGTTCGCAGAGGGAGCGCTTCCTCCTCCTCCTCCCTCTCCTCCACAGGCGGAGGGCTGATGGGGGGAGGACTGGGACTCCTGGCCTCTGGCTGGAGGGGCTTGGCAACTGGCGGAAACTTGAAGTTGCAGGGCTTGACCTCTGGCTGGTGAGGCTTGGCGTCAGACTGATGTGGGGCAGAATCCATCTCGACAGCAATGTTCGCAGCAGACGTTCCTTTCAAAGTCGCGAAAGCAAATGAAGCTTGCGCTACGATGAATTTAGCTTTACGTCCTCCTGGCCGAAGCTATATGGGACATTACTTTTTACTTGTGGTTTTTAGGAAAAAAACTTGCGCTGGCCCCTTGCTGTCTTATATAGACGACAGCTTGTTGCGCAGGGAGGAAAAGCTAGACGCGCCAATCCTATTGGTTGATTGTATCTCATTCCTGTGCTCAGTCAACCATGAACAACGACAGTGAGCTTGACCAACTGGGAGGAAAAACTGGACGCGCCAATTCTATTGGTTGACTCTAATTCCTGTGCTCAGTCAACCATGAACAACGAACTCGCGCACAACCGGTCAGTTTTCCCATTCTTTATCGTTTTCACCCTGCAATCTGATTGGTTGAAACAAGAGTAGCGGACTGGGTCTGGGAAAGGCATAAAAGGGGCTGTTGGAAAAAAACCCATTCCACTTTATTTTTGATCTGCGGTTTGACTGTCGATCAGAGCAACATGGACGTTATCGCCGACATTGAAGCCCTCCAAGCCCGCCTCGCAGCCGACATGACTAACGTACCGTTCACCAGCATGGTCTACGGAGCCATCAGGGCTCTGAGAGAACCGAGGGGCTCCAGCAGCCAGGCCATCCTGCGCTACATCAGGGACCACTACCAGCTGGACCAGGACGTCCACCAGCTCAGGGCCCGCCTCAAGCACCACCTCAAAGCTGGCGTCACAGATGGCAGCATCTGGCTCAGGTCTCAGGGACGCTATTCTCTGGAACCTGTCAGTATACCACCATCCACTCTGCCACCTCTGGTCAGACAGCGAAAACAGACCCCTGCAGTTAAGCTGGAGAAGCTCGCAGATTTGATGATGCTTGTTCACGCCATCAAACTTGAAAGGAAGGAGTAGAGGGGGAACAACAACCCGTTTTCATCCCAGCCCTTTTCAGGGCTACACAGATTCCAAAGTGGGTCACTCATCTCGTTGCATTGAGTCTCACTGTGTGTGTGTGTGTGTGTGTGTGTGTGTGTGTGTGTGTGTGTGTGTGTGTGTGTGTGTGTGTGTGTGTGTGTGTGTACCGCACCCCCTCCCTACCTTCCCCACCCCTTCTCCCCCTGTGTCTTTGACAAAGGACTGACAGGTACAATCCTATGCACACAAAGTCTACACACACCGACATAATTGTACCCAATACACATATACATACTCACTCACACATACAAACATACATTCACACATACAAGCACGCACACATACCCCTCTCTCCCCACAAAAACATACATACACACATACAAATAGTCACACACACACACATACAAATAGCCACACACACACACTCACACATAATGCACACACATACAGTGCAATCACACACACACGTGCATATACCAGCACAAGCTTACACACGTGCCAATGTGCAACCCCAGCCAGCCATATGATGCCATGCAAATCAATAGAATGACCCAGCCAGCCAGGCCCAGCTGATCAGTCCCCTATATGATATGATGCCGTACAAATCAAGAGAATGACCCAGCCAGCCAGGCCCAGCTGATCAGTCCCCTATATGATATGATGCCGTACCAATCAAAAGAATGACCCAGCCAGCCAGGCACCGCTGATCAAGCCCTCATGTGATGCCACGTCAATCAAGAGAATGACCCAGCCAGCCAGAACCCATTGTCGATCGGACCCATCATGATGCTGTACCAAGCAAGAGAATGACCCAGGCAGCCAGGACCCATTGTCAATCCGCCCCAACATGATGTTGTGTAAAGCAAAAGAATGACCCAGCCAGCCAGGCCCCAACTTGATGCCGCGTCACGCAAGAACAAACGCCGACAATGAATATTGGTGTAGATTCATTATGGCTTGGAGATGTGTCATACCGAACTATCAACTGTCTGCATGTTTCAGTCCTTAATGGTCTGGCTTTTTCGCTTGACTTTCATCACAAACAATACACACACACGTGCGTGCGCGCGCGCACACACACACACACACACATATTCACAACAACAAAACAGATACACACACACACACACACGCAGATATATAGACAGACAGACAGACAGACAGACAGACAGACAGAGAGACAGACAGACAGACAGAGACAGACAAGCAGAGAAACAGACAGACAAAGTGGCAGGTGGCCAAGCCAACCAACAGAAACTACCCTCTCACCTCACATGGTAGAGGTTGGACACTGCGTTTGTCCACACAATACTGCCACTATGAGGGGGGTGAAGAACACCACTGCTGGCAACACCCAGATTATCGTCACCATCAACTGGACCTGAAATCATCATCATCATCAGTATCATCATCATCGTCGTCGTGATTGCTATCATCATCATAATCAACATCATCATCATAGACATCGCCATCATCACCATTATTATTATCATCACCCTAAGATGGTTGTGAAGTACACCGCTTCTGGTAACTCCCAGATTATTGCCACAATCACTTTGACCTGAAATCATCATCATCATCGTCATCATTGTTATCATCATCATCATCATCATTGTTATCATTATCATCGTTATGATCATGATTTATATCATCATCATCATCATCATTGTTATCATCATAATCATAATCATCATCATCTGCCTTTTAGTCATGCTCATATTGTAGTTTTGGTATGATGGTGCATCTATCAAGGAGGTTTTTGAATTGTGTTAGATTCTGTGCTCTTTTAATATTGCAGGAAGAGTATTCCACAACTTTGTTACTCTGTTAGAATTTTTTTTCTTTCTAATATTAGTACGGCTATACTGGGTTAGTATGTTTAGATCGCTGTTACGGGTTCTTGAGTCAGTTGTTAGCTGGAACAAAGATCGTAGCACAAAATATGCCACGTGGG
>CM065694.1:43346329-43358307 GCA_017654935.2 Phymorhynchus buccinoides
AGGAAACACTGTCATCGGCACTCACCAACAATTCCTCGATAACAACAACGCTAGCGTAGAACAGCGAAGTAAAGCGTTCACACCTGTTTACCCAGTCCGCAAGCCTTCGAAATTTGGAGGCCAGAGAAAGAATGGAATGCACAAAAAGTTCACACATTTCACGTGCAATGTCACAATAAGAAATGACGCAGCAAAATGTTATTAAAAAAAACACAGCGATAACCATCATTCTCCTATTTACAACTTCCACGAAGAATTACAAGAAAAGTTCCACATACCGTACACCACACGAATCAGCACAACGTAACGAATTTTATGATTATACTTTCAATACAGTAGTGATCCACTATGGAAAAAAAAATTGTATGAGCATCCCGGAGCACAAAGGGTAGACTAACCAGCAGCCATTATGTCACGTGACCCTGTTGTGTTAATTCAATCAACCAATCAGCATGTAGCAATCTGACTCATCTATATTGTTAAAAATTCGAGACTTTACCAGTGTCACAGCCAACCATTCACGGATAGCTAGGCCACATTGCTACTTGCTGACTGGTTGTTTGAATTAACTCAACAATTTGATTGGTTGTTTGAATTAACGGGACATTATCATTGGATTTTTGAAATAACGGGACAGTATGATTGGTTGTCTGTTTTCCAATTCTTTCTTTCTTGTTTTATCTTTACTTTTTCTCGTTGGTTTGTCTGGGTTTTGTTTTCTTTGTTTTTTCTGTTCTTATTCTTTACTTTTCTTCCTTCTCTCTTTCTTTTTAATAACTTCTTCCCTTTTTCTGTCTTCTTTGATTGATTCTTTCCTTTTCCTTCTTGCTTTTTTTCTTTTTCATTTTGCTAGTTTCTGTTTCTTTCTTTTTCTTCATTTCTACTCTTTGCTTTTGTTCCCTTTTTAAAGTATGAAATCTATTATAATTTTAACATCCTAAAACTTTTATAATGTTCTCTGATACAGAGGGATTACATCATGCAAAGTAGTAGTAGTAGTAGTAGTAGTAGTAGTAGTAGTAGTAGTAGTAGTAGTAGTAGTAGTAGTAGTAGTAGTAGTAGTAGTAGCAGTAGCAGCAGCAGTGGCAGCGGCAACAGCAGCAGCAGCAGCAGTAGTAGTAGTAATAGTAGTAGTAATAGTAGTAGTAGTAGTAGTAGTAGTAGTAGCAGTAGTAGTATGCTTTAGCTTTTTGGAGAGAGAGAGAGAGAGAGAGAGAGAGAGAGAGAGAGAGAGAGAGAGAGAGAGAGAGAGAGAGAGAGAGAGAGAGAGAGAGAGAGAGAGAGAGAGAGAGAGAGAGAGAGAGAGAGAGAGAGAGAGAGAGAGAGAGAGAGAGAGAGAGAGAGAGAGAGTTTTTTCGTTTTTCTTTGTTATGTAATTATTGTAAACTGGTTCCGCCTAATGTTTATGCTGTGTAATTTATCTTGAACTGAGCACGTCATATAAAGCATCTCCCCTAGGAACAGGTCATATTATATACCGTCATACAGGCCTACAAACCTAGGCCTACACACACAGGCCTACAAACCTAGTCCTATACATGCTCGTCTACAAACCTAGGCCTACACATACATGCCTACAAACCTAGACCTGCACACATACGAGCTACAAAACTAGTCCTACACATACAGGCCTACAAACTTAGGCCTACACATACAGGCCTACAAACATAGGCCTACACACACACGCCTACAAATCTAGTCCTACACATACAGGCCTACAAACTTAGGCCTACACATACAGGCCTACAAACATAGGCCTACACACACACGCCTACAAACCCAGGGCTACACATGCACGCCTACAAACTTAGTCCTACACACACAGGCCTACAAACCTAGTCCTACACATAAATGCATACAAACATAGACCAACACACACACGCCTTCAAACCTAGGCATAGGTATCCAGTAGTTTTGTTTTGTCTCTTGTGAATAAAATAACGTCACTTTGCACTTGTCGTGTAGTTGTTTGTTTGTTGTACATACACACGTACGCCAACACACCTAGGCCTACACATACAGGCCTACAAAACTAGTCCTACACATACAGGCCTACAAACCTAGTCCTACACATATAGGCATACAAAGTTAGGCCTACACACACACACACATACACACTTAGGCCTACACATGCACGCCTACAAAGCTAGGCCTACACCCACAGACCTACAAACCTAGGCCTACACACACAGGCATACAAACCTAGCCCTACACACACAGGCCTACACACCTAGTCCTACACACACAGGCCTACAAAACTAGCCCTACACACACAGGCCTACACACCTAGACCTACACACACAGGCCTACAAACCTAGCCCTACATACACAGGCCTACACACCTAGCCCTACACAC
This sequence comes from Phymorhynchus buccinoides, assembly GCA_017654935.2. Taxonomy (NCBI): domain Eukaryota; kingdom Metazoa; phylum Mollusca; class Gastropoda; order Neogastropoda; family Raphitomidae; genus Phymorhynchus; species Phymorhynchus buccinoides. The sequence continues at coordinate 43,348,686 of CM065694.1, forward strand.
ACAGGCCTACAAACCTAGTCTTACAAACCTCGGCCTATGCATGCACACCTACAAACGTAGTCATACACATACAGGCATGCAAACTAGACCTACACACACAGGCCTAAAAACCTAGTCCTACACACACAGGCCTACAAACCTAGTCCTACACACACACACACGCCTACAAACCTAGGCCTACACATACAGGCATACAAACCCAGTCATACATACACACGCCTACAAACCTAGTCCTACACATACAAGAATACAAAGCTAGGCCTACACACACACGCCTACAAACCTAGGCCTACACACCCACGCCAACAAACCTAGGCCTACATATACAGGCCTACAAACCTAGGCCTACACACACACTCATACAAACCTAGTCCTACACATACAGGCATACAAACCCAGGCATACATACACACGCCTACAAACCTAGGCCTACACACGCACGCATACAAACCTAGGCCTACACATACAGGCCTACAAACCTAGGCCTACACACACACTCCTACAAACCTAGTCCTACACATACAGGCATACAAACCCAGGCATACATACACACGCCTACAAACCTAGGCCTACACATGCACACCTACAAACCTAGGCCTACACATACAGGCCTACAAACCTAGTCCTAGTCCTACACATACAGGCATACAAACCTAGGCCTACGCAGGCACACCTACAAACCTAGTCCTACACACACACGCCTACAAACCTAGGCCTATACACACACGCCTACAAATCCAGTCCTACACATACAGGCATACAAACATAGGCATACACACACACGGCTACAAATCTAGGCCTACACATACAGGCCTACAAACCTAGGCCTACACACACAGGCCTACAAACCTAGTCCTACACACACAGGCCTACAAACCTAAGCCTACACATACAGGCATATAACCTAAGCCTACACATGCGCGCCTACAAACCTAGGCCTACCCATGCGCGCCTACAAACCTAGGTCTACACATGCACGCCTACAAACCTAGGTATACACATGCACGCCTACAAACCTAGGTATACACTGACCCACATATCTAGGCCTACACATCTAGGCCTATGCAATAATATAGCTCTACAAAACCTAGTCCTACAAACACAAAAACATATGGCACAAACACACAAACCTAGGCCTGCACATACACACACGCATGCACACATGAGACAACACATACAGTGAAACACACACACAGAGACGCACACATACACCTAGGTCTGCACGCACACAGTGACACACACAGCCGCGCCTGCGTCATGCAACCAAGAGGTCGCCACCAAAAAACCTGGGAGTGACGTCCCTTGAATGCAAAAATCTAGTCCGAAAAAAAATCGCCCGCCTTCTTGGCACACTTGGAACTCACTTTGGGAGGCATTTTTACATGTTTATAGTGGAGACGGTTGGCCCAGGTTACACACCCACTCTCTTGGCATGATCATAGTGGAGATGCTGAATTTGTTTATAATGAAGATGCTTTACCCATGATACATGCCCACTCTCTTAACTAAAGGGTCTTAAGACATCTGGCGTTAGTTCTACATAGTTTGAAAGTGATGACTACACAGATGGACTGAGCGGACATGGATATGAGAGAGAGAGAGAGAGAGAGAGAGAGAGAGAGAGAGAGAGAGAGAGAGAGAGAGAGAGAGAGAGAGAGAGAGAGAGAGAGAGAGGGGAGAGAGAGAGAGAGAGAGAGAGAGAGAGAGAGAGAGAGAGAGAGAGAGAGAGAGAGAGAGAGAGAGAGAGAGAGAGAGAGAGGAGAGAGAAAGAGATGGAGAGAGAGACAGACAGATAGACAGACACACGTAAACACATGCATACACACATAACTCCCCAATGTGTGTGTGTGTATGTGTGTGTGTATGCCTGTGTGTGTCCCTGTGTGCGTGCCTGCGTGTGTGCTTGCGTGAGTGTGTGTGTGTGTGTGTGTGTGTGTGTGTGTGTGTGTGTGTGTGTGTGTGTGTGTGTGTGTGTGTGTGTGTGTGTCTGTGTCTGTCTGTATATGTGTGTCCGTATATGTATATGTCTGTCTGTATATGTGTGTAAGCGTGTACGTCTGTGCATCTATGCATCCTCCATTCATGCAGTCACTCACACTCTCACACACACACAGCTTCTGAACGCCAACTCAAAACACTTCCTCAGTTCACTACTGATTTATTGGTCAAGAGAGAAAAAGAAAACAACACAAAACGTGTCTAAGTTACTTTCTCTTCGATGCCTTGCTTCTGTTCAAGTGAACATGTTCGACGGAGAACTTTTCACTAATATTGACAAGTACGAACTCCGTCCAAAAGCTTATAATCCTTGCATTTGAAGCCATTGCAGCACTTGATCTCGTGGCGCCAAGAACGGAACTTGCAGGCTTGGCTTTTGCAGCCTGAAAGCAAACCAGGAAACATACTTCACGATCTGTCATGAACTATATTCAGAAAGCCTCTCTCTCTCTCTCTCTCTCTCTCTCTCTCTCTCTCTCTCTCTCTCTCTCTCTCTCTCTCTCTCTCTCTCTCTCTCTCTCTCTCTCTCTCTCTCTCTCTCTCTCTCTCTCTCTCTCTCTCTCTCTCTCTCTCTCTCTCTCTTTCTTTGGGTTTATATTCAGTATTTTACGTTAGCTTTGACTTTGAAAACACGTCCTCGGATAAGATAAAAACAATATCATCAAAACTTTACTATATTATCTGAACATCGTTTATAAGAAAAAACCCTGTTATAGTAACGGACAATCCTTGGTCCCCTGGATGTTACTATAAGCGGGGTGTACTGTAGCTTAGCAATGATGTCTTGACTATCTATAACAATGGTAAAACATTACATGTATTGCATCTTGACCTTAAATTCTAGTTTGGGATTTTGAAGTTTTGATTTTCACACATAAAATTTGTTACCCCTTCACGATGGGAGTGATGTGCGCTTCCTTCCAGATCTCTGGACCAATTCCTGCTTCTCCTAACCCCTTCTATTGGCCTATACTGAATAAACATTCGTATTGATATTCGTACTCACTCTCTCTCTCTCTCTCTCTCTCTCTCTCTCTCTCTCTCTCTCTCTCTCTCTCTCTCTCTCTCTCTCTCTCTCTCTCTCTCTCTCTCTCTCTCTCTCTCTCTCTCTCTCTCTCTCTCTCTCCAATAAAAAATAATGTTATTTGTCTCAGAGCCTCGTTCCTCGATCTGCTTTCCGACATCCTCGTTATTCTCCTCGTTATCCCTAGGGATCATCTCTGCCATAGCCCCTGCCAGCAGAGCGGCCACCAGAAGCAGCTTGCCCATGGCGTGGATCAGGTCTGCCTTCTGCAAGACAACAATCAGCACAGAATGCCACCCCGAATTTTATATGCTGTTGGAACGTTGTGTGTGTGTGTGTGTGTGTGTGTGTGTGTGTGTGTGTGTGTGTGTGTGTGTGTGTGTGTGTGTGTGTGTGTGTGTGTGTGTGTGTGTGTGTGTGTGTGTGTGTGTGTGTGTGTGTGTGTGTGTGTGCGTGTGTGTGTGCGTGTGTGTGTGTGCGTGTGTGTGTGCGTGTGTGTGCGTGTGTGCGCGTGTGCGCGTGTGGGCGTGTGGGCGTGTGAGCGTGTGTGTGTGTGTGTGTGTGTGTGTGTGTGTGTGTGTGTGTGTGTGTGTGTGTGTGTGTGTGTGTGTGTGTGTGTGTGTGTGCTTTGTGTGTGTGTTTACGGCTGATTGTGCACTTCTTGTAGCACAATTTGCAAATGTGTTGTATTTTTCAATCATGGAAACACAGCTTGTTCTCTCTGGGACTAACATGAACCAGAACGCCGATGAGTTCAACAACGCGATCCTCCGAGCAGCAAAAAAAGTCCATTCCCAGAGGAAGAAGAAAGAACTACGACCCATCATGGTCTCCTGAACTCGCAAGACTACAAGAAACTCTCAACCAGGCCAGAGATAGAATGGAGGGAAATCCAACCGATGAGAATGTGGCAGAACATAACAAGGCGCAGGCAGAGTTTGTGAGTGAGAAACTACAGCAGACAAGAAGAAGCTGGCATGAGAAACATGGAGAGAGACTCAAAGCAGCTGTGGAACCTGGTAAAGACTCTGAATAACGAGGCGCCATCTCACAGCAAGACAGTGCTGAAAGTCAACAACCAGCTGCTGACCGAGGAAAATGCTGCAAACGAGTTTGCAGAGTTCTACAAGAAGGAGAGCACTCTGACCATACCTCAAGAAAAGATGAGAAGAACCAAGGAGGAAATCAAGAGCCAGCCAGCACAAGACCAGCCGGAGCCTTGCATGAATGACAGCCTAAAACTGGGAGAACTGGAGGCAGCAATCAGGAAGCTAAAAGCCAAGAAAGCCCCTGGACCTGATGGAGTCAGCAATGATATGCTAAAACACCTGGGCCTAATTGCCAAGAAGACACTCCTGGAGATTGTCAACCGCAGCTGGCAAGCAGGAATTGGTCCAGAGATCTGGAAGGAAGCGCACATCACTCCCATCTTGAAGAAGGGGAAGGATAAGACCAGCCCTGGAAACTACCGTCCCATCAGCTTGCTCAGCTGCATTGGAAAACTCATGGAGCGAATCATCACATGCCGCCTCTCCTGGTTTCTCGAGTCCAGAGATGTGCTCGGCCCAATTCAGACAGGGTACCGACAACACCGGAGTACAGAGGACCAACTAGCCTACATCACGCAAGAGATTGAGAACTCGTTCCAGGAAAAACACAAGCTGCTTGCTGTCTTCTTTGATCTAAGTCTGCAAGTTCCTCGTCTCTTATCTGGTGAGGGAGAAGATCCTGTGTCGCCCTTCCCACCGGCTGCCACCCAGTAGGACGTCGAAGGCAAGCTGCCACTTTTGCCTCGGAATCATCACATGATGAGAGAGTCAGCATAGTCGACCCTCTCACCACGGACTCCCGGTTGGGAACGGTTAGGAACAGCCTGGGATCGGGTTTTTTTAAACTAAAAGAAGCAGAATTGGAAGACATTAAGCAATGACTAAAGTACTTCTTGAAAATGTTTTAAAACAAGGCAACAACAAAGTGAAAAAAAGTTTTAAAAAATCAATAGCACCCGGTCGTCCCAGGCGGTCACCCATCCAAGTACTGACCAGGCCCGACGTTGCTTAACTTCGGTGATCGGACGAGCACCGGTGTTTTCAATGTGGTATGGCCGTTGGCTGGTCAGACTTCAAAATCGGGAACAATACACACAATCTCCCAGGGCCGGGTGGGTGTGAGGGTAGGGGGTAGGGTGGTGATGTTTGCGACGCTTCTGAGACCGTCGTTTGATTGGTTCGCATTTGAACCGCGAGCTAATTTGTAAAAGGGATAAATAGTGTGATTATGCAAATTTTGAAACATTTCGCGTTTGCTCTTACAACTAGAAGCTTACAAGCGTAATTGACTTCGAGATGGCTGGAGACAGGATCGCCATTGCAGGGGCCCATCCAACCCTACCCCCCAAAAAGAGACAGGATACACGGTTTCGTGAGCCAGCCCGCGATTTGACATGTGTGTATTTGTGTTTGTCATGCGCGAGCAATCGTTTGGTACTGTTTACTCCCGGAACCGAAAGGAACAATACGTATGCAAGAATCAACCGTCGATGACACGAAAGGTAAAGTTTGATATTTATCACTTTCTGTTTGCAAACAAGGGTGTTTTTGTTGCAAATTTTATAGTCTACATTTTCTTTCATTTTGTTTCCATGATTGAACAAAGAAGTGAACAAGGCAGAAGAGTCTGTGGTAGTAGCACTTTGTTTGCATGTCTGTCTGTCTGTGTGTGTGTCACTGTGTGCGTGTAGACTTAGGTGTGTGTGTGTGTGTTTGCATGTCTGCCTGTCTGTATGTTTCACTGTGTGCGTGTAGACTGAGGTGTGTGTGTGTTTCACTGTATATGTGGTCCAATGTGTGCATGCGTATGCGTGTGTTTGCGCGTGAGCGCACGTGTGTGTATGTGCAGGTCTAGGTTTGTGTGTTTGTGCCATATGTTTTTGTGTTTGTAGGCTTTGGTTTTGTAGAGCTATATGATTATGACTTTGATTGTATAGGCCTAGATGTGTAGGCCTAGTTATGTAGGTCAATGTATACCTAGGTTTGTAGGCGTGCATGTGTAGACCTAGGTTTGTAGGCGTGCATGGGGTAGGTCTAGATATGTAGGTCAATGCATAGCTAGGTTTGTAGACGTGCATGTGTAGGCCTAGGTTTGTAGGCGTGCATGTGTAGGGCTAGGTTTGTAGGCCTGTATGTGTAGGCCTAGGTTTGTAGGCGTGCATGTGTAGGACTAGGTTTGTAGGCCTGTGTGTGCATGCCTAGGTTTTTATGTGTGTGTGTGTAGGCCTAGTTTCTATGCCTGTATGTGTATGACTAGGTTTGCAGGCGTGTGTGTATAGGCCTAGGTTTGTATGCCTGTGTGTGTAGGCCTAGGTTTGTATGCCTGAGTGTATAGGCCTGTGTGTGTAGGCCTGTGTGTATAGGCCTAGTTTTGCAGGAGTGTGTGTATAGGCCTAGGTTTGCAGGCGTGTGTGTATAGGTCTAGGTTTGTAGGCGTGTGTATATAGGCGTAGGTTTGTAGGCGTGTGTGTATAGGCGTAGGTTTGTAGGCGTGTGTGTATAGACCTAGGTTTGTAGACGTGTGTGTTTAGGCCTAGGTTTGTAGGCGTGTGTGTATAGGCGTAGGTTTGTAGGCGTATGTCTATAGGCCTAGGTTTGTAGGCGTGTGTGATAGGCCTAGGTTTGTAGGCGTGTGTGTATAGGCCTAGGTTTGTAGACGTGTGTGTTTAGGCCTAGGTTTGTAGGCGTGTGTGTATAGACCTAGGTTTGTAGGCGTGTGTGTATAGGCCTAGGTTTGTAGGCGTGTGTGTATAGGCCTAGGTTTGTAGACGTGTGAATATAGGCCTAGGTTTGTATGCCTGTATGTGTAGGACTAGGTTTGTGTTCCTGCAAACGTTTTTTTTATTCATTTATTCCTTGTGTCTTTTGGGCGATACACCTAAACACCCTTGACTGGGTGTCTAGCTGTGTTTGTGTGTGTCACTGTGTGCGTGTAGACTTAGGTGTGTGTGTGTGTGTTTGCTTCACTGTATATGTGGTCCCATGTGTGCATGCGTATGCGTGTGGTTGCGCATGAGCGCACGTGTGTGTATGTGCAGGTCTAGGTTTGTGTGTTTGTGCCATATGTTTTTGTGTTTGTAGGCTTTGGTTTTGTAGAGCTATATGATTTTGACTTTGATTGTATAGGCCTAGATGTGTAGGCCTGTGTGTAGGCCTAGATATGTAGGTCAGTGTATACCTAGGTTTGTAGGCGTGAATGTGTAGACCTAGGTTTGTAGGCGTGCATGGGTAGGCCTAGAGGGTACCCCTGAATACCGGAACTCCCCAAAACTCCCTGTAACCCCCCAAAACTACCCCAAACTCCCCGGAACTCCCCGAAATTATTACGACACGAAGTATTTTGTTGATCTATTCTCTGTTTGGAAATAGATGACGATGATGCGTGTGTGTGTGTGTGTGTGTGTGTGTGTGTGTGTGTGTGTGTGTGTGTGTGTGTGTGTGTGTGTGTGCGTGTGTGTGCGTGTGCGTGCGTGCGTGTGTGTGCGTGCGTGCGTGCGTGCGTGTGTGTGTGTGTGTGTGTGTGTGTTTACTGTAAAGAAAATTAATAAATTATTGTTTTAAATAAATTACATTCCAATTTTTTAGTTCCTTTTATGTTTTTTCTCTTCTAATGAGATTTTATTCTTTTTTCCCACAATCTTTGTAAGAATGTATAGAAAAAAGGCAGGAGAGTGGACCAGTAAGATAGAAAGATAGCAGACGACAGTAAGCAAAGGGAAAAGGCAGAGTCAAAGAAAGTGACAGATTAGAGGAAGTTACATGCACAGAACCTCCAAAAGGTGGAGGAACTAGTACGAAAGACCCCCCGGTATCCCCACTCGGGGACTAGAGTTGTATAACAACGTACGAAGTCTAATAGTACTGGTAAGACTCATTGTCTTAAGATAGTCAGAGGCTCCTTTGTGGAGGATTATACTGGTCAACATGCTTCACTGTACTCCTTAATTGATGATGATCAAGAGTATATGTGGGTTTTGGGGTCTGCAAGCAACGGTTTTTTAGTCATGGTAACTCGCTTTCATACAATCAGGCAGTCAGTCAGACAGACAAACAGAGACGCTTTATAATATGAGTTATGACATTCAGTGATATGTTCCCTTCGCCTAACAGGATGAGTGTTTTCTCTCTCGCTGTTTTCTCTGGATTGTTGTGGTTGTAGTGTGTTGTTTGTGGCGTAAGTTGTACGAGTGGATTTGTCATGATGTGGACTCTCTTCTGGTCGTTGTTTGGTGCCTCTCTACCCCCGGATCTTCGAGTTTTGTGGTTTTTGTGTTTGGCAAGACTTTCAGGTACTGTGCTGTCAACGAATTATGCCTGTCCTCCATTTTATTTCAACTTCGTGTCTCACGTGCAGTATTCAGGTCATTCTCTCCCTTCACCCGTGTCTTCTGTTGTCGTGCCACCCCACTCTCCCCTCTACTCACACCTCTACTCCGTTGACACCGCTGCAAAGTGTGAGCAATCACACCCACCCTCTCCCTCCCGCCCACCTCCCCTCATCTGTCACCGTACTGCCATGTCCACCCCTCCCCGTCCACCCCCTCTCTCCTACACCCGTGACGAGCTGCTGGCTGTGAAACCTGCGCCCCTTGACCCCACCCTGAACCTGAAATTGCGACAGTTTCGCATTGGCGTCGATCTTCCGCGTGTTCGTGGTTGTAGGGGTGGAAGAAGAAAGCAGAGAAAGATCCCCGTCATCACCCGTCTTCGTCCCGCCCCCCTTGTGAAACCACCTCGTGCTGCTGTTCCCTCGAACTTGATCACTGTCCCCCTTCTCAAGCCTCTCTCAGCTGCTGATCGTGACAACCAACTGACTCTCGCTCTCTTCAACGCGCGATCTGTTGGCACTGTACAAAAGAGAACTGCCATACACAATTTCGTCGTTGACAATGATGTCAGTGTAATGTGCATCACTGAGACGTGGCTGTTGCCCAGTGGTGACGAGGCCAAGTGCAGTGATCTATCCCCACCTGGCTACACCACCCTTAGCTTCCCTCGGCCTACCCGCGGCGGTGGCATCGCGTTTGTGGTGTGTGACGCTGTTTCCCCTTCGATTTCCACTACCTCCGACTTCTCCTTCCCCCACTCTTCTTACGAAACTGTCCACCTCACTCTCTCTTCACCCAGATCTTCCCTTCACCTGTTCTGCCTGTACCGCCCCCCTCCCAGCAAGAAGAACCAGTTGAAAGATTCACTCTTCCTGGACGAACTCCCCGACTTGCTAGAGCACATGAACTCTTTGAAAGGTCGTTCAGTACTGGTGGGGGACTTCAACTTTCACTGGGACAATCCATCAAACAGCTACACAGCTCGGTTGAGGGACCTTTTTGAGTCTTTTGGTTTGAACCAGTCCGTCAACTCCCCCACTCACAGATCCGGTCATGTTCTCGACTGGGTCGTCCATCCTGATGGCGATCTGGTCGAATCAGCCACCCCCAGTATGACCCTGACCTCTGACCACTACGCTGTCCTAACCCAACTCAACATCTCCATTCCTGCCAAGCCTCCCAGGTACGTGGAGACCAGGGACTTCGCCTCCATCGACCTCGAA
>CM065694.1:43358807-43371307 GCA_017654935.2 Phymorhynchus buccinoides
GCTTTCGAGTGGTCGATGGCGGCAGAGAGACACGCTCCCTCCGGTCTGCACGATCGAAAGATAACTGCGATGAGATGAGCCGGCTTGGCAAGAATGGAAGATGTTGACGTTGGTTAGGAACAGGCGCTTAGTGGTCAGAGGGTCAGGTCATACCATGCGTGGGTGTCGGACTAGATTCGACCAGATCGCCATCCAGGTATGGACGACCCAGTCGAGAAACATGAGCTGGACATTTCTGGAAGTTGGTGGAGGTGACGGATGGTTTGCACCCCCCCTCTCAAAAGATCTCCAAAAAAGGTCTCCTCTAACCGAGCTGTGTAGAACTGTTTGATGGATTAGTTCCGTGAAATGTGATAGTCCCCCACCAGTAAATGAACGACTATCAAAAGAGTTCATGTGCTTCTAGCAAGATTCGTGGGAGTTCGATCTAGAGAGTGAATCTGTTAAACTAGGTTCTCTTGCTGGGAGGGGTGGACGGTCAACTAGACAGACTACAGATGTGCAAGGATAAGAATTTCTGGGTGAAGAGGAGAGTGAGGGTGGACCAGTTTGTAAGAAGAGTGGGGGAAGGAGAAGCTCGGAGGAAGGTAGTGGAATCGCAAGGGTTGAAACAGCGTCAACCACACCAACAACCGCACGGACTGCCACCGCCGCGGGTAGGCGAGGACAGCTAAGGTGTGCTAGCTAGGTGGGGATAGTCATGCACTTGGCGCTCAGTCACCACTTGTGGCAACAGCCACGTCTCTAGTGAGCACATTTACACTGACATCATTGTCACGACGAAATTGTGTATGAGCAGTTCTCTATTTGACAGTGCCAACAGATCGTAGCCGTTGAAGAGTAGTCGAGAAGTTCGAGTATTACAGAGATCGCTCACACCGACAGCAGTGAGAGAGGGACTGAGACAGGGGGAAGTGATCGACAGGTCGTACACAGGGATTATCGAAGCAGTACGGAAGGTGGATGTTCACAAGGGCTGGGGTTCGTGGTGCTAGCGATATGTACGGGGGATCGACGTGTTGGGATCATTTCATCTGCTATTATATCTTCAACCCAAACAACAAACGACACATGCAGGCAAGTCGCGCGACGCCAAGGGCGATTAACTGTCGCCACATTTTTACAGGGTGAGGGATGGGCGTTCCAACGGGCGCAGGTTATCACAGCCAGCAGCTCCAGTGCACGGAGGTGTAGGAGAGAGGGGTGGACGCGGGAGGGTGGACAGGCAGTACGGTGAAGATGGGAAGGTGGGGCGGGAGGGAGCGCGGTCGCAGAGTTGATGATTGCTCACCCACTTTGCAGCGGTGTCATACAGGCAAGTAGACGGTCAGTGAGTAGAGGGGTAAGAGTGGGTGGCACGGGACAACAGAACACGGGGTGAGCGAGAGAATGAACTGGTACTGCACGTGAGAAGCACGAAGTATGTAAAATAAATGGAGGACAGCATATATTCGTTGACAGGACAGTACCTGAAAGTCTGCCAAAAACGATACAAAAAGACCACAAAAGCTTACGAATTGATCCGCGGTAAGAGAGGGCCACCAACAACGACAGAAGACAGAGGTCACGGAGCATCATGACACCAAATCCACCGTACAGCACTTACCGCCACAACAAAACAACTACAACCAACAACAATCCAGAGAAAACAGCGATCGAGAGAAAGAACTCATCCTGTTAGGCGAAGGGACCAGTCACTTGAATGATTAATGTCATGATATAAAGCGTCTCTGTTTGGTCTGTCTGACTGACTGCCTGATTGTAATGAAAGCGAGTGTAACCATGAACTAAAAAACCGTGTGCTTGCAGACCCCAAAACCCACATATACTCTGATCCTCATCAATAAGGCGTACAGGAAGCATGTTGACCAAATAATAAATCCTGCACAAAGAGCCTTCCTGACATTCCCCTTAAAGACAATGACGTCTTACACAGTACTATTCAGACTTCGTACGTTGTTTATACAAATCTAGTCCCACGATGTGGGGAGCACCGGGGGGGTCTTTAGACTAGTTCGCTGCCACCTCGTTGTGGAGGTTCTCGCTGCATGTAATCTTCCTCTACATCTGTGCACTTTCTATTGACTACGCTGCGCTTTTCCCTTGCTTTATCTGTTCGTGTTGCTATTCTTCCTCACATTTTACGTGGTGCCAGTGTCGGCACTGCCGTTTTTCTATACTTCTCGACAAAGAGTTCGTTGGCGGAACAAAAAGAATAAAATCTCTACTTAGGAGAAAAAAACTAAATAGGAACTAAATGAAAATGTGGCAAAGTGTAATTCTATTTATTAAAACAATCATTTATTAATTTTCTTACAGTAAAAACCACACACACACCACACACAGCACACAAACGCCACGCACACATACATGCACGCACACACGCACGCACGCCACGCACACGCACACACAAAACACACAAACACACACACCCACACACACACACACATCACACCACACCACAACACACGCATCATCGTCACATCTATGTCCAAACAGAGAATAGATCAACAAAATACTTCGTGTCGTAATAATTTCGGGGAGTTCCGGGGAGTTTGGGGTAGTTTTGGGGGGTTACAGGGAGTTTTGGGGAGTTCCGGTATTCAGGGGTACCCTCTAGGCCTACCCATGCACGCCTACAAACCTAGGTCTACACATTCACGCCTACAAACCTAGGTATACACTGACCTACATATCTAGGCCTACACACAGGCCTACACATCTAGGCCTATACAATCAAAGTCAAAATCATATAGCTCTACAAAACCAAAGCCTACAAAAACAAAAACATATGGCACAAACACACAAACCTAGACCTGCACATACACACACGTGCGCTCATGCGCAACCACACGCAACCACGCGCATACGCATGCACACATTGGACGCACATATACAGTGAAGCAAAAACACACACACACACACACATAAGTCTACACGCACCCAATGACACACACAGACACAGCCAGACACCCAGTCAAGGGTGTTTAGGTGTATCGCCCAAAAGACACAAGGAATAAATGAATAAAAAAAACGTTTGCAGGAACACAAACCTAGTCCTACACATACAGGCATACAAACATAGGCATACACACACACGGCTACAAATCTAGGCCTACACATACACGCCTACAAAAATAGGCCTACTACACACAGGCCTACAAACCTAGGTCCTACACACACACACACGCCTACAAACCTAGGCCTAAACACACACGCCTACAAACCTAGTCCTACACAAACTAGGCATACAAACCTAGGCCTATACACACACACGCCTACAAACCTAGTCATACACATGCACGCCTACAAACCTAGGCCTACACACACAGGCCTACAAACCTAGTCCTACACACACACGGCCTACAAACCTAGTCCTACACACACACGCCTACAAACCTAGGTCTATACAAACACGCCTACAAAGCCTACGCCTATAGACACCCGCCTACAAACCTAGACCTATTACCATTCATACTTTATCATTTTTTCTGCAAACCTAGGCCTATACACACACTCCTGCAAAACTAGGCCTATACACACAGGCCTACACACACAGGCCTATACACTCAGGCATACAAACCTAGGCCTACACACACAGGCATACAAACCTAGGCCTATACACACACGCCTGCAAACCTAGTCATACACATACAGGCATAGAAACTAGGCCTACACACACACACATAAAAACCTAGGCATGCACACACAGGCCTTACAAACCTAGTCCTACACATGCACGCCTGCAAACCTAGGCCTACACATACAGGCCTACAAACCTAGCCATACACATGCACGCCTACAAACCTAGGCCTACACATGCACGTCTACAAACCTAGCTATGCATTGACCTACATATCTAGACCTACCCATGCACGCCTACAAACCTAGGTCTACACATGCACGCCTACAAACCTAGGTATACATTGACCTACATAACTAGGCCTACACATCTAGGCCTATACAATAAAAGTCATAATCATATAGCTCTACAAAACCAAAGCCTACAAAAACAAAAACATATGGCACAAACACACAAACCTAGACCTGCACATACACACACGTGCGCTCACGCGCAAACACACGCATACGCATGCACACATGGGACCACATATACAGTGAAACACACACACACCTAAGTCTACACGCACACAGTGACACACACAGACAGACAGACATGCAAACACACACACACACACACCTAAGTCTACACGCACACAGTGACACACACAGACAGACAGACAGGCAAACAAAGTGCTACTACCACAGACTCTTCTGCCTTGTTCACTTCTTTGTTCAATCATGGAAACAAAATGAAAGAAAATGTAGACTATAACATTTGCAACAAAAACACCTTTGTTTGCAAACAGAAAGTGATAAATATCAAACTTTACCTTTCGTGTCATCGACGGTTGATTCTTGCATATGTATTGTTCCTTTCGGTTCCGGGAGTAAACAGTACCAAACGATTGCTCGCGCATGACAAACACAAATACACACATGTCAAATCGCGGGCTGGCTCACGAAACCGAGTATCCTGTCTCTTTTTGGGGGGTAGGGTTGGATGGGCCCCTGCAATGGCGATCCTGTCTCCAGCCATCTCCAAGTCAATTACGCTTGTAAGCTTCTAGTTGTAAGAGCAAACGCGAAATGTTTCAAAATTTGCATAATCACACTATTTATCCCTTTTACAAATTAGCTCGCGGTTCAAATGCGAACCAATCAAACGACGGTCTCAGAAGCGTCGCAAACATCACCACCCTACCCCCTACCCTCACACCCACCCGGCCCTGGGAGATTTTGTGTATTGTTCCCGATTTTGAAGTCTGACCAGCCAACGGCCATACCACATTGAAAACACCGGTTCTCGTCCGATCACCGAAGTTAAGCAACGTCGGGCCTGGTCAGTACTTGGATGGGTGACCGCCTGGGAACACCGGGTGCTATTGATTTTTTAAAACTTTTTTTTACTTTGTTGTTGCCTTGTTTTAAAACATTTTCAAGAAGTACTTTAGTCATTGCTTAATGTCTTCCAATTCTGCTTCTTTTAGTTTAAAAAAACCCGATCCCAGGCTGTTCCTAACCGTTCCCAACCGGGAGTCCGTGGTGAGAGGGTCGACTATGCTGACTCTCTCATCATGTGATGATTCCGAGGCAAAAGTGGCAGCTTGCCTTCGACGTCCTACTGGGTGGCAGCCGGTGGGAAGGGCGACACAGGATCTCCTCCCTCACCAGATGAGAGCTGAGGAACTTGCACACGACGACATGCAGCGACTTGGATCATCTCTGCTGATTTGACTTTGTCAATGATCCGCCGGATCATGGAGGGAGCTGGAGACCTTTGTTCCATACTTTGTCGAAGGCTCGGCTTAGATCAAAGAAGACAGCAAGCAGCTTGTGTTTTTCCTGGAACGAGTTCTCAATCTCAATCTCTTGCGTGATGTAGGCTAGTTGGTCCTCTGTACTCCGGTGTTGTCGGTACCCTGTCTGAATTGGGCCGAGCACATCTCTGGACTCGAGAAACCAGGAGAGGCGGCATGTGACGATTCGCTCCATGAGTTTTCCAATGCAGCTCAGCAAGCTGATGGGACGGTAGTTTCCAGGGCTGGTCTTATCCTTCCCCTTCTTCAAGATGGGAGTGATGTGCGCTTCCTTCCAGATCTCTGGAACAATTCCTGCTTGCCAGCTGCGGTTGAAAATCTCCAGGAGCGTCTTCTTGGCAATTGGGCCCAGGTGTTTTAGCATATCATTGCTGACTCCATCAGGCCCAGGGGCTTTCTTGGCTTTTAGCTTCCTGATTGCTGCCTCCAGTTCTCCCAGTTTTAGGCTGTCATTCATGCAAGGCTCCGGCTGGTCTTGTGCTGGCTGGCTCTTGATTTCCTCCTTGGTTCTTCTCATCTTTTCTTGAGGTATGGTCAGAGTGCTCTCCTTCTTGTAGAACTCTGCAAACTCGTTTGCAGCATTTTCCTCGGTCAGCAGCTGGTTGTTGACTTTCAGCACTGTCTTGCTGTGAGATGGCGCCTCGTTATTCAGAGTCTTTACCAGGTTCCACAGCTGCTTTGAGTCTCTCTCCATGTTTAAGGAGGAGGTTTTCTCATGCCAGCTTCTTCTTGTCTGCTGTAGTTTCTCACTCACAAACTCTGCCTGCGCCTTGTTGTGTTCTGCCACATTCTCATCGGTTGGATTTCCCTCCATTCTATCTCTGGCCTGGTTGAGAGTTTCTTGTAGTCTTGCGAGTTCAGGAGACCATGATGGGTCGTAGTTCTTTCTTCTTCCTCTGGGAATGGACTTTTTTTGCTGCTCGGAGGATCGCGTTGTTGAACTCATCGGCGTTCTGGTTCATGTTAGTCCCAGAGAGAACAAGCTGTGTTTCCATGATTGAAAAATACAACACATTTGCAAATTGTGCTACAAGAAGTGCACAATCAGCCGTAAAACACACACACAAGCACACACACACACACACACACACACACACACACACACACACACACACACACACACACACACACACACACACACACGCCCACACGCTCACACGCCCACACGTTAGCACGCCCACACACGCGCACACGCGCACACGCACGCACACACACACACGCACGCACGCACACACACGCACGCACGCACACGCACACACACACACGCACACACACACACACACACACACACACACACACACACACACACACACACACACACACACACACACACACACACACACACACACACACACACACACACACACAAGGAACGTTCCAACAGCATATAAAATTCGGGGTGGCATTCTGTGCTGATTGTTGTCTTGCAGAAGGCAGACCTGATCCACGCCATGGGCAAGCTGCTTCTGGTGGCCGCTCTGCTGGCAGGGGCTATGGCAGAGATGATCCCTAGGGATAACGAGGAGAATAACGAGGATGTCGGAAAGCAGATCGAGGAACGAGGCTCTGAGACAAATAACATTATTTTTTATTGGAGAGAGAGAGAGAGAGAGAGAGAGAGAGAGAGAGAGAGAGAGAGAGAGAGGAGAGAGAGAGAGCAAGAGAGAGAGAGAGAGAGAGAGAGCAGAGAGAGAGAGAGAGAGAGAGAGAGAGAGAGTGAGTGAGTACGAATATCAATACGAATGTTTATTCAGTATAGGCCAATAGAAGGGGTTAGGAGAAGCAGGAATTGGTCCAGAGATCTGGAAGGAAGCGCACATCACTCCCATCGTGAAGGGGTAACAAATTTTATGTGTGAAAATCAAAACTTCAAAATCCCAAACTAGAATTTAAGGTCAAGATGCAATACATGTAATGTTTTACCATTGTTATAGATAGTCAAGACATCATTGCTAAGCTACAGTACACCCCGCTTATAGTAACATCCAGGGGACCAAGGTTTGTCCGTTACTATAACAGGTTTTTTTCTTATAAACGATGTTCAGATAATATAGTAAAGTTTTGATGATATTGTTTTTATCTTATCCGAGGACGTGTTTTCAAAGTCAAAGCTAACGTAAAATACTGAATATAAACCCAAAGAAAGAGAGAGAGAGAGAGAGAGAGAGAGAGAGAGAGAGAGAGAGAGAGAGAGAGAGAGAGAGAGAGAGAGAGAGAGAGAGAGAGAGAGAGAGAGAGAGAGAGAGAGAGAGAGAGAGAGAGAGAGAGAGAGAGAGGCTTTCTGAATATAGTTCATGACAGATCGTGAAGTATGTTTCCTGGTTTGCTTTCAGGCTGCAAAAGCCAAGCCTGCAAGTTCCGTTCTTGGCGCCACGAGATCAAGTGCTGCAATGGCTTCAAATGCAAGGATTATAAGCTTTTGGACGGAGTTCGTACTTGTCAATATTAGTGAAAAGTTCTCCGTCGAACATGTTCACTTGAACAGAAGCAAGGCATCGAAGAGAAAGTAACTTAGACACGTTTTGTGTTGTTTTCTTTTTCTCTCTTGACCAATAAATCAGTAGTGAACTGAGGAAGTGTTTTGAGTTGGCGTTCAGAAGCTGTGTGTGTGTGAGAGTGTGAGTGACTGCATGAATGGAGGATGCATAGATGCACAGACGTACACGCTTACACACATATACAGACAGACATATACATATACGGACACACATATACAGACAGACAGACAGACACTACACACACACACACACACACACACACACACACACACACACACACACACACACACACACACACACACACTCACGCAAGCACACACGCAGGCACGCACACAGGGACACACACACAGGCATACACACACACACACACACACACACACATTGGGAGTTATGTGTGTATGCATGTGTTTACGTGTCTGTCTATCTGTCTGTCTCTCTCTCTCTTCTCTTTCTCTCTCCGTCTCTCTCTCTCTGTCTCTCTCTCTCTCTCTCTCTCTCTCTCTCTCTCTCTCCTCTCTCTCTTTCTCTCCCCCTCTCCCTCTCTCTCTCTCTCTCTCTCTCTCTCTCTCTCTCTCTCTCTCTCTCTCTCTCTCTCTCTCTCTCTCTCTCTCTCTCTCTCTCATATCCATGTCCGCTCAGTCCATCTGTGTAGTCATCACTTTCAAACTATGTAGAACTAACGCCAGATGTCTTAAGACCCTTTAGTTAAGAGAGTGGGCATGTATCATGGGTAAAGCATCTTCATTATAAACAAATTCAGCATCTCCACTATGATAATGCCAAGAGAGTGGGTGTGTAACCTGGGCCAATCGTCTCCACTATAAACATGTAAAAATGCCTCCCAAAGTGAGTTCCAAGTGTGCCAAGAAGGCGGGCGATTTTTTTTCGGACTAGATTTTTGCATTCAAGGGACGTCACTCCCAGGTTTTTTGGTGGCGACCTCTTGGTTGCATGACGCAGGCGCGGCTGTGTGTGTCACTGTGTGCGTGCAGACCTAGGTGTATGTGTGCGTCTCTGTGTGTGTGTTTCACTGTATGTGTTGTCTCATGTGTGCATGCGTGTGTGTATGTGCAGGCCTAGGTTTGTGTGTTTGTGCCATATGTTTTTGTGTTTGTAGGACTAGGTTTTGTAGAGCTATATTATTGCATAGGCCTAGATGTGTAGGCCTAGATATGTGGGTCAGTGTATACCTAGGTTTGTAGGCGTGCATGTGTATACCTAGGTTTGTAGGCGTGCATGTGTAGACCTAGGTTTGTAGGCGCGCATGGGTAGGCCTAGGTTTGTAGGCGCGCATGTGTAGGCTTAGGTTATATGCCTGTATGTGTAGGCTTAGGTTTGTAGGCCTGGGTGTGTAGGACTAGGTTTGTAGGCCTGTGTGTGTAGGCCTAGGTTTGTAGGCCTGTATGTGTAGGCCTAGATTTGTAGCCGTGTGTGTGTATGCCTATGTTTGTATGCCTGTATGTGTAGGACTGGATTTGTAGGCGTGTGTGTATAGGCCTAGGTTTGTAGGCGTGTGTGTGTAGGACTAGGTTTGTAGGCGTGCCTGCGTAGGCCTAGGTTTGTATGCCTGTATGTGTAGGACTAGGACTAGGTTTGTAGGCCTGTATGTGTAGGCCTAGGTTTGTAGGTGTGTGTGTGTGTAGGCCTAGGTTTGTAGGCGTGTGTATGTATGCCTGGGTTTGTATGCCTGTATGTGTAGGACTAGGTTTGTAGGAGTGTGTGTGTAGGCCTAGGTTTGTAGGCCTGTATATGTAGGCCTAGGTTTGTATGCGTGCGTGTGTAGGCCTAGGTTTGTAGGCGTGTGTATGTATGCCTGGGTTTGTATGCCTGTATGTGTAGGACTAGGTTTGTATGAGTGTGTGTGTAGGCCTAGGTTTGTAGGCCTGTATATGTAGGCCTAGGTTTGTTGGCGTGGGTGTGTAGGCCTAGGTTTGTAGGCGTGTGTGTGTAGGCCTAGCTTTGTATTCTTGTATGTGTAGGACTAGGTTTGTAGGCGTGTGTATGTATGACTGGGTTTGTATGCCTGTATGTGTAGGCCTAGGTTTGTAGGCGTGTGTGTGTGTGTAGGACTAGGTTTGTAGGCCTGTGTGTGTAGGACTAGGTTTTTAGGCCTGTGTGTGTAGGTCTAGTTTGCATGCCTGTATGTGTATGACTACGTTTGTAGGTGTGCATGCATAGGCCGAGGTTTGTAAGACTAGGTTTGTAGGCCTGTGTGTGTAGGGCTAGGTGTGTAGGCCTGTGTATGTAGGGCTAGGTTTGTAGGCCTGTGTGTGTAGGACTAGGTGTGTAGGCCTGTGTGTGTAGGACTAGTTTTGTAGGCCTGTGTGTGTAGGACTAGGTGTGTAGGCCTGTGTGTGTAGGGCTAGGTTTGTATGCCTGTGTGTGTAGGCCTAGGTTTGTAGGTCTGTGGGTGTAGGCCTAGCTTTGTAGGCGTGCATGTGTAGGCCTAAGTGTGTATGTGTGTGTGTGTGTAGGCCTAACTTTGTATGCCTATATGTGTAGGACTAGGTTTGTAGGCCTGTATGTGTAGGACTAGTTTTGTAGGCCTGTATGTGTAGGCCTAGGTGTGTTGGCGTACGTGTGTATGTACAACAAACAAACAACTACACGACAAGTGCAAAGTGACGTTATTTTATTCACAAGAGACAAAACAAAACTACTGGATACCTATGCCTAGGTTTGAAGGCGTGTGTGTGTTGGTCTATGTTTGTATGCATTTATGTGTAGGACTAGGTTTGTAGGCCTGTGTGTGTAGGACTAAGTTTGTAGGCGTGCATGTGTAGCCCTGGGTTTGTAGGCGTGTGTGTGTAGGCCTATGTTTGTAGGCCTGTATGTGTAGGCCTAAGTTTGTAGGCCTGTATGTGTAGGACTAGATTTGTAGGCGTGTGTGTGTAGGCCTATGTTTGTAGGCCTGTATGTGTAGGCCTAAGTTTGTAGGCCTGTATGTGTAGGACTAGTTTTGTAGCTCGTATGTGTGCAGGTCTAGGTTTGTAGGCATGTATGTGTAGGCCTAGGTTTGTAGACGAGCATGTATAGGACTAGGTTTGTAGGCCTGTGTGTGTAGGCCTAGGTTTGTAGGCCTGTATGACGGTATATAATATGACCTGTTCCTAGGGGAGATGCTTTATATGACGTGCTCAGTTCAAGATAAATTACACAGCATAAACATTAGGCGGAACCAGTTTACAATAATTACATAACAAAGAAAAACGAAAAACTCTCTCTCTCTCTCTCTCTCTCTCTCTCTCTCTCTCTCTCTCTCTCTCTCTCTCTCTCTCTCTCTCTCTCTCTCTCTCTCTCTGCTCCCTCTCCCTCTCTCTCTCTCTCTCTCTCTCTCTCTCTCTCTCTCTCTCTCTCTCTCTCTCTCTCTCTCTCTCTCTCTCAAAAGCTAAAGCATACTACTACTGCTACTACTACTACTACTACTACTACTACTACTACTACTACTACTACTACTACTGCTGCTGCTGCTGCTGTTGCCGCTGCCACTGCTGCTGCTACTGCTACTACTACTACTACTACTACTACTACTACTACTACTACTACTACTACTACTACTACTACTACTACTACTACTACTACTACTACTTTGCATGATGTAATCCCTCTGTATCAGAGAACATTATAAAAGTTTTAGGATGTTAAAATTATAATAGATTTCATACTTTAAAAAGGGAACAAAAGCAAAGAGTAGAAATGAAGAAAAAGAAAGAAACAGAAACTAGCAAAATGAAAAAGAAAAAAAGCAAGAAGGAAAAGGAAAGAATCAATCAAAGAAGACAGAAAAAGGGAAGAAGTTATTAAAAAGAAAGAGAGAAGGAAGAAAAGTAAAGAATAAGAACAGAAAAAACAAAGAAAACAAAACCCAGACAAACCAACGAGAAAAAGTAAAGATAAAACAAGAAAGAAAGAATTGGAAAACAGACAACCAATCATACTGTCCCGTTATTTCAAAAATCCAATGATAATGTCCCGTTAATTCAAACAACCAATCAAATTGTTGAGTTAATTCAAACAACCAGTCAGCAAGTAGCAATGTGGCCTAGCTATCCGTGAATGGTTGGCTGTGACACTGGTAAAGTCTCGAATTTTTAACAATATAGATGAGTCAGATTGCTACATGCTGATTGGTTGATTGAATTAACACAACAGGGTCACGTGACATAATGGCTGCTGGTTAGTCTACCCTTTGTGCTCCGGGATGCTCATACAATTTTTTTTTCCATAGTGGATCACTACTGTATTGAAAGTATAATCATAAAATTTGTTACGTTGTGCTGATTCGTGTGGTGTACGGTATGTGGAACTTTTCTTGTAATTCTTCGTGGAAGTTGTAAATAGGAGAATGATGGTTATCGCTGTGTTTTTTTTAATAACATTTTGCTGCGTCATTTCTTATTGTGACATTGCACGTGAAATGTGTGAACTTTTTGTGCATTCCATTCTTTCTCTGGCCTCCAAATTTCGAAGGCTTGCGGACTGGGTAAACAGGTGTGAACGCTTTACTTCGCTGTTCTACGCTAGCGTTGTTGTTATCGAGGAATTGTTGGTGAGTGCCGATGACAGTGTTTCCTCTGCCTCTTTGTTTGCTTGTTTCACTCGGACCATACAATACAACGAG
>CM065694.1:43376307-43382167 GCA_017654935.2 Phymorhynchus buccinoides
TATAGCCGTACTAATATTAGAAAGAAAAAAAATTCTAACAGAGTAACAAAGTTGTGGAATACTCTTCCTGCAATATTAAAAGAGCACAGAATCTAACACAATTCAAAAACCTCCTTGATAGATGCACCATCATACCAAAACTACAATATGAGCATGACTAAAAGGCAGATGATGATGATTATGATTATGATGATAACAATGATGATGATGATGATGATATAAATCATGATCATAACGATGATAATGATAACAATGATGATGATGATGATGATAACAATGATGACGATGATGATGATGATTTCAGGTCAAAGTGATTGTGGCAATAATCTGGGAGTTACCAGAAGCGGTGTACTTCACAACCATCTTAGGGTGATGATAATAATAATGGTGATGATGGCGATGTCTATGATGATGATGTTGATTATGATGATGATAGCAATCACGACGACGACGATGATGATGATGATGATGATGATGATGATGATTTCAGGTCCAGTTGATGGTGACGATAATCTGGGTGTTGCCAGCAGTGGTGTTCTTCACCCCCCTCATAGTGGCAGTATTGTGTGGACAAACGCAGTGTCCAACCTCTACCATGTGAGGTGAGAGGGTAGTTTCTGTTGGTTGGCTTGGCCACCTGCCACTTTGTCTGTCTGTTTCTCTGCTTGTCTGTCTCTGTCTGTCTGTCTGTCTCTCTGTCTGTCTGTCTGTCTATATATCTGCGTGTGTGTGTGTGTGTCTGTCTATCTGTTTTGTTGTTGTGAATATGTGTGTGTGTGTGTGTGTGCGCGCGCGCACGCACGTGTGTGTGTATTGTTTGTGATGAAAGTCAAGCGAAAAAGCCAGACCATTAAGGACTGAAACATGCAGACAGTTGATAGTTCGGTATGACACATCTCCAAGCCATAATGAATCTACACCAATATTCATTGTCGGCGTTTGTTCTTGCGTGACGCGGCATCAAGTTGGGGCCTGGCTGGCTGGGTCATTCCTTTGCTTTACACAACATCATGTTGGGGCGGATTGACAATGGGTCCTGGCTGCCTGGGTCATTCTCTTGCTTGGTACAGCATCATGATGGGTCCGATCGACAATGGGTTCTGGCTGGCTGGGTCATTCTCTTGATTGACGTGGCATCACATGAGGGCTTGATCAGCGGTGCCTGGCTGGCTGGGTCATTCTTTTGATTGGTACGGCATCATATCATGATCAGGGGACTGATCAGCTGGGGCCTGGCTGGCTGGGTCATTCTCTTGATTGGCACGGCATCATATCATATAGGGGACTGATCAGCTGGGCCTGGCTGGCTGGGTCATTCTCTTGATTATCATATAGGCATCAGGCATTCATTGATGGCATGGCATGGCTGGCTGGTTGCACATTGGCACGTGTGTAAGCTTGTGCTGGTATATGCACGTGTGTGTGTGATTGCACTGTATGTGTGTGCATTATGTGTGAGTGTGTGTGTGTGGCTATTTGTATGTGTGTGTGTGTGACTATTTGTATGTGTGTATCTATGTTTTTGTGGGGAGAGAGGGGTATGTGTGCGTGCTTGTATGTGTGAATGTATATTTGTATGTGTGAGTGAGTATGTATATGTGTATTGGGTATAATTATGTCGGTGTGTGTAGACTTTGTGTGCATAGGATTGTACCTGTCAGTCCTTTGTCAAAGACACAGGGGGAGAAGGGGTGTGGAAGGTAGGGAGGGGGTGCGGTACACACACACACACACACACACACACACACACACACACACACACACACACACACACACACACACACACACACACACACACACAGTGAGACTCAATGCAACGAGATGAGTGACCCACTTTGGAATCTGTGTAGCCCTGAAAAGGGCTGGGATGAAAACGGGTTGTTGTTCCCCCTCTACTCCTTCCTTTCAAGTTTGATGGCGTGAACAAGCAGCATCAAATCTGCGAGCTTCTCCAGCTTAACTGCAGGGGTCTGTTTTCGCTGTCTGACCAGAGGTGGCAGAGTGGATGGTGGCATACTGACAGGTTCCAGAGAATAGCGTCCCTGAGACCTGAGCCAGATGCTGCCATCTGTGACGCCAGCTTTGAGGTGGTGCTTGAGGCGGGCCCTGAGCTGGTGGACGTCCTGGTCCAGCTGGTAGTGGTCCCTGATGTAGCGCAGGATGGCCTGGCTGCTGGAGCCCCTCGGTTCTCTCAGAACCCTGATGGCTCCGTAGACCATGCTGGTGAACGGTACGTTAGTCATGTCGGCTGCGAGGCGGGCTTGGAGGGCTTCAATGTCGGCGATAACGTCCATGTTGCTCTGATCGACAGTCAAACCGCAGATCAAAAATAAAGTGGAATGGGTTTTTTTCCAACAGCCCCTTTTATGCCTTTCCCAGACCCAGTCCGCTACTCTTGTTTCAACCAATCAGATTGCAGGGTGAAAACGATAAAGAATGGGAAAACTGACCGGTTGTGCGCGAGTTCGTTGTTCATGGTTGACTGAGCACAGGAATTAGAGTCAACCAATAGAATTGGCGCGTCCAGTTTTTCCTCCCAGTTGGTCAAGCGCACTGTCGTTGTTCATGGTTGACTGAGCACAGGAATGAGATACAATCAACCAATAGGATTGGCGCGTCTAGCTTTTCCTCCGTGGGGAACAAGCTGTCGTCTATATAAGACAGCAACGGGCCAGCGCAAGTTTTTTTCCTAAAAACCACAAGTAAAAAGTAATGTCCCATATGGCTTCGGCCAGGAGGTCGTAAAGCTAAATTCATCGTAGCGCAAGCTTCATTTGCTTTCGCGACTTTGAAAGGAACGTCTGCTGCGAACATTGCTGTCGAGATGGATTCTGCCCCACATCAGTCTGACGCCAAGCCTCACCAGCCAGAGGTCAAGCCCTGCAACTTCAAGTTTCCGCCAGTTGCCAAGCCCCTCCAGCCAGAGGCCAGGAGTCCCAGTCCTCCCCCCATCAGCCCTCCGCCTGTGGAGGAGAGGGAGGAGGAGGAGGAAGCGCTCCCTCTGCGAACAAGCAACTATTCTACACATACATACACATTCACTTACATAAAATCATTACACATACAAGCTCATTTTCTATATAAAAAAGATACATGGCAACACTTAACACACGCGTTATAATTTTGGCATGTAGTAAAACAAGTGCATTACACAGACAGACAGACAGACACACAGACAGACACACACAATCTTGATAGAAATCAAATCAAAGCGCACACACACGTTAGCATTCAAAGCGCATTCAAACACAAACGCAATACAACCGCGAACACACACAGATAACATAAATATGGAATATAGCAGAAACAGAGCTAATGGCAAAGTGAGAGCAAACGCAAAATGTTTCAAAATTTGCATAATCACACTATTTATACCTTACGCAAATTAGCTCGCGGTTCAGATGCGAACCAATGAAACGACGGTCTCAGAAACGGAGTGTGAGTCAACGCGTCGCAACCATCACCACCCCACCCCACCCCCTCCCTTCACACCCACCCGGCCCTGAGAGACTGTGTGTACTGTTCACGATTTTGAAGTCTGACCAGCCAACGGCCACACCACGTTGAAAACACCGGTTCTCGTCCGATCACCGAAGTTAAGCAACGTCGGGCCTGGTCAGTACTTGGATGGGTGACCGCCTGGGAACACCGGGTGCTGTTGAATTTTTGTAACTTTTTTCTTTACTTTGTTGTTGACCAGACAAGCGGACTACCGCACCACAGATGCTCGCATCTACGCCCTGAACTTTGATGATGCTGACTCCAGCATCACGGCAGGTATCTTCACGACTCGGATTCCGTCCGAAATGTTCCCGCAGCCGACAGCGTTCTCTCTCTCTCTCTCTCTAGTTCCAACGCCAGTTCCATTGACGTATCTGCGATACATGAAGTTGTTCTATCGAAGGTGCAAGAGACACTAGGGTCGCTGGGTGTTTCGGGAGGGGAAAGGAGGGTGGTAATGCTGAAGAAAACCCACTCCTAGTTAATCCCGGCCCTGGCCACCGCTGTGTCAGTGGCGATGGGAGAAGTGGTAAAGAGCTTAGTGAGTGACCTGGAGAAAAGAATTAGCCGACCTCAGCCAGTCCCTTCCAAAAACCGCAAGCTGCAAGCTGCTGTCACCCGCCTTGACTATGAAAACGATAGGCTCCAGCAATACACCCGCAGAGAATCAGTCCGTATTTTTGGGCTTAAAGCAGAAGATGGAGAAACTGCAGAACAGCTGGAAAGCAAGACTATGGCCGTGATGAGAGATGTCGGGGTAGTGGTGACGGAGACAGATATCGCCGCCTGTCACAGGGCGGGCAGGGGAGACAGGGGTCCTCGGGCAGTTCTAGTGAAGTTTGTTTCAAGACGAAAGCGACGAGAACTTATGATGAAGAAAAAGAACCTGAAAGGAAAGAGCAGCTATGAGAAGGTGTTTATAAACGACGACCTCACGCCTCTCCGTTCAAGATTACTGGGGTACGTGAAGAGCCTGCCAGGAGTAGAAAGGGCGTGGACCGTGGACGGCACCATCCAGTACAGAAGGGAATCGATCCCAGGGATCCACCCAGAGGACCGTCCAAGGCCCATCAGCATTGACAGCCCTGACGACCTGTTCCGTCTGGGGCTGACGGAGATCGACTACGAACGGTTGGGCCTGGGCCATCCGGTCTTTGATGGGAGCGACATCGTGGAATAGGGTTCCCCCCGGGGCTCAGACGATGATCTGCATGCACACCTCTGCTCCTCAACGGTAACGTCCAGTATATGCTGTGGGAGGAGGGATGGTTACGAAGGTGAGAGGAGGGATGAAGTCTGTATGGCATTGAATAAAAGTAGAATTGGAAACGAATATAGTGTTTATAATGAGGCCGATGCAACTAGGCATGATCAGAAACCATTTTATGCTGGTGCAAAGAAATGTTATAAAGTGTGTGATCAGAATATTATGCGAGACATTGTGGATGATGGTGACGTTGATAGTAATGATGTGGGACCAAACGTGGGTCTACAGGGAGTGGACGATGATGATGGGGGTTGTGTCAATGTGAATCATGAGGATTTTCCTGACGTAGACCACGATGGTGTGGGTCATGGGGAAGTGAAATTTGAAAAAGTGGACCGTGAGAGAGTAGAGCGAGTAGAGCATGACGATATTGGTCTTAATGCGTGTCTTGCGGAAGTGGATCACAATGTGGGTCATAACGATGAGGTCGGTAATAGTGTGGTCCATGATGATCTCAGACAAAATGCGGGTCATAACTGTATGGGTCATGCGGATGTGGGTCAGGCTGAAGTGGGTCATAATTATGGCATGGTGATGGGGATCATGATGGTAGATATAGATGGAAATGGGTCCTGATATAGTGTAAATGCGTGGGGTGTTTCTGATGGAATTGAATATGCATGTGGTGGGTCATGACGATATGTGGGGGGTCCTGATGATGAGGTGTATGGGTTAATGGTGTGGTCATGATAATGTTGATAGGGTGTTGTGGGTCATTATGAGGGGCATATGGTCGGTGGGTCCATTGATGATGTGGATATGGTGTGTTGGTTATGATGCATGTGGATATGGGGTCTGTGGTCATGATTATGTGTATATGGTTGTGGTATGTCATGATATTGGATATGGGTGTGGTGTGGGTCAATATCATAGATATGGATATGGGTATTGCATTAAAATGATGATATTGGATTATTGGTCCCCTGGTTGGGATGATGGTCATTGTAAATATATGGCGGATGGTGGGGGGTCCGGATGCTGAAGTTGGGTCATAATGGTAATGGTGGGTCAGGGGTGGATGTATATGTTGATGGCAATGGTGGGTTCATTGATGTGGGGGTGGGATGATGGGTATGGGGGGGTCATGATGAT
>CM065694.1:43382667-43395167 GCA_017654935.2 Phymorhynchus buccinoides
ACTGTGTCGTAGGCCCCTTTTATATCGAAAAAGGTGGCCAGGACCTTTTTTCGGCGCGTGAAGGCCCGTCTGACGTGGGAGGTAAGTCTGACTACTTGTTCCATGCAGTTTCTATGTGCACGGAACCCTGCTTGAAAAGTGGGGATAATGTTGTTTTTATCCAAAAAATATTCGAGTCTTTGTTTTACGATACGCTCGTAAATTTTGCCCAAGTGTGGGGTGAGGGAGATGGGGCGGTAACTTTTGGGATCCCTAGCCGGCTTTCCTGGCTTAAGGATCCCAATGACCTGTGCCTCCTTCCAAGCTTGAGGAACAGATCCCCCCTCCCAGCACTTGGAATAGAAATTATGTAAAATTTTGTGAAAAGATTGGGGTAGTTCTTTAATAAGTTTATAGGAGATGATATCTTCTCCTGTTGCTTTACTAGTTTTTTTGATTAAGTTAATGGAGGCAGCAACCTCGGTAAGTTTCAGGGGTGCGTTGATGTAGTGAGAGTTGTCATTTGATTTGGTGATGGGGAATACTTTGTCGTTTAATTTTATCTTTAGTAGGGAGATATTTTGTCTGGCTGGCCTGGGCGAAAGTCTCCGCCAGGGTGTTGGCAGTATCAAAGTTATTTGTGGTTAATTTATTGTTTTTGAGGACTCTGGGCTCCCATACTTTACCTTTAGAATTAATTTTTTTCAGTTTCTTCCAAGCTTTGCTTAAATCTTTGTAATCTAAAATGTCTTCATTATCTTGGAAAAAGTCTCGTTTAGCTTTGTTGATGATATCGTCACAATGCTCCTCGGCTTCTGTCTTAAGAATATGATTGGGGGGGGTAGGGTGTAAATCGAAGCGATTGCAGGCCTTCTTTTTGGCCTGCACTGCCTGCTTGACTCTACCATTCCACCACGGTTTGGCTTTAGGTTTATCAGAGCCAAGCAGGGGGAGTACAGGCACCGACGACGAAAATGGTGTTTCACGTCCTCTCGGTCTGAATCAGACACATATGGGACATTTGTAAATACAAATATGGTGGGAACAATACTGGAGGCAATGCCCGGAGGCAGTACGAAACCAGTAAAGTCCCGATTTTTTATTAATACAGATAGGTGTAGCGGTAACCACGCCTCGGTTAAACCTCATCGGCTATGGCACCACTACAAGTATTTTAGTATTTTTTGATATATCAGTACAGGCACCGACTTGTCACAGGCCTGCAATATAGCTTGTCTAATGTTATTATAATATGGTTCTATCTGTTCGTGTTCGGTATTTTCGATGTTATGTTTATTTAAAAGTGAGCGGAATAAGTGCCAGTTAGCCTTGTCAAAGTTATATTTAGGTTGTTGTTTTTCTGTTGTATTGGTTTGTTCATGCGGTACGTTGAATTCGATTGAAATTGGTTTATGATCGGAAAAAAGTGTATCAGAAAAGGGATACCACTCGTGACTCACTACGAAGTTAGGGGAGACGAGAGATAAATCAATGGCGGTCGGTTTGTGATTCGGACTATCGGGAAATCTAGTGGCTGAGCCATCATTTAAAAGTACAAGATCGGAATTAATAATGTCATGGAAAAGTTTGGTACCTCCAGAATCGGGGCCAGAATTAAAGGCCTCCCAGGCAGGGTGGTGGGCGTTAAAGTCCCCCACCACTACCCAGGAGACAGACTTAGAAAGTGAAGATAGCCAGTCACGAGTGGCATTGGCATTGTAGCCTTTTGGAAAATAGAGGTTGACTAGATTTGTTGTGGTGCCATTGACGGTCAGTTGAATAGTGTTAGAATAAGTTGTGTTGTTGTCGGTGACTATTGGTGAAGTAATTGAAAGGTATTTAGTGTGTTGACTTATATAAGTTGCGGTATACACCCTACCATTTTCGTTACTGACATTAGGGGGATATTGATAGCCGAAAATTTTGGGAAGTTCGGAAAATTTTGTACTTAGGGACTGTAAACATAAAATTTGATATTTGGTCTTATTAGTTTCTAAAAAGTGTATTAAATGGTCAATGGTTCTTGCAATGGAACGACAGTTCCATTGCAAGATACTAAAATTTGGTGCTGCGATTTTAGTGCTTAAAAGGGAGGTTACTACTATAATGATACTATAATTAGAATGGTGGGGTTATATTTTTTGTTGTTGGGCCTTCCGGGAGGACTGTGACGACATCCTACCCTTGCCCTCCTGACTGCTAGAGCCCGGACTTCCGCAGGCCAACTCTGCCAGTCTCATGAGGCTGCTTCCTGGACCCATTTGGATAGTTGAAGGGTCACAGGTGGGGGGCAGGAGGGAAGCTAGTCCCTCCAACAGAATTTTTGGTTTATTTGTGACTCTGGCCCTGGCAAAATGCTTGAGGACTTCAGTCATGAAGACCTCTGCAGGGGATTTCCCGTTGTTTTGTTGGGTAGAGGGGGTGGGAAGGAGAGGACACTGGGGGGGAGGGGGGGGGGGAGGGGGTGCTGGAGACTTGGGGGGTGGAGTGGTGGTAGTCAGATTTGTGTGTTGTTTGAATAATTTATCCATATGTGTGGTAAGTTTGTCCATCATTGTTGCTGTCTGTTTGTTGATTTTTTCGGTTATGAGGTCATTAATGCGTGTATGAGTGTTTTGTTGCGCGGCTTGTTGTTTTGCTTTTGTTGCCTTGTTACGTAGATTTCTTGTGATTGTACTTGAGAGCCTTGTTCTTGTTGAAAGGCGAACTGTGGGGGGCAGTGAGGCGGGGGTGAGGGGGGGGGGAGGGGCTTGGTTGGGGAACGGGGTGGGGATGTTGTTGGGTGTGGGTGGTTGTGTTGTGAGTGCAGGGGTCTTTGCTTGCTGTGTCGATCTTCTTGACACAGCAGAGGCGTAGGTATTTATGGGCACTTGTTGTTGTTGTTGTTGGGGGGGCATGCGCCACGAGGGGTCAACTTCAGGGGGGGGGGAGGGGGGGGCACGATTTTGTTGTTTCTGTTCATCTTCTGCTGTCAGGGCCAATTTGGCCCTGCGTATGGCTTCTGCGTATGTAATGAAGACCTCAGCCCTAATTTTGTTGGCCTTAAGTCTAAGTTGAAATTGGGGGCAGCCATTGTAGGCTGCCGAGTGTGGGCCCCCGCAGTTTATACACTTTGCCGTGTGAGCCACGCAGTCCTTGGCTGCGTGGCCGGGCCCGGCACACTTTGTACATATTTGTTTTGGTGCACGGCATTGATCTTGGTTGTGGCCCAGCCGTGCACACTTTCGACACCTACGTACGGGGGCCACAAAAGGGTGGACTACAAATTCAGTGATAGAGATGTTTGTGAGCTTGGGGAGGATAGGTTTGTTAAACGTAATCTTGACGGCTTTTGATGGAGTGCCGTCTCTATTCCGGAGGCGCATGATGGCCTTGGCGTCAGCAATGTAGGGGAGAAGATCTTGTATGTTTTCACTGAGGGGTATGGGTTTTATTACCCCCTCAGTGGCAGTGGATGGAATGGTGCATTTAATTGGGATTTTGGATACTTCGGTCATTTTGGAGAGGCGTGATTGTTGTTCATGTGTTTGGCAGCCTATGAGCCACCGGCCGCCGGCCAAGGGTCTTTGGCTGAGAATTGTGCCTATGGAGTTTGTCCAGAGTTTCATCTGGGACAAGGGCCCCAGGCCGCTGATGGTAGCGGGGCCTGTGCCCAAGTCCTGAACGATCACGGGGTGTTTAACGAAGGTTGGGGGTGGCTGTGGTTGGGTGTTTGTACGAAAAAATCGTGGGGGTTGTTTTTTGGGAAGTTGTTGTTGTTGTTGTTGTTGTTGTTGTGAGTTTTCGTCGGACATGTAAATTTCTGTCTCAACGTCAGGGGCTGTGTTATCCTGTTTGTTGCTAGCATCACTCAACAAGGAGTCGATGCTGTTGGATTGTCTTACTGGTGATGTTATTTCTATGTCAGCTGCATGCTCTACTTGTTGTGCGTGTGACACTCCGTCAGTGGGGGGGAGGGGGGCGTGGCCCTCTCCCTCCATGATCGCGAGTTCTTCTTTGGTTTTCTTGTTGTTTGGGGAGCTTGGATCGGGGGATCTAGGCTCCGAACCTGACTTTCGTTGTCTTTTGTTAAGTCGTTTTTGGGTGGGAGTGAAGAGGTGAAACACCCCTTCAACTGTGGATCCCTTTGGGGAGTCAGTGAACACTGATTCATTTAATGATGTGTTGGGGCTTGGAGACTGTGGTGTCTCCCTGTCTGTATGGGGAGGGGGGGGGTTACCCCCCCCTTTTTTCTGACTTTCGCTCATTTCACTACTGATCACATTCAATGAAAATGAAAAACAAGGGCAAAAATCATAAAGGAGAAAAAATGTTTTGTTAGATAAAAATATATATCAACAAAGAGGTACAAGGGTGCCAACCCGGAACAAGAGGAACTACACTTAATCTAAGTCTAAGTAAGGCTGTTATGAAAGATGAGGCCTAAGAGTGAACTTAGGACTCGGTCTGAACCGAGATTTCTATTTACTCACATGAGTCTTAATAATACAGGAGGCGAGAGCCCAGGATCGAGGAGGAGCCTCGCGAATTGTGGGCGTGGCGTTGTTGTGGTGCCGTTCGCTCGTTCAGTAGTGGTGGCACCTTTGGATTTGAGGCGAAGTGAGGTGGGCGCAGATAGGCCGAAGCCTAGTGGTAGCTGCGTGGAGTGTAGTTGTCCTCCCCTTTAGTGGGGTGTAGAGAGGTAGGCTTGTCCGTTTTCTTCTTCTGCAGTCCGTGCAGTCCGTTCGTGTGTAGTAAAACTCAGGTCGCTTTTCTTTCGTCGCTCCCCTTTAGTTAGGTGCGTTCGCTTCGGCGGCTAGGCAGTGGCTGGCTTCTGAATCTGAGGCTGGCTGAAATGTTTCAAAATGTGCATAATCACACTATTTATCCCTTTTACAAATTAGCTCGCGGTTCAAATGCGAACCAATCAAACGACGGTCTCAGAAGCGTCGCAAACATCACCACCCTACCCCCTACCCTCACACCCACCCGGCCCTGGGAGATTTTGTGTATTGTTCCCGATTTTGAAGTCTGACCAGCCAACGGCCATACCACATTGAAAACACCGGTGCTCGTCCGATCACCGAAGTTAAGCAACGTCGGGCCTGGTCAGTACTTGGATGGGTGACCGCCTGGGACGACCGGGTGCTATTGATTTTTTAAAACTTTTTTTCACTTTGTTGTTGCCTTGTTTTAAAACATTTTCAAGAAGTACTTTAGTCATTACTTAATGTCTTCCAATTCTGCTTCTTTTAGTTTAAAAAACCCCGATCCCAGGCTGTTCCTAACCGTTCCCAACCGGGAGTCCGTGGTGAGAGGGTCGACTATGCTGACTCTCTCATCATGTGATGATTCCGAGGCAAAAGTGGCAGCTTGCCTTCGACGTCCTACTGGGTGGCAGCCGGTGGGAAGGGCGACACAGGATCTTCTCCCTCACCAGATAAGAGACGAGGAACTTGCAGACCGACACGACGACATGCAGCGACATGGATCATCTCTGCTGATTTGACTTTGTCAATGATCCGCCGGATCATGGAGGGAGCTGGAGACCTTTGTTCCATACTTTGTCGAAGGCTCGGCTTAGATCAAAGAAGACAGCAAGCAGCTTGTGTTTTTCCTGGAACGAGTTCTCAATCTCTTGCGTGATGTAGGCTAGTTGGTCCTCTGTACTCCGGTGTTGTCGGTACCCTGTCTGAATTGGGCCGAGCACATCTCTGGACTCGAGAAACCAGGAGAGGCGGCATGTGATGATTCGCTCCATGAGTTTTCCAATGCAGCTGAGCAAGCTGATGGGACGGTAGTTTCCAGGGCTGGTCTTATCCTTCCCCTTCTTCAAGATGGGAGTGATGTGCGCTTCCTTCCAGATCTCTGGACCAATTCCTGCTTGCCAGCTGCGGTTGACAATCTCCAGGAGTGTCTTCTTGGCAATTAGGCCCAGGTGTTTTAGCATATCATTGCTGACTCCATCAGGTCCAGGGGCTTTCTTGGCTTTTAGCTTCCTGATTGCTGCCTCCAGTTCTCCCAGTTTTAGGCTGTCATTCATGCAAGGCTCCGGCTGGTCTTGTGCTGGCTGGCTCTTGATTTCCTCCTTGGTTCTTCTCATCTTTTCTTGAGGTATGGTCAGAGTGCTCTCCTTCTTGTAGAACTCTGCAAACTCGTTTGCAGCATTTTCCTCGGTCAGCAGCTGGTTGTTGACTTTCAGCACTGTCTTGCTGTGAGATGGCGCCTCGTTATTCAGAGTCTTTACCAGGTTCCACAGCTGCTTTGAGTCTCTCTCCATGTTTAAGGAGGAGGTTTTCTCATGCCAGCTTCTTCTTGTCTGCTGTAGTTTCTCACTCACAAACTCTGCCTGCGCCTTGTTATGTTCTGCCACATTCTCATCGGTTGGATTTCCCTCCATTCTATCTCTGGCCTGGTTGAGAGTTTCTTGTAGTCTTGCGAGTTCAGGAGACCATGATGGGTCGTAGTTCTTTCTTCTTCCTCTGGGAATGGACTTTTTTTGCTGCTCGGAGGATCGCGTTGTTGAACTCATCGGCGTTCTGGTTCATGTTAGTCCCAGAGAGAACAAGCTGTGTTTCCATGATTGAAAAATACAACACATTTGCAAATTGTGCTACAAGAAGTGCACAATCAGCCGTAAACACACACACAAGCACACACACACACACACACACACACACACACACACACACACACACACACACACACACACACACACACACGCCACACACGCTCACACGCCCACACGCGCACACGCGCACACGCACGCACACACACACGCACGCACACACACACGCACGCACACACGCACGCACGCACACACGCACGCACACGCACGCACGCACACACACACACACACACACACACACACACACACACACACACACACACACACACACACACACACACACACACACACACACACACACAACGTTCCAACAGCATATAAATTTCGGGGTGGCATTCTGTGCTGATTGTTGTCTTGCAGAAGGCAGACCTGATCCACGCCATGGGCAAGCTGCTTCTGGTGGCCGCTCTGCTGGCAGGGGCTATGGCAGAGATGATCCCTAGGGATAACGAGGAGAATAACGAGGATGTCGGAAAGCAGATCGAGGAACGAGGCTCTGAGACAAATAACATTATTTTTTATTGGAGAGAGAGAGAGAGAGAGAGAGAGAGAGAGAGAGAGAGAGAGGAGTCAGGAGAGAGGAGATGGAGTGAGACAAAAAAACAACAAATTGACATTATATTATTAAGAGAGATAAAAACAGCCACTTTTCTTACAATAGAGAGAGAGAATAAGTTCTCTTCGAAGAGAGAGAGAGTGAGTCAATTTTAAACGAATATCAATACGAATGTTTATTCAGTATAGGCCAATAGAAGGGGTTAGGAGAAGCAGGAATTGGTCCAGAGATCTGGAAGGAAGCGCACATCACTCCCATCGTGAAGGGGTAACAAATTTTATGTGTGAAAATCAAAACTTCAAAATCCCAAACTAGAATTTAAGGTCAAGATGCAATACATGTAATGTTTTACCATTGTTATAGATAGTCAAGACATCATTGCTAAGCTACAGTACACCCCGCTTATAGTAACATCCAGGGGACCAAGAAAAATGATTGTCCAAATTTACTATAACAGGGTTTTTTCTTATAAACGATGTTCAGATAATATAGTAAAGTTTTGATGATATTGTTTTTATCTTATCCGAGGACGTGTTTATTCAGTATTTTCAAAGTCTGGAAAAGCTAACGTAAAATATGTGTGAATACTTCAAAATCCCAAAAGAATTTAAGGTCAAGAGAGAGAGATAGAGAGAGAGAGGGGACCAAGGAGAGAGATGTTCAGATAATATAGAGTTTTGATGAGAGAGAGAGCTAACGAGAGAGAGAGAGAGAGAGAGAGAGAGAGAGAGAGAGAGAGAGAGAGAGAGAGAGAGAGAGAGAGGCTTTCTGAATATAGTTCATGACAGATCGTGAAGTATGTTTCCTGGTTTGCTTTCAGGCTGCAAAAGCCAAGCCTGCAAGTTCCGTTCTTGGCGCCACGAGATCAAGTGCTGCAATGGCTTCAAATGCAAGGATTATAAGCTTTTGGACGGAGTTCGTACTTGTCAATATTAGTGAAAAGTTCTCCGTCGAACATGTTCACTTGAACAGAAGCAAGGCATCGAAGAGAAAGTAACTTAGACACGTTTTGTGTTGTTTTCTTTTTCTCTCTTGACCAATAAATCAGTAGTGAACTGAGGAAGTGTTTTGAGTTGGCGTTCAGAAGCTGTGTGTGTGTGAGAGTGTGAGTGACTGCATGAATGGAGGATGCATAGATGCACAGACGTACACGCTTACACACATATACAGACAGACATATACATATACGGACACACATATACAGACAGACAGACAGACACACACACACACTCACACACACACACACACACACACACACACACACACACACACACACACACACACACTCACGCAAGCACACACGCAGGCACGCACACAGGGACACACACAGGCATACACACACACATACACACACACACATTGGGGAGTTATGTGTGTATGCATGTGTTTACGTGTCTGTCTATCTGTCTGTCTCTCTCTCCATCTCTTTCTCTCTCCGTCTCTCTCTCTCTGTCTCTCTCTCTCTCTCTCTCTCTCTCCCCCCTCTCTCTCTCTCTCTCTCTCTCTCCCCCCCCTCTCTCTCTCTCTCTCTCTCTCTCTCTCTCTCTCTCTCTCTCTCTCTCTCTCTCTCTCTCTCTCTCTCTCTCTCTCTCTCTCTCTCTCATATCCATGTCCGCTCAGTCCATCTGTGTAGTCATCACTTTCAAACTATGTAGAACTAACGCCAGATGTCTTAAGACCCTTTAGTTAAGAGAGTGGGCATGTATCATGGGTAAAGCATCTTCATTATAAACAAATTCAGCATCTCCACTATGATCATGCCAAGAGAGTGGGTGTGTAACCTGGGCCAATCGTCTCCACTATAAACATGTAAAAATGCCTCCCAAAGTGAGTTCCAAGTGTGCCAAGAAGGCGGGCGATTTTTTTTTCGGACTAGATTTTTGCATTCAAGGGACGTCACTCCCAGGTTTTTTGGTGGCGACCTCTTGGTTGCATGACGCAGGCGCGGCTGTGTGTGTCACTGTGTGCGTGCAGACCTAGGTGTATGTGTGCGTCTCTGTGTGTGTGTTTCACTGTATGTGTTGTCTCATGTGTGCATGCGTGTGTGTATGTGCAGGCCTAGGTTTGTGTGTTTGTGCCATATGTTTTTGTGTTTGTAGGACTAGGTTTTGTAGAGCTATATTATTGCATAGGCCTAGATGTGTAGGCCTAGATATGTAGGTCAGTGTATACCTAGGTTTGTAGGCGTGCATGTGTATACCTAGGTTTGTAGGCGTGCATGTGTAGACCTAGGTTTGTAGGCGCGCATGGGTAGGCCTAGGTTTGTAGGCGCGCATGTGTAGGCTTAGGTTATATGCCTGTATGTGTAGGCTTAGGTTTGTAGGCCTGTGTGTGTAGGACTAGGTTTGTAGGCCTGTGTGTGTAGGCCTAGGTTTGTAGGCCTGTATGTGTAGGCCTAGATTTGTAGCCGTGTGTGTGTATGCCTATGTTTGTATGCCTGTATGTGTAGGACTGGGTTTGTAGGCGTGTGTGTATAGGCCTAGGTTTGTAGGCGTGTGTGTGTAGGACTAGGTTTGTAGGTGTGCCTGTGTAGGCCTAGGTTTGTATGCCTGTATGTGTAGGACTAGGACTAGGTTTGTAGGCCTGTATGTGTAGGCCTAGGTTTGTAGGCGTGCATGTGTAGGCCTAGGTTTGTAGGCGTGTGTGTGTATGCCTGGGTTTGTATGCCTGTATGTGTAGGACTAGGTTTGTAGGAGTGTGTGTGTAGGCCTAGGTTTGTAGGCCTGTATATGTAGGCCTAGGTTTGTATGCGTGCGTGTGTAGGCCTAGGTTTGTAGGCGTGTGTATGTATGCCTGGGTTTGTATGCCTGTATGTGTAGGACTAGGTTTGTATGAGTGTGTGTGTAGGCCTAGGTTTGTAGGCCTGTATGTGTAGGCCTAGGTTTGTAGGCGTGGGTGTGTAGGCCTAGGTTTGTAGGCGTGTGTGTGTAGGCCTAGCTTTGTATTCTTGTATGTGTAGGACTAGGTTTGTAGGCGTGTGTATGTATGACTAGGTTTGTATGCCTGTATGTGTAGGCCTAGGTTTGTAGGCGTGTGTGTGTGTGTAGGACTAGGTTTGTAGGCCTGTGTGTGTGTGTAGGACTAGGTTTTTAGGCCTGTGTGTGTAGGACTAGGTTTGTAGGCATGTGTGTAGGCCTGTGTGTGTATGCCTGTATGTGTTGTAGTTTGTAGGTGTGCATGCATAGGCCGAGGTTTGTAAGACTAGGTTTGTAGGCCTGTGTGTGTAGGGCTAGGTGTGTAGGCCTGTGTATGTAGGGCTAGGTTTGTAGGCCTGTGTGTGTAGGTCTAGGTGTGTAGGCCTGTGTGTGTAGGGCTAGTTTTGTAGGCCTGTGTGTGTAGGACTAGGTGTGTAGGCCTGTGTGTGTAGGGCTAGGTTTGTATGCCTGTGTGTGTAGGCCTAGGTTTGTAGGTCTGTGGGTGTAGGCCTAGCTTTGTAGGCGTGCATGTGTAGGCCTAAGTGTGTATGTGTGTGTGTGTGTAGGCCTAACTTTGTATGCCTATATGTGTAGGACTAGGTTTGTAGGCCTGTATGTGTAGGACTAGTTTTGTAGGCCTGTATGTGTAGGCCTAGGTGTGTTGGCGTACGTGTGTATGTACAACAAACAAACAACTACACGACAAGTGCAAAGTGACGTTATTTTATTCACAAGAGACAAAACAAAACTACTGGATACCTATGCCTAGGTTTGAAGGCGTGTGTGTGTTGGTCTATGTTTGTATGCATTTATGTGTAGGACTAGGTTTGTAGGCCTGTGTGTGTAGGACTAAGTTTGTAGGCGTGCATGTGTAGCCCTGGGTTTGTAGGCGTGTGTGTGTAGGCCTATGTTTGTAGGCCTGTATGTGTAGGCCTAAGTTTGTAGGCCTGTATGTGTATGACTAGATTTGTAGGCGTGTGTGTGTAGGCCTATGTTTGTAGGCCTGTATGTGTAGGCCTAAGTTTGTAGGCCTGTATGTGTAGGACTAGTTTTGTAGCTCGTATGTGTGCAGGTCTAGGTTTGTAGGCATGTATGTGTAGGCCTAGGTTTGTAGACGAGCATGTATAGGACTAGGTTTGTAGGCCTGTGTGTGTAGGCCTAGGTTTGTAGGCCTGTATGACGGTATATAATATGACCTGTTCCTAGGGGAGATGCTTTATATGACGTGCTCAGTTCAAGATAAATTACACAGCATAAACATTAGGCGGAACCAGTTTACAATAATTACATAACAAAGAAAAACGAAAAACTCTCTCTCTCTCTCTCTCTCTCTCTCTCTCTCTCTCTCTCTCTCTCTCTCTCTCTCTCTCTCTCTCTCTCTCTCTCTCTCTCTCTCTCTCTCTCTCTCTCTCTCTCTCTCTCTCTCTCTCTCCAAAAAGCTAAAGCATACTACTACTGCTACTACTACTACTACTACTACTACTACTACTACTACTACTACTACTACTACTACTACTACTGCTGCTGCTGCTGCTGCTGCTGCTGCTGCTGCTGCTGCTACTACTACTACTACTACTACTACTACTACTACTACTACTACTACTACTACTACTACTACTACTACTACTACTACTACTACTACTACTACTACTTTGCATGATGTAATCCCTCTGTATCAGAGAACATTATAAAAGTTTTAGGATGTTAAAATTATAATAGATTTCATACTTTAAAAAGGGAACAAAAGCAAAGAGTAGAAATGAAGAAAAAGAAAGAAACAGAAACTAGCAAAATGAAAAAGAAAAAAAGCAAGAAGGAAAAGGAAAGAATCAATCAAAGAAGACAGAAAAAGGGAAGAAGTTATTAAAAAGAAAGAGAGAAGGAAGAAAAGTAAAGAATAAGAACAGAAAAAACAAAGAAAACAAAACCCAGACAAACCAACGAGAAAAAGTAAAGATAAAACAAGAAAGAAAGAATTGGAAAACAGACAACCAATCATACTGTCCCGTTATTTCAAAAATCCAATGATAATGTCCCGTTAATTCAAACAACCAATCAAATTGTTGAGTTAATTCAAACAACCAGTCAGCAAGTAGCAATGTGGCCTAGCTATCCGTGAATGGTTGGCTGTGACACTGGTAAAGTCTCGAATTTTTAACAATATAGATGAGTCAGATTGCTACATGCTGATTGGTTGATTGAATTAACACAACAGGGTCACGTGACATAATGGCTGCTGGTTAGTCTACCCTTTGTGCTCCGGGATGCTCATACAATTTTTTTTTCCATAGTGGATCACTACTGTATTGAAAGTATAATCATAAAATTTGTTACGTTGTGCTGATTCGTGTGGTGTACGGTATGTGGAACTTTTCTTGTAATTCTTCGTGGAAGTTGTAAATAGGAGAATGATGGTTATCGCTGTGTTTTTTTTAATAACATT
>CM065694.1:43400167-43412667 GCA_017654935.2 Phymorhynchus buccinoides
TGCCCAGGAGGTGGCTGGAGCACCGCTCTTCATCCTATGGGGGGTGGCTTTCAGTGTAGCGCCACTCACTGTTGGACAAGGAGCCGATACACCTAGACACCCTTGACTGGGTGCAAATCCTTTTTCGGGATGCACACCCTTAATTGGTGGGGTGTACACCCTTAACACTGAGACATGTCTTCCGCTCGGCGACTGTTAAGCCCCACGTGGCACATTTTGTGCTACGATCTTTGTTCCAGCTAACAACTGACTCAAGAACCCGTAACAGTGATCTAAACATACTAACCCAGTATAGCCGAACTAATATTAGAAAGAAAAAAAATTCTAACAGAGTAACAAAGTTTTGGAATACTCTTCCTGCACATATTAAACGAGCACAGAATCTAACACAATTCAAAAACCTCCTTGATAGATGCACCATCATACCAAAACTACAATATGAGCATGACTAAAAGGCAGATGATGATGATTATGATTATGATGATAACAATGATGATGATGATGATGATATAAATCATGATCATAACGATGATAATGATAACAATGATGATGATGATGATGATGATAACAATGATGACGATGATGATGATGATTTCAGGTCAAAGTGATTGTGGCAATAATCTGGGAGTTACCAGAAGCGGTGTACTTCACAACCATCTTAGGGTGATGATAATAATAATGGTGATGATGGCGATGTCTATGATGATGATGTTGATTATGATGATGATAGCAATCACGACGATGATGATGATGACGATGATGATGATGATGATGATTTCAGGTCCAGTTGATGGTGACGATAATCTGGGTGTTGCCAGCAGTGGTGTTCTTCACCCCCCTCATAGTGGCAGTATTGTGTGGACAAACGCAGTGTCCAACCTCTACCATGTGAGGTGAGAGGGTGGTTTCTGT
Source organism: Phymorhynchus buccinoides (assembly GCA_017654935.2). Classification (NCBI taxonomy): domain Eukaryota; kingdom Metazoa; phylum Mollusca; class Gastropoda; order Neogastropoda; family Raphitomidae; genus Phymorhynchus; species Phymorhynchus buccinoides. Next base: position 43,401,080 of record CM065694.1, read on the forward strand.
TGGTTGGCTTGGCCACCTGCCACTTTGTCTGTCTGTTTCTCTGCTTGTCTGTCTCTGTCTGTCTGTCTGTCTCTCTGTCTGTCTGTCTCTCTCTCTGTATGTCTGTCTGTCTGTCTCTGTGTCTGTGTGTGTGTGTGTGTCTGTATCTGTTTTGTTGTTGTGAATATGTGTGTGTGTGTGTGTGTGCGCGCGCGCACGCACGTGTGTGTGTATTGTTTGTGATGAAAGTCAAGCGAAAAAGCCAGACCATTAAGGACTGAAACATGCAGACAGTTGATAGTTCGGTATGACACATCTCCAAGCCATAATGAATCTACACCAATATTCATTGTCGGCGTTTGTTCTTGCGTGACGCGGCATCAGGTTGGGGCCTGGCTGGCTGGGTCATTCTTTTGCTTTACACAACATCATGTTGGGGCGGATTGACAATGGGTCCTGGCTGCCTGGGTCATTCTCTTGCTTGGTACAGCATCATGATGGGTCCGATCGACAATGGGTTCTGGCTGGCTGGGTCATTCTCTTGATTGACGTGGCATCACATGAGGGCTTGATCAGCGGTGCCTGGCTGGCTGGGTCATTCTTTTGATTGGTACGGCATCATATGTGGGCCTGATAAGTGGGGCCTTGCTGGCTTGGTCATTCTTTTGATTGGCGCGGCATCATATAGGGGACTGATCAGCGGGGCCTGGCTGGCTGGGTCATTCTCTTGATTGGTACGGCATCATATCATATAGGGGACTGATCAGCTGGGCCTGGCTGGCTGGGTCATTCTATTGATTTGCATGGCATCATATGGCTGGCTGGGGTTGCACATTGGCACGTGTGTAAGCTTGTGCTGGTATATGCACGTGTGTGTGTGATTGCACTGTATGTGTGTGTGTGTTGTGTGTGTGTGTGTGTGTGTGTGTGTGTGTGTATTTGTGTGTGTGTGTGTGTGTGACTATTTGTATGTGTGTATGTATGTTTTTGTGGGGAGAGAGGGGTATGTGTGCGTGCTTGTATGTGTGAATGTATATTTGTATGTGTGAGTGAGTATGTATATGTGTATTGGGTATAATTATGTCGGTGTGTGTAGACTTTGTGTGCATAGGATTGTACCTGTCAGTCCTTTGTCAAAGACACAGGGGGAGAAGGGGTGGGGAAGGTAGGGAGGGGGGGGTGACACACACACACACACACACACACACACACACACACACACACACACACACACACACACACACACACACACACACACACACACACACACACACACAGAGAGAGAGAGAGACTCAATGCAACGAGATGAGTGACCCACTTTGGAATCTGTGTAGCCCTGAAAAGGGCTGGGATGAAAACGGGTTGTTGTTCCCCCTCTACTCTTTCCTTTCAAGTTTGATGGCGTGAACAAGCATCATCAAATCTGCGAGCTTCTCCAGCTTAACTGCAGGGGTCTGTTTTCGCTGTCTGACCAGAGGTGGCAGAGTGGATGGTGGCATACTGACAGGTTCCAGAGAATAGCGTCCATGAGACCTGAGCCAGATGCTGCCATCTGTGACGCCAGCTTTGAGGTGGTGCTTGAGGCGGGCCCTGAGCTGGTGGACGTCCTGGTCCAGCTGGTAGTGGTCCATGATGTAGCGCAGGATGGCCTGGCTGCTGGAGCCCCTCGGTTCTCTCAGAGCCCTGATGGCTCCGTAGACCATGCTGGTGAACGGTACGTTAGTCATGTCGGCTGCGAGGCGGGCTTGGAGGGCTTCAATGTCGGCGATAACGTCCATGTTGCTCTGATCGACAGTCAAACCGCAGATCAAAAATAAAGTGGAATGGGTTTTTTTCCAACAGCCCCTTTTATGCCTTTCCCAGACCCAGTCCGCTACTCTTGTTTCAACCAATCAGATTGCAGGGTGAAAACGATAAAGAATGGGAAAACTGACCGGTTGTGCGCGAGTTCGTTGTTCATGGTTGACTGAGCACAGGAATTAGAGTCAACCAATAGAATTGGCGCGTCCAGTTTTTCCTCCCAGTTGGTCAAGCGCACTGTCGTTGTTCATGGTTGACTGAGCACAGGAATGAGATACAATCAACCAATAGGATTGGCGCGTCTAGCTTTTCCTCCCTGCGCAACAAGCTGTCGTCTATATAAGACAGCAAGGGGCCAGCGCAAGTTTTTTTCCTAAAAACCACAAGTAAAAAGTAATGTCCCATATAGCTTCGGCCAGGAGGACGTAAAGCTAAATTCATCGTAGCGCAAGCTTCATTTGCTTTCGCGACTTTGAAAGGAACGTCTGCTGCGAACATTGCTGTCGAGATGGATTCTGCCCCACATCAGTCTGACGCCAAGCCTCACCAGCCAGAGGTCAAGCCCTGCAACTTCAAGTTTCCGCCAGTTGCCAAGCCCCTCCAGCCAGAGGCCAGGAGTCCCAGTCCTCCCCCCATCAGCCCTCCGCCTGTGGAGGAGAGGGAGGAGGAGGAGGAAGCGCTCCCTCTGCGAACAAGCAACTATTCTACACATACATACACATTCACTTACATAAAATCATTACACATACAAGCTCATTTTCTATATAAAAAAGATACATGGCAACACTTAACACACGCGTTATAATTTTGGCATGTAGTAAAACAAGTGCATTACACAGACAGACACAGACAGACAGACAGACACACACGACACACAATCTTGATAGAAATCAAATCAAAGCGCACACAGGCGTTAGCATTCAAAGCGCATTCAAACACAAACGCAATACACCGCGAACACACACAGATAACATAAATATGGAATATAGCAGAAACAGAGCTAATGGCAAAGTGAGAGCAAACGCAAAATGTTTCAAAATTTGCATAATCACACTATTTATACCTTACGCAAATTAGCTCGCGGTTCAGATGCGAACCAATGAAACGACGGTCTCAGAAACGGAGTGTGAGTCAACGCGTCGCAACCATCACCACCCCACCCCACCCCCTCCCTTCACACCCACCCGGCCCTGAGAGACTGTGTGTACTGTTCACGATTTTGAAGTCTGACCAGCCAACGGCCACACCACGTTGAAAACACCGGTTCTCGTCCGATCACCGAAGTTAAGCAACGTCGGGCCTGGTCAGTACTTGGATGGGTGACCGCCTGGGAACACCGGGTGCTGTTGAATTTTTGTAACTTTTTTCTTTACTTTGTTGTTGACCAGACAAGCGGACTACCGCACCACAGATGCTCGCATCTACGCCCTGAACTTTGATCACGGCAGGTATCTTCACGACTCGGATTCCGTCCGAAATGTTCCCGCAGCCGACAGCGTTCTCTCTCTCTCTCTCTCTAGTTCCAACGCCAGTTCCATTGACGTATCTGCGATACATGAAGTTGTTCTATCGAAGGTGCAAGAGACACTAGGGTCGCTGGGGGTTTCGGGAGGGGAAAGGAGGGTGGTAATGCTGAAGAAAACCCACTCCTAGTTAATCCCGGCCCTGGCCACCGCTGTGTCAGTGGCGATGGGAGAAGTGGTAAAGAGCTTAGTGAGTGACCTGGAGAAAAGAATTAGCCGACCTCAGCCAGTCCCTTCCAAAAACCGCAAGCTGCAAGCTGCTGTCACCCGCCTTGACTATGAAAACGATAGGCTCCAGCAATACACCCGCAGAGAATCAGTCCGTATTTTCGGGCTTAAAGCAGAAGATGGAGAAACTGCAGAACAGCTGGAAAGCAAGACTATGGCCGTGATGAGAGATGTCGGGGTAGTGGTGACGGAGACAGATATCGCCGCCTGTCACAGGGCGGGCAGGGGAGACAGGGGTCCTCGGGCAGTTCTAGTGAAGTTTGTTTCAAGACGAAAGCGACGAGAACTTATGATGAAGAAAAAGAACCTGAAAGGAAAGAGCAGCTATGAGAAGGTGTTTATAAACGACGACCTCACGCCTCTCCGTTCAAGATTACTGGGGTACGTGAAGAGCCTGCCAGGAGTAGAAAGGGCGTGGACCGTGGACGGCACCATCCAGTACAGAAGGGAATCGATCCCAGGGCTCCACCCAGAGGACCGTCCAAGGCCCATCAGCATTGACAGCCCTGACGACCTGTTCCGTCTGGGGCTGACGGAGATCGACTACGAACGGTTGGGCCTGGGCCATCCGGTCTTTGATGGGAGCGACATCGTGGAATAGGGTTCCCCCCGGGGCTCAGACGATGATCTGCATGCACACCTCTGCTCCTCAACGGTAACGTCCAGTATATGCTGTGGGAGGAGGGATGGTTACGAAGGTGAGAGGAGGGATGAAGTCTGTATGGCATTGAATAAAAGTAGAATTGGAAACGAATATAGTGTTTATAATGAGGCCGATGCAACTAGGCATGATCAGAAACCATTTTATGCTGGTGCAAAGAAATGTTATAAAGTGTGTGATCAGAATATTATGCGAGACATTGTGGATGATGGTGACGTTGATAGTAATGATGTGGGACCAAACGTGGGTCTACAGGGAGTGGACGATGATGATGGGGGTTGTGTCAATGTGAATCATGAGGATTTTCCTGACGTAGACCACGATGGTGTGGGTCATGGGGAAGTGAAATTTGAAAAAGTGGACCGTGAGAGAGTAGAGCGAGTAGAGCATGACGATATTGGTCTTAATGCGTGTCTTGCGGAAGTGGATCACAATGTGGGTCATAACGATGAGGTCGGTAATAGTGTGGTCCATGATGATCTCAGACAAAATGCGGGTCATAACTGTATGGGTCATGCGGATGTGGGTCAGGCTGAAGTGGGTCATAATGTATGGTATGGCATGGTGTGGGGGTCATGATGATGTGGATATGGGTGTGGTGGGTCATGATGATGTGGATATGGGTGTGGTGGGTCATGATGATGATGTGGGTGTGGTGGGTCATGATGATGTGGATATTGGTGTGGTGGGTCATGATGATGTGGATATGGGTGTGGTGGGTCATGATGATGTGGATATGGGTGTGGTGGGTCATGATGATGTGGATATGGGTGTGGTGGGTCATGATGATGTGGATATGGGTGTGGTGGGTCATGATGATGTGGATATGGGTGTGGTGTGTCATGATGATGTGGATATGGGTGTGGTGGGTCATGATGATGTGGATATGGGTGTGGTGGGTCATGATTATGTGGATATGGGTGTGGTGGGTCATGGTGATGTGGATATGGGTGTGGTGGGTCATGGTGATGTGGATATGGGTGTGGTGGGTCATGATGATGTGGATATGGGTGTGATGGGTCATGATGATGTGGATATGGGTGTGGTGGGTCATGATGATGTGGATATGGGTGTGGTGGGTCATGATGATGTGGATATGGGTGTGGTGGGTCATGATGATGTGGATATGGGTGTGATGGGTCATGATGATGATGGTCGTGATGAGAGATATGATAATGTGTGTCATAGTAAAATGGGTTATGCTGATGCGAGTCATGATGACATGGGTCATAATGTGGGCCGTGATGTTTGTCATAGTATGGGCCGTAGTCATGTGAGTCTTGATGTTGCTCCAAATGAGGGTAATAGTGTTGATGTTAATAATGTTAGACATGATGAGAATGGTCACATTGAAGGTCATGATGATGTTAGCCATAATGTGACACATGAGGATGATAGTAATATTGTGGGTCATGTTAATGTCGGTCACAATGTGGGTCATGATGATGTTGGGTGCAATGTGGGTCATGATGATGTTGGGTGGAATGTGGGTCATGATAATGTTGATAAAGTGGGTCATGATGCTGCTAATAATGTGGGTCATGATGCGGGTCATTATGATGTTGGTTGTAATGTGGGTCATGTTGATGTTGGGTGGAATGTGGGTCATGATGTTGATAATGTGGGTCATGATGATGTTGGGTGGAATGTGGGTCATGATGTTGATAATGTGGGTCATGATGTTGATAATGTGGGTCATGATGTTGATAAGGTGGATCATGATGTTGATAAGGTGGGTCATGATGTTGATAAGGTGGATCATGATGTTGATAAGGTGGATCATGATGTTGATAAGGTGGATCATGATGTTGATAAGGTGGATCATGATGTTGATAAGGTGGGTCATGATGTTGATAAGGTGTCATGATGTTGATAAGGTGGATCATGATGTTGATAATGTGGGTCATGATGTTGATAAGGTGTCATGATGTTGATAAGGTGGATCATGATGTTGATAAGGTGGATCATGATGTTGATAAGGTGGATCATGATGTTGATAAGGTGGATCATGATGTTGATAAGGTGGATCATGATGTTGATAAGGTGGATCATGATGTTGATAATCATGATGTGGGTCATGATGTTGATAAGGTGGATCATGATAAGGTGGATCATGATGTTGATAAGGTGGGTCATGATGTTGATAAGGTGGATCATGATGTTGATAAGGTGGATCATGATGTTGATAAGGTGGATCATGATGTTGATAAGGTGGATCATGATGTTGATAAGGTGGGTCATGATGTTGATAAGGTGGATCATGATGTTGATAAGGTGGATCATGATGTTGATAAGGTGGATCATGATGTTGATAAGGTGGGTCATGATGTTGATAAGGTGGATCATGATGTTGATAAGGTGGTGATGTTGATCATGATGTTGATAAGGTGGGTCATGATGTTGATAAGGTGGATCATGATGTTGATAAGGTGGGTCATGATGTTGATAAGGTGGATCATGATGTTGATAAGGTGGATCATGATGTTGTTAAGGTGGATCATGATGTTGATAAGGTGGATCATGATGTTGATAAGGTGGATCATGATGATGTTGGGTGGAATGTGGGTCATGATGATGATGATAAGGTGGATCATGATGATGATAAGGTGAGTCATGATGATGATAAGGTGAGTCATGATGATGATAAGGTGATATGATGTGATAAGGTGGATCATGATGTTGATAATGTGGGTCATGATGTTGATAAGGTGGATCATGATGATGTTGGGTGGAATGTGGGTCATGATGATAAGTTGGTCATGATGTTGATAATGTGGGTCATGATGATGTCATGATGTTGATAAGGTGGATCATGATGAAGTTGGGTGGAAATGATGTGGATAATGTGGGTCATGATGTTGATAATGTGGGTCGTGATGTTGATAATGTGGGTCATGATGTTGATAATGTGGGTCATGATGAAGTTGGGTGTAATGTGGGTCATGGTGATGTTGGGTATAATGTGGGTCATGGTGATGATGGGCATAATGTGGGTCATGATGATGTTGGGTGTAATGTGGGTCATGATAATGTTGATAATGTGGGTCATGATGCTGCTGATAATTTGCGTCATGATGAAGTTGGACATGATGCGGGTCATGATGATGTTGGTTGTAATGTGGGTCATGATGATGCTGATAATGCGGGTCATGACGATGCTGGGTGGAATGTGGGTCATGATGCTGCTGATATTGCGGGTCACGATGATGTTGGGTGGAATGTGGGTCATGATGATGTTGGGTGGAATGTGGGTCATGATGATGTCGGGTGTAATGTTGATCAAGATGATGTTGGGTGGAATGTGGGTCATGATGATGTTGGGTGGAATGTGGGTCATGATGATGTTGGATGGAATGTGGGTCATGATGATGTTGGGTGTAATGTGGGTCATGATGATGTTGATAATGTGGGTCATGATAATGTTGATAATGTGGGTCATGATGATGTTGATAATGTGGGTCATGATGATGTAGGGTGTAATGTGGGCCATGATGATGTCGGGTGTAATGTTGATCAAGATGATGTTGGGTGGAATGTGGGTCATGATGATGTTGATAATGTGGGTCATGATGATGCTGGATGTAATGTGGGTCATGAAGATGTTGATACTATGGGTCATGATAATGGTAATGTGGGTCATAATGATGTTGATAAACATGTGGGTCATCAGGATGTTGGGTATAATGTGGGTCATGATGATGTTGGGTGTAATGTTGGCCATGATGATTTTGATAATAATATGGGTCATGATGATGTCGATAGTGTGGATCATGATGATATTGGGTGTAGTGTGGGTCATGGTGATGTTGATAACAATGTGGGTCATGATGTTGAACATAATGTGGGTTGTGATGATGTTGTTCATAATGTGGCATTCAAGGATGCAAGAAAGACATAGTTGACAAACTATTACTTGAAAAGACCAAACGTAATCAAGTTTAAATCTTTATTTCATAATAAAAATGAACGAACCCTTACCCGCTTAGTTTGTTTTATAAAGGTTATTTTAAAAGAATGTTGAGCATTATTTAACAATGTGACCCATACTGCTTTAGTTTCACAGACTATTAGCCAAACCTGGTACGCAAAGTGTTGGGCTTACTGGCAACGTCTGTTTTGTTTTGTTTTGGGTTTTTTATTTATCTTTCTGAAGATTCAATAATTTGGAGTGTTTGTGTGTATGGGCGCGTGTACGCGCCTTTGCAGATGGTTATTGCAAGTTTATAAATGTTTGGAATTGTGCACTGGTATGTTGTTTAAAACCAGTGTGTGTGAGGTGTTGTTCAGTTGCCGCAACATAATTGTGATTGTTTTCTTGTGCCCCTAGGTTTTTTTTGAAAATAAACTTAACTTGAACTTCGAATGGCTTTTTTTCCAACAGCCCATTTTTATGCCTTTCCCAAACCCAGTCCCCTACTCTTGTTTCAACCAATCAGAGTGCAGTGTGAAAACACTAAAGAAAGTGGAAACTGACCAGTTCTGCGTGCGCGCGAACACTGTCGTTGTTCATGGTTGACTGAGCACAGGTGTGAGTTAGAATCAACCAATAGGATTGGCGCGTCTAGTTTTTCCGCCCTGTGGGTCAAGCTGTCGTTGTTCATGGTTGACTGAGCACAGGAATGGGATAAAATCAACCAATAGGCTTGGCGCGTCTAGCTTCCCCTCCCTGCGGAACAAACTGTCGTCTATAAAAGACAGCAAGGGGGCAGTGCAAGCTTCATTTGCTCTCGCGACTTTGAAAGGAACGTCTGCTGCGAACATTGCTGTCGAGATGGATTCTGCCCCACGTCAGTCTGAGGCCAAGCTTCACCAGCCAGAGGTCAAGCCCTTCACCTTCAAGTTTCCGCCAGTTGCCAAGCCCCTCCTGCCAGAGGCCAGGAGTCCCAGTCCTCCCCCCAGCAGCCCTCCGCCTGTGGAGGAGAGGGAGGAGGAGGAGGAAGCGCTCCCTCTGCCCGGGGCCAAGAGGAGGAAGGTGGATCCCGTGTCTGAGCTGGACCACCTGATGGGCCTGATGAAGCTGATCGGGCCGCCCCCCGCCCCCCGCCACCACTACTCCGAGCTGAGCCTGGGCCACCACTACAGAGGCTCCGACTTCTGGGCAGACTAGGGTCCCTCTGCCAGCCTTGGTCTGCCCCCTCCCTCAGGAACGCCCCTCCAGGGCCGGCCCTTTTTAGGGCCACACTTATTCCCGAGTGGGATCACACAATCTCGTTGCATAGTCTAGTTATTTAGAGAATGGATGAATGGATGGGGGTGTGCTTAACATTTTTTTTATAGTAAATTCAAGACAACTAAACCAACTAAAAGCAAAGCTAACAAAACAACTATTCTACACACACATACACATTCACTTACACAAATACATACATATAAGCTCATTTTCTATATAAGAAAGAAAGATCTACAACAACACTTAACATAACAAAGCTTAACACGTGCTTTGTAATTTTGGCATGCACTAAAACAAGTGCTATTTAAATTTTTGTTATTTAAACCAGATCTGAAAATAAATAGAAAATAATAGATAAACAAGTGCATTAAACACACGCACACACTGGGCAAATTTTTGTATGATTGCTTTGCTGTTTTTATCACAACATTTTAGCAATCAGAGAGAGAGAGAGAGGGGTGGTTAACCGTTATAGTGTCTCCCAAAGTGAGTGTGTCAAGAAGGAGGGCGGGGGGGGGGATGGACTGGGGGGGGAGAGAGATGGAGGATGGAAACTGACCAGTTCTGCGCGTGCGCGAACAATGTCGTTGTTCATGGTTGGCTGCGTATCACACCTTTAGGTCAAATCAAACGATAGGATTGGTACGTACAGTTTTTCTTCATTGGGGGTCGGCTGTCGCTAGTTAAGAAAAAACGGGGTCAAACGGCATGAAGTAAGCACTAAAAATACCGCACTTTGTGCACGATCCCACAAAAGTGACGTCTTTCCCCTGCTCGGTCCGGGAGGAGGGGTCCCTCTCCCTCCCTCCCCCCGATCCCAGCAAGTTAGAATCGTTAGCCGCCCCCTCCTCTACTGTACATAGGACAAATACCATATATTATGCTACGTTAAAAAAGATCCCCTGTAAATAACATCATATGGAACTCTTTTTTGTGAAGTAAAACGCCGAACTAGTGTAAACATTTTACCAAATATTAAATTATTTTTTTTATAACAAAGCACCAAACAGGAATTAACAAGAAGAGACAGGGTCCCTATTATGCTATTTTTGTAAATACTTAGTTTTTTTCGCCTAGTTTAATGTTGCCCTGACTCGGCCTATACTTTGTTTTTTAGGGAGCCTAGTCGAGAGGGCTAACATTTCTTTTAAAAACTAAGTTAGGGACCCTCACTCTATAAACATTAAACTTCTTTTGAACATTGAAGAGCTAACAAAATTCACCCATAAACATCAACAAACAGATATAGTATAATATTTTAAATTGAACAATTTATGCTTTTTGCATACCAACAGTCGGATTTTAAAACTTTTAACCATTTTTTGGTAAATGAAAGAAAACTTTGTATATATTGTAATATCTAATGACCTTTTTCGAGTTTTAAACATTTGTTGAGGTTTTTTTAAAAAGTGGTCCTGAAAATTTTAATAGGAAGATTGCTCAGTCAGCAAGGAAGGCGTTTTTTAAACAAACATTTTAAATCAAATATTATATTTATCGCGGTCCTGGTGCGGGCCATGGCAATAAAATAAGGTTTTTGACCTTAAATCAAAAACAAAACAATATGAATCTGAAAGTATTAGATAATATAGATTTATATAAATAAATTATAAAAACAACTTTATTAAAACAAAAAAAGTTTAAAATAACTTTATTTAAAAGAAATGTTTTGCCCTTCTTCTAACTAAAAATTAATAGTAATGCCCCATATGGCTTAGGCCGGGAGGACGTTCAAAACAAACCTTTAGCTAGCAAAACAACGAAAAACCAATGTGTTACTAGCGTTCACAAGGCGAGCCAATCGGTGCAATACAATCGCGTATTCAATGCTTGCTGACCTACTTAATCCTGATTGGTCAACTGTCCTCTGTCTCCATGACGATTGACCTTCACTTGAAGTCACGCTTTAGGGCTAGCTAGCTGGTTGGTCGGATTCCATGACGTCAAGCCAGGCTTACTCACTCATGCGTAGGGGGCAATTTGGGCTGTTGGGTCATTATGTTCTCGGCTCTACTACGAAGATGACGACAAGGAAGATGTCCAGCCTGAAGAGATCAGCGCCTCCCCATCCCCTGCAGCCTGCTGCCAGGAAGAAGAAGGTGGCCTTCTGTCTACCGGGGGAGAAGACACAGACAGAGGTTGAGCTCCCAGCCCCAAAGAGGAGGAAGACACACTGGCACCCCAGGCCTCCGTCTCCGGCCAAGGCAGCACCAGTCCCTTCCGGCCA
>CM065694.1:43417667-43421719 GCA_017654935.2 Phymorhynchus buccinoides
TCTCTCTCTCTCTCTCTCTCTCTCTCTCTCTCTCTCTCTCCTCTCTCTCTCTCCTCTCCCCCCTCTCTCTCGGGGCTGAGTGAAAAAAGTTGAATTTAATTAGCTTATTTCATTACCCTGAATAAATAACATTTTATTTGTTTCTATCTCTGTTCTCTCTCTCTCTCTCTCTCTCTCTCTCTCTCTCTCTCTCTCTCTCTCTCTCACACACACACACACACACACTCTAGTTCTTTATGTGTGTGTGTGTGTGTGTGTGTGTGTGTGTGTGTGTGTGTGTGTGTGTGTGTGTGTGTGTGTGTGTGTGTGTGTGTGTGTGTGTGTGAGAGAGAGCTTTTTTCACTCAGCCCCGAGAGAAAGAGAAAAAGAAAGAGAGAGAGGGGGAGATAAACTTTTTTTTATTGAACCTTTTTTTCACATTCTCTGTCTCTCTCTGTTGCCTTGTATCTCTCCGTCTCTTTCCGAAATAGAACGCTTTCGCGCGCGCACACACACATACACACAGTGAGAGAGAGAGATAATGACCAATGCAACGAAATATCGTGTCCTACTTGGGAAAGTTTGTGGTCCTGAAAAGGACCTAGGTTATCGGCAGCAGGCCATATGTCCACTGGAGCGGAGGAGGCCCGGGTTGGAGAGTGTGGGTTGCAGGGGGACCCACTAACCAGCAGGCGCAGTTTCCAGGCAGTAGTACCTTGTCCTCCCAAACATGGCCAGGGCTCCAACCTGCACGCCAAGGTTCAGCCATGTCTGCAGTTCCATGGAGAAGGTGGCCTCGTCCATGCCCACAAGCACGTAGTGGGTCAGCAGGTGCCTCTGGATATCCTGACGAGAAGAAGGCTCATGGAGGTCCATCAGAGCTCTTCTAATCAGGGTTGGATGGGCCCCTGCAATGGCGATCCTGTCTCCAGCCATCTCGAAGTCAATTACGCTTGTAAGCTTCTAGTTGTAAGAGCAAACGCGAAATGTTTCAAAATTTGCAAAATCACACTATTTATCCCTTTTGCAAAGTAGCTCGCGGTTCAGATGCGAACCAATGAAACGACGGTCTCAGAATCGTCGCAACCATCACCACCCTACCCCCTCCCCTCACAAAGAGACTTTGTGTACTGTTCACGATTTTGAAGTCTGACCAGCCAACGGCCATACCACATTGAAAACACCGGTGCTCGTCCGATCACCGAAGTTAAGCAACGTCGGCCCTGGTCAGTACTTGGATGGGTGACCGCCTGGGACGACCGGGTGCCATTGATTTTTTTAAACTTTTTTTTACTTTATTGCTGCTTTGTTTTAAAACATGTTCAAGACGTACTTTAGACGTTACTTAATGTCTTCGAACTCTGCTTCTTTTAGTTTAAAAAAATAATAATCCCAGACTGGTCCTAACCGTTCCCAACCGGGAGTCCGTGGTGAGAGGGTCCACTATGCAAACTCTCTCATCATGTGATGATTCCGAGGCAAAATTGGCAGCTTGCCTTCTACTAAAGCTTAAGTGGGAAACTACACGTTGTTACTTTCTAACTTCTTTACTGACTTTACAAACTAACAACGTTTAGGTTCCCACTTAAGCTTTTGTAGAACTTCATAATTTTAAGCACAGGTGGGATGGTCAGGTGGGATGGTAGAATGACGGTTCACCAACTGGGGACTTAATTAACCTTAGTTAGAATATTACATATACCTCAATTAAACGGTTCATTAAAAGGGGGATAATTAGCCCTAGTTAGGATAGAGTTAGCCATACCTCAATTAAACGGTTCATTAACAGGGGGTTAATTAGCCCTAGTTAGGATAGAGGTAGCCATACCTCAATTAAACGGTTCATTAACAAGAGGGTTCATTAACCTTAGTTAGGATAGAGTTAGCCATACCTCAATTAAACGGTTCATTAACAGGGGGCTAGCCAACCCTAGTTAGGATAAAGTTAGCCATACCTCAATTAAACGGTTCATTAACAGGGGGCTAGCCAACCCTAGTTAGGATAGAGTTAGCCATACCTCAATTAAACGGTTCATTAACAGGGGGCTAGCCAACCCTAGTTAGGATAGAGTTAGCCATACCTCAATTAAACGGTTCGTTAACAGGGGGGTTCATTTAGTAAATTAAAGACAACTAAACAAACTAAATGCAAACCTAGCAAACAACTATTCTACACACATACACATTCACTTACAAAAATAAATACACATACAAGCTAAAACAAAAATGATACACAACAAAGCTTAACACACGATTTGTAATTGTGGCATGCGCTAAAACAAGTACATTAAACACACACACACACACACACACACACACACACACACACACACACACACACACACACACACACACACACACACACACACACACTAGTTCTTTATGTGTGTGCGAGAGGGAGATTATTTAACCAGGGAACATTTAACCAGAGACATGAGAGAAGAGAGAGAGAGAAGAGAGAGAGAGAGAGAGAGAGAGAGAGAGAGAGAGAGAGAGAGAGAGAGAGAGAGAGAGAGAGAGAGAGAGAGAGAGAGAGAGAGAGAGAGAGAGAGAGAGAGAGAGAGAGAGAGAGAGAGAGAGATACAGAGAGAGAGTTAGAGAGAGAACGAACAAATGAAATGTTATTTATTCAGGGTAATGAAATAAGCTAATTAAATTCAGCTTTTTTCACTCAGCCCCGAGAGAAAGAGAAAACGAGAGAGAGAGAGAGGGGGGGAGAGAGAGAGAGGAGAGAGAGAGAGAGAGAGAGAGAGAGAGAGAGAGAGAGAGAGAGAGAGAGAGAGAGAGAGAGAGAGAGAGGAGAGAGAGAGAGAGAGAGAGGAGAGAGAGAGAGAGAGAGAGAGAGAGAAATAATTATGGTTCCTCGGAATCGAGAGGACATTATTATGTGTGTGTGTTGGTTTTTTGTAGTTCCACTGATGTTGAAAAAGTGTACGGCACTAATACATTGACTTATTTAAGGGTATATATCTTTATTATTTACAGACTTAGGACTTTCCTGGTATTGCAGTGCCTCCAGGATGGTCCCACAATCTTTATATCTACCTCCATGATCGTTCCTACCATCTTTACATCTATTAATGTTCCACGTGTGTCTGTTCCGGACCGACAGACATTAAACGGATTTGTTATTATTTTTCAATGAATGATTAGTTTTGCGGATACAGCCCTTACTGTGCAACTCAAGTGTTGGAGTACCCTGTATAAGCTCTTAGCTTGTACTCTAAGTTTATAAATGCATTGCTGCTTTGTTATGATTTTCTATTTGTGAATGCATTTTTCTCTTCCTGCTTATTTTTTTTTTCTTTTTTTTTTTATTGAACCTTTTTTTCACATTCTCTGTCTCTCTCTGTTGCCTTGTATCTCTCCGTCTCTTTCCGAAATATAACGCTTGCGCGCGAGCACACACACAGACACACAGTGAGAGAGAGATAATGACCAATGCAACGAAATATCGTGTCCTACTTGGGAAAGTTTGTGGTCCTGAAAAGGACCTAGGTTATCGGCAGCAGGCCATATGCCCACTGGAGCGGAGGAGGCCCGGGTTGCAGAGTGTGGGTTGCAGGGGGACCCACTAACCAGCAGGCGCAGTTTCCAGGCAGTAGTACCTTGTCCTCCCAAACATGGCCAGGGCTCCAACCTGCACGCCAAGGTTCAGCCATGTCTGCAGTTCCATGGAGAAGGTGGCCTCGTCCATGCCCACAAGCACGTAGTGGGTCAGCAGGGGCCCATCCAACCCTGATTAGAAGAGCTCTGATGGACCTCCATGAGCCTTCTTCTCGTCAGGAGATCCAGAGGCACCTGCTGACCCACTACGTGCTTGTGGGCATGGACGAGGCCACCTTCTCCATGGCGATCCTGTCTCCAGCCATCTCGAAGTCAATTACGCTTGTAAGCTTCTAGTTGTAAGAGCAAACGCGAAATGTTTCAAAATTTGCATAATCACACTATTTATCCCTTTTGCAAATTAGCTCGCGGTTCAGATGCGAACCAATGAAACGACGGTCTCAGAATCGTCGCAACCATCACCACCATACCCCCTCCCCTCACACCCACCCGGCCCTAAGAGACTT
>CM065694.1:43422219-43448719 GCA_017654935.2 Phymorhynchus buccinoides
GCTTAACGTTTTTTTTATAGTAAATTCAAGATCAACTAAACCAAACTAAAAGCAAATCTAACAAACAACTATTCTACACACACTTACACAGTCACTTACAGAAAGCTACATACATATATAAGCTCATTTTCTATATAATAAAGAGATATACAACGCCTAACATAACAAAGCTTCACACGTCGCTTGTGTAATTTTGGGCATGCACTAAAACAATTGCTATTTAAGGAAATGCTATTTAGACCTTTCACCGCCAGGCCATGGATTTTCAGCCCAACATTCCTATTAAATTTGCTTGGTAGAGATAGAAATCCATCTGCAGTATTGGGGATTGTCCTTATGGAAAAGGAGGTGACATATATAAACTAAAGGTCTATCCTTACTTCCCCAAGCTAAGACAATGAGGTCTTTGATAATAGATCCCATTTTGATGCCTTTAGTGACATAGGTATTATAGTAACTGTGGTGCTGAAAATCGACTTTGGCGGGTGGCTAAGGGTTAGGGCGACCAGATATGAAAATAAATAGCAAATAATGATAAACAAGTGCGTTAAACACAACTCAACACACTGGGCGAGCATTGTTTTTTATGATGTTGCTTTGTTGTTTTTATCAAGAAAAAAAGAAAGAAAAAAAATATTTTACAATCGCGGCGAAGAGAGAGGGTGATTAACCGTTGTAGTGCCTCCGAAGTGAGTGTGGCAATAAGCACAAGGTAGGGGGGGGGGGGATGACGGGAGGCTGGAAGACTGACCAGTTCTGCGCGTGCGCGACACAATTCGTTGTTCGGTGGCTGCGTATCACACGATTTAGTCATCTAAACGATAGATTTGTACTTGGTTAGTTTTTCTTCATTGGGGGTCGGCTGTCGCCTAGTTTAAGAAAAACTGGGTCAAACGGCATGAAGTAAGCAACTGCAAATAGAACAAAAATAGTCCAGGTAAATCAAAACACCTAGTCAAGCCAAATAATATGGAAAATCACCGGCCTAACTATAATCATGGATTACTTCCCCTCTCTGGTTAAAAGGATGACTCGCTGATAAGATGCAGTCCAAAATGGCAGCGGACGCAATATCGGTCAAATTACCAACATAAAACTATCTTTTTCATAAATAAAAAAAAAGACCTTTTAAGCGCAATTCATAACCAAAGAGTGGCTGAGGAGTTAGCTGCCTACTCGCATCCCATTCTGGCATATAAAATTTCATAAAAGAAAGGACTTTTTCTCTACCTGTCCCTTACAACAAACTCAAGTAAATCCTTAGATTCTACACGGACGCAATGTGATTGTGGCCAATTTAAGATACTCCCTGCGCGGTGCGGGAAATTCTTAGTTTAAACACATTTACGGAATCCGTGTGATCGATGAGAACAGAACTACCAATCTAGCCATAATTTACAAATTTGAACTAAAGCGAATTGATATATAATGAGAAAAATACTTTACAAAACATCACAAATTAGGTTTGGACTCATATGTTTGGCTCGCCGAGACAGTTGGACAGGCGTCATTTAAACATTTGATACAATTACTTAAAGGTTGGATATAAATGGTACAATTTATTAGGGGCTCGGTGTTTTGGGTCCGGATCGGCATCCTCCCCCGTCCCAGCTCACGTCCCCTTTTGCCGTTTTTTAACAATAGCAAACATGCTACATTTACCTTCATATGCAGACCACACTTCCCTACGACAAGTTTTCTTTTATTCCCTCCCACGGTGGGGGATGCCGGTGCGACCCATGCCTAGTCTTGGTAGTTACTAAGCATCGTTTTACAATAATCACTTTAGGCATTGCCTTTCGGATGGCGACAGTCGGTATCTCTTGCACCTGACTGCCTTCCGGGGTTCTCCCTACATTTGGCGACTCGCCCAGGTAACGCCCTAAGCCGAAGGGAAAATCCTTAACTAAAACCTTAATCTTAAAACAAAACAAAACATCAACGAATTAATATAATACAAAACTACAATAAATACCCAATTAGTAATGTTTTAAAACCATTGGTTGCCTCTGTGGCGGAAGGTCCTCATTCATCTAGGTAATACTTGTTATTTAGAAAGAACTACAGAGTGGTGACAGATACGGTTCCCATATTTGGACTTTTGTTTTATTATTGTGATAGTTACGGATTATATGTACATAGCGCACGGGAAACCTATTTTATGACTTGATAATACATCCTGAGAGGAGGGCTGGGTGAGGCTCCTACCAATATGGGTTATGAAACTCTTGTGTTGGGTCTCACTAATAAGGTAATAAAATATATACTAAGCAAACTAAATTTGAATAGTAACTCTTAAAAAAATACTCTTACTTTGTATACACATAATACTACTACTACTTTTAAATATACTAAGCAAACTAAATTTTAATAGTAACTCTTAAAAAAACTACTCTTACTTTGTATACACATAATACTACTTTTAAATCACAATTTAAAATCATTTTAAAAGTAAGTTTTAATCACTAAAGCAGAAAACTTTTGTAAAAATATATGTTAACGTTGTTCATAAAATATCACAAATAAAGTGTAACATGCTAAATAGATTCCATAACAAATGGGATCTTAAGCTTAACTTATTAGTGATATAACTTTTCAAATGTATAAGTTATTCAATTATAAACACTCATGACTAAAATAAAACCTAATTGAAATTGACAAAGTCATGTACATATGAACATAACCGCGATGTACATATTTCTTAATCGTTCTCTTAACCTAGGGCACTCCGTGATCAGTTGATCATGTTATGTTTAGAGTAACCCTATAGCAGTATAGCGCTGCTCTGTATTTCGGTTTGGTTGAGTTGGCTTACCCTGACTAAAGGACCCCAGGGATCATCCCAACAACCGATAAGCACTTGAACATTAAAGCACAAATGCACCTAGCTAGGGAATGAGAACAATACGCGTGTGACCGGTTTTTGATTACCCCGCCAATTGGTTAGCCGCACTCTGACTTCAGGGGATCTAAGACTGATGATGTTATGCTGGGAGCTTGTCGTGGCTAAAGACGATTCCCGCATAACCTTGCAGAGCATAACAACATATTGATGTAGCCTTGGTGTTCAAGCTTATGTCAAAATGGTCTGACAATGCCTCATGCCAAGGAATTCTTGCTTTGTATTAAGTTAAAGGTTTTCTAACAATAAATATCTGTTTTTAAACATTAGGTCCTTTGACCCTTTGGTCGCCAAATTCTTTCTGAAGGGCACGTTTCATTCATTCTCAACACCTTAGACCTTTTGCAACAGAGATCCTTTGCATGCTTGGGAAGCTGTGTGGCCCTGAAAAGGGCCGGCCCTGGAGGGGCGAAATGGTGAAGGGGCAGGACGGCACTGGTAGCCAGCATCTACTGCCCACGGAAGCTGTCCTCCTACGAGTCCTCAGTGCCATGGCAGGGGGGACCGGCTATCTTGCAGCGGACCAACATCATAGCACTGAGGTTGTCCATGGACACGACCCGAGATGTATGAGGGCTGGCAGCTGGATGGCCGGAAGGGACTGGTGCTGCCTTGGCCGGAGACGGAGGCCTGGGGTGCCAGTGTGTCTTCCTCCTCTTGGGGGCTGGGAGCTCAACCTCAGGATTAAGTAGGTCAACAAGCATTGAAATCGCGATAGTATTACACCGACTGGCTCGCCTTGTGAACGCGAGGAACAAGCTGTTTTTTCTTTGGTTGTTTTTGTTTTTGTGGGTTTTTTTTGTTTTTGCAGTACCTATGATGTTGAACAAAAAGTGTACGGCACTCAATACATTGGGTTTTTATTTACAGACTTATGATGATGATGGTTGGTGATGATGATGATGACGATGACAATGATAATGCTGATGATGTTCATGATGATTATTTTCATGCTGATGCTGATGATGATTATTATTAGGATGATGACGATGACGATAATGCTGCTGCTGCTGCTGCTGATGATGATGATTATTATGATGATGAGTCCTATATGATGGATAATGATGTATTACTGGTGATGTCCAGATTTAGGATTATGGTGATAACATGGATAACGATGATGATAGATGAAGATTACGCTGATGTCCAATGATGATGATGATGAAGATTATGCTGCTGATGATGATTTCAGGTCTGGGGGATGATGGAGATAATCTGGCGTGTTGGCCCAGACACTTGTGTTCTCACCCCCCTCATGGTGGCAGATTTTGTGGCATAACGGCATTGTCCTCCTCTACCATGTGAGGTGAGATGGGGTTTCTTTTGTTTTGCTTGGCCATCTGGGCCATTGTATGTCTGTCGCTCTGTCTCTGTCTGTCTATCTCTATCTGTGTGTCTGTCCTATCTGTGTGTGTGTGTGTATGTGTGTTTGTGTGTGTGTGGTGTGTGTGTTGTGTGTTGTGTGTGTGTGTGTGTGTGTGTGTGTGTGTGTATATTTGTGTGTGTCACTGAAGTGTGTGTGTCACTGAAGTGTGTGTGTGTGTCTGTGCGTGTGCGCGCGCGTGTGTGGGTGTTTGTGTGTGTGTTTCTGCTGAAAGGCAAGCCGAAAAAGCCAGACGCATTAAGGACTGGAAACATGCAGACAGTTAATAGTTCGGTATGACACATCTCAAAGCCATAATGAATCTACACACATCACCGTTTGTGTGGTGAGGGGAGAGGCATGGGGCGCTCAACTTGGGGACTGGCTGGCTGGGTCATTCCTTCGCTTGACATACCTCATGTTCGGGCTCTATTGCAAATGCGGTCCTGGCTGGCTGGTCTATTCTCTTGATTGGTGCAAGTCATCATGCTAGGGTGCGATCGACAATGGGTCCTGGCTGGCTGGGTCATTCTTTGATTTGCGCGGTATCATATGGGGGCCTGATCAGCGGTGCCTGCTGGCTGGGGTCCATTCTCTTTGATGGTAGGGCATCATTAAAGAATGGGACCAGCCAGCCAGGCACATATGCTCATGGGGGTGGGCCCCTTATGGTGCAACCTGACATCAAGCAAGAGAAGCGCAAGCCATTCAGACAAATTGCCATTCCCAACATCATGTTTTGTCAAGGCAAAAGAATGATCCAGCCAGCCAGGCCCCAACATGATGCCGCGCCACGCAAGAACAAACGCCAACAATGACTGGTGTACATTCATTATGGCTTGGAGATGTATCATACCGAACTATCAACTGTCTGCATGTTTCCAGTCCTGAAATGATCTGGCTTTGTTGACTTGACTTTCTTCACAAACAAACCCCACACTGCACGTCATTGACCTCTCGTGGGTCGCTTCGCGGCTACTTCTAACCCATGTTAGCTTGAGTCTCCGCCTTCAGGAATGCTGTCAGGACCATGTTGTCCACGTAACCTTTTGTGTGTTAATATTTAATAGGCCTGTCCATTTCGATCGGCCTTGTACGTGACGGTGGCAGGTCGCTAACTAGGAGTTAGGATAGGCAGTGTGATATATTTTAGGTTCTTCTTCAAAAGTAAAATGTAAAGAACTTTCAAAACTAAAGTTTGTTAATTATAAGTGTGTTGTGTGTGTGTCGTGTGTGTGTGTGTGTGTGTGTGTGTTGTGTGTGTGTGTGCTGTGTTGGTGTGTGTGTGGTTTGTGTGTGTGTGGTGTGTGTGTGTGTGTGTGTCCGCGCACGCGTGTGTGTTGTGTGTGTGCGTGTGTGTGTGTTTGTGTGTGTGTGTGTGTGTGTGCGGTGTGTGTGTGTGTGCTATATATAAGCTATGTGTGTGCGTGTGCGTGCGTGTACGCGCGCGCATGTGTGTGTGTGTGTGTGTTGTGTGGTGTGTGTGTGTGTGTGTGTGTGTGGTTGTGTGTGTGCGTGTTGTGTGCGGTGCTGTGTGTGTGTATTTTGCTGCTAAATGCGAAACAAAATGTATACAGCTTTCTGAAGGACACGTTTCACTCATGACCAGTTCTGCGCGTGCGCAAACAATGTTGTTGTTCATGGTTGACTGAGCACAGGTGTTAGTTAAAATCGACCAATAGCTTTGGCACTTCATGTTCAAGACTTTTGGTTGGCTTAACGTAGAGACGGGGTTGGAAACTGACCAGTTCTGCGCATGCGCGAGCACCGTCGTTGTTCATGGTTGACTGAGCACAGGTATTAGATAAACTCAACCAATGGGCTTGGGACACTTACCTTTGCCTCCGTTAAGGTCTAGCTGTTGCTATATAAAGACCAAACGGGTCAAAACTGGGTTTTTTGATATTCTGATCGCTTCTCTGCCTTTTGACTGGAACAATGATTCAGGAACATCAATTTTTGTTTACACCCTGGTTGATTTGTTCAGCCCGTCGTACACGGCGAAAGCCGATACGCTACGTTAAACTGAACTTCCATCCAAAACTGTTTATTCCTCTCTCTATCGTCGTACGAAAGAAGTAAACAGCGTTCAGAGAACTACTATTCGCCATGGCTCCTACTAAGCAGACTGACAAGAAATCTACCGGAGGCTACCCCCGCAAACAGCTGACCACCATGGCTGCCATGAAGAGCGGTGTCAAGAAACCTCGTCGCTTCAGGCCTGGAACTGTGGCTCTACAAGCGATCCGTCCCTACCAGGAGAGAAGGCAGGCACAGGAAGACAAGGCCCAGACTGGACAAGTTGTAGATACTCCCTGTAGGGATCATACCTGCCCCTTCGGCTGCACGTCTCCTGCTGCCCCTGTGGAGCTGGAGACGTGTTAGGAGGAGGACTGCCTCTACGGCTGCCTCCACCCTGACCCTTCGGTCCGCCTCTCGAAAGAGCAGTACTGCGACGACGAAAGCACCTACCCCCTCCGTCCTCTGCCTCCATGGAAGTAGGCTGTTGCACATCCGCCACGAAATGTGGTTATATTCTTCGGTCCTTTTCAGGACCACACATTTTCCAGAGTGGGTCACACGTCTCGTTGCACTGGCTAAAAATAATACACTCTTTTGTATGTTCTTTGGTTTCCATTAGATGGTCTCTACTCCCCCTTCTTCGCCCTTACCCCTGAAACAATATCTTAGGAAATATAAATCACGTGGGTGGAAGGGGGGGGGGGGGGGAGATGGCACTGAAGCAATGTACTACCATTGGTAGGACAAATCATCACAGGAATAAAGGGCACAAACGGTGTAATATCGTTGTCAAAGCTGTGACGTGTTCTTAGCAATAAACACGCACACATACGCATAAATACGCACATAAACACGCACACATACGCATGGATGCTCACACACACACTTATGCATCACACAAACACACACACACACACACCACACACACCCACACACACACACACACACACACACAGCGCTCGCACGCACGCACGCACACATACACACACACACGGCAGCACACACACACACACCTACACACGCACACGCGCACACACACACACACACGCACGCACACGCACACACAGAGAAACACACACACACACACACAAGCACAAGATGCGAGGAAGGCTAAATGGTTGGCTTAACGTCAGTGATGGCTTGATTCACGTCCAGTTAGACGTTGCCTCTTAAGTCAAGTCAAAAGGGATTAAGCTGTACTGTCTATTCTAGTACTGCAGACAAAGGGACTAGGTTGCACTGTTTTTTCTAGTGCTGCATCCAAAAGGATTAGGTGGTCTATTCTAATGCTCCAGCCAAACGGATTAGGCTGCATTGTCTTTTCTTGTGCTGCAGCCAAAGGGATTAGGTTGTCGTTTCTAGTGCTGCAGCCCAAGGGATTAGGTTGTATTTTCTAGTGCTGCAGCCAAAGAGATTAGGTTGTCTGTTTCTAGTGCTGCAGCCAAAGGGATTTAGGTTGTCTTTTCTAGTGCCTGCAGCCAAAGGGATTAGGTTGTCTTTTCTAGTGCTGCAAGCCAAAGGGATTAGGTTGTCTGTTTAGTGCTGCAGCCAAATGGATTAGGTTGCACTGATCTTTTCTAGTGCACCCAGCCAAAGGGATTAGGTTGCACTGTCGTTTCTAGTGCTGCAGCCCAAGGAAATTAGGTTGAACTGTCTTTCTAGTGATGCAGTCAAATGGATTATAATTCAATTATTACTGCTCTAATAGCACTAGAAAAGACAACCTAATCCATTTGCCTGCAGCACTAGAAAATACAACCTCATCCCTTTGGCTGCAGCACAAGAAAAGACAGTGCAACCTAATCCCTTTGGCTGCAGCACTAGAAAAGACAACCTAATCCATTTGGCTGCAGCACTAGAAAAGACAGCCTAATCCCTTGGGCTGCACCACTAGAATAGACAACATAATCCTTTTGGCCGCAACACTAGAAAATACAGTACAACCTAATCCCTTGGGCTGCAGCACTAGAAATACATTGCGTTTGTTATTGAACCCTTATTAGTCCACAGCTTTACGTAAAGTACTATTGGAATCCCTTGATATATTCTATGGGCTCAATAATAAGCTGGATGGCTGCGTTTCCACACAAACAGACAAAAAAGAACACAGAGGCAAAGCGACAGAGATATTAAAAGTAGTTATGTTGGCATTCACATATATATGACTGTATGTTCATAGTGACACCACAGACAGAGAGGCAGGCAGAGAAATGGACAGACACAGCTAGAGACAGACAGACATACACTGAGACAAATACACATACATAGACCAACAGAGAGACAGATAGAGAGACTAATAGGAGAGAGAGAGAGAGAGAGAGAGAGAGAGAGAGAGAGAGAGAGAGAAGAGAGAGAGAGAGAGGAGAGAGAGAGAGAGAGAGAGAGGGGGGGGGGGCATTTAGAACGAACGAACACAATGTTATTTATTCAGGGTAATGAGATAAGCTAATTAGTTACAGCTTTTTCTTTTTACTCATGATGAGATTCACGTCCAATTGGCGTCCAATCTGCCCGTTGAGATGCTGATGCTGAAGAAGAGGCGGTGATGATGAGACAGGAGTTCGTGACGTGGCAGACGTCGTCGTGGATGATTCCTGGAACACGTTGCGCACCCTGGACTCCGGATACGCTGTCGGCTGCGGGAACATTTCGGACGGAATCCGAGTCGTGAAGATACCTGCCGTGATGCTGGAGTCAGCATCGTCTAAGTCCAGGGCGTAGATGCGAGCATCTGTGGTGCGGTAGTCCGCTTGTCTGGTCAGTGCCGTTGGCGTTGGCGTCGATGGTGTTGTGATGAGCAGTCTTCCCCTCCAAGGCTGTCTTCAGGGCCATCGAGCGACCTAGTCCATACCGGGAGCTGGTGTCGTCGCAGGCTGTCAGGAGACATGTAGGCGAAGTCGGGTCGTCTCTGTAAGCGGGCGTGGTCTTTCAAGAGGGGTCCTTGTCCAACAGTGAGTGGCGCTACACTGAAAGCCAACCCCAGCGGATGAAGAGCGGCGCTCCACCCACCTCCTGGGCAACAGCTGAAAGCCACCCCCCATAGGATGAAGAGCGGCGCTCCACCCACCTCCTGGGCAACAGCACAGCCAAAGCCCACTGTTGGGTGCCGGCGGATCATTGACAAAGTCAAATCAGCAGAGATGATCCACGTCGCTGCATGTCGTCGTGTCGGTCTGCAAGTTCCTCAGCTCTTATCTGGTGAGGGAGGAGATCCTGTGTCGCCCTTCCCACCGGCTGCCACCCAGTAGGACGTCGAAAGCAAGCTGCCACTTTTGCCTCGGAATCATCACATGATGAGAGTCAGTATAGTGGACCCTCTCACCACGGACTCCCGGTTGGGAACGGTTAGGACCAGCCTGGGAATTTTTTTAAACTAAAAGAAGCAGAGTTCGAAGACATTAAGTAATGACTAAAGTACGTCTTGAAAATGTTTTAAAACAAGGCAACAACAAAGTGAAAAAAAGTTTTAAAAAATCAATAGCACCCGGTGTTCCCAGACGGTCACCCATCCAAGTACTGACCAGGCCCGACGTTGCTTAACTTCGGTGACCGGACGAGCACCGATGTTTTCAATGTGGTATGGCCGTTGGCTGGTCAGACTTCAAAATCGTGAACAGTACACAAAGTCTCTTAGGGCCGGGTGGGTGTGAGGGGAGGGGGTATGGTGGTGATGGTTGCGACGATTCTGAGACCGTCGTTTCATTGGTTCGCATCTGAACCGCGAGCTAACTTGCAAAAGGGATAAATAGTGTGATTATGCAAATTTTGAAACATTTCGCGTTTGCTCTTACAACTAGAAGCTTACAGGCGTAATTGACTTCGAGATGGCTGGAGACAGGATCGCCATTGCAGGGGCCCATCCAACCCTGATTAGAAGAGCTCTGATGGACCTCCATGAGCCTTCTTCTCGTCAGGAGATCCAGAGGCACCTGCTGACCCACTACATGCTTGTGGGCATGGACGAGGCCACCTTCTCCATGGAACTGCAGACATGGCTGAACCTTGGCGTGCAGGTTGGAGCCCAGGGACGGTATTCATGTCGAGATAGCATGAGACTTAGCATGATGCTAACTTAGAAGCTCTTCCAATGTCCTATAGGATTTAATAGGACTTTTGGAAGAGCTTCTAAGTTAGCATCATGCTAAGTCTCATGCTATCTCGACATGAATACCGTCCCTGGCCATGTTTGGGAGGACAAGGTACTACTGCCTGGAAACTGCGCCTGCTGGTTAGTGGGTCCCCCTGCAACCCACACTCTGCAACCCGGGCCTCCTCCGCTCCAGTGGGCATATGGCCTGCTGCCGATAACCTAGGTCCTTTTCAGGACCACAAACTTTCCCAAGTAGGACACGATATTTCGTTGCATTGGTCATTATCTCTCTCTCACTGCGTGTCTGTGTGTGTGCTTGCGCGCAAGCGTTATATTTCGGAAAGAGACGGAGAGATAAAAGGCAACAGAGAGAGACAGAGAATGTGAAAAAAAGGTTTCTGTCCCCCTCTCTCTCTCTCTCTCTTTCTTTTTCTCTTTCTCTCGGGGCTGAGTGAAAAAAGCTGAATTTAATTAGCTTATTTCATTACCCTGAATAAATAACATTTTATTTGTTCTCTCTCTCTCTCTCTCTCTCTCTCTCTCTCTCTCTCTCTCTCTCTCTCTCTCTCTCTCTCTCTCTCTCACACACACACTCACACACACACACACACACACACACACACACACACACACACACACAACACACACACACACACACATACATACAGAATATAGAACTAGAGTGTGTGTGTGTGTGTGTGAGAGAGAGAGAGAGAGAGAGAGAGAGAGAGAGAGAGAGAGAGAGAGAGAGAGAGAGAGAGAGAGAGAGAGAGAGAGAGGAATAATTATGGTTCCTCGGAATCGAGAGGACATTAGTATGGTGTGTGTGTGTGTGTGTGTGTGTGTGTGTGTGTGTGTGTGTGTGTGTGTGTGTGTGTGTGTGTGTGTGTGTGTGTGTGTGTGTGTGTGTGTGTGTGTGTGTGTGTGTTTAATGCACTTGTCTTAGCGCATGCCGAAATTACAAAGCGTGTGCTAAGCTTCGTTATGTATCGTTGTTGTTAACTTTTTAGAAAATGACCTTGTGTGTGTATTTATTTTGGTAAGAGAATGGAGGATAATAGAATAGTTGTTTGTTTGTTTTGCATTTAGTTTGTTTAGTTGTCTTTAATTTACTAAATTACCCCCCCTCCCCCCCCCCCCCCCCCTGTTCATGAACTGTTCAATAAGGTATTGCTAACTCTATCCTAACTAGGGTTGGCTAACCCCCTGTTAATGAACCGTTCAATTGAGGTATGGCTAACTCTGTCCTAACTAGGGTTTAACCCCCTGTTGATGAACCGTTTAATTGAGGTATGGCTAACTGTATCGTAACTATGGTTATGTAACCCCATTGTTAATGAACAGTTTCATTGAGGTATGACTAACTATCCTAACTAGGGTGAATTAACCCCCTGTTAATGAACCGTTTAATTGAGGTATGGCTAACTCTATCCTAACTAGGGTTAATTAACCCCCTGTTAATGAACCGTTTAATTGAGGTATGGCTAACTATCCTAACTAGGGCTAATTATCCCCCTTTTAATGAACCGTTTAATTGAGGTATATGTAATATTCTAACTAAGGTTAATTAAGTCCCCAGTTGGTGAACCGTCATTCTACCATCCCACCTGTGATTAAAATTATGAAGTTCTACAAAAGCTTAAGTGGGAAACTAAACGTTGTTACTTTCTAAATTCAGTAAAGAATTTAGAAAGTAACAACGTTTAGTTTCCCACTTAAGCTTTAGTAGAACTTCAACAAATTAAGGGCAGGCCACTGTAGTGCCTCAAGGGCTTAGAACGCCTTCCTCCGTGTTTCAGCATTCAGTTTAACCAACCCATTGATTCCTGGTGAATTAGCGCAACCACTCCCCCTGTTATCACAGCTAGGCAATTAGTTCTCACCTACTTGTTGGCCCAAGACTTCCGAGACCGTGATGAAAGACAAACTGTTGTGACATGCGTGGGTGGGTGGGAAGGGCGTAAAGGTAAAGCTGTGCCACCCCCCTAGGGTAAAGGCATGCGCTGTCTTCAACTAAGGCGTGTTTCCATGACAACAAGTGGTCCAAGGGTCCATTAGAGAAGAAGTTTCGGTGTTTGCCTAGGTTTGTCTCCCGCTCTGAAGTAACAAGCTCCAGGCTAGGGTAAAGGCATGCGCTGTCTTCAACTAAGGCGTGTTTCCATGACAACCAGTGGTCCAAGGACCCGGTAGAGAAGAAAGGAGCGGTGTTTACCTGGGAGTACCTAGGCTTGTGTCCCGCTCTGACGTAACAGGTTTCACGCAATGACGACCATTGCCTGGAAGCTGTTACGTTGTCTAGTTGTGATGTCTAGATGCCATGTCTGTCCGATCGTTCCTTCTCCTCTTTTTTAAACTAAAATGTCCTTTTTTTAACCATGATTGTTTTAATTTAGTTTTATTGTTTCAGTATTTGGCTTTGATATACACTAATTTTCATTTCATTTATGCTTACTTCATCTCGCTTGAGTCGCTCTCTCTCTCTCTCTCTCTCTCTCTCTCTCTCTCTCTCTCTCTCTCTCTCTCTCTCTCTCTCTCTCTCTCTCTCTCTCTCTCTCTCTCTCTCCCTCTCCCTCTCTCACTCTCTCACTCTCTCTTTCTCTCTCTCTCTCTCCCTCCCCCCCCCCTCTCTCTCTCTCTCTCTCTTTCTTTCTCTCTCTCTCTCTCTCTCTCTCTCTCTCTCTCTCACACACACACACACACACACACACACACACACACACACACACACACACACACACACACACACACACACACACACACACACACACACACACTAATGTAGACACAGGTACCAAAGACCAAAATATATTTTTTTTCAAGTTTAATAATGCTGATGTAGAAGACACATATGCTGCCCATTTGATAATAATGTAAGGGGAATATTGCATCAGAGGATTATCACAATCCAAAGGGCTTTCCGTTAGTTTTGATACAGTATATGCCTTCCGCAAATAGCGAAACTGTCAGACAAAAATCGCATTTTATGTAGCAAAAGAGCAGAAGAAGAAGAAGTGTCAGAGAAACAGTAAGCCTGTCTGTCACTAAACCCGTGTGGCTGACACCGCAGTAGGTGTCCTCAGCATGCACACTGACTTAATACACGACAGACTTTGTTACTTTCCTGAATCAACACGCACACCCACATTTTGACAAAGGGAGGTTAAAACACTGTTTTTAAAAGTTGATGCAATAAAGCATACCTTTTCAGCAGGAATTCTCTCTCCCCCCCCCCCCCCCCCCCCACACCTTCCCCGTCACCCCTCAAAGCTGTTGTATTGAATGGAAACAAGTAATTTGTAGCGGTCATTCTCTCCCACCCCCTTCCCAGTCACCCCACACACAAAAAACCGCACACAACAAAACAACTATTTTATTGAATTAATTAAACAAGTCAGCTTTAGCGCGGGTCGCCAGAGGCGCAGCTCGCAGCAGAGATCTAAAGCCTCCACAGAAGAAGAATGTGGACAAGATACCTCCATGACAGTTGATTTTCCTTTTTGTTATTTAGTGTGTGTGCACGTACGCACGCACGCACACACACGCACACACTCACACAAGCACGCACGCACGAACGCACACAAAAACACACACACACGCGCGCGCGCACACGCACACGCACGCACGCACGCACACGCACACACACACACACACACACACTATGGTATCCATGTACGACTGAAAAAGTGGAAAAGTGCATTCAATACACGATTGTAGGACCGTACGGGCGTGTGTATGTGTGTCTTGTGTGTGTGTGTGTGTGTGTGTGTGTGTGTGTGTGGTGTGTGTGTGTGTGTGTGTGTGTGTGTGTGTGTGTGTGTGTGTGTGGTGTGTGTGTGTGTGTGTGTGTGTGCGTGCGTGTGTGTGCGTGTGTGTGTGTGTGTGTGTGTGTGTGTGTGTGTGTGTGTGTGTGTGTGTGTGTGTGTGTGTGTGTGTGTGTGTGTCTGTGTGTGTGTGTGTGTGTGTGTGGTGCTGCTAAATGCAAAAAAAGCTTCGTAAAGCTTTCTGAAGGACACGTTTCATTCATTCTCTCAACAACTTAGATTGCAACAGAGATCAGTGACCTGCTTGGGAATCTGTGTGGCCCTGAAAAGGGCCGGCCCTGGAGGGGCGAAAGGGTGAAGGGGGAGGACAGCTGTGGTAGCCAGCCTCTACTGCCCACGGAAGCTGTCCTCCTACGAGTCCTCAGTGCCATGACAGGGGGGACCGGCTATCTTGCAGCGGACCAACATCATAGCACTGAGGTTGTCCATGGACACGACCCGAGATGGGTGAGGTCTGGCAGCTGGATGGCCGGAAGGGACTGGTGCTGCCTTGGCCGGAGACGGAGGCCTGGGGTGCCAGTGTGTCTTCCTCCTCTTGGGGGCTGGGAGCTCAACCTCTGTCTGTGTCTTCTCCCCCGGTAGACAGAAGACAACCTTCTTCTTCCTGGCAGCAGGCTGCAGGGGATGGGGAGGCGCTGATCTCTTCAGGCTGGACATCTTCCTAGTCGTCATCTTCGTAGTAGAGCCGAGAACATAATGACCCAACAGCCCACATTGGCACCTACGCATGAGTGAGTAAGCCTGGCTTGACGTCATGGAATCCGACCAACCAGCTAGCTAGCACTAAAGGGTGACTTCAAGTGAAGGTCAATCGTCATGGAGACAGAGCACAGTTGACCAATCAGGATTAAGTAGGTCAACAAGCATTGAAAGCGCGATTGTATTACACCGATTGGCTCGCCTTGTGAACGCTAGTAACAAATTGGTTTTTCGTTGTTTTGCTAGCTAAAGGTTTGTTTTACGTCCTCCCGGCCTAAGCCATATGGAACATTACTATTAATTTTGAGTTAGAAGAAGGGCAAAACATTTCTTTTAAATAAAGTTATTTTAAACTTTTGTTTTGTTTTAATAAAGTTATTATAAATTTATTTATATAAATCTATATTATCTAATACTTTCAGATTCATATTGTTTTGTTTTTGATTTAAGGTCAAAAACTTTAATTTATTGCCATGGCCCGCACCAGGACCGCGATAAATATAATATTTGATTTAAAATGTTTGTTTAAAAAACGCCTTCCTTGCTGACTGAGCAATCTTCCTATTAAAATTTTCAGGACCACTTTTTTTTTTTTAAAACTCAACAAATGTTTAAAACTCGAAAAAGGTCATTAGATATTACAATATATACAAAGTTTTCTTTTATTTACAAAAAAATGGTTAAAAGTTTTAAAATCCGACTGTTGGTATGCAAAAAGCATAAATTGTTCAATTTAAAATATTATACTATATCTGTTTGTTGATGTTTATGGGTGAATTTTGTTAGCTCTTCAATGTTCAAAAGAAGTTTAATGTTTATAGAGTGAGGGTCCCTAACTTAGTTTTTAAAAAAAATGGTAGCCCTCTCGACTAGGCTCCCCACAAAAACAAAGTATAGGCCGAGTCAGGGCAACATTAAACTAGGCGAAAAAAACTAAGTATTTACAAAAATAGCATAATAGGGACCCTGTCTCTTCTTGTTAATGCCTGTTTGGTGCTTTGTTATAAAACAATTGTTAAATATTTGGTAAAATGTTTACACTAGTTCGGCGTTTTACTTCACAAAAAAGAGTTCCATATGATGTTATTTATGCCGTTTGACCCCGTTTTTTCTTAACTAGCGACAGCCGACCCACAATGAAGAAAAACTATACGTACCAATCCTATCGTTTGATTTGACCTAAAGGTGTGATACGCAGCCAACCATGAACAACGACATTGTTCGCGCACGCGCAGAACTGGTCAGTTTCCATCCTCCATCTCTATCCCCTTCCCCCCCCCCCCCCCCCCCCCCCTCCTTCTTGACACACTCACTTTGGGAGACACTATAACGGTTAATCACCCCTCTCTCTCTCTCTCTCTGATTGCTAAAATGTTGTGATAAAAACAACAAAGCAATCATACAAAAATTTGCCCAGTGTGTGCGTGTGTTTAATGCACTTGTTTATCTATTATTTTCTATTTATTTTCAGACTGGTTTAAATAACATTTTTTAAATAGCACTTGTTTTAGTGCATGCCAAAATTACAAAGCGCGTGTTAAGCTTTGTTATGTTAAGTGTTGTTGTAGATCTTTCTTTTTTGTATAGAAAATGAGCTTATATATGTATGTATTTGTGTAAGTGAATGTGTATGTGTGTGTAGAATAGTTGTTTTGTTAGCTTTGCTTTTAGTTGGTTTAGTTGTCTTGAATTTACTATGAAAAAAATGTTAAGAAGCACACCCCCATCCATTCATCCATTCTCTCAATAGCTAGACTATGCAACGAGATTGTGTGATCCCACTCGGGAATAAGTGTGGCCCTGAAAAGGGCCGGCCCTGGAGGGGCGTTCCTGAGGGAGGGGGCAGACCAAGGCTGGCAGAGGGACCCTAGTCTGCCCAGAAGTCGGAGCCTCTGTAGTGGTGGCCCAGGCTCAGCTCGGAGTAGTGGTGGCGGGGGGCGGGGGGCGGCCCGATCAGCTTCATCAGGCCCATCAGGTGGTCCAGCTCAGACACGGGATCCACCTTCCTCCTCTTGGCCCCGGGCAGGGGGAGCGCTTCCTCCTCCTCCTCCCTCTCCTCCACAGGCGGAGGGCTGCTGGGGGGAGGACTGGGACTCCTGGCCTCTGGCTGGAGGGGCTTGGCAACTGGCGGAAACTTGAAGGTGAAGGGCTTGACCTCTGGCTGGTGAAGCTTGGCCTCAGACTGACGTGGGGCAGAATCCATCTCGACAGCAATGTTCGCAGCAGACGTTCCTTTCAAAGTCGCGAGAGCAAATGAAGCTTGCACTGAGAAAGTAAAGTTTTACGTCTTCTCGACCTAAGTCATATGAGACATTACTTTAAATTAAGATGGGGGGAAATAGGGGGAAAGGGGATAGAAAGTATTTATTTCTTTTAAATACAGTTATTTTTGATTTTATTTTATGATTGGGTCTGATTAGTAGGTCAGAACCTATGTCTGGCGTGGCCCGCGTCTGGACAACTAAAATTGTGGATATTTTGTTAAAAAGTTTGTATTAAGAAGCTTTGGATATTAGCTCTTAGAGCTATCTATGATTAAAATTTTCAGGACCACTGTTTAAAATCAACAAAAGTTTAAAAAACTCAGAAAAGGTCAACAAATGTTTATGTACACAAATTTACACATAATTTTTAATTTACCCAAAATAAATATTAAAAGTTTTTAAAACCATAAAATATGTTTTAACTTTTTAGTTAAAAGGATGTATTTAAGATTTTTTTTTTTTTATTCAAAGCCATTGACTTTGCATATATATACAAATTTGGTTAGTCTATTTTGCCACGTGCAAGGTATAAAATTTAAATCAAGAGAATCCCCATCCTTCAAAATTCCGATGATACCAGCTTGCACTTAATTATTCTTTACGTCCTCTTGGCCGAAGCCATATGGGACATTACGATTTATTTTTAGATGTTTAGAATAGCTTGCACTGGCCCCTTGCTGTCTTTTATAGACGACAGTTTGTTTCACACGGAGGAAAAGCTAGACGCGCCAAGCCTATTGGTTGATTTTATCCCATTCCTGTGCTCAGTCAACCATGAACAACGACAGTGCGCTTGACCAACTGGGAGGAAAAACTGGACGCGCCAATTCTATTGGTTGACTCTAATTCCTGTGCTCAGTCAACCATGAACAACGAACTCGCGCACAACCGGTCAGTTTTCCCATTCTTTATCGTTTTGACCCTGCAATCTGATTGGTTGAAACAAGAGTAGCGGACTGGGTCTGGGAAAGGCATAAAAGGGGCTGTTGGAAAAAAAACCATTCCACTTTATTTTTGATCTGCGGTTTGACTGTCGATCAGAGCAACATGGACGTTATCGCCGACATTGAAGCCTTCCAAGCCCGCCTCGCAGCCGCCATGACTGACGTACCGTTCACCAGCATGGTCTACGGAGCCATCAGGGCTCTGAGAGAACCGAGGGGCTCCAGCAGCCAGGCCATCCTGCGCTACATCATGGACCACTACCAGCTGGACCAGGACGTCCACCAGCTCAGGGCCCGCCTCAAGCACCACCTCAAAGCTGGCGTCACAGATGGCAGCATCTGGCTCAGGTCTCATGGACGCTATTCTCTGGAACCTGTCAGAATGCCACCATCCACTCTGCCACCTCCGGTCAGACAGCGAAAACAGACCCCTGTAGTTAAGCTGGAAAAGCTCGCAGATTTGATGCTGCTTGTTCACGCCATCAAACTTGAAAGGAACGAGTAGAGGAGGAACAACACCTCGTTTTCATCCCAGCCCTTTTCAGGGCTACACAGATTCCAAAGTGGGTCACTCATCTCGTTGCATTGAGTCTGTGTGTGTGTGTGTGTGTGTGTGTGTGTGTGTGTGTGTGTGTGTGTGTGTGTGTGTGTGTGTGTGTATGTGTGTGTGTGTGTGTGTGTGTGTGTGTGTCTGTGTCTGTGTGTGTGTGTGTGTCTGTGTGTGTGTCTAACGCCCCCCCCCCCTTCCTTACCTTCCCCACCCCTTCTCCCCCTGTGTCTTTGACAAAGGAATCACAGGTACAATCCTATGCACACAAAGGCTACACACACCGACATAATTATACCCAATACACACATGCATACTCACACACAAATACAAACATACATACAAGCACGCACACACATATACCCATCACTCCCCACAAACACACACAGACACATTCATTCACGCATACAAGCACTCACACATACCCGTTTCTCCCCACAAAAAAACACATACACACACATCACGCATCAGAATAGTCTGAAGTCCAATTCTCTGAAACCTGCGGTAAAAGGGCTATCTAGGCCCTAGACTGAAGAGGGACAACATTGAAATGAGTTCCCAACACCACCAACAAGGCTTAATATAGTGAGACATCACTTTAAAATGCTATTTAGCTCAAAGGATAACACTCAATGAAAAGGCAAAACCTCTGACAAGAGAAGCCAATCCTCTGTCAGAAATTCTTAATCCTCTAAAATCCTCTGATTCTCTGACACATACAAATAGCCACAAACACATGCACACACACACATAATACACACACATACAGTGCACGCACGCACACACACGTGCATATACCAGCACAAGCTTACACACGTGCCAAAGTGCAACCAGAGCCAGCCATAATAATGCCGTGCCAATCAAGAGAATGACCCAGCCAGCCAGGCCCCGCTGATCAGGCCCCTATATTATGCAGTACCAATCAAGAGAATGACCCAGCCAGCCAGGCCCCGCTGATCAGTCCCCTATATTATGCCGTGCCAATCAATAAAATGACCCAGCCAGCCAGGCCCCGCTGATCAGTCCCCTATATTATGCCGTGCCAATCAATAAAATGACCCAGCCAGCCAGGCCCCGCTGATCAGTCCCCTATATGATGCAGTACCAATCAAGAGAATAAACCCAGCCAGCCAGGCCCCGCTGATCAGTCCCCTATATGATGCAGTACCAATCAAGAGAATGACCCAGCCAGCCAGGCCCCGCTGATCAGTCCCCTATATGATGCAGTACCAATCAAGAGAATGACCCAGCCAGCCAGGCCCCGCTGATAAGGACCCCATATGATGCCACGTCAATCAAGAGAATGATCCAGCCAGCCAGGCACTGCTGATCAGGCCACCATATGATGCCGTACCAATCAAAATAATGACGTAGCCAGCCAGGCACAGCTAGTCAGTCTCGCATATGATGCCACGTCAATCACGAAAATGACCCAGCCAGCCAGGACCCATTGTCGATCGGACCCAGCATGATGCTGCACCAATTAAGAGAATGACCCAGCCAGCCAGGATCCATTGTCAATTAGCACCAACACGATGTTGTGTCAAGCAAAAGAATGACCCAGCCATCCAGGCCCCAACATGATGCCGCGCCACGCAATACAAACGCCAACAATGATGATTGGTGTAGATTCATTATGGCTTGGAGATGTGTCATACCGAACTATCAACTGTCTGCATTTTCCAGTCCTTAATGGTCTGGCTTGTTGGCTTGACTTTCTTCACAAACAACACACATACACACACACGTGCGCGCGCATATACACACAAACGAGTGCGTGCGCGCACACACACAAAACAGATAGACAGACATAGAGACAGACAGACAGAGAAACAGACAGACAAAGTGGCAGGTGGCCAAGCCAACCAACAGAAACCACCCTCTCACCTCACATGGCAGAGGATGGACACTGCGTTTGTCCACACAATACTGCCACCATGAGGGGGGTGCAGAACACCACTGCTGGCAACACCCAGATTATCGCCACCATCACCTGGACCTGAAATCATCATCATCATCATCGTCGTCGTCATTGTTATCATCATCATCATTATTATCATCACCCTAAGATGGTTGTGAAGAACACCCCTGCTGGTAACACCCAGATTATCACCACCATCACATGGACCTGAAATCGTCATCATCATCATCGTTGTTATCATCATCATCATTGTTATCATCATCGTCATTGCTATCATCATCATCGTTATCATCATGATTGATATCATCATCATCATTGTTATCATCATAATCATAATCATCATCATCTACCTTTTAGTCATGCTCATATTGTAGTTTTGGTATGATGGTGTATCTATCAAGGAGGTTTTTGAATTGTGTTATATTCTGTGCTCTTTTAATATGTGCAGGAAGAGTATTCTAAAACTTTGTTGCTCAGTTAGAAAAAACTTTGTCTTTCTAATATGAGTACGGCTATACTGGGTTAGTATTTTAAGGTCACTGTTACGGGTTCTTGAGTCAGTTGTTAGTTGGAACAAAGATCGTAGGACAAAATGTGCCACGCGGGGCTTAAAAGCCGCCGATCGGAAAACATGTCTCAGTGTTAAGGGTGTACACCCCACCAATTAAGGGTGTGCATCTAGAAAAGGATTTGCACCCAGTCAAGGGTGTCTAGGTGTATCACCCAAAGGACACAAGGAATAAATGAATAAAACAACGTTTGTAGGAATACAAACCTAGTCCTACACACACAGGCATACAAACCTAGTCCTACACATACAGGCATACAAACCTAGGCCTATACACACACGTCTACAAACCTAGGCATACACACACAGGCCTACAAACCTAGTCCTACACATACAGGCATAGAAACCTAGGCCTATACTTACACGCCTACAAACCTAGGCCTACAGACACAGGCCTACAAACCTAGGCCTATGCACACACGCCTACAAACCTAGTCCTACACATACAGCCATACAAACCTAGGTCTACACACACACGCCTACAAACCTAGGCCTACACACACAAGCCTACAAAACTAGGCCTACTCACAAAGGCCTACAAACCTAGTCCTACACATGCACGCCTACAAACCTAGTCCTACACATACACGCTAACAAACCTAGGCATACACACACACGCTAACAAACCTAGGCATACACACGCACGCATACAAACCTAGGCCTACACATACAGGCCTACAAAAATAGGCCTACTCACACAGGCCTACAAACCTAGTCCTACACATGCACGCCTACAAACCTAGGCCTACCAATGCACGCCTACAAACCTAGGCATACACATGCACGCCTACAAACCTAGGCATACACTGACCTACATATCTAGACCTACCCATGCACGCCTACAAACCTAGGTCTACACATGCACGACTACAAAATGCCCCACATGGCCGAAAGGCCAAAGAGGGCGTTAAACATTATTTCTTCCACGCCTACAAACCTAGGTATACACTGGCCTACATATCTAGGCCTATACACAGGCCTACACATCTAGGCCTATACAATCAGTCATAATCATATAGCTCTACAAAACCTAGGCCTACAAACACAACAATATATGGCACAAACACACAAACCTAGACCTGCATATACACACACGTGCGCTCACGCGCATACGCATGCACACATGGGACCACATATACAGTGAAGCACACACACCTAAATCACTCAGGCCTACAACTAGGCCTACACATACCAAACGCATACAAACCTAGGCATGGCACACACAGCCTACAAAACCTAGGTCCTACACATTCACGCATACACCCTAGGCTACTCCATTCACGCCTACAAAAAACCTAGTCTGACCAGCATGCAGAAACACGACCCTCAAACCTAGGTATTACACGAACTGCATATCTAGACCTACTACCCCCATAGCACGTCTTAACAAAACCTATTTCTACTACACATGCACATGTAGACAGAGACAACGGCACAGCCTACAAAACCCTATTTATAGGTTATAATTCGAAACTGTGACCTAAGTCATATCTAGGACTTAACACATCTATACGGGCCTTACAATCGAAGTCATAATCATTATAGCTCCTACAAAAACCTAGGCCTACAACACAAAAACATATGGCAGCAAACACACAAACGCTAGACCTTCACATACACACAAGACAACACACTTGCGCGCGACGCGCAAACAAGCACGCATACACTGCACAACAATTAGACCACATATACAGTGAAACACACACCACACACACCTAAAGGTCTACACGCACCACATTGCACCCACCAGACAGACATACATAAAAAATGGCAAACACACACAACACACACAACACACAACACCTAATCTACACGCCACAGTTACACACCCCCTACAGATACCAGAACATACATTCAAACACACACACACCACACACACACAAGACACAGACACACACCTCACACACAACACACACACCAAGACACAACACACACACACACCTACGTCGTACACGCACACAGTGACAACACACAGACAACAGACATGCAAACACACACACACCACACCCCCCCTATGTCTACACGCACACAGTGCACACACACAGACAGACAGACATGCAAACACCACACACACGAAATCAAGTGTGACAGAACCGTGTAGTGCAGAACGGATCTGATAGATCAAAAACAAAAGTGCTACTACACGAGACTTTTGGTTCTGCCTTGTTCCACTATTCTTTTTCAATCATGGCAACAAATGAATAAAATGTAGCCTATAACTTTGCAATAACAAAAACACCTTTGGTTTGCAAACAGAAGTGATAAATATCAACTTTACCTTTCGTGTCATCGACCGGTTGAGTCTTTCATACGTATGTTCCTTTCGTTCCGGGAGTAAACAGTACCAAACGATTGCCGCGCATGACCAACACAAATGACACACTGTCGCATCGCGGGCTGCTCACGAAACCGAGTCCTGTCTCTTTTTGGGGGGTAGGGGTTGGATGGGCCCTGCAATGGCGATCCCTGTCTCCAGCATCTCCAAGTCAATTTAACGCTTGTAAGCTTCTAGTTGTTAGAGCAAAACGCGGAATTTTTCAAAATTGGCATAATCACAGGGTAAAACATATTTATCCCTTTGCCAAATTAGCTCGCGGTTTCACATGCAACCAATGAAACGCGTTCCTCAGAATCGAGCGGTCGCGTCGGCAAACCATAACACCATACCCCCTTCCCCTCACTACCCACCCGGACCTGGGAGACCTTTGTGTACTGTTTCACGATTCTGAGTCTGAACAGCCAACGGCATACCGTACATTTGAAAACACCGGTTCTCGTCCGTCACCGAAGTTAAGCAACGTCGGGGCCCTGGTCAGTACTTTGGATGGGTTGACCGCCTGGACGACCGGGGTGCCATTGATTTTTTAAAACTTTTTTTCAATGTTGTTGCTTGTTTTAAAACAATTTTCAAGACGTACTTTAGGTCCATTACTTTAAATTTGGTCTTCGAAACCTCTGGCTTCTTTTAGTTTAAAAAAACAACCCAGGCTGGTCCAAACCGTTCCCAACCGAGAGTCCACGTGGTGAGAGGGTCCACTATGCCTGACCTCTCGCATTATGTGATGATTCCGAGGCAAAAGAAGTGGGCTAGCTTGCGCCTTCGAAGTCCCTACAGGGTGGCAAGCCGGTGGTAAGGGCGAACAGGATCTTCTCCCATTCAGCCAGATAAGAGACAGAAGGAAAGGAAAACTGGCAGACGACACGACAACATCAGCGACGTGGATCATCTCTGCTGATTTGACTTTGTCAATGATCCGCCGGCCCACACCAGTGGCTTTGCTGTGCTGGTTGCCCAGGAGGTGGGTGGAGTGCCGCTCTTTCATCCACCTGGGGGTGGCTTTTCAGTGTAGCGACTCTCACTGTTGGACAATGACCCCTCTTGAAGGACCACGGCCCGCCTGCAGAAGACGACCCGACTTCGGTACATGTCCTCCTGACAGTGACCAGCCTGCGACGAGACACAGCTCCCGGTAGAGGTGGTCGGCTCGGTAGCCATGAAGACAGCCTTGGGGGGAAGACTGCTCAACCACCCAATCCAACACCATCGACGCCCCACGCAATGGGCACTGGGACCAGACAGCGGACCTAACTGCACCCATGTGGTGTAAGTGCTCATCCAGCATAGCCAGCGTTCACAGAGCCATGGTGTGACTTGGGTGGGGGTGAGGACGTGGCCAAGTCCCCCCGGAAAGGATTTTTTGCCAACAAAGTCAAGGGGCTGATGGTTAGCGATTCCACTGGTCCACAAACACAAAGTGATTGGCCTACACTGAACGCCACCTCCAAGAGGATAAGAAGCGGGGGTGGGCGCCTCACACCCAC
Source organism: Phymorhynchus buccinoides (assembly GCA_017654935.2). Classification (NCBI taxonomy): domain Eukaryota; kingdom Metazoa; phylum Mollusca; class Gastropoda; order Neogastropoda; family Raphitomidae; genus Phymorhynchus; species Phymorhynchus buccinoides. The sequence goes on from CM065694.1 coordinate 43,447,183, forward strand.
AGGCCCCACGCCTCCTGGCTAGCAGGCACGCCTAAAAGGCCCCCCCCCCTTGTTTGGTTGCCGCGGATTCATTTTTAAACCAAAAAGTCAAATGATCCACTTCGACTGGGGCATTTGTGCGTTCCAGGGGTGTCAGGGGTATGCAAGGGTACCTGTCTTTCTAATCTGGTGAAGGGAGGGAAGATCCCTTGTGTCCCCCGTCACACCCCTTCAGCCCACCGCGGCACCTGCCACTCCGGTAGGACTCTAATACTTACACATGAGGATAGAGTCAGCATAAGTGGACCCCCTCCGTCCAGCGCAAGGACCTTCCCCTGTTTTGAGAACCGTTAGGACCTTTATCCCCTGGGGAATTAAAAGTTGATTTTTTGAAAATAAATCCTAAAAAAGTAAAGGCAGAAGTTTCCGGAAGGACCATAAAGTATGACCGAAAGTGTTTTAACCTCACCGTGTTGAAAAAAGATGTTTTTTTAACCCCAAAGGCACACCGACAAAAGTAAAAAAAAAGTTTTGTTGTTTAGGGAAACAATTTTTTCCAAACCAGCCAACCCTTGTTCCACCCCCCAGCGGTCCCCACCCCACCAAGCAAAATACCCCTGGAACCACAAGATTGGCTTAAAGAGGGTGCCGGGGTTGGATGCGGGGGAAGGAGAACCGGTATAATATTCCTACTCCCTGTATTTTTAACTAATCGTTTTTAAATAAGTTTTATGAAAACATATTGGAACGTTATCAAAAAAAAAGCCTGACAGGACCCACAGTAAAGACAGGCAATTTTAAACATGCCCTCTGTAAAATGTATATCTCCCGATTCCCACCCCCTACTTTGGATTTCCACCACATTTGCCGAAACTGGAACATAAATACATAGCCCCTTTGTTTTTTTTTTAATTTGATATTAAAAAAATGCTTTTGGCAGCCTTTTGTGAGTCGCTTCGGTTGCATTGTTTACCCTAATATTCCATGGGATCCTACACTCTATAATCATAAAACAAACTTTTTTGTCATCCTTCAAAAACTCATCTCAGTGCATTACAACAGCATACAGACACATTATCGTGTTTTAGACTTTACAAATTAGGCTTCATTCAAGCCACATAATCGCGGATTTTAAAAACGTTTAAAACCGTCTATTTCCGGTAATTAGAGATTGTTTGGTACATACTATTTATTAAACATAAAAAAACACTTTTTTTTTTTTTTGTTTTTTTTTTTTTCGATTTTTAAGCATTTTGTGTGTTTTAAAAAAAAGTGTCCTGGAATTTTAATCCGAAGATAGCTCGGTGAGTCAGTATCAAGGCTTTTTAATAGAAACATTTTAAATAAATGTAATATTTATTGCGGTCCTTGCGCGGGCCATGGCACTAACTAAGGTTTTGACGCCCTTCAACTAATTCAAAACAACGAAATAAATATAATATACATTATAAGAATTATCAGATTATAAAAATAATTTTAATACTTTAAATAAAAGAACTTGAATACAAATAGCTGTGATTTTAAAGAAAGACTTAAAATTTTGGGTGGTCCCTCTTTT
>CM065694.1:43449219-43456719 GCA_017654935.2 Phymorhynchus buccinoides
CGTGTCCTACTTGGGAAAGTTTGTGGTCCTGAAAAGGACCTAGGGTATTGGCAGCAGGCCATATATGCCCACTGGAGTGGAGGAGGCCCGGGTTAGAGAGTGTGGGTTGCAGGGGTACCCACTAACCAGCAGGCGCAGTTTCCAGGCAGTAGTACCTTGTCCTCCCAAACATGGCCAGGGCTCCAACCTGCACGCCAAGGTTCAGCCATGTCTGCAGTTCCACGGAGAAGGTGGCCTCGTCCATGCCCATAAGCACGTAGTGGGTCAGCAGGTGCCTCTGGATCTCCTGGCGAGAAGAAGGCTCATGGAGGTCCATCAGAGCTCTTCTAATCAGGGTTGGATGGGCCCCTGCAATGGCGATCCTGTCTCCAGCCATCTCGAAGTCAATTACGCTTGTAAGCTTCTAGTTGTAAGAGCAAACGCGAAATGTTTCAAAATTTGCATAATCACACTACTTATCCCTTTTGCAAATTAGCTCGCGGTTCAGATGCGAACCAATGAAACGACGGTCTCAGAATCGTCGCAACCATCACCACCCCACCCCTTCCCCTCACACCCACCCGGCCCTAAGAGACTTTGTGTACTGTTCCCGATTTTGAAGTCTGACCAGCCAACGGCCATACCACATTGAAAACACCGGTGCTCGTCCGATCACCGAAGTTAAGCAACGTCGGGCCTGGTCAGTACTTGGATGGGTGACCGCCTGGGACGACCGGGTGCTATTGATTTTTTAAAACTTTTTTTCACTTTGTTGTTGCCTTGTTTTAAAACATTTTCAAGACGTACTTTAGACGTTACTTAATGTCTTCGAACTCTGCTTCTTTTAGTTTAAAAAAAAAATAATCCCAGGCTGGTCCTAACCGTTCCCAACCGGGAGTCCGTGGTGAGAGGGTCCACTATGCTGACTCTCTCATCATGTGATGATTCCGAGGCAAAAGTGGCAGCTTGCCTTCGATGTCCTACTGGGTGGCAGCCGGTGGGAAGGGCGACACAGGATCTCCTCCCTCACCAGATAAGAGACAAGGAACTTGCAGACCGACACGACGACATGCAGCGACGTGGATCATCTCTGCTGATTTGACTTTGTCAATGATCCGCCGGCACCCAGCAGTGGGCTTTGGCTGTGCTGTTGTGCAGGAGGTGGGTGGAGCGCCGCTCTTCATCCTCTGGGGGGTGGCTTTCAGTGTAGCGCCACTCACTGTTGGACAAGGAGCCGATACACCTAAACACCCTTGACTGGGTGCAAATCCTTTTCCGGGATGCACACCCTTAATTGGTGGGGTGTACACCCTTAACACTGAGACATGTCTTCCGCTCGGCGACTGTTAAGCCCCACGCGGCACATTTTGTGCTATGACCTTTGTTCCAGCTAACAACTGACTCAATAACCCGTAACAGTGATCTAAAAATACTAACCCAGTATAGCTGAACTGATATTAGAAAGAAAAAAAAATTCTAACAGAGTAACAAAGTTTTGGAATACTCTTCCTGCACATATTAAAAGAGCACAGAATCTAACACAATTCAAAAACCTCCTTGATAAATACACCAACATATCAAAACTACAATATGAGCATGACTAGTAAAAGGCAGATGATTATGATTATGATGATTACAATCATGATGATGATGATGATATCAATCATGATGATAACGATGATAATAATAACAATGATGATGATGATAACAATGATAACAATGATGACGATGATGATGATGATGATTTCAGGTCCATGCGATGGTGGCGATAATTTGGGAGTTACCAGCAGCGGTGTACTTCACAACCATCTTAGGGTGATGATAATAATGATGGTGATGATGGCGATGTCTATGATGATGATGTTGATGATGATGATGATGATAACAATGACGAAGACGATGATACTGATGATACTGATGATAATGATGATGATGATGATGATGATGATTTCAGGTCCAGGTGATGGTGGCGATAATCTGGGTGTTTGTTACCAGCAGTGGTGTCCTTCACCCCCCTCATGGTGGCAGTATTTTGTGGACAAACGCAGTGTCCATCATCTGCCATGTGAGGTGAGAGGGTGGTTTCTGTTGGTTGGCTTGGCCACCTGCCACTTTGTCTGTCTGTTTCTTTCTCTTGTCTGTCTCTGTCTGTCTGTTCTCTCTGTCTGTCTGTCTGCATGTCTGTCTGTCTGTCTATATGTCTGCGTGTGTCTGTGTCTGTCTGTCTATCTGATTGTGTGTGTTGTAAAAATGCGTGTTGGTGTGTGCGCGCGCATGCGCACCGCACGTGTGTGTGTGGTTTGTTTGTTGAACTGCAAGTCAAGCGAAAAAGCCAGACCATTAAGGACTGAAACATGCGCGTACTACTTTGATAGTATATCGGATGTTATTTGAAGGGCTAAACTCGTCCCAACCATAATGAATCTACACAACCATATTCATTTGTCGGCGTTTGTTCTTGCGTGACGCGGCATCAAGTTGGGGCCTGGCTGGCTGGGTCCATTCCTTTGCTTTAACACAACATGATGTTGGGGCGGATTGACAATGGGTCCTGGCTGGCTGGGTCATTCTCTTGCTTGCGTACAACATCAATGCTGGGTCGCGATCGACAATGGGTCCTGGCTGGCTGGGTCATTCTCTTGATTGACGTGGCATATTGGGGGGGTCCTGATCTGCATGGGGGCCTGATCAGCGGGGCCTGGCTGGCTGGGTCATTCTTTTGATTGGCACGGCATAATATGGGGGCCTGATCAGCAGTGCCTGGCTGGCTGGGTCATTCTCTTGATTGGTAAGGCATCATAATGTTTCGGGGCCTGATAAGATGGGGCCTTGGCTGGCTAGGTTCCATTCTTGTTGAATTGGCACGTGCGACACATGTGTGAAGCTTGATTCGGAGCGGGTCCTGGCTGGCTGGGTCATTCTATTGATTGGTACTGCATCATATAGAGGACTGATCAGCGGGGCCTGGCTGGCTTTGTCATTCTCTTGGTTGGTACGGCATCATATCATATATGGGACTGATCAGCTGGGCCTGGCTGGCTGGGTCATTCTATTGATTGGCACTGCATCATATTGTGCGGGGTGGTGGTCTCGGGGTTAGAAAACAATTAAGTGGTCGACGATAATTATGAAAGATACAGGGAGGCGTATCGTGTGCTGGGTGGGGTGTTAATATGAAAGGAAAAAAATAAAGAATAGGCGACAGGGTCTATACTATCATACTTGTAGGTGTATGATGCACTTTATGTGTGTTGTCTATTATCAGTGAGTGATGGGTGTTGTGCTCTCGTGTTGTTTGGTGTGTTTGGTGTTGCTGGTCCTACATTTGTAATGTGTGGGGACTGGTGCTACTTGTGTTATCATGTTTATAGTTGCTCGTGACTATATTTGTATGTGTGGTGTTTGTGGCGGGAGAGAGTGTGGTATATGTGAATGCGTGCTTGTATGTGCTATATGCTCGGATTGCTTGTGTGTATTGTGTGTTATGATGTATGTATGTTTAGGAAATGTAAACATATTATTGGTGTACATGTGGGTCCATAATCAATGTCGTGGGTGGGTGTAGACATTGTGATGCATTCAGGATTGGTACGGGTCAGTCACGTTGTCATAAGACCAGGGTGGGGAAGACATGGTGTGGGGGCGACCGGTCGGGTACAGGCGACATGGGTGGCACATACCACACACACACACATACACACACATAACACACACCCACACACAACATCACGACACACACACGACACACACGCACACATGCACACTGCAGCGTACACATGAGAGAGAGAGAGAGTGAGACTCAATGCAACGAGATGAGTGACCCACTTTGGAATCTGTGTAGCCCTGAAAAGTCTGGGATGAAAACGAGGTGTTGTTCCCCTTCTACTCTTTCCTTTCAAGTTTGATGGCGTGAACAAGAATAATCAAATCTGCGAGCTTCTCCAGCTTAGCTGCAGGGGTCTGTTTTCGCTGTCTGGCCGGAGGTGGCAGAGTGGATGGTGGCATTCTGACAGGTTCCAGAGAATAGCGTCCATGAGACCTGAGCCAGATGCTGCCATCTGTGACGCCAGCTTTGAGGTGGTGCTTGAGGCGGGCCCTGAGCTGGTGGACGTCCTGGTCCAGCTGGTAGTGGTTCCTGATGTAGCGCAGGATGGCCTGGCTGCTGGAGCCCCTCGGTTCTCTCAGAGCCCTGATGGCTCCGTAGACCATGCTGGTGAACGGTACGTGCAGTCTTGGCGGCTGCGAGGCGGGCTTGGTAGGTGCTTCAATGATCGGCGTATAACGTCCATTGTTGCTTCTGATCGTGATCAGTCATCGCCGCGGATCTATGTGTGGAATGGTTGTTGTACCTGGAAGGTTGTTTTACGTCCTCTCGGCCTAAGTCATGTGGGACATTACTTTTTATAAAGCTAAGTTTTCTTTTTAATATAGTTAGGGCATAGGCATAGGTTTTGTTCCCTTCAGTCCCTTTTATGACTTTAAAAGAATCAATCCGCTACTCTTGTTTCAACCAACTAGATTGCAGGGTGAAAACAGATAAATAATGCGGGAACTGACCCGTTCTGCGCGTGCGCGAGCACTGTCGTTGGTCATGGTTGACTGAGCACAGGTGTGAGTTAGAATCAACCAATAGGATTGGCGCGTCTAGTTTTTCCGTCCTGTGGGTCAAGCTGTCGTTGTTCATGGTTGACTGAGCACAGGAAATGGGATAAAATCAACCAATAGGCTTGGCGCGTCTAGCTTCCCCTCCCTGCGGAACAAACTGTCGTCTATAAAAGACAGCAAGGGGGCAGTGCAAGCTTCATTTGCTCTCTCGACTTTGAAAGGAACGTCTGCTGCGAACATTGCTGTCGAGATGGATTCTGCCCCACGTCAGTCTGAGGCCAAGCTTCATCAGCCAGAGGTCAAGCCCTTCACCTTCAAGTTTCCGCCAGTTGCCAAGCCCCTCCTGCCAGAGGCCAGGAGTCCCAGTCCTCCCCCCAGCAGCCCTCCGCCTGTGGAGGAGAGGGAGGAGGAGGAGGAAGCGCTCCCTCTGCCCGGGGTCAAGAGGAGGAAGGTGGATCCCGTGTCTGAGCTGGACCACCTGATGGGCCTGATGAAGCTGATCGGGCCGCCCCCCGCCCCCGGCCACCACTACTCCGAGCTGAGCCTGGGCCACCACTACAGAGGCTCCGACTTCTGGGCAGACTAGGGTCCCTCTGCCAGCCTTGGTCTGCCCCCTCCCTCAGGAACGCCCCTCCAGGGCCGGCCCTTTTCAGGGCCACACTTATTCCCGAGTGGGATCACACAATCTCGTTGCATAGTCTAGTTATTGAGAGAATGGATGAATGGATGGGGGTGTGCTTCTTAACATTTTTTTTATAGTAAATTCAAGACAACTAAACCAACTAAAAGCAAAGCTAACAAAACAACTATTCTACACACACATACACATTCACTTACAAAACTACATACATATATAAGCTCATTTTCTATATAAAAAAGATATACAACACTTAACATAACAAAGCTTAACACGCGCTTTGTAATTTTGGCATGCACTAAAACAAGTGCTATTTAAAAAATGCTATTTTAACCCTTTCACCGCCAGCCATATTTCAGCCAAACAAATTCCATTAAATTTACTTGGGTAGAGAATAAAATCCATCTGCAGTATTGGGGATTCTTCTGTGACATATAAATAAAATAAGGTCTATCCTTACTTCCCCAAGCTAAGACAATAGGGTCTTTGGATAATAGATCCCAATTTGATGCCTTTTAGTGACATAGGTATTATAATAACTGTGGTGCTAAAATGCGACTTTGGCGGTGAAAGGGTTAAACCAGATATGAAAATAAATAGACAATAATAGATAAACAAGTGCATTAAACACACGCACACACTGGGCACATTTTTTATGATTGCTTTGTTGTTTTTATCACAATATTTTAGCAATCAGAGAGAGAGAGAGGGGTGATTAACCGTTATAGTGCCTCCGAAAGTGAGTGTGCCAATAAGGCAGACAGGAGGAGGGGGGGGGGGGGGGGGGACGAGATGGAGGATGGAAACTGACCAGTTCTGCGCGTGCGCGAACAATGTCGTTGTTCATGGTTGGCTGCGTATCACACGCTTTAGGTCAAATCAAACGATAGGATTGGTACGTTTAGTTTTTCTTCATTGGGGGTCGGCTGTCGCTAGCTAAGAAAAAACTGGGTCAAACGGCATGAAGTAAGCACTGCAAATAGAACAAAAAATAGTCAGGAAATCAAAAACCTAGTCAACCAAATAATAATAAAAGTCACCGACCTAACTATAACATGGATTCCTTCCCATCTCGGGTTAAAAGGAAATGACCTCGCTGACAAAGCAGCCAAAATGGCAGCGGAACAAAATATAGGTCAAATTACCAACTTTAAAACTATCTTTTTCTGAAATAAAAAAAAAGACCTTTGAAGCGCAATTCATACCAGAGGTGGGCTGAGGAGTTGGATGCCTACTCCGCAGCCCACTCCTGGCATATGAAATTCATTAAAGAAGGACTTTTCCTACCTGTCCCTTACAAAATTCAAGGTAGAATCCTTAGATTCTACAAGGACTCAATTTATTGCAAATTTAAGAATACTCCCTGCCAGTGCGGGGAATTTCTTAGTTGAAAACACATTTTCAATCTTTGTGATCAGATGAGAACAGAACTACAATCTACCATAATTATACAAATTTGAACTAAACAATTTGATATATAATGAGAAAAATATTTTAACAAAACATCACAAATTAGGTTGGACTCATAATGTTTGGCTCGCCGAGACAGTTGGACAGGCGTCATTTAAACATTTGATACAATTACTGAAAGTTGGATATAAATTACAATTAAGTTTAGTAGGGGCTCGGTGTTTGGGTCGGATCGGCATCCTCCCCCTCCCCAGCTCCGTCCCATTTTGCCCGTTTTTAACAAAGCAAACATACTACATTTACCTTCATATGCAGACTCACACTTCCTACGACAAGTTTTCTTTTAGTCCCTCCCCCGGTGGGGGATGCCGGGTGCGACCCATGCCCCGAGTCTTGGTAGTTACTAAGCATCGTTTTACAATAACACTTTAGCAGGGCCTTTCAGGATGGCGACAGTCGGGTATCTCTTGCCATCCTGAGCTGCCTCCGGGGGGTCTCCCCTATTGGCGACTCGCCCGAGGTAACGCCCCTAACCGAAGGGAATCCTTAACTGAAACCTTAATCTTAAAACAAAACAAAACAATCAACGAATTATATAATACAAAACTAAAAATAAAATACCCAAGTAGTAATGTTTAAAACCATTGGTGGCCTCTGGCGGAATGTCCCCTCATTCAATCTAGTAAATATTGTTATTTAGAAACTAACATAGTGGTGAAACAGATACGGTTTCCCATAGTTTACTTTTGTTTTATTATTGTGAATATTTACGGATTATATGTACATAGCGCACGGGAAACACTATTTTATGACTTGATAATACATACTGGAGGAGCTTGAGCTCCTACCAATATGGTTAAAACTCTTGT
>CM065694.1:43461719-43466719 GCA_017654935.2 Phymorhynchus buccinoides
ACACACTACGCACGTTCACAAGGAGCACACGCCACACACATCACACGACACGGTTGCGCGACCACACACACACACACGTGCACACACACACGATCCACGCACACATCACACACACACACACACACAGGCACAAGATGCGAGGAAGTCTAAATGGTTGGCTTAACGTCAGTGATGGCTTGATTCACGTCCAGTTAGACGTTGCCTCTTAAGTCAAGTCAAAAGGGATTAAGCTGTACTGTCTATTCTAGTACTGCAGACAAAGGGACTAGGTTGCACTGTCTTATCTAGTGCTGCATCAAAAAGGATTAGGTGGTCTATTCTAATGCTCCAGCCAAACGAATTAGGCTGCATTGTCTTTTCTTCGGCTGCAGCCGAATGGATTAGGTTGTCGTTTCTAGTGCTGCAGCCCAAGGGATTAGGTTGTCTTTTACTAGTGCTGCAGCCAAAGAGATTAGGTTGTCTGTTCTAGTGCTGCAGCCCAAGGGATTAGGTTGTCTTTGCTAGTGCTGCAGCCAAAGGGATTAGGTTGTCTTTTCTAGTGCTGCAGCCCAAGGGATTAGGTTGTCTTGTCTAGTGCCGCAGCCCAAGGGATTAGGTTGCATGATCTTTTCAAGTGCTCCAACCCAAGGGATTAGGTTGCACTGTCGTTTCTAGTGCTGCAGCCCAAGGAAATTAGGTTGAACTGTCTTTCTAGTGATGCAGTCAACTGGATTCCAATTCAATTATTACTGCTCTAATAGCACTAGAAAAGACAACCTAATCCATTTGGCTGCAGCACTAGAAAAAATTCCAACCTAATCCCTTTGGCTGCAGCACTAGAAAAGACAGTGCAACCTAATCCCTTTGGCTGCAGCACTAGACAAAGACAGTGCAACCATCCATTTGGCTGCAGCACTAGAAAAGACAGCCTAATCCCTTGGGCTGCACCACTAGAATAGACAACATAATCTTATTTGGCTGCAACACTAGAAAAGACAGTACAACCTAATCCCTTGGGCTGCAGCACTAGAAATACATTGCGTTTGTTATTGAACCCTTATTAGTCCACAGCTTTACGTAAAGTACTATTGGAATCCCTTGATATATTCTATGGGCTCAATAATAAGCTGGATGGCTGCGTTTCCACACAAACAGACAAAAAAGAACACAGAGGCAAAGCGACAGAGATATTAAAAGTAGTTATGTTGGCATTCACATATATATGACTGTATGTTCATAGTGACACCACAGACAGAGAGGCAGGCAGAGAAATGGACAGACACAGCTAGAGACAGACAGACATACACTGAGACAAATACACATACATAGACCAACAGAGAGACAGATAGAGAGACTAATAGGAGAGAGAGAGAGAGAGAGAGAGAGAGAGAGAGAGGGAGAGAGAGAGAGAGAGAGAGAGAGAGAGAGAGAGAGGGGGGGGGGCATTTATAACGAACGAACACAATGTTATTTATTCAGGGTAATGAGATAAGCTAATTAGTTACAGCTTTTTCTTTTTACTCATGATGAGATTCACGTCCAATTGGCGTCCAATCTGCCCGTTGAGATGCTGATGCTGAAGAAGAGGCGGTGATGATGAGACAGGAGTTCGTGACGTGGCAGACGTCGTCGTGGATGATTCCTGGAACACGTTGCGCACCCTGGAATCGCGGATACGCTGTCGGCTGCGGGAACATTTCGGACGGAATCCGAGTCGTGAAGATGCCTGCCGTGATGCTGGAGTCAGCATCGTCAAAGTTCAGGGCGTAGATGCGAGCATCTGTGGTGCAGTAGTCCGCTTGTCTGGTCAGTGCCGTTGGCGTTGGCGTCGATGGTGTTGTGAGGAGCAGTCTTCCCCTCCAAGGCTGTCTTCAGGGCCATCGAGCGACCTAGTCCATACCGGGAGCTGGTGTCGTCGCAGGCTGTCAGGAGACATGTAGGCGAAGTCGGGTCGTCTCTGTAAGCGGGCGTGGTCTTTCAAGAGGGGTCCTTGTCCAACAGTGAGTGGCGCTACACTGAAAGCCAACCCCAGCGGATGAAGAGCGGCGCTCCACCCACCTCCTGGGCAACAGCTGAAAGCCACCCCCCATAGGATGAAGAGCGGCGCTCCACCCACCTCCTGGGCAACAGCACAGCCAAAGCCCACTGCTGGGTGCCGGCGGATCATTGACAAAGTCAAATCAGCAGAGATGATCCACGTCGCTGCATGTCGTCGTCTCGGTCTACAAGTTCCTCGTCTCTTATCTGGTGAGGGAGGAGATCCTGTGTCGCCCTTCCCACCGGCTGCCACCCAGTAGGACGTCGAAAGCAAGCTGCTACTTTTGCCTCGGAATCATCACATGATGAGAGTCAGCATAGTGGACCCTCTCACCACGGACTCTCGGTTGGGAACGGTTAGGACCAGCCTGGGAATTTTTTTAAACTAAAAGAAGCAGAGTTCGAAGACATTAAGTAATGACTAAAGTACGTCTTGAAAATGTTTTAAAACAAGGCAACAACAAAGTGAAAAAAAGTTTTAAAAAATCAATAGCACCCGGTGTTCCCAGACGGTCACCCATCCAAGTACTGACCAGGCCCGACGTTGCTTAACTTCGGTGACCGGACGAGCACCGATGTTTTCAATGTGGTATGGCCGTTGGCTGGTCAGACTTCAAAATCGTGAACAGTACACAAAGTCTGTTAGGGCCGGGTGGGTGTGAGGGTGGTGATGGTTGCGACGATTCTGAGACCGTCGTTTCATTGGTTCGCATCTGAACCGCGAGCTAACTTGCAAAAGGGATAAATAGTGTGATTATGCAAATTTTGAAACATTTCGCGTTTGCTCTTACAACTAGAAGCTTACAGGCGTAATTGACTTCGAGATGGCTGGAGACAGGATCGCCATTGCAGGGGCCCATCCAACCCTGATTAGAAGAGCTCTGATGGACCTCCATGAGCCTTCTTCTCGTCAGGAGATCCAGAGGCACCTGCTGACCCACTACATGCTTGTGGGCATGGACGAGGCCACCTTCTCCATGGAACTGCAGACATGGCTGAACCTTGGCGTGCAGGTTGGAGCCCTGGCCATGTTTGGGAGGACAAGGTACTACTGCCTGGAAACTGCGCCTGCTGGTTAGTGGGTCCCCCTGCAACCCACACTCTGCAACCCGGGCCTCCTCCGCTCCAGTGGGCATATGGCCTGCTGCCGATAACCTAGGTCCTTTTCAGGACCACAAACTTTCCCAAGTAGGACACGATATTTCGTTGCATTGGTCATTATCTCTCTCTCACTGCGTGTCTGTGTGTGTGCTTGCGCGCAAGCGTTATATTTCGGAAAGAGACGGAGAGATAAAAGGCAACAGAGAGAGACAGAGAATGTGAAAAAAAGGTTTCTGTCCCCCTCTCTCTCTCTCTCTCTTTTCTTTTTCTCTTTCTCTCGGGGCTGAGTGAAAAAAGCTGAATTTAATTAGCTTATTTCATTACCCTGAATAAATAACATTTTATATTGTTCTCTCTCTCTCTCTCTCTCTCTCTCTCTCTCTCTCTCTCTCTCTCTCTCTCTCTCTCTCAGTCTCTCTCTCTCTCTCTCTCTCTCACACACACCACACACACACACACACACACACACACACACACACACACACACACACACACACACACACACACACACACACACACACACACACACACACATACATACATAAAGAACTAGAGTGTGTGTGTGTGTGTGAGAGAGAGAGAGAGAGAGAGAAGAGAGAGAGAGAGAGAGAGAGAGAGAGAGAGAGAGAGAGGAATAATTATGGTTCCTCGGAATCGAGAGGACATTAGTATGGTGTGTGTGTGTGTGTGTGTGTGTGTGTGTGTGTGTGTGTCTGTGTGTGTGTGTGTGTGTGTGTGTGTGTGTGTGTGTGTGTGTGTGTGTGTGTGTGTGTGTTTAATGCACTTGTCTTAGCGCATGCCGAAATTACAAAGCGTGTGCTAAGCTTCGTTATGTATCGTTGTTGTTAACTTTTTAGAAAATGACCTTGTGTGTGTATTTATTTTGGTAAGAGAATGGAGGATAATAGAATAGTTGTTTGTTTGTTTTGCATTTAGTTTGTTTAGTTGTCTTTAATTTACTAAATTACCCCCCCTCCCCCCCCCCCTGTTCATGAACTGTTCAATAAGGTATTGCTAACTCTATCCTAACTAGGGTTGGCTAACCCCCTGTTAATTAACCGTTCAATTGAGGTATGGCTAACTCTGTCCTAACTAGGGTTAATTAACCCCCTGTTGATGAACCGTTTAATTGAGGTATGGCTAACTGTATCGTAACTATGGTTATGTAACCCCATTGTTAATGAACAGTTTCATTGAGGTATGACTAACTATCCTAACTAGGGTGAATTAACCCCCTGTTAATGAACCGTTTAATTGAGGTATGGCTAACTCTATCCTAACTAGGGTTAATTAACCCCCTGTTAATGAACCGTTTAATTGAGGTATGGCTAACTATCCTAACTAGGGCTAATTATCCCCCTTTTAATGAACCGTTTAATTGAGGTATATGTAATATTCTAACTAAGGTTAATTAAGTCCCCAGTTGGTGAACCGTCATTCTACCATCCCACCTGTGATTAAAATTATGAAGTTCTACAAAAGCTTAAGTGGGAAACTAAACGTTGTTAGTTTCTAAATTCAGTAAAGAAGTTAGAAAGTAACAACGTGTAGTTTCCCACTTAAGCTTTCGTAGAACTTCAACAAATTAAGGGCAGGCCACTGTAGTGCCTCAAGGGCTTAGAACGCCTTCCTCCGTGTTTCAGCATTCAGTTTAACCAACCCATTGATTCCTGGTGAATTAGCGCAACCACTCCCCCTGTTATCACAGCTAGGCAATTAGTTCTCACCTACTTGTTGGCCCAAGACTTCCGAGACCGTGATGAAAGACAAACTGTTGTGACATGCGTGGGTGGGTGGGAAGGGCGTAAAGGTAAAGCTGGGCCACCCCCCTAGGGTAAAGGCAGGCGCTGTCTTCAACTAAGGCGTGTTTCCATGACAACAAG
>CM065694.1:43469219-43479709 GCA_017654935.2 Phymorhynchus buccinoides
TCTCTCTCCCCCTCCCTCTCTCTCTCTCTCTCTCTCTCTCTCTCTCTCTCTCTCCCCCTTCAATCTCTCTCCATCTTTCTCTCTCTCTCTCTCTCTCTCTCTCTCTCTCTCTCTCTCTCTCTCTCACACACACACACACACACACACACACACACACACACACACACACACACACACACACACACACACACACACACACTAATGTAGACACAGGTACCAAAGACCAAAATATTTATTTTTTCAAGTTTAATAATGCTGATGTAGAAGACGCATATGCTGCCCATTTGATAATAATGTGAGGGGAATATTGCATCAGAGGATTATCATAATCCAAAGGGCTTTCCGTTAGTTTTGATACAGTATATGCCTTCCGCAAATAACGAAACTGTCAGACAAAAATCGCATTTTATGTACCAAAAGAGCAGAAGAAGAAGAAGTGTCAGAGAAACAGTAAGCCTGTCTGTCACTAAACCCGTGTGGCTGACACCGCAGTAGGTGTCCTCAGCATGCACACTGACTTAATACACGACAGACTTTGTTACAGTGCTGAATCATCACGCACACCCACATTTTGACAAAGTGAGGTTAAAACACTGTTTTTAAAAGTTGATGCAATAAAGCATACTTTTTCTTCGTAAATTTTCTGAAGGACACGTTTCATTCATTCTCTCAACAACTTAGACATTTTGCAACAGAGACCAGTGACCTGCTTGGGAAGCTGTGTGGCCCTGAAAAGGGCCGGCCCTGGAGGGGCGAAAGGGTGAAGGGGGAGGACAGCAGTGGCAGCCAGCCTCTACTGCCCACGGAAGCTGTCCTCCTACGAGTCCTCAGTGCCATGACAGGGGGGACCGGCTATCTTGCAGCGGACCAACATCATAGCACTGAGGTTGTCCATGGACACGACCCGAGATGGGTGAGGTCTGGCAGCTGGATGGCCGGAAGGGACTGGTGCTGCCTTGGCCGGAGACGGAGGCCTGGGGTGCCAGTGTGTCTTCCTCCTCTTGGGGGCTGGGAGCTCAACCTCTGTCTGTGTCTTCTCCCCCGGTAGACAGAAGACAACCTTCTTCTTCCTGGCAGCAGGCTGCAGGGGATGGGGAGGCGCTGATCTCTTCAGGCTGGACATCTTCCTAGTCGTCATCTTCGTAGTAGAGCCGAGAACATAATGACCCAACAGCCCACATTGGCCCCTACGCATGAGTGAGTAAGCCTGGCTTGACGTCATGGAATCCGACCAACCAGCTAGCTAGCACTAAAGGGTGACTTCAAGTGAAGGTCAATCGTCATGGAGACAGAGCACAGTTGACCAATCAGGATTAAGTAGGTCAACAAGCATTGAAAGCGCGATTGTATTACACCGATTGGCTCGCCTTGTGAACGCTAGTAACACATTGGTTTTTCGTTGTTTTGCTAGCTAAAGGTTTGTTTTACGTCCTCCCGGCCTAAGCCATATGGGACATTACTATTAATTTTTAGTTAGAAGAAGGGCAAAACATTTCTTTTAAATAAAGTTATTTTAAACTTTTGTTTTGTTTTAATAAAGTTATTATAAATTTATTTATATAAATCTATATTATCTAATACTTTCAGATTCATATTGTTTTGTTTTTGATTTAAGGTCAAAAACCTTATTTTATTGCCATGGCCCGCACCAGGACCGCGATAAATATAATATTTGATTTAAAATGTTTGTTTAAAAAACGCCTTCCTTGCTGACTGAGCAATCTTCCTATTAAAATTTTCAGGACCACTTTTTAAAAAAACCTCAACAAATGTTTAAAACTCGAAAAAGGTCATTAGATATTACAATATATACAAAGTTTTCTTTCATTTACCAAAAAATGGTTAAAAGTTTTAAAATCCGACTGTTGGTATGCAAAAAGCATAAATTGTTCAATTTAAAATATTATACTATATCTGTTTGTTGATGTTTATGGGTGAATTTTGTTAGCTCTTCAATGTTCAAAAGAAGTTTAATGTTTATAGAGTGAGGGTCCCTAACTTAGTTTTTAAAAGAAATGTTAGCCCTCTCGACTAGGCTCCCTAAAAAACAAAGTATAGGCCGAGTCAGGGCAACATTAAACTAGGCGAAAAAAACTAAGTATTTACAAAAATAGCATAATAGGGACCCTGTCTCTTCTTGTTAATTCCTGTTTGGTGCTTTGTTATAAAAAAAATAATTTAATATTTGGTAAAATGTTTACACTAGTTCGGCGTTTTACTTCACAAAAAAGAGTTCCATATGATGTTATTTACAGGGGATCTTTTTTAACGTAGCATAATATATGGTATTTGTCCTATGTACAGTAGAGGAGGGGGCGGCTAACGATTCTAACTTGCTGGCACCGGGGGGAGGGAGGGAGAGGGACCCCTCCTCCCCGGCCCGAGCAGGGGAAAGACGTCACTTTAGCGGGATCGTGCACAAAGTGCGGGGGATGCCTGAACGCTCGTAAGCGTAAAAGTTGTTTTGCTTCGTGTGGTGGTTTTTTTTATGGTTCCAATGATGTTGAAAAAGTGCACGGTACTAATACATTGACTTAAGTGTTTATATCTTTATTATTTATAGGCTTAGGACTTTCCTGGTATTATATCGGTTGAACCCGATCACAACTCATACATCTGTATCGGGACAGTTTTGTAAGGGACAGGTAGAAAAAGTCCTTTGATGAATTTCATGTGCCAGGAATGGGATGCGGAGTAGGCGTCCAACGCCTCAGCCCACCTCTGGTATGAATTGCGTTTCAAATGTCTTTTTTTTTATTTCTGAAAGAGATAGTTTTATGTTGGTAATTTGACCTATATTGTGTTCCGCTGCCATTTTGGCTGCTTTGTGAGGGAGGTCATTTCCTTTTAACCCGAGATGGGAAGGAATCCATATATAGTTAGGTCGGTGACTTTTATTATTATTTGGTTGACTAGGTTTTTGATTTCCTGAATAAGTTTTGTTCTATTTTTAGTGCTTACTTCATGCCGTTTGACCCCGTTTTTTCTTCACTAGCGACAGCCGACCCCCAATGAAGAAAAACTATCCGTACCAATCCTATCGTTTGATTTGACCTAAAGGTGTGATACGCAGCCAACCATGAACAACGACATTGTTCGCGCACGCGCAGAACTGGTCAGTTTCCATCCTCCATCTCTCCCCCCCCCTTCCCCCCCCGCCTCCTTCTTGACACACTCACTTTGGGAGACACTATAACGGTTAACCACTCCTCTCTCTCTCTCTCTGATTGCTAAAATGTTGTGATAAAAACAACAAAGCAATCATACAAAAATTTGCCCAGTGTGTGCGCTTGTTTATCTATTATTTTCTATTTATTTTCAGATCTGGTTTAAATAACATTTTTTAAATAGCACTTGTTTTAGTGCATGCCAAAATTACAAAGCACGTGTTAAGCTTTGTTATGTTAAGTGTTGTTGTAGATCTTTCTTTCTTATATAGAAAATGAGCTTATATATGTATGTATTTGTGTAAGTGAATGTGTATGTGTGTGTAGAATAGTTGTTTTGTTAGCTTTGCTTTTAGCTGGTTTAGTTGTCTTGAATTTACTATAAAAAAATGTTAAGCACACCCCCATCCATTCATCCATTCTCTAAATAACTAGACTATGCAACGAGATTGTGTGATCCCACTCGGGAATAAGTGTGGCCCTAAAAAGGGCCGGCCCTGGAGGGGCGTTCCTGAGGGAGGGGGCAGACCAAGGCTGGCAGAGGGACCCTAGTCTGCCCAGAAGTCGGAGCCTCTGTAGTGGTGGCCCAGGCTCAGCTCGGAGTAGTGGTGGCGGGGGGCGGGGGGCGGCCCGATCAGCTTCATCAGGCCCATCAGGTGGTCCAGCTCAGACACGGGATCCACCTTCCTCCTCTTGGCCCCGGGCAGAGGGAGCGCTTCCTCCTCCTCCTCCCTCTCCTCCACAGGCGGAGGGCTGCTGGGGGGAGGACTGGGACTCCTGGCCTCTGGCAGGAGGGGCTTGGCAACTGGCGGAAACTTGAAGGTGAAGGGCTTGACCTCTGGCTGGTGAAGCTTGGCCTCAGACTGACGTGGGGCAGAATCCATCTCGACAGCAATGTTCGCAGCAGACGTTTCTTTCAAAGTCGCGAGAGCAAATGAAGCTTGCACTGCCCCCTTGCTGTCTTTTATAGACGACAGTTTGTTCCGCAGGGAGGGGAAGCTAGACGCGCGAAGCCTATTGGTTGATTTTATCCCATTCCTGTGCTCGGTCAACCATGAACAACGACAGCTTGACCCACAGGGCGGAAAAACTAGACGCGCCAATCCTATTGGTTGATTCTAACTCACACCTGTGCTCAGTCAACCATGAACAACGACAGTGTTCGCGCGCACGCAGAACTGGTCAGTTTCCACTTTCTTTAGTGTTTTCACACTGCACTCTGATTGGTTGAAACAAGAGTAGGGGACTGGGTTTGGGAAAGGCATAAAAATGGGCTGTTGGAAAAAAAGCCATTCGAAGTTCAAGTTAAGTTTATTTTCAAAAAGAACCTAGGGGCACAAGAAAACAATCACAATTATGTTGCGGCAACTGAACAACACCTCACACACACTGGTTTTAAACAACATACCAGTGCACAATTCCAAACATTTATAAACTTGCAATAACCATCTGCAAAGGCGCGTACACGCGCCCATACACACAAACACTCCAAATTATTGAATCTTCAGAAAGATAAATAAAAAACCAAAAACAAAACAAAACAGACGTTGCCAGTAAGCCCAACACTTTGCGTACCAGGTTTGGCTAATAGTCTGTGAAACTAAAGCAGTATGGGTCACATTGTTAAATAATGCTCAAAATTCTTTTTAAATAACCTTTATGAAACAAACTAAGCGGGTAAGGGTTCGTTCATTTTTATTATGAAATAAAGATTTAAACTTGATTACGTTTGGTCTTTTCAAGTAATAGTTTGTCAACTATGTCTTTCTTGCATCCTTGAATGCCACATTATGAACAACATCATCACAACCCACATTATGTTCAACATCATGACCCACATTGTTATCAACATCACCATGACCCACACTACACCCAATATCATCATGATCCACACTATCGACATCATCATGACCCATATTATTATCAAAATCATCATGGCCAACATTACACCCAACATCATCATGACCCACATTATACCCAACATCCTGATGACCCACATGTTTATCAACATCATTATGACCCACATTACCATTATCATGACCCATAGTATCAACATCTTCATGACCCACATTACATCCAGCATCATCATGACCCACATTATCAACATCATCATGAACCACATTCCACCCAACATCATCTTGATCAACATTACACCCGACATCATCATGACCCACATTACACCCAACATCATCATGACCCACATTATCAACATCATCATGACCCACATTACCCAACATCATCATGACCCACATTATCAACATCATCATGACCCACATTACACCCAACATCATCATGACCCACATTCCATCCAACATCATCATGACCCACATTCCACCCAACATCATCATGACCCACATTCCACCCAACATCATCTTGACCCACATTACACCCGACATCATCATGACCCACATTCCACCCAACATCATCATGACCCACATTCCACCCAACATCATCGTGACCCGCAATATCAGCATCATCATGACCCACATTCCACCCAGCATCGTCATGACCCGCATTATCAGCATCATCATGACCCACATTACAACCAACATCATCATGACCCGCATCATGTCCAACTTCATCATGACGCAAATTATCAGCAGCATCATGACCCACATTATCAACATTATCATGACCCACATTACACCCAACATCATCATGACCCACATTATGCCCATCATCACCATGACCCACATTATACCCAACATCACCATGACCCACATTACACCCAACTTCATCATGACCTACATTATCAACATCATGACCCACATTATCAACATCACGACCCACATTATCAACATCATGACCCACCTTATCAACATCACCATGACCCACATTCCACCCAACTTCATCATGATCCACCTTATCAACATCATGACCCACATTATCAACATCATGACTCACATTATCAACATCATGACCCACCTTATCAACATCACCATGACCCACATTCCACCCAACTTCATCATGATCCACCTTATCAACATCATGACCCACCTTATCAACATCATGATCCACCTTAACAACATCATGATCCACCTTATCATCATCATGACTCACCTTATCATCATCATGACTCACCTTATCATCATCATGATCCACCTTATCATCATCATGACCCACATTCCACCCAACATCATCATGACCCACCTTATCATCATCATGATCCACCTTATCAACATCATGATCCACCTTATCATCATCATCATGACCCACCTTATCATCATCATGATCCACCTTATCAACATCATGATCCACCTTATCAACATCATGATCCACCTTATCAACATCATGATCCACCTTATCAACATCATGATCCACCTTATCAACATCATGATCCACCTTATCAACATCATGATCCACCTTATCAACATCATGATCCACCTTATCAACATCATGACCCACCTTATCAACATCATGATCCACCTTATCAACATCATGACCCACCTTATCAACATCATGACCCACATTATCAACATCATGATCCACCTTATCAACATCATGATCCACCTTATCAACATCATGATCCACCTTATCAACATCATGACCCACCTTATCAACATCATGACCCACATTATCAACATCATGATCCACCTTATCAACATCATGACCCACCTTATCAACATCATGATCCACCCACATCATTCCACATTATCAACATCATGATCCACCTTATCAACATCATGATCCACCTTATCAACATCATGATCCACCTTATCAACATCATGACCCACCTTATCAACATCATGACCCACCTTATCAACATCATGATCCACCTTATCAACATCATGACCCACATTATCAACATCATGATCCACCTTATCAACATCATGACCCACATTATCAACATCATGACCCACATTATCAACATCATGATCCACCTTATCAACATCATGACCCACCTTATCAACATCATGATCCACCTTATCAACATCATGATCCACCTTATCAACATCATGATCCACCTTATCAACATCATGATCCACCTTATCAACATCATGACCCACATTATCAACATCATGATCCACCTTATCAACATCATGATCCACCTTAACAACATCATGATCCACATTATCAACATCATGACCCACATTCCACCCAATCAACATGACCCACATTACAACCAACATCATAATGACCCGCATCATGACCCACATTATTAGCAGCATCATGACCCACTTTATCAACATTATCATGACCCACATTACACCCAACATCATCATGACCCACATTGCACCCAACATCATCATGACCCACATTGTGACCGACATTAACATGACCCACAATATTACTATCATCCTCATGTGTCACATTATGGCTAACATCATCATGACCTTCAATGTGACCATTCTCATCATGTCTAACATTATTAACATCAACACTATTACCCTCATTTGGAGCAACATCAAGACTCACATGACTACGGCCCATACTATGACAAACATCACGGCCCACATTATGACCCATGTCATCATGACTCGCATCAGCATAACCCATTTTACTATGACACACATTATCATATCTCTCATCACGACCATCATCATCATGACCCATCACACCCATATCCACATCATCATGACCCACCACACCAATATCCACATCATCATGACCCACCACACCCATATCCACATCATCATGACCCACCACACCCATATACACATCATCATGACCCATCACACCCATATCCACATCATCATGACCCACCACACCCATATCCACATCATCATGACCCTACCACACCAATATCCACATCATCATGACCCACCACACCCATATTCCACATCATCATGACCCACCACACCCATATCCACATAATCATGACCCACCACACCCATATCCACATCATCATGACCCACCACACCCATATCCACATCATCATGACACACCACACCCATATCCACATCATCATGACCCACCACACCCATATCCACATCATCATGACCCACCACACCCATATCCACATCATCATGACCCACCACATCCATATCCACATCATCATGACCCACCACACCAATATCCACATCATCATGACCCACCACACGCATATCCACATCATCATGACCCACCACACCCACATCATCATCATGACCCACCACACCCATATCCACATCATCATGACCCACCACACCCATATCCACATCATCATGACCCCCATCACCATGCCATACATTATGACCCACTTCAGCCTGACCCACATCCGCATGACCCATACAGTTATGACCCGCATTTTGACTGAGATCATCATGGACCACACTATTACCGACCTCATCATTATGACCCACATTGTGATCCACTTCCGCAAGACACGCATTAAGACCAATATCGCCATGCTCTACTCGCTCTACTCTCTCACGGTCCACTTTTTCAAATTTCACTTCCCCATGACCCACACCATCGTGGTCAGGAAAATCCTCATGATTCACATTGACACAACCCCCATCATCATCGTCCACTCCCTGTAGACCCACGTATGGTCCCACATCATTACTATCAACGTCACCATCATCCACAATGTCTCGCATAATATTCTGATCACACACTTTATAACATTTCTTTGCACCAGCATAAAATGGTTTCTGATCATGCCTAGTTGCATCGGCCTCATTATAAACACTATATTCGTTTCCAATTCTACTTTTATTCAATGCCATACAGACTTCATCCCTCCTCTCACCTTCGTAACCATCCCTCCTCCCACAGCATATACTGGACGTTACCGTTGAGGAGCAGAGGTGTGCATGCAGATCATCGTCTGAGCCCCGGGGGGAACCCTATTCCACGATGTCGCTCCCATCAAAGACCGGATGGCCCAGGCCCAACCGTTCGTAGTCGATCTCCGTCAGCCCCAGACGGAACAGGTCGTCAGGGCTGTCAATGCTGATGGGCCTTGGACGGTCCTCTGGGTGGAGCCCTGGGATCGATTCCCTTCTGTACTGGATGGTGCCGTCCACGGTCCACGCCCTTTCTACTCCTGGCAGGCTCTTCACGTACCCCAGTAATCTTGAACGGAGAGGCGTGAGGTCGTCGTTTATAAACACCTTCTCATAGCTGCTCTTTCCTTTCAGGTTCTTTTTCTTCATCATAAGTTCTCGTCGCTTTCGTCTTGAAACAAACTTCACTAGAACTGCCCGAGGACCCCTGTCTCCCCTGCCCGCCCTGTGACAGGCGGCGATATCTGTCTCCGTCACCACTACCCCGACATCTCTCATCACGGCCATAGTCTTGCTTTCCAGCTGTTCTTCAGTTTCTCCATCTTCTGCTTTAAGCCCAAAAATACGGACTGATTCTCTGCGGGTGTATTGCTGGAGCCTATCGTTTTCATAGTCAAGGCGGGTGACAGCAGCTTGCAGCTTGCGGTTTTTGGAAGGGACTGGCTGAGGTCGGCTAATTCTTTTCTCCAGGTCACTCACTAAGCTCTTTACCACTTCTCCCATCGCCACTGACACAGCGGTGGCCAGGGCCGGGATTAACTAGGAGTGGGTTTTCTTCAGCATTACCACCCTCCTTTCCCCTCCCGAAACCCCCAGCGACCCTAGTGTCTCTTGCACCTTCGATAGAACAACTTCATGTATCGTAGATACGTCAATGGAACTGGCGTTGGAACTAGAGAGAGAGAGAGAGAGAACGCTGTCGGCTGCGGGAACATTTCGGACGGGATCATGTCCGAGTCGTGAAGATACCTGCCGTGATGCTGGAGTCAGCATCATCAAAGTTCAGGGCGTAGATGCGAGCATCTGTGGTGCGGTAGTCCGCTTGTCTGGTCAACAACAAAGTAAAGAAAAAAGTTACAAAAATTCAACAGCACCCGGTGTTCCCAGGCGGTCACCCATCCAAGTACTGACCAGGCCCGGACGTTTGTCTTAACTTCCCCCCCCCCCCCCCCGGTGATCGGATGGAGAACGGTATCTGTTGGCACGTGTTGGTCAGACTTCAAAATCGTGAACAGTACACACAGTCTCTCAGGGCCGGGTGGGTGTGAAGGGAGGGGGTGGGGTGGGGTGGTGATGGTTGCGACGCGTTGACTCACACTCCGTTTCTGAGACCGTCGTTTCATTGGTTCGCATCTGAACCGCGAGCTAATTTGCGTAAGGTATAAATAGTGTGATTATGCAAATTTTGAAACATTTTGCGTTTGCTCTCACTTTGCCATTAGGTCTGTTTCTGCTATATTCCATTTATTTATGTTATCTGTGTGTGTTCGCGGTGTATTTGCGTTTGTGTTTGAATGCCGCTTTGAAAGCTAACGGGCGCCGCTTTGGGGGGGTTGCGCTTTTGATGTCCTCAGAGGCTCAACAACAACCAACGGGAGGGTGGCGGGGAGGG
>CM065694.1:43480209-43510209 GCA_017654935.2 Phymorhynchus buccinoides
AGATAATGCCACACATAGACGTTACCGTGGTGTGGTGTGTATGTGTCGACCACCTCTCCAGGTGGGAGCAGCTCTGGTGACTATAAAGTATACCATAATACTTGTGTGAAGAAGGAACCCTGTCCTTCATACATCGCACACATTACCTCCTATCATTTAAAAGGTATATACCAAGCACAATTTAGGACAATTCATGCCAACCCAATCATCTGAATGTTTTAGAAACCTTAACGAAATCAATCAAACTCGTCTGGTTCTTTCCAGCCTGACTGCCATTGCAATAGCGCTTCTCTTCCTGGTGGGACGCGATTTCGGATTCTGCTGACCTGACAAAGCAGGGTGTGGCTGCGCGTTTTGGGCCTCGAATGAGCGTCGTGGATCAAGGTCACTGTACAACAGCCAGAAGAATGGACAGGCACAAGAACAACAAACAACAGAACACGCCACACACACACACAAACAACGACACGGAGGGAATGACTTGAAGTCCTACTTGGATGATCGAAGACTACGAGAGATTTTAATAATTGGTTAATAAGTGATAAATCAAGTCGTTATCCATCACTTTCTCTATACATAAACCGTCCTACTACCACTGCTTTATTTCACGAGGTATTGTTGTTGTTGTTGTTGTTGCTTACCCTAGCTGAAAGACTCCAGGGATCATCCCAATAACCGAATACTCTTGAACACTATGGCAACAATGTACCCAGCTAGGATTAGAACATTACGCGTGATCGATTTTATTACCGCCACGTGTGGCAGCCACACTCCACACTGGTGATTGTTATGCTAGGCTCTTGTCATGGCTAAAGACAGTCCCCGCATAACTATGCAAAGCTTAACAAAATTTTGGATGTATCCAAAAAAAAAAATCCTTGGTGTTCTAGCTATGGCATTGCTCTGACACGCCTTATAGGACTTGTTCGGAATAATTAAGGTGAGTAATTTCATGCCAATCAATCGGTCAAACAGGGGGAAGTACTCTACCCTCAGGATAGACCCGCGCTCTCTCCTCGTCCGCTTTGAGCAGACACGTACTAGAACACGTGCGTCATTCTAAATTGATGCTTTATATTTTTCTTTTTAACCGTCACATTTTGCAAGTTTTACAGTTTGTGGCTACTGGCCACCCCTCGTTTTTCTTAAAAAAAATGTTTGCAAGTCGCTGACTCGCATCTGCGGTGTCAGCTTCGACCCATCGGGGTTGCATGTTCTATGGTATTCTTGACCGAGTAATGCCGTAATGGAGGTAAACACCTCTAATCTTCACGATGTGCTCTCCCCTAGGGGTTTTTTTTCTTTCCAAAATCGTCTATTAACCCCAAGCGAATTCAACTATTGCGATCTGCAGTCTACAGAAAGAGAAAAACCAGCCACTCTAGTTGACACAAAGTTCACTTTGAAGTGACCCCAATTTGTTTTCTCTGTGGTTCCTCACTGTAACCAACCCCCACCCCCCACCCCCCACACACACACACCAACCACCATCATTCTTTTCATCCATTCTTCCTGACCACCCCATTTCTTGAATAGGTTTTTGAGGTAAGGTCACTGACGATCTTCCTTTTGGGAGGACTTCGGTGGCCCATTGCACTCAGAAGTTGGGAAGCGTGCCTGGTCTGATTGTGGGGAATAGATTGTGTCCGGTCAAAAGAATGGGACTAAGATATTGCTCTCTGTGTGTTTGTGTGTGTGTGTGTGTGTGTGTGTGTGCTCGTGTGCGTGTGCGTGTGTTTGCGTGTGCGTGTGTGTGTGTGTCAGTGAGTGTGTTGTGTGTGTGTATGCGTGTGTGTGCCGCGCGCACCGCCTTGTTTGTGCGTGCGCGCGCGCGCGGCGCGTGTGTGTGGAGACCACGTGATCGAATCGTATCGTATAGTCCCGTGTGCGTTTTATGGGCGGGTGGCTGTCTCTTAAGGCCAGCCACACGTTATACGAATCGCATCGAATGCGATGCGATTTTGACGTGTGCTTATTAATCACGAGATACTTCCATCCAAAAATAATCCTGCTACCAGTCGCTACTGTAGGCAGGGATTTACAGTGCTGTAGGCTACCAAGTACCCAATACATGAATGTCCGTGATTCAGGACTCGCATCGTCAAATCGCATCGGCTTCACATACGGTTTTCGTAATATCTGTGTGTGGCTGCCTCTTTAGTCTTTACCTACACTGGTGGACGTGTTCTTGATGTCATCCATGGCTTATGACATTTTTTTTTTTTTTTAAGAGGGGGGTGTAACAGAGTGGGAAACACACGCCGACCACTTTCATCCTTTCTTCTCAATCTACCCCCCCTGCCCCCCTCCCCTTTCATTCTCGGGCCGCACTTTAATTCATTTCTACATCAAACACGATCCTTTGAAGCCTCGTTTTACCTCCCCATTCCGCGGTGACACCCACATTGGCCGGTCTCGCTTTGTTCCGCCTGTCCTTTCGATCACGAGAATGATTGGAATGACCTGGAATGTTACACGTGCCGGAGTGATGTACGGCTCGGTGATGTTCTGTACTACTATTCATAATACTATGACATCATCTTGGTGACTGTCGACTGCGATAAACCATCACGGATCTCGTTGTTGAATGGAGGGAAAATTGGAGTAGTGATGAAAGTTAGCCTACACATACTCTGCCTCATAATACCTCCAAGACCTGACGAAGCAACATTGCAGACTCAAACCTCTCTCCCAGCCAGTCCTAATAGCCCCAACTAGTGAGTTTATTGACGGCTGGTGATTGAGATTTGTTTTGTTTGGTCCTATTTTGGGGGGGGGGGGGGAAAAGTATAGATCTATGTTCAATGTGCTAGATAGATAATGTTATTGAAAAGAAGTGGTAAACATTCTGTTTCATTTATGTGCACGATTATTTGTGTGTTGTGTTTTGTTGGGACTTTAACTCTTTTGGTACCAAACCGGATTTTATGCCTACTACCCCTTTTGTATAGTTTTAGTAGGGAAGCTGTTGGTTCAATCTGCACTTTAATGATAACATTCCTTTCAGGTGTTGATGGAGAGTGATCTTTGCTTCATCATAGACTTTGATCTAGCCGTGTACTTCTCACCATACCAGTTGATTCCCTGTACACCTTTTTAAATGTTTTACGATCTCGTTTGTTAACTGAAATTCAGTTTTTTTTAACTAGGTGCTATTGTACAAGGCGCCTTCTAGCCGGTTGGATCCACTCTCCTGCCGACTGAACCCTTGTCTCTAAGCCTAGAGATCTACATCCACCACCTTCTCCTGTGATTATCAGCAGGCATCGGGTCAGGACGCTCCATACCTGACTCACAAGGAAACCGACGGGAACGCCGCCAAGACGTCCCCTCACCCAGAACTGTCGAGGAGACCACGCCTGAACCGTGCATCCCGCGATGCCGTAACCAGGAACAACTGGAGCTACTCTCCCTGACTAGCAAGCCCGACCAACCAGGCACTCGCCAATCCCTACGAGGAGCTTGACAACATATCTAGTGTCACAGGACCGCGCCACATTGAACTTTCCTCCTGACACTAGAGATAATTAGTGACCCTTCCCGCTTGGGCTCTAACCTCTAGACAGACAAAAGTCTTGTAATCCTTTCGGATTTCATTGTTGTTTTTTCATTCATTTTTGTTTGGCGCCATTGACGGCTGCTTTTAGTATTATTGTTGCATTTTCTTATGCAGATTTTTGTGAGTCACTCAAATACAAGTGTCAAATAATCTGACCCTTTTGGTCACTGATGAGAGTGAAGTCTTTGTAATTTCATGTAAAACCCTACTTTCTCTCTGTCTGCCTTTATAGCAAATCAACCACTTGTATTTCTTACAATCCATACGAGCCAGAACCCTGGCCACAAATATAATTTTCTTAGATGAACAGGGGCCAGGACAGTTGCTCACCTCCGCATACCCTAGGAAGTTGGGCTAAAGGCAAATTTTTACTTGAAAATTTAACACACTAAAGTCCTTCCCTAGAGACTTAGCCCTTTTACCCATGAAACCTCGTCACATCTAGGGGGGGATTGTGTGTTTTCCATCCTTTCTGAATAGATAAATACGTTTTTGCTGATTCCTCTCTCTCTTCAAAAAAAAGATCTCTCTCATCTCTCTCTCTCTACTCTCTCTCTCTCCGTCCTCTCTCTCTCTCTCCTCTCTCTCCCCCCCCCCCCCTCTCTCTCTCCTCTCTCTCTCTCTCCCACTCCCCTCTTCTCTCTCATGCGCGCTCGTGCGGTGTTTCTACGTGTCTGCGTGCGTGTGCGTGCGTGAGTACGTGCGTGCGTGTGCGATGAAGACAGCCCGAATGACTGGAGGGGTCATCACGAAGATGACTAATCGAGCAATTTTTATGATAAGTTCTCACAATATTCAAAACAAAGTAAAACGTCTCCTCAACAACAAAATGTCCACACTCGCATTTAATTTTTATCAAAGCAACTTTTATGAACTTATTTCACCATTTCATATGTGCGCCTTTATGGCAAAATACTGTCAAAACCCGGCCTGTCAGCCGCCGTGGCGTAGTGGCTAGCGTCGCGGACTACTGGCTGGGAGGTCGGGGTTCGAATCCGCATCGCAAGGTGAGTTTTTTTTTTCCGGTCCTGGACCGATTCCTAACCCAGGTGAGTGGCTATGTGGCTCAATGGGAAGAACCTTGAAACCAACCAGTCCGAGCCTTCATCCGCTTAAACGGATGCGCTTCTGGAGAGTGTTGCTCTAATTTCAGACCAACACTGCGGTGTCTTGTACGTTCTCGGGCCTGATTAACGCCGGAATTCGTTTATTGAAAGGAAGCGTATAATGCAGCTGTCATGCAGTCTCAGACCGATACGTAACTCACAGCATCATCATCATCATCGTCATCATTCATCATTGTCTCCTCCTCATTCCAGCAATCATTAAAAGAAAACTGTTTCCATGCTGTGTTTTGCACGCCCTGTTCTCATGGTGGACCTAAGTCTATGCCCTTGGTGCGTTCGGGTCAAAGTCACGGGGACTGTCGGAGGAGACGGTCCCCCGGCCTGTCACAATCTTGTCTCTACACAAGTTCACCGGGCACTAATAGTTTCTGACAACCATACACCCTTCATCCTTACGTGGACCCCGCCCCCCCCCCCCTCCCACCCCCCACACCGTAGCTAGCGTTTCCAGAGATCAGACTGTCTTCTATTGTGTAACGTTTTTGTCTTGTCATTGTAAGCATTTTTGTTTAAATTTATGGTGTATTATTTTCGTTTGATCTGCTATCATTCTGTCGCGGTTCTGGCACGGTTTCTATGAGAGGGGTTACATGGTTGGTGGATAATAAGTGCTGACATAATATTTTCTCTCAACTATAGCATTCATAGAAGAACAAGAGAAGAAGATGAGGAGAAAGAAAGAAAGAAGCAAGAGGAAAGAGATACAAGCAAGGACACCAGTAAAATTACCCGTGTTTTTTGGGTGCAAATAAATACAAACACAACATATAACAGTAGAGAAGTGAACACGTGCGAGGCAAATGTATAAGAAGAAGAAGAAGAAGAAGAAAAGAAGAAGAAGAAGAAGAAGAGAAGAGAAGAAGAAGAAGAAGAAGAAGAAGAAGAAGGAGGAGGAGGAGGAGGAGGAGGAGTGAGGAAGGAAGAGGAGAAGAAATAGAAGAAGAAGAAGAAGAAGAAGAAGAAGAAGAAGAAGAAGACGAAGAAGAACAAGAAGAACCAGAAGAACAATAACGACATAATAACAACAATAATAATATAATAATAAGGAAGAAAGAGGAAGAAAGAGAAGAAAAAGAAGAAGAAGAGAAGAAAGAATAAGAAATAAGAAGAAGACATAAGAAGAAGAATAACGATAACAACAACCAAGAAAATAAGAAGAGAAAAAAGTAAGAATACAATAAGAAGTAAAGACACACATGTTACGGCACTTTAATAATAGAGCTCAATGAAAAGCACTAAAAGACGGTCTATAACCTTCGCTTAATTTGAAAAATACAATTTCAGTTTTTAAACCACTCATCACGCAGGTTCAAAGTAATAAAAAGAAGACACTCTCTGTATGTGAAGGAGGGTTTGGATTTACATCTTCTTCTTCTTCTTCTTTTTGCGTTCCCAGCCATAGTCAGAAAGATAGTAGATGACAGAAAGCAACTGGAAAAGGTTGAGTCGAGAGAGAGACAGATTAGGGCGTTTCAGCACAAAACTTCAGAAGGTGGGGGAACTATTTTTTAAGAAGACCCCCCGGTTCCCCACGGGAGGGATTTACAAGCAAAAAAGACAGACAGACATAGGAAAGACAGCTAGACGAATCCAGTTAGACGAAACGTGCGAATTTATTTGTCCTAATTATGGTGCCCCGTGCCCCGATTTTGATGACGAAAGTCCATCAACACTGTAAACACGTGACACCGTGATTTTTGATACATGATCTGGTGGTCTTTAATGGAAAATTTTAACTGAAAAATGGCTTGCGTTGAGGGTTTAAAGACCACTGACGCACCACGATTAAGTCCCTTGGTTTCCACTTCTGGGTACTGTGACCGCACATGCAAATGCCCCCACCTTAAATTGAGGCGCTCTTTAAAAATGATGTTTCGTTTTCAGTTGGTGGCATTTGAAGGGAGTCACACCTGGTCTAACACGATTTCTCCCAGCTATAAAATGAAAAAAACACATGAAACCCGTGATCTTGACACATGATCTGGTGGAATCTTTAATGGAAAGTTTTAGCTGAAAATGGCTGGCGTTGAAGGGTTTAAAGACCCACTGACGCACCAACGATTACATCCCTTGTTTATTTCTGGGTAGCTTGTGACCCACTACAAATAATCCCCAACTTATCATTGAGGCTGCTCTTTAAAATGATGTATCGTTTTCAATTTGGATTTGTTGGGAGTCAAACCTGTCAAAACAATATTTCTTACGCAGCCATAAGCGGGAAAACACGTGAAACCCCGTGATTTTGCACGTGATCTGGTGGGTCTTTAAGAACGATTCTTATCCAAACGATGGAATGTACTGTAATTCATTGCGAACATTCAAGATTCTTTATTAGCCACTGCATGTGTACCAAGGTTTATGTTTTGCGGGGGGGGGGGCAAAAACCAAAAACAACAACAACGAAAGCATCACATGGATGGACAACAATGGGAATATTTGTAACAATTTCATTTTGTTGTTGTTGTCTTCCCCCCTGCTAAAAGTTCAGGGATCATCCAGCAGCGCCAGCGAAAGCAATGTCTACAGGACTATGATTTGACCGCCATTGGCAGTCAAATCATTAGGGGCTTAGCGCGCGATATTTCTTAGTTGGGCGTAGTATAGACGAGAGAGAGAGAGAGAGAGAGAGAGAGAGAGAGAGAGAGAGAAGAGAGAGAGAGAGAGAGAGAGGGATGCTCATCTCTACTCTCTCTCTCTCTCTCTCTCGCTCTCTCTCTCTCTCTCGCTCTCTCTCTCTACGCCCAATAGTCCCTCCCTCTCTCTCCTCTCTCTCTCTCGTCTCTACAATCCGTCTCTCTCATCTCTATCTCTCTCGTCTCTCTCTCTCTCTCTCTCTCACTACGCCCAACTAAGAATATCTCGCCGCTAGCTCCGCTGGTTTGACTGCCCCTGGCGTAACATGCGCGTCCTAATGTGCTCATGTGAACACTATGGTACCAATGCCCCAACTAGGGATGAAACATTACGTGTGGTGACCCCTTTTTTTTTTTAATTGCCCCGCCACGTGGGCAGCAACACTTCGACTTTGGAGGATAAAATTCGGGTTTTATATAATATTATGTTATCTCTCGCTCACCTCTCCTCTGTTCATGGTGAGATTACGTCCATTGGAATTGTTCGTAATAATTTAAGGGGAGTATTTTTTGGTGGGAGGGTGGTGGGAGTTTATCTTGCTATTCAATCAGTAAAATCAGGGGAAGTCCCTCTAACTATCCGCCTCGCAGCCTATGTCGACTCGTGTGTTTGGGCAGACATCCACACTTAGAACACCGTAGGAGGTCAGTCTACAAAACTTGTCATTTATATTTTTAACGTCACATTTTGCAAGTTTTATCAGTTG
Source organism: Phymorhynchus buccinoides (assembly GCA_017654935.2). Classification (NCBI taxonomy): domain Eukaryota; kingdom Metazoa; phylum Mollusca; class Gastropoda; order Neogastropoda; family Raphitomidae; genus Phymorhynchus; species Phymorhynchus buccinoides. Next base: position 43,488,236 of record CM065694.1, read on the forward strand.
TGGCCACTGGCCACCCCTATTTTTCTTTTAAAAAAATGTGTGCGAGTAAGCATTTGAAGCTTCTACGCCATTTTTTGCATTGTTTGCCATGGGGTATTTGGACTGAGTAATGGAGGTCACAACCTCTAAACTCTAATTTTTCACGAATTTTTTAGACAATCGCTATTAGGAGGCGTTGCCTCTTATGGCACAGTGTCTCACCCTCCCTACACCCAAACACATTATTTATACTTGGATTGCATTTTCTTCATAATTAATGTTCTTTTATCATAGTTCTCTGGTCAAGAAGAATATGATAAATCATTTTCCACATCCCCCCCTTCCCATACCCCACCCCTTCCCCGCTCACACACACAGCACAACACACACACACACACACACACACACACACACACACACACACACACCACACACACTCTCTCTCTCTCTCTCTCTCTCCTCCTCACACACACGCCCACACACGCACACTCACACGACTCGCACACGCACACGCACACACACGACACACACGCACATGCCACACGCACACGCACACGCACACAGCACACACGCGCGACACACACACGCACCACAACACACACACATACACACGCACACCACACGCACACGCACGCACGCACAACAGCACGCCCACTCACACACACGCACACACACACACAACCACACACAATCCAATGTTAATGGCTCCAAGGCTCCTACAGAAACTCATCATGGAGAGAAACATGGAATCGGGAAATAATAACAGAAGGCGAGGTCTGGAACGAAACCCTGACTTGTAACAATACATACAACAGTTTAGAGAAAAGTACAGATGGTTTAATGATTAAGGAGATCCTTCTTCTTCTTCTTTTCTTCTCTTCTTCTTATTCGTCGGTCAGACAGACTACCTGTCAATTTATGAAGCAGATGCGTCATGCTGCCGCTATGCGCCGGCCCAACTGAGAAACAGTTAGGCCCAGCATTCCGTCTTCGCTGGAGAAACTCTTTTGTAGGATGTCTTTGACGGAGACGAAAAGGGCAGGAGATGGAAAGAAAGATAGCAAGTAGATGACAGTAAGCATAAATGGAAAGGCAGAGTCACAGAGAGTGAATTAGCTATATCTATATTTGATAACATTCGGGACTTTCCCGCGTTGCACGGCCTCTAGGCATTCCCACCATCTTTATATCTACTAGTGTCCCATATGTGTCCTGTTCCAGACATGACAGATTAGGGAAGTTGCCCAGCACCAGACCTGCCAGAAGGCATGGGGGAACTATTTGTAGATGAAAGACATCTGCTATCCGTATCGAAAGTTCACGGATGCCACTTCTATACTTCTGAAAAGTTTGTACAGCACTGCTGACAGTTCGTTTTAGCCAAGGGCAGTACCCTTTTTGTTATAAAACTTGTGAAGGGCGTTTCTGGATATACCGATGGACAACTCGAAGCAGGGATTGAAAGTTTTTAAAGTATGGATTTGGTAGGAAAGTGGTGGTGTGTTGGTGGCGGTGTGTGTATCTGTAGCGGGTGGGGGTGGGGGTTTGGAAGTGGGAGGGGGGGGGGGGCGCAAAGTTGATTGGGAAATGTCTACTGGCCACCCCCTTCCACTCAAATCGCATGCTGTACGATCACATTCGATCAAGTGGTCTCGATGCCCAATCACATTTTGTTCTTGGAGACCACGTGATCGAATCCCGTATGGTACAGATCGTGCGATTTTAGTGACGTGGCTGGCCCTTTAGGGCACCATGAAAATCCGTTTAACGTCCTCCTGTCACACCTGTGGGACATTGGCGGATAGATTAAAGATGGTGGGAACGATCCGGAGGCTAATGCCGGGAGGCATGGGCACACCAGGAAGTCCCGCATTATAAACAATACAGATATTGATTTGTTAAAACACACCTTTAGGGGCAGAATAAACCCAGAAGGATTTATGTGTTACGGGAAAGGGAACACAACCTCTACTACGCACGATTCTGATTAACAAAACAGCTCTGCGTAATAGGAAATTGTTCGAAATTAATTAAGGGGGATATTTCCATGGTGCGTGGGAGTGATACGTGACTAATTCAATCGGTCAAACAGGGGAAGTCGACTACTCTACCATCATCTCAAAAAAAAGCGTAGCCTATCGACTCGTGTGTTTGAAGCAGACATACAGCACTTCGAACACCGTGCGTCATTCCAACAATATGTCAATTTCTATTTTTAGCGTCACATTTTCCCAGTTGAGTATCGTTTTGTGTGCCACTGGCCACCCCTATTTTTCTATAAAAAAAATGTTTGCAAGTCGCTGAATCGCATCTGGGCGGTTCACGCTCGACGCCATTGTTCATTGTTGCTATGGTGTTTGACGAGTATGAGGTAAGCACTCTATCTTCACGAGGCTCTCCCCTATTGTTTTTTTCTCCCGAAAATCGTCTATTAACTGAACGGACCAGCTTTACACAAAAGGTAGAAATGACTTCGTACTAATGCAAATGTAGACACGACGAAAAACTACTTTGGCTGCAAATCGATTGCTAAAGTTAGAAGCGAGCAAAAAAACAAAACAAAAAACAAAAACCTACAGTCTTTCCATTTAAGCGTAACACTTGCCCTGGGACGGTATTCATGTCGAGATAGCATGAGACCTTAGCCATGATCTAACCTTAGAACTCTTCAATGTCTATAGGATTTAATGAGACTTTTGGAAGAGCTTCTAAGTTAGCATCATGCTAAGTCTCATGACTATCTCGACATGGAAACCGGTCCCTGGATACTTGAAAGATATACTGAAGAATCCTCCGTGCATGTCAAGGCCAGACTGAGCCTTGCGTTAAAAAAACAAACATAGAGGGGGGGGGGTGTTTGGGGAGGTGGATGTAGAGGAAAAATTGTGGTGGCCTCGTGTTTTTCTTAGTCATTTTGTCAGAGCGATGTGCACAGGAAGAACCATGAATAATGTATGTAGTATATAACTGGCAGGGCATCCGTTCTAATGCTACTGATGTCCATGAAGCAAACTCTATGTCCTGCTCTGTCTGTCTGTCTGTCTGTCTGTCCTCTCTCTCTCCTTCTCTCTTCTCTCCTCTCTCGTCTCATTCTCTCCTCTCTCTCACTCTCTCTCTCTCTCTCTCAGTCTCATCCTCTCTCTCTCTCTCTCTGCATCGGAGTGTTTTGATTCGCTCTCTCTGTCCTCTGTCCTCTGTCTCAGTTTCACTGTCTCTCCTCTCTCCCTGTCTCTATCTCTGGCCCCTCTCTCTTAATCTCTGACTCTCTCTATTCTGTGACTCTCTCTCTCTCTCCTGCTCTCTCTGTCTCTCTCTCTCTCCTCTCTCGCTCATCACTCTCTCTCCTCTCTCTCTCTCGCCTCTCTCTCACTCCTCTCTCTCATCCCTCTCTCTCTCTCTCTCTCTCATCTCTCTCTCTCTCTTTGTTTTGTCTGTCTTTTATCCTCCCTCTCTCCTCTCATCTCTCTCATCTCTCTCATCTCTCTCTCCTCTTCTCTCTCTCTCTCTCATCTCTCTTCTCATCCTCATCTCTCTCCTCTCTCGCTCTCTCTCTCTGTCGCGATCTCTCATCTCCCCCTCTCTTTCTTTCTAGCTATGTCTCTCTCTCTCCATCCCTCTCTCTGTGTCATTCTCTCTCTCTGTCCTCTCTCTGTCTCTCCTCTCTCTCTCTCGTCTCTCTCCTCTCCCGAATCATCTCTCATCTCTCTCTCTCTCCTCTCTCTCTCTCATCTCTCTCTCTCTCTCCCCCCCTCTCTCTCCCTCTCTCTCGTTTCCTGCCATCAATCATCACTTACCCGGAGGATTGTCCGTTTTCTATCGCAATACTTGCTGAGAAACTATTGATATTATCCCGCTCGCTTTATTAAAGACGAAAGTGAAGAAAGAAAAAATAGATGGGGAAGGGGCGGCAAAGGATATTGAAGGGTAGGCACAAAGAGTGACAGAGAGAGAGAGAGAGGAGAGAGAGAGAGAGAAGAGAGAGAGAGAGAGATAAGAGATAGAGAGAGAGAGAGAGAGAGAGAGGGAGGGAGGGAGGGAGGGAGGGAGTGGAGGGAGGGAGGAGGAGGGAGGGAGGGAGGGGGGGGAGAGAGATAGAGAGAGAGAGTGAGACGATAGAGAGAGAGAGAGAGAGGAGAGTGAGAGAGGGTGAGAGAGAGAGAGTTGAGAGAGAGAGAGAAAGAGAGGAGAGAGAGAGAGGAGGCGAGAGAGAGAGAGAAGAGAGAGTGAGAAAGAGCGAGTGCGAGAGATCAGAGAGGAGAGAGAGCAGTGCACACACTGAACCACTGAAAAACTTTTTTAACTTAACACGGTAAAGGATTTTAGGCGGATGCCTAGTTCTTACAATCTATCCTTGGATAAAAAACAAACAAATTACATTTCTAGAAACGTGAAACAAAAAATGACAAGAAGAAAATAAATCATACCAAAACGCATTTTGAGCCCAGTCTCTCTCTCTCTCTTCTCTCTCATCTCTCTCTCTCTCCTCTCTCATAAGGATCTCTGTCCTCTCTCTCCTCTCTCTCCATCCTTCTCTCTCATCGTTCTCTCTCATCTCTCTCTCTCGTCTCTCTCTCTCTCTCTCTTCTCTCTCTCTCTCTCTCTCTTCTCTCTTCTCTCTTCGTGTGTTTGTTCATTGTGGCCTAAGACACTGTCCTCCGTTAGTTCCAAGAAACGCTAACGGAGAGCCGGACAACAGATGGTCGTCAGAGAAACGAAAACCACTCCAACCCCCCACAGACGAGAGCCCCCACCCGTCTGCACTCCTCCCTCCTCGCTCAGTCTCTAGTGTGTTTCTTTGTTGTTTCTGGGACTGCAGACCTTAATTTTATAACGTGGAATGTTATATGTGTCTGCCTGTCTGTCCTGTCTGTCGCTCTCTCTCTAGAGAAGCTAGATCACTACATCATAAGAGCGACGTTATCAGCTACTCCTCGGCTATGATGATAGACTATCACTTCTAGCTATAGAGATCATTCTAGAGCCTACGCCCCCAGCTGACTCTACATATATAGAGACGCGCTATCATCAAACCACAACTTCGCGAATCTCTCAGACAGTTCGCAAAATGAGTAAAGACTTTTCTTCCACAACGATGAAGCTCGCGTGTCACATTCCCATCTTATGCTTGGGACGATTTCTCACCATTATAAAACAGAGGGAAAACACATCAACCATGATTTTGACATGTGACGTGATGGGTCTTTAAAACAATAGGCCTAAAGAAAATGACACGTTGCGGCAACACAACAAACGCATTCATAAAAAAGCACAGTCGCACCACCAGTAAGCAGGAACAACAACAACAAAAACATCTATGCACACACACACAAAGTGCACAACACACACACCACACACACACACACAATCACCACACACCACACACGAACCCACAAACGCAAACCAAACGCACGTATCGTGCTTTTAAAAAAAAAAAAAAAAAAGAATAGTATGAGGTAACATCTTCATACACATGATGACGGGCTTATCGGTTTTGACGATTTGCTCCCTTTACCGCGGATGAAAACGATTGCTTTGAATCTCGCGCGCGCCTTGTGTCTTGCGTGCGTGTTGTGTGTGCGTGTGCGTGCGCGCGTGCGTGTGTGTGCGTTTGTGTGGTTTGTATCTGTGTTTGTTTTGTGTGTGTGTGTGTGTGTGTGTGTGTGTGTGTGTGTGTGGTGGCGAGAAAGAGAGTAAGAGAGGGCGAGAGAGAGAGAGATAGGAGAGAGAGAGAGAGAGGGGAGAGAGGAGAGAGAGAGATAGAGAGAGGAGAAGGAATAGAGAGAGAGAGAGAGATGAGAGCGGAGGATGAGGTGAAGGGAGAGAGAGGAGGGGAGAGTAGGGGGGGAGGAAGAGGGAGTGGTGAGATAGAGAGAGAGAACGCTGTTGTCACGTCTTCTATATTGACCAATGGATCCTCTTCATTAATTTTTAATCTCTGGAGAATCGATAACAATGGTCCTGTTAGGCTATTGTGTGATAAGACTGACATCGTGGTAAAAATGGCAGTAGATAAAGTATGACAGAGTTTTGAGCAAGCGTGGAAGTTTGGCAAGAACATCCGGATTTTAAAAAAAAACCCATACACCAAACAGACACAGAGGACACAGGATGAAAACACTTCAACTCCCGAAGAAAAACCAATCAGACAGACAAACAACAAACATGATCTGTGCTTAATTTTATGAAGTTCTACTAAAGCTTAGTGGGAAACTAAACGTTGTTACTATTCTAAATTAAGTATATCGTTTATTAATTTAGAAAAGTAACACGTTTAGTTTCCACTTAAGCTTTAGTAGAACTTCACAAATTAAAGCACTGGAGACAACAATTTGTTTTTTGGGGGGTCAGTCTAGTGTCTGAAAAAACTAAGAAAAGGAGACCTCATCTGTGGGATGAGAATAATAAAACCGGGATAGTTTCACTAGAGGTACGGTTCGCTGCGCGAATAACTGTTACGCCAAAGGGTTCTAAGACACACTTAGAAACGTTTGCGGGAAACAATCTAGTGTCTGATTGGTCCAAAAACGTATTTGTTTTAATCAACTTTAATGGACCAATCAACAACAAGAAATGTAATTCACCCCATGCAAGTCACTGATAGTTCGCCGCGAGATTGCTGGGCAGTGTCCTCGAGCGTTATCTCAAATCGGCAAGATCGGTCTAAGAAACACCCGTCGTTTGCGACAGTTTGCGAAGCGCTCTGAGACACTGTCCCCAGCACTCTCTCGGCGAACTATAGTGACTTGCATGGGGGTGATACATTTCTTGTTGTTGAATTGGTCCCTTAAAGTTTTGATTAAACATACGTTTTTTGGCCAATCAGACAAGGCTTGTTTTCAAACCCAAAACTTTTTCTAAAGTGTTCTTAACCCCTTTGGCGTACAGTTTATTCGCGCAGCGACGTCCTCTAGTGAACTATCCCCTGTTTTATTATTCTCATCCACAGCATGATCCTCCTTTTCTTATGTTTTTTCAACACTAACTGAACCAATTGTTGTCTCCAGTTGCTTAATTTTGTTGAGTATCTACTAAAGCTTAATGGGAAACTAAACTTGTTCCTTTCTAAATTAAGTAACCGATATCTTATTAGAAAGTAACAACTTTAGTTTCCCCACGTAAGCTTTAGTAGAACTTCATAAAATTAGCCCAGATTCATGTTTGTTTTTTGTTCTGTTCTGTTGTTTCTTCGTGAGTTGAAGTGTTTTCCTTGTGTCCTCTGTGTCTGTTGTGTATGGGTTTTTTTTTAAAATTTCCGGCTGTTCTGTCCAAACTTCCCCGCTTGCTCAAAACCTCTGTCATACTTTTTCTTACTGCCTTTCCAGATGTCAGGTCCTTATCACACAATGCCTAACAGTACATTGTTATCGTTCTCCAGAGATAAAATTAATGAAGAGGATCCCATGTCAATATAGAAGACTGCACAACAGCGTCCTCCTCGTCTCCTCTCCCTCTCTCTCTCTCCATCTCTCTTCCTCTACTCTCCTCCTCAGCTCTACTCTCTCATCCCTCCGCATCTCTTCTCTCTCTGCCTCCTCTCTTCCTCTCGCCGCTCATCTCTCTCTCTCTTCTACGAATCTCTCTCTCTCTTCTCTCTCTCTCTCTCTCCACACACCACACACACCACACACACACACACACACACAACACACACACACAGATCAAACACCAAACGCACACACACGCATGCCAGAGCAAAAAAGCACACGCACACACACACACGCACGCACGCACAGCGCGCGCGAGCTTCAAAGCATCGTTTTTCAGCAGGGCGGTAAAGGGAGCAAAATCCGTCACAACCGAATCATCATGTTTATGAAGAGTTCCCTCTCTTTCTTTTAAGCACGATACTGGTGTGTTTTTGTGTGTGTGTGTGTGTGTGTGTGTGGTGTGTGTGTGGTGTGTGTGTGTGTTGTGTGTGTGTGGTGTGTGTTGAATAGATTTGTTGTTGTTGTTTCCTGCTACTGGTGGTGCTACTGGGCTTTTTTTATGAATGCCTTTTGTTGTTTGCTCAACGTGCATTTTCTATTAGGCCTATTGTTGGTAAAGACCCATCACGTCCACACATGTCAAAATTCAAGGTTTTCACATGTTTCCCCTCTTAATAAATGGTTTGAGAATAATCTTCCAAGCAAATAGACGGGAATGTGGACACGCTGATTTTTCGGTGCGGAGTCTTTAATCATTTTGTCGAACCGCGTGAGAGAGAGAGAGGGGTGGGGGGAGGAGACGAGAGAGAGAGAGAGAAATTCCGAGGAATTGAGACTATTAGAGACGCGATGAGAGGAGTGAGAGAGATATGTTATCCACCTAAGCCGAGTAGAGATGGGCCGAGAGAAGAGACGACGGCGACGCATCACCCCGCCCCGTGTTTGAGGAGAGAGAGAGAAAGAGAGAGACAGACAGACGAACAGACAGACACCATTATAGCATTTCCACGTTATAAAAATTATGTCACTGCCTTGCACTGCAGTCCCAGAAACAACAAAGAAACACACTAGAGACTGATCGAGGAGGGAGGAGGAGCAGACGGGTGGGGGTGTGGGGGGTGGGAGTGGTTTTCTTTTTCTCTGAAGACCATCTGTTGTCCGGCTCTCCGTATAGTTTCTGAACAAAAAAAAAAAAAAAAAGAAAATAACGAGACAGTCTTAGGCCACCATGCACCACCCACGCAGATATAGAGAGCGACGATAGAGGACTTACGCGATTGTGTGTGTGTGAGAATTGTGGGTGGGCTACCAGAGAGAGAGATGAGAGAGTTAGTGTTAGAGAGTGAGAGAGAGAGAGAGAGAGAGAGAGAATAGGTAGAGACGCGAGAGAGAGAGGGAGGGAGAGAAGACAGAGTGAGAGATAGAGAGAGTGAGGGGAGGTGATGGGGGAGGAGAGAGACGAGAGATAGAGATAGAGAGAGAGGGAGGGAGAGATTTTCTTCTTTTCATTGTGGGTTCACGTTGAGAGAGATGTAGAGGAGAGAGAGAGAGAGAGAGAGAGATATGTAAGAAGAGAGAGAGACTAGATCTTTATCCTTGTTGAATAAAGTTAGAGAGAGTGTGTCAGTGGTTCAGTGGGTTCACTCTTCTCTCGTCCTTCTCTCTCCCTCTCACTCTCTCTCTAACTCTCTCTATATATATATCTCTCTCTGAGACTGAGAGAGAGAGAGGGAGAGAGAGAGGGAAGAGCAGAGAGAGAGAGAGAGAGAGGGAGGAGACTCTCTCTCACCCTCTCTCCCTGTCCATCATCTCTCTCTCCGTCTCAATCTCTCTCTCAGAGAGATCCTCATGCCCATCTCTCTCTCTCCCCCTCCCTCCCTCCGAGGTGTGTGGTCCACCCTCCCCCCCCCACACCAGAGATAACCTCCCCCTCCCATCCCCAAAAACCTCCCCTCCCACTCTCCGCCACCAAAAGAGTGTGAGTGTGTGAGAGAGACCGTCCCGAGACCTCCCGGAGAGGAGAGAGATCCCTCCCTCCCTCCCCTCCCTCGCCTCACCTCCTCCCTCCGCTCGCTCCCTCTCTATCTCTCATGAGTCTGTGTGTGTCTCTCTCTCTCTCTTCTCTAATCTCAGAGAGAGAGATAATAGAGAGAGACGAGAGAGAAGAGAAGAGAGAGGAGAGAGAGAGAGGGGGAGGAGAGAGGATGAGGTGTGTTTGCCGAGAGAGAGAGAGATCTATTTTTTCTTCTCTTCACTTTCGTCTTTAAGAGAGAGACATGACGAGGAGGGAGGTTTTTTCTTTTTTGGAACATTGCGTTGAGAGAACGAGATCTTTTTTTAGTGGTGTGTTTTGTGTGATGCAAGAGAGAGGTGAGAGATGAGGAGAGAGAGGAGAAGACGGAGAGAGAGACGAGAGAGGGAGAGGGAGAGACTGACAGAGTGTGTGTTGGTTGAGAGGAGAGAGAGAGATTGAGAGAGAGAGAAGAGAGAAAGAGAGAGAGAGACACACGGAGAGGAGAGGGAGAGAGAATGAGACATCGTGATAGAAAGAAGAGAGTGAGAGAGAAGATAGAGATCGAGCAGAGAGAGAGGAGAGAGAGAGGAGAGAGAGAGAGGGAGGAGAGAGAGAGAGAGAGAGAGATAGAGAAGAGAGAGAGGAGAGAGAAGAGAGAGAAGAGAGGAGAGAGAGAGAGAGAGAGGAGAGGCGAGGGAGAGAGGGAGAGAGAGAGAAAGAGAGAGTGTGAGAGAGAGAGAGGGAGAGAGAGAGAGAGTGTGAGAGAGTGAGAGAGTAGAGAGAGCATGAGAGAGATGAGATAGAGAGAGGGAGGCGGAGAGAGACAGAGGGTGAGTGTAGTTGAGAAAAAGAGAGAGGGGAACGAGAGGAGAGGCCAAGGAGAGAGAAGAGAGAGAGACTGAGAGTGAGAGAGAGGAGAGGGAGGGAGAGAATCAAACAGTGTGATTGTGTGAGAGAGAGCAGGGAGAGAGAGAGAGGATGAGGGATGAGAGAGAGAGAGATGAGAGAGAGAGACTGAGAGAGAGATGAAGAGAGGAGAGATGAGATAGAGCGTGTGTGTGTGCTGTGAGAGAGAGAGAGAGAGAGAGAAGAAGAGATGAGAGAGAGGAGCATTCATAGGGAGAGGAGACTGCCAGTAGTCTCTAGTAGTTTAGTGTCGTGGTTCTTCCTGAGAAGCGGAGAGAGAGAGAGAGAGATGAGGAGAGAGAGAGACGAGAGGACCACAGATTTTCCCTCAGAGAGAGAGAGAGAGACAGAGAGAGAGACACAGAGAGAGACAGATATTTTTGAAAGAGAGAGAGCAAGGAACATAGTAGTCTTCACATGCAGACGGGAAAACGTGCGTTCAGTGTGTTGCAATGATAAAATCCAGGGACGGTATTCACGTTGAGATTAGCATGAGACTTAGCAGCATGATGCTAACTTAGAAGCTCTTCCAATAGTCCTATTAATCCTATAGGACTTTTGGAAGAGCTTCTAAGGTAGCATCATGCTAGGTCGCATGCTATCTCGACATGAATACCGTCCCAGGGCAAGTGTTTACGCTTTAAATGGAAAAGACTGTAGGTTTTTTGTTTTTTTGTTTGTTTTCTTTTGCTCGCTTCTAACTTTAGCATCTTATTTGCAGCCAAAGTAGTTTTTCGTCGGTCTACATTTGCATCGTACGAAGTCATTTCTACCTTTTTGTGTAAAGCTGGTCCGTTCAAGTTAATAGACGATTTTCGGAGAAAAAACAACTAGTGAGACACTCCGTGAAGATTAGAAGTTGTTACCTCCATTACTCGGTCACACACCAGAGAACAATGCAACAATGGCGTCGAAGCGTCAAAAACCGCAGGGTGCGATTCGCGACTTGCAAACATTTTTTTTATAGAAAACTTAGGGGTGGCCATTGGCCACAACTGATACAAGCTTGGAAAATGTGACGTAAAAATATAAATGACATATTTTTTGGAATGACGCACGTGTTCTAGTCTGTATGTCTGCTGCAAACCACGAGTCGATAGGCTACGAGAAGCTGATGTAGAGTGCTGTTCCCCTGTTTGACCGATTGAATTAGTCACGATCACTCCCGCACCATGAATTACTTCCTAATTTATTTCCGAACACTTCCTAGTTAAGCAGAGCTTGTTTTTAGTCAGAATCCCCCCGTGCGTAGTAGTAGGTTGTCGTCCCTTTCCCGTACTAACATTAATCCTTCTGTTTTTCTGCCCCTAAAAGGTGTGTTTAAACAAATCAATATCTGTATTTGTTATAAAGCGGGACTTTCCTGGGTGTTGCACTGCCTCCGGGCATTTGAGCCGTGCCGCGGATCGTGCCACCATCTTTATTATCCGCCAATGTCCACAGGTGTACAGGAGACGTTTAAACGGATTTTCATGTTGCCCTAAAGGGCCAGCCACAGCTTCACTAAAATCGCCACTACTGTAACCATAAACGAGTCGATCACGTGGGTCTCCAAGACAAATGTGATTGGCGCATCGAGACCACTGATCGAATCGATCGTACAGTCATGCGATTTTAGTGGACGTGTGGTGGCCCGTAGACCATTTCCCATCTATAACTTTTGCGCCACCCCCCCTCCCTCCACCGCCACCCCCCCACCTCGCTCACATATACACAGCACCGCCACCAAACACACCACCACTTCCCTACCAAATCCTATACTTTAAAACTTTCATCCCTGCTTCGAGTCGTCCCTCCGGTATTATCCAGAAACGCCCTTCACAAGGTTTTATAACAAAAAGTGTAATGCCCTTGGGCTACAACGAACTTGTCAGCAGTGCTGTACAAACTTTGTCCAGAATTATAGAAATGGCATCCCGTGAACTTTCGATCAGGATAGCAGATGTCTTTTCTATCTACAAATAGTTCCCCCCTACCTTCTGGGCAGTTCTGTGCTTGCCACATTCCTCTAATCGGTCCTGTTGGAACAGACACATATGGGACACTAGTAGATTATAAAGATGGTGGGAAAATGCCCAGAGGCAGTGCAACGCCGGGAAAGTCCCGAATTGTTATCAATATAGATATATCTAACTGTCATTCTCTTTGACTCTGTCTTTTCCCTTTATGCTTACTGTCATCTACTACTATCCTTCTGTCCCATTCTCCTGCCCTTTTCTTCTTCTTCAAGACATTCCTACAAAAGCGTTTCTCCAGCCGAAGACGGACATGCTAGGCCTAACTATTTCTTAGTAAAGCGCATAACGGCAGCATGACACATCAGCGCTCAAAATTGACAGGTATTCCCTTTATGACCGGATCGAATAAGAAAGAAGAAGATGAAGAAGACGAAGAAGAAGATCCTCCTTAATCATTAAAACAATCTGTACTTTCTCTAACTGTTGTATTGTATTGTTCCAGTTCAGGGTTTCGATTCCCAAGACCTCTCCTTTCTGTTATTCTTTCCCGATTCCCTGTTTCTCTCCCCTGATGAGTTTCTTGTAGGATGCCTGGGAGCCATGTAACATTGATTGTGTGTGTGTGTGTGTGTGTGTGCGTGTCGTGCTGCGTGTGCGTGCGTGTGCGTGCGTGCGTGTGCGGGTTGCGTTGTGCGTGTGTGTGTGTGTGTGTATGTGTGTTTGTGTGTGTATGTCACTCGTGTGTGTATGTGTGTGCGTGTGCGTGTGCGTGTTGCATGTATGTGTGTGTGTACGCGTGTGTGTGCATGAGCGTGTGCGTGTGCTGGATCGTCTAGGCGTTGTGCGTGTGGTGTTTGTGTGTGTGAGAGAGAAGGAGAGAGTGTGTGCAGTGTGAGAGTGGTGTGTGTGTGTTGTGTGTGTGTTTGTGGTATGTTTGTGGTCTTTGTGGTGTGTGTGTGTGTTGTGTGTGTGTGAGCGGGGAAGGGGTGGGGGTGATGGGGATAGGGGGATGTTGGAAAAACTGATGCCTTATCATATTCTTCTTGACCAGAAATCTCATGTAAAAGAACCATAATTGTGAAAAAAAATTCATACAAGTAGAATAATGTGGTTGGGTGTCTGAGGGTGAGACACTGTCCATAAGAGGCAACGCCTAATAGGACGATTGTCTAAAAGTCGTGAAAAATTAGAGTTGTTTACCTCCATTACTTGGTCAAATACCATGGCAACAATGCAAAAATGGCGTCGAAGCTTCAAACTGCTACTTGCACAACATTTTTTTTAAAGAAAAATTAGGGGTGTCCAGTTGGCTACAAAGTGAGATAACTTGCAAAGTGTGACGTAAAAATATAAATGACATATTTTTTTAGAATGACTCACGGTGTTCTAAATACTGTATGTCTACTCAAACACATGAGGTCGATAGAGGCTGGGGATCTTCTTGATGGTAGAGTAGCTTTCCCTGTTTGAATGATTGAATTAGTCAAGATAACTCCTATACACCATAAAATTACTCCCCTTAACTTAATTCCGAACAATTCCTATTGCGGACGTAAATCTCCATCATGAACAGAGTGAGAGCGTGATCGAGAGTATACATAATATTATATAACCCGAATTTTATCCTCCGAAGTCGAAGTGTTGCTGCCCACGTGGCGGGGCAATTAAAAAAAAGGGGTCACACACGTAATGTTCTCATCCAAATCTGGTGCATTTGTACCATAGTGTTCAATGAGCAACTTAGGACGCGCATTTTACAGCCAGGGGGCAGTCAAACCAGTAGGAGCTTAGCACGTGATATTCTTAGTTTTTGGCGTAGTGAGAGAGAGAGAAAAAGAGAGAGAAACTCGAGTGAGGATGAGAACGATGGGGAGACGAGAGAGGAGAGAGAGAGAGCGAGAGAGAGGGAGGGAATATTGGGAGTAGAGAGAGAGAGAGAGAGAGAAGAGAGAGAGAGAGGAGAGAGAGAGAGAGAGAGAGATGAGGCCCTCCCTCTCTCTCTCTCTTCTCTCTATCTCTCTCTCCTCTCTCTCTCTCTCTTCTCTCCTCTCTCTCTCTCTCTCTCTCACTACGCCCAAATAAGAATATCCGCGCGCTTAAGCCCATACTGATTTGACTGCCCAACTGGCGGTCAAAATATAATCGTCCTAAGTAGACCATTGCTTCAGCTGAGCGCTGTTGTGATGATCCCTGGAATCTTTTAGCCAGGGAACGACAAGAACAACAACATGAAATTGTTACCATATATTTCCCATTGGTTTGTCCATCCATGTGCAATGCTTTCTTTGTTGTTGTTCTGCGGGTCTTGTGACAAAAACCATAACAATTTCCTTTGTACTCTGATGCATTGGCTAATTAAAGAATCTTGAAGTTCGCAATGAATCTACCGGTACATTCCACATCGTTTTGGATTAAGAATTCGTTCTTAAAAGACCCACCAGATCACGTGTCAAAATCAAGGGGTTTCACGTGTTTTCCCTCTTATGGCTGGTCAGAAATCTTGTTTTGACCAGGTTGGACTCCCATTCAAATGTCCCCAAGATTGAAAACGATACATCATTTTAAAGAGCAGCCTAAATGTTAAGTTGGGGCTATTTTGTATGTTGGTCACAGCTACCAAGAAATAAACAAGGTACTTAATCGTGGTGCGTCAGTGGGTCTTTAAACCCTCGTTCAACGCCTGCCATTTTTCAGCTAAAACTTTCCATTAAAAGATCCACCAGATCATGTGTCAAGATCACGGGTTTCACGTGTTTTTTTTCACTCTTAGAGCTGGTAAGGAAACTTGCTTTAACCAGGTTTGACTCCCATACAAAATGCCCCCAAATTGAAAACGAAACATCATTTTAAAGAGCAGCCTCAATTTAAGTTGGGGGCTATTTGCATGTGGGTCAGAGATACCCAGAAAAAAACAAAGGGACTTAATCGTGGTGCGTCAGTGTGTCTTTAAACACTTCAACTCCCAGCCATTTTTCAGCTAAAATTTTCAATTAAGACCCACCCCCCCAAGATCACGTATCAAAATCACGGGTGTCACGTGTTTACAGGTGTTGATGACTTTCTTCATCAAAATTGGGGCACCATAATAGGACAAATAAATTCGCACGTTTTCGTCTAACTGTATTCGTCTGAGCTGTCTTTCCTATGTCTGTCTGTCTCTTTTTGCTTGTAAATCCCTCCCCGTGGGGATACCGGGGGTCTTTTGCATAAGTAGTTAACTCCCCACCTTCCGGAAGTTTTGTGCTTGAAACTTCCCCTAATCTGTCTCTCTCTCTGACTCAACCTTTTCCCTTTGCTTTCTGTCATCTACTATCTTTTGACTTATGGCCTGGGAACGCAAAAGAAGAAGAAGAAGAAGAAGAAGATGTAAATCCAAACCCTCCTTCACATACAGAGATTGTCTTACTTTTTATGTACTTAGAACCTGCGTGATGAGCTGGTTTAAAAACTGAAATTGTCTTTTTCAAATTAAGCGCAGGTTAGCACCGTCTTAGTGCTTTTCAATTGAGCTTCTATTATTAAGTGCCGTAACACTGTGTGTCTTTCTTCTTCTTCTTCTTTTTCTCTCTTATTTTTCTTCTTGTTTGTCGTGTTATCGTTCTTCTTCTTCTTCTTCTTCTTCTTCTTCTTCTTCTTCTTCTTCTTCTTCTTTTTCTTCCTCTTCTTCTTCCTCTTCTCTATCTTCTTCTTCTTCTTTCTTCCTTCTTGTTGTTCTTCTTGTTCTTCTTGTTCTTCTTCTTCTTCTTCTGTTCTTTTTCTTCAGTCTTTCTTCCTCTTTCTTGCTCTTGCTTCTTCTTCTTCTTGCAGGTCGCCTTCTTTCAAAGTCCTCTCTTCTTTCTCTTCTTCTTTTTCTTCGTTCCTTCCTCCTTCTCGGTGTCAGTCAGGCGTGAAAAATACTCAGACTTCACCCTCAGATTCTTCTTCTTCTTCTTTCTTCTTCTTCTTCTTTCTTCTTCGAGATTCTGCTCTCTTTCTTCTTCTCCTTCCTCCTCTCTCAAGCCCTCCTCTCAGTTGTGTATCAGTTCCCTCGCTGTCCACTCTTCACAGTCTCTTCATCTATCCTTCTTTTGTGGTCTGTATTTAATTCCTCCTAATCCCCCTTAGGGTTCCTTATTTTGATTTTTGCTTCTACCTTTCTTTCTATTCTGCTTTTCTTTCTTCTTTCTTCATCAATCTTATCTTGTTCTCTATTCGGATAGTTTTTTTACAAAATTAATTTTTTTGTCACGCACTATTAGCCCAACAAAACGCGGTGAACTCTTCTCATCTAGAAACAGTGCCAAGATTTGGACTTCTTCGACAGAATGAGGTCTTCCTATCATTCTCCAAGTTTCAAGTTAATAGCTTCCTCTACAGTTACTGGCTAAGCATTAAAAATGCTCTTCAACGACAAGTTCTTGAACAGTTCTATCACTTGGGGATGTCTGAACACGCTTCCTTCTTCTACTTCTCCGAGCTAGCTACATTGTCCCTTGCCCCAGTGTCGCTAAGGGGGTCACTATCTCTTACTGTTAATAAGGATGATGTGTTGTTTGTATGGTTGTTTGCAAACCTGACTAAGCTGGTCGGTGACCTTGTTAATTAAACAAACGTAGCTTGTATTTTTCCGGTGGACGTTCCACATGTCTTTCAGTTTCCCGTGTTCCTTTGTTACTTTATTTTTTCAAGCACTAGGACTGTTGGTCACCATATGACTAGCTCTTTTGATCTTTCTGAATGTTCCTTCATGTTCTTTTTAATGTTGCTTTTGTAAATGCTATAGTTGAGAGAAAATGATTACGTCAGTATGGATTATAGCGCTAGAACCCATGTAACCCCTCTCATAAGATGACCGTGCCATGACAGGGCTGTATTCGACAGATTATAGGCATTTCATAACGAAAATAATCCAAAACAGAACCCAACCAATTTTAAGTACAGCCGCCCTAGCCCCGAGGTTTTGCTTGAACACTGACAAGCTGTGACAATCATGAAATTAGAGCAACACTTCTCAGAATAGCATCCGTTAAGCGGATGAAACTCGACCGTTTGGTTTCAGTCTTCCCATTGAGACCATAGCCACACTCACTATGGGTAGGAGTCGGTCCAGGACTGAAAAAAACCTCACCTCTGATGGGATTCGAACCCCAGACCTCCCAGCCAGTAGTCCGCGACCCTAACCACTACACCACGGCGGCTGACAGGCCGGGTGTTGACAGTATTTTGCCATAAAGGCGACAATATTGAAATGGTTGAAATAAGTTCATAAAAGTTGCTTTGATAACATTAATGCGAGTGTGGACATTTTGTTGATTGAGGAGACGTTTTACTTTGTTTTGTAAATTGTGATAACTTATCATAAACAATGCCTCGATCTAGTCATCTTCGTTTACCCCTCCAGTTCATTCGGGCTGTCTTCATACGCACACGCACGCACGTACTCACGCACTCACCCACGCACGCACACACGTTACGAACCACACGCACGAGCGGCCTTTGTTAGAGAAGAGAGAGGGAGTAGGGGAGAGAGAGAGAGAGAGGAGAGAGCTAATAACCTTTGAAAGAAAGAGAGAGAGAGAGAGAGAGAGAGAGAGAGATGAGAGAGAGACTGAAGAGAGAGACGAGAGAGAGAGAGATATCAAGCAACAACTTATTTACTCTATTTCAAGAAAAGATGGAAAAAACAACACAATCCCCCACTAGATGTGACGAGGTAATGGGTTAAAAGGCTAAGTCTCTAGGGAAGACTTTTAGTGTGTTAAAGTTTCAAGTAGAAAATTTGCCTTTAGCCCACTTCTCTAGGGTATGGGAGGTGAGCAACTTTCCCGGCCCCTTTTCATCTAATAAATTTATATTTTGTGCCCGGGTTCTGGCTCGTATGATTGTAAGAAATACAAGTGGTTGATTTGCTCTAAATGGCAGACAGAGAGAAGTAAGGTTTTACATGAAATTACAAGACTTCCACTCTCATCAGTCTGACCAAAGGGTTCAGAATTATTTGACACTTGTATTTTATTTACTCACAAAATCTGCATAAGATTATGCAACAATAATAATAAAGCAGCTCAATGGCGCCAAAAAAAAATATGAATGAAAAAAAACAATGAAATCCGAAAGGATTCACAAGACTTTTGTCTTTCTATAAGGTTCGCCCCATGCGGGAAGGGTTACTAATTATCTTCAGTGTCAGGAGGAAAGTTCAAATGATTGGCGCGGTCCTGTGGACTTAGCTGTTGTGAAGTTCCTCTGGAGGATTGGCGCCTCAGCTACAGTGCTTTAGACAGTAGTCCAGAAGATGAGCTTACGTCGGCTTCACTGCTATCGTCAGGTAGCACGATCCCAGTTGTACTCGGGCACTAGTTAGTGCATCACTCGCGATCTGATTGCACGGGTTTCAGGCGTGGTCGTACTCGCAGCGATTTCTGGTACAGCGCGGGGACGTCTTGGCGCCGTTGTTCCCGTCTGTCGTTTACTTGTGACCGTTCAGGCGATTGATCGTTCCTGCCCACGATGCCCTGCTGATAATCACAGGAGAAGGTGGATGTAGATCTCTATGGCTTAGAGACAAGGGGCTTCAGCCGGCAGGGAATTAGTGAATCCCAAACCGGCTAGAAGGCTTTTTTTTTATTGTTTTTTCTGGCCCTTCCTTGCCACTTTTCCTGTTATTCCCTTGTACAATAGCACTAGTTAATAAATAAACTGAATTTCAGTTAAACAAACTGAGATCAGTAAAACATAAAAAGGTGTACAGGAATCAACTGATATTAGTCAGTACCCGGCTAGATCAAAGTCTATGATCAAGCCAAGATCACTCTCCATCCAACACCTGGAAAGGAATGTTATCATAAAGTGCAAGATTGCAACCCAACCCACAGGTTTCCTACTAAAAATATACAAAAGGGTTAGTAGGCATAAAATCCGGTTGGTTCGGTTTCTTATGGTTACCCAAAACAAGAGTTTTAAATTTTGGTTTGGGGTAAAGTCAAAAACACACACACACAAATAATCAGTGCACATAAATAGAACAGATTGTTTACCACTTCTTTTCAATAACATATCTACTCCTTATTCATCATTGAACATAGGATCTAGATCAAAAAATAGAATCAAACAAAAACAAATCTCAATCACCAGCCATCAATAATACTCACTAGTTGGGCTATTAGGACAGGCTGGGAAAGAGGTTGAGTCTGCAATGTTGCTCCAGTCAGGTTTTGGGAGGTATTGTGAGAGAGTATGTGTAGGCTAACTTTCCTCACTACTCCAATTTTCCCCTCCAATTTCAAACACCCAAGAGCCTGTCATTGGTTCATAGCAGTCAAAAAGTCACAAGATGATTTCCTAAGCGAGTGTGTGCCTCTAGTATGCATAGTAATACACGACACACCTCTCCACACTGCAGCCGGTTACCCTCAGATGCATACAGGGTACAGACTGTTTAACAACCAAGATGTAGATTTGGTAGACATTGGCCAGTCACACGCTATAATCCTTATCAAGTGTGATCAACCTGTTGATTCCAAGCGCACTGCTCGCGCGAACAAAGGGAGACCGCCAAGTTCTACACTATGTGGGGTGTCACCAGCGTGAAATGGGGAGGTAAAAGAGGCTTCAGAATCGGCGATCCTGTTTTATGTAGAATTGTAATTAAAGTGGCGGCCCGAAGAAAAGAAAGGGGAGGGGGGAGGGGTGTAGTTGAGAAAGAAAGGGAGGAGAAGAAAGTGGGGCGTGCGTTTCACACTCTGTGGTTACCAACCTCTTAATATAAAAAAAAATGTTATAAGCCATTGAGGCACATTCAAGAAACACGTACACCCAGTGTAGGTAAAGACTAAAGAGGCAGCCACACCACATATATACGAACCGTCCTATGTGAATGCGATGCGATTTTGACAAATGATGTGAGTCATGAATCCACAGCGCGCACAATCACACGCGCTATGGGGTCTACTTGTGTAGTAGCCTACAGAACTGTACATCCCTGCCTACAGTGAGCGAAGGTAGCAGGATTATTTTTGGATGGAAGTATTTCTCGTGATTAATAACTCCACCATCGTCAAAAATCGCATTCAAGCATTTCAGAATGCGATTTTTAGCTGACGTGTGGCTGGCCCTCAAGAGACAGCCACACGCCCACTAAAATCGCACGACTATACGATACGATTCGATCACGTGGTCTCCACACACACGCGCGCGCGCGCACGGATATGTCGCACGCACGCGCGCGTGCGGCGCGCCACACACACGCATACCACACACACACACACACACACTGACACACACACACACACACACGCACACACACACACACACACACGCGCACACACAAAACACACACACACACACACACACACCAGAGAGCAATATCTTAGTCCATTCTGTGGACGGACACAATCTATTCCACATATCAGACAGCACGCTCCCAACTTTTCTGAGTGCAATGGCACCGAAGTCCCACCCCCCCCCCCCCCTCCCCCAAAGGAAGAATCCGTCAGTGACCTTACTCAAAAACCTATTCAAGAAATGGGGGGTGTCAGGAAGAAATGGATTGACCAAGAATGCTGTGGTGGGTTTTTTTGTTTGTTTGTTTTTGTTTGGGGTGGGGTGGGGGTGGGTGGGGGGGTTGGGGGTGGGTTTTGGGGGTTGGGGGGTGGTGTACAGGGAGGGGAGGTAGGGGGGGCGGTTGTAAATTGGAACACAGGAGAAACAAATTTGGTCCACTATCAAAGTGAACTTTGTGTCAACTAGAGTGAGGGTTTTCCTCTCTTTCTGTTAAGACTGCAGATCGCAATAGTGGAAATCTCGCCTTGCTTTAATAGACGATTTTTTGAAGAAAGAAAAAAACCCCTAGGGGAGAGCACTTCGTGAAGATTAGAGTTGTTTACCTCCATTACTGGCATTACTCGGTCAAATACCATAGCAACAATGCAACGATGGCGTCGAAGCTTGAAACCGCAGGATGCGAGTCAGCGACTTGCAAACATTTTTTTAAAGAAAAATTAGGGGTGGCCAGTAGCCACAAACTGATTAAACTTGCAAAATGTGACGTAAAAAGAAAATATAAATGCAATCAATTTTAGAATGACGCACGGTGTTCTAAGTGCTGTGTGTCTGCTCAAACGCACGAGGCGAGAGCTGCTGGTCTATCTGATGGTAGAGTAACTTCCCCTGTTTGACCGATTGAATTAGGCAAGATCACTCACACACACACACCATGAAATTACTCCCCTTAATTATTTCCGAACAATTCCTATTAAGGCTGTGTCAGACCAATTGCCATAGGCTAGAACACCAAGGCTACATCCAAATTTTGTTAAGCTTTGCATAGTTATGCGTGGATTGTCTTTAGCCATGGCAAGCGCCTAGCATAACATCACCAGTCTCCAAAATCCTCCGAAGTCGGAGTGTGGTAGACCACGTGGCGGTGTAATAAAAAACGGTCACACGCGTAATGTTCTCATCCCTAGCTGGTACATTTGTACCATAGTGTTCAAGTGCTTCGGTTGTTGGGATGATCCCTGGAGTCTTTCAGCCAGGGTACGACAACAACAACAACAAACAACAACAATCAACAACAACAACAACAACAACAACAACAACAACAACAACAACAATACTCGTGAAATAAAGCAGTGTAGTAGACGGTTTATATAATAGAGAAATTGATGGATAAACGACTTGATTTATCACTTAATTAACCAATTAAACTCT
>CM065694.1:43515209-43529400 GCA_017654935.2 Phymorhynchus buccinoides
ACACACACAGAGACACACACTCACACACACACAAACAAACAGCAGACAGACACACACACACACATGCATCCCCCCCCCCCCACAATACACACACACATGGAAAGGAAAAGGGAACAGACCCAGAAAGACAGAACCAATACCAGCTTTGTATTAAACAAATAAAAAATAAAAAAATAAAAAAACAAAGAAAACCTCCCTCAGGACCTCTTCCGCAGTGCGAGTGGTTCATAGACCAGCCAGTGCTTCTCACACCTTTGTCTGGCAAGTCTTCAATTCGCCTAAAAAGCATTTTGTAACCCCCCCCCTAAACACCCCCCCACACCCCCACCCCCTCCTGCATCCCCACATGCTTTCCTGTTATTCTGCGTCCTTGCCTTTTTTTACACCTATTAAAGACCCACTGAGTGGACCACCACGATTAAGTCCCTTGTGGGGTGTTTTTTCTGGGTAGCTGTGACCCACATACCAATTTCCCCAACTTCATAATATGAGTTTCGTCTTCACTTTGGGTGCATTTGTATGGGAGTCAAACCTGGTCAAAACAAGATGTCTTTAAAGACCCACCAGGTCACGTGTCAAAATCACGGGTTCCACGTGTTTTCCCTCTTACAGCTAACTAAGAAATCTTGTTTTGACCAGGTTCGACTCCCATACAAATGCCCCCAACATTGAAAACGAAATATCATTTTAAATAGCAGCCTCAATTTGAAGTTGGGGACATTTGTATGTGGGTCACAGTTACCCAGAAAAAAACCCCAAGGGACTTAATCGTGGTGGGTCAGTGTGTCTTTAACATGAAAACCATCACCTGTACACATTCCCGTATTCTACTACTCCACTCCCCCACCCCCACCCCCCTTCCGATTGCTATTCTACAAACTACTTTGATTCCTATTTTGCCCTTTCTGGGGAAACATGGTTGGGGGGTGGGTCTTTTGCATAAATAGTTCCCCCACCTTCTGGAAGTTCTGTGCTTGTAACTTCCTCTAACCTGTCACTCTCTTTCCGACTCTTTTTGCCTTTGCTTGCTGTCATCGGGAAGTCTCTGCTGTCATCTACTATCTGTCTGCCTTTCCGGTCCATTCTCCTGTCTTTTTTTTTTCTTTCAAAGAAACACTTTCAAAAACATTTTCTCCAGCCGAAGTCGAACATGCTGGGCCTAATTATGTTTTACTTAGGCGCACGACGGCAGCATGACGCATCTGCGCTCATAACTGACAGGAAACTGTCTGAGCGATCAAAGAAGAAGAAGAAGAAGAAGAAGAAGATTCCTATTTTGTCTGCTTCCTCCCATGCTTTATGTAACGTGGTTGTCTTCTGTTGTTGTTTTGGTGGTGTGTTTTTTCTATCGTTTATTATAAAGTGTTATTCGCTTTTTTTTATGTCCTTCTCTCTCTCTCTCTCTCTCTCTCTCTCTCTCTCTCTCTCTCTCTCTCTCTCTCTCTCTCTCTCTCTCTCGCTCTCTCTCTCTCTCTCTCTCTCTCCTCTCTCTCTATTTCTCTCTCTCTCTCTCTCTCTCTCTCTCTCTATCTCTCTCTCTGTCTCCTCTCCCTCTCCTCTCTCTCTCTATTCTATATATCTCTTTTCTCTCTCTCTCTGTGTCTCTCTCTGTCTCCCTCCCTCTCTCTCTCTCCCTCTCTCTCTCCCTCTCTCTCTCCCTCTCTCTTTCTCTCTCTCTTTCTCTCTCTCTTTCTGTCTCTCTTCTTTCTGTTCTCTCTCTCTCTCTCTCTCTCTCTCTCTCTCCTCTCTCTCTCTCTCTCTCTCTCTCTCTCTCTCTCTCTCTCTCCTCTCTCTCTCTCTCTCTCTCTCTCTCTCTCTCTCTCTCTCTCTCTCTTCTCTCAGCATGGAAGTTACTAACGGTGGTGTTGACCCAAATCTCCAAAATGCTTACAAAAACAAAAGTCGGAATTTGAAAAATCTCTTCATAAACTTTTAGACGAATTCTTGATAATGTGACACAGCAAGTTTCAGCGGAGTTGAACCGGGTAGCAAGCGGACTGAAAGGCGATTTGCACGCGCTCACTAGCAACACGCACGAACTGGAGCAACGGGTCACAAACTGCACTCAAGAGACGAGCCAAACGAAACACACCGTGTTTGAACTGCAACATAGACTGCCACAGACAACAGCAAAACTGGAAGAAAAGATAGAGAAATTAGAAAGGTTCTCTAGACGTGAGAATTTGAAATTTGTCAATGTACCTCGCGCTTCAAACAGTGAATCGTACGAGGACTGTGCCCAGGTTGTGCTCCGTGTGTTGGAGGGGTCAGTACCAGGCAAGGCTTGGTGCAGGGACACCATCGTGCGCGCTCATCGTCTGGGACGTTACAGCGACGATGGTCGCCCCCCCGCCCATGATCGCGAAATTCGCATGGTGGTCTGACAGAATGGCCGTGTTGACTGAAGGCAAGGCGGCGCTGAGGAAGAAGAACGTGACGGTGGCAGGAGACCCGGCAGAGGGAGACCGTTCAACACTACCGACGCCAGGGTTAGCACGCCTTCTACCGCGGCAACAGACTGATGGTGCAGGAGCAGCACCAACGACGAGGAAACCCCCCTCAGTGGTCACGACGCCCAGAGACCCCCGCCCCCCGCCACGTCAGCGACCAGTACGGCTCCGAGTACTACAGCAGCAGCTACGCCTCGGTCAGCGACCCCAACGCCAGACGTCAGTGGAGAAGTGACGGTAGGAGGCGCCAGTATCACGCTGCATGGCATGACGAGAGTCGCCTTGATAACCCCTACGCCGACGATGACTGTGAGTACACTGATGCGAGAATGAGTGCACAGACGAGTGATTTACAGAACAAACAGCACAGCTTTCCTCCCTTCCTTCCTGTAAGTGACCACAGTCAAACTTGACTATTCTGTCACTGTAGAAATTGGGGATCTACGGAAGAGCGCCTTAATACAGGGGGAGGGGTAGAGGTGGAGGGAATTGGGGAGAGGGAGGGGGAGTGTTGCTGGATAACTATTTGGAGACCGTCGATGGTCTTGGCCTGCACAGCTTCCTGGGGCAGCTCGTTCTAGTCCCGGATTGTACGTGGGAGGAAGCTGGCTTGTTGGTACTGAGTGCGACAGAAGATCTGAGAGAGCTGCCGTGGGTGAGTACGTCGCTGACGTGCTGGCGGTGGTATCAGTTTTTGTTGCAGAATGTCCATGCACACCTCTTCCTCTTGCAGCTTGAAGAGCATCGCAAGCCTTGCGGAAAGTCGACGCTGCTGCAGTGAGGGCCATCCAAGTTGTTTGAAGCATTGAAGTGACACTGGACGTGTTTCGAAAACGTCTGAGGACGAAGCGTGCTGCGCGCAGCTGGACTGCCTCCAGTCTGTCGGTGTCCTGTTGTTGGTGAGGGTCCCAGACTGATGATGCATACTCTAGGACCGGACGGACGAATGATTTGTAGGCCAACTCCCTGATGGTCTGGGAGCTGACTTTCACTTTTCTTCTCAGGAAGCCTAGTCTTGTTGGCTTGCGTGCAGATGCTCTCGACGTGTTTCTTCCAGCTCCCTACCCCCCTCACCCTTATTCTCTGCATCATGTCCCATCCCTAGAGGCTAGACAGAACCAGAACGTTGGTACCATTCACACTGTTGCACATTCTGTTAAGGCTCATGACATGACAAGTCAGGACATGACACAAAAACACAAACATGATGATGAAACTGACAAAAAAGTGACGAGTAGAAATGACAGTGACATTATGCAAACGTCACACTTACAGAAAGACAGCGTGGACAGTGAGAATGATGTGATGGAGAAAGGAGAGAACGTGGTTGTTGTTGAGGACGAACCAAGCAAAGAACAGAATGACCTTGATATTGACAGTGGACCTATTGTGGAAGACAAGGGCACCACAGAAAAGACGTGATGACAGCACAGAGAAGACACAGAACGACAAAGGTGTGAACACTGTGACAGAAAACGATGACCACACAACAAGTGACCACCCCGGAGGGTCAGTTACTGATGACGCGACAGCTATGCAAGACGGTGTACAACAAAATGTCCCTGAGGAAAACGCACAACCTAACAACACTGATACTGATCAATCTGTCTTTCAGATTTCAAATGACAACAAAGGGAAACAATTAACGGAGCCAGAAGTTATTGTGCCTGACGGACAAAAACAAGACGAGACAGACACTGACCAAACCACAAAAACACAGTTAGGCCAGCCAAACACGGGGACAAAGTGACAGTGGAAAATCAAAGGCTGTCAACGAGAAGCGCACTCCTTCAGGGATAAAAAGGTCTGTTATGACACATTTTGTCGCCGATCATATTTTGTCGCCGGTGAGGTCCGATGATGTCATTCAAGTAGCGCATAGCGTTCACAGTGCCCCTCCAGGAGACCCCTAGGTCGGTACGTCCTCCAGTCCAAATGCCACCCTGACCATCAGACTGCCACCTCCAGAACGGTCATGCTCAGCAACAGCAAAGGCCAAAAATCTCTCCCCAGGCCATCTTCACACTTGCTGACGCCCATCATTAAAATCCAAACGCATTATTTCACATTAAAAGCTAGCCAGTGCCTAAGTTTGTTTTTTACGTCCTCCCGGTCTTAAAAAATACCATCCTTCTTATTTAAGAATGTTATAGTAAGGAAAACAGTTTTATTTTAATAAAGTTGTTTTTTTCTGTTACGTTTGGTTTTAAGTTTTTATTTAAGTGCCAGTGCATTTTCAAAGGCTGACTTAAACACCAATTTGATTTTGTTGCTTGACTTTTTGTGAGGAGTATAGTTTGATAGTGCAAAGCTCCTGAACAAACCTTCACCAAGGAGCATCACACTGACTCAAGACATGCATTGTACCAGTAGTTGTTGAAAACAAAACTCAAATACTGTTTGCCACAGACACTAGCTCATTGGATACATATTCTTTGTCAGCATCAAAGGAAGGACACAAAAAGCACATTTTGACAGAGCAAGCACTTATTGCAATAATCCACCAAGGGACCATTCTATCATTCTATGACTCGGAGTCCACAGTAGCCCACGCACCGTTTAAAAAGTCTGTGACCAATACCCATGTTCTTCTTGATCAACATCACGCAGTAGATAAAGTGAACTTATATATCACAATAACACATTTTACAGTACAAACCTATGCCAATGAATCTTTCACAGACTGAGACTCAGTAAGAGTAAGACCCACTGGTTCATAAGTTCTAACAGAAATATTATTTAGTACACTCCAAGACTTGATTATCATCACACGTGAGAATGCAGTGAAACCCACAAGGCATACTAAAATTTTAACGCAATGCTGTCTTTGTTAAACACTGTGTTTGTGACCGACACGACGACATGCAGCGACTTGGATCATCTCTGCTGCTTTGACTTCGTCAATGATCAGCCGGCACCCAGCAGTAGGGATCATACCTGCCCCTTCGGCTGCACGTCTCCTGCTGCCCCTGTGGAGCTGGAGACGTGTTGGGAGGAGGACTGCCTCTACGGCTGTCTCCACCCTGAGTCTTCGGCCCGCCTGTCAAAACAGCATGACTGTGACGACGGCAGCATCTACCCCCTCCGCCCTCTGCCTCCATGGGAGTAGGCTGCTACACTTCCGCCACGAAATGTGGCTCTATTCTTAGGTCCTTTTCAGGACCACCCATATTCCAGAGTGGGTCACACGTCTCGTTGCACTGGCTAAAAGTAATGCACTATTTTGTATGTTCTTTGGTTTCCCTTAGATGGTATCTTCTCTTCCTTCTTCACCCTTACCCCTGAAACAAGATTGTAGGAAATATAAATCACCGGGGAAAGAGGCACTGAAGAAAGGTACAGACATTGGTAGGACAAATTAAACATCACAGGAAAAAAGGCACAACGTGTGTAATATCGTGGTCAAAGCTGTGACGTGTTCTTAGCAATAAACACACACGCACGCACGCACGCGCGCACACGCGCACACACACACACACACACACACACACACACACACACACTATACACATCACACACACACACACACACAAACACACACACACACACACACACACACACACACACACACACACACACACACACACACACACACACACCAGCACAAGAGGCGAGGAAGGCTAAATGGTTGGCTTAATGTCGGTGATGGCTTGATCCACGTCCAGTTAGACGTTGCCTCTTAAGGGCAATGTGTATGAAGACTTGGTCTTCCTGAAGATGAAGATGATGGCGATGAGACGGCGACTAATTTAGACTTACTAATCTAGCGAATTGTATTCGATGCTTCAAAAATATCATGAGGTTAATGTCAACTTAACCTGTACACTATGAAAGTCCTTAGGATTAGCAGTTAAAACATGATGTTTATATTTGATTTATGTTTATAGGATGTTTTGAAATTTTGTGTAGATTTCACCTTCCCATTTTGAGGGCTTTGGCCTAGCAGAATTAAAATTTCCACATCTCTCTCTCTCTCCTCCTCTCTCTCTCTCTCTCATCTCGTCTCTCTCTACTCTCTCTCTCTCTCTCTCTCTCTCTCTCTCTCTCTCTCTCTCTCTCTCTCTCTCTCTCTCTTATCTCTCTCTCTCTCTCTCTTATCTCTCTCTCTCTCTCTCTCTCTCTCTCTCTCTCTCTCTCACTCTCTCTCTCTCTCTCTCTCTCTCTCTCTCTCTCTCACTCTCTCGCACTCGCCACGTTAATTGTCTCTCTCATCATCTTCTCTCTCTCAGCACTTGTTCAACATCATTGGAAATAAAAATAAATAAAAAACACGAAAGCAAAACAACGAAAAAAAAAAAACCATGTTCCTCGCGTTCACAAGGCGAGCCAATCGGTGCAATACAATCGCGTATTCAATGCTTGCTGACCTACTTAATCCTGATTGGTCAACTGTCCTCTGTCTCCATGACGATTGACCTTCACTTGAAGTCACGCTTTAGGGCTAGCTAGCTGGTTGGTCGGATTCCATGACGTCAAGCCAGGCTTACTCACTCATGCGTAGGGGGCAATTTGGGCTGTTGGGTCATTATGTTCTCGGCTCTACTACGAAGATGACGACAAGGAAGATGTCCAGCCTGAAGAGATCAGCGCCTCCCCATCCCCTGCAGCCTGCTGCCAGGAAGAAGAAGGTGGCCTTCTGTCTACCGGGGGAGAAGACACAGACAGAGGTTGAGCTCCCAGCCCCCAAGAGGAGGAAGACACACTGGCACCCCAGGCCTCCGTCTCCGGCCAAGGCAGCACCAGTCCCTTCCGGCCATCCAGCTGCCAGCCCTCACCCATCTCGGGTCGTGTCCATGGACAACCTCAGTGCTATGATGTTGGTCCGCTGCAAGATAGCCGGTCCCCCCTGTCATGGCACTGAGGACTCGTAGGAGGACAGCTTCCGTGGGCAGTAGAGGCTGGCTGCCACTGCTGTCCTCCCCCTTCACCCTTTCGCCCCTCCAGGGCCGGCCCTTTTGAGGGCCACACAGCTTCCCAAGCAGGTCACTGGTCTCTGTTGCAAAATGTCTAAGTTGTTGAGAGAATGAATGAAACGTGTCCTTCAGAAAATTTACGAAGAAAAAGTATGCTTTATTGCATCAACTTTTAAAAACAGTGTTTTAACCTCACTTTGTCAAAATGTGGGTGTGCGTGATGATTCAGGAAAGTAACAAAGTCTGTCGTGTATTATTAAGTCAGTGTGCATGTTGAGGACACCAACTGCGGTGCTAGCCACACGGGTTTAGTGACAGACAGGCTTACTGTTTCTCTGACACTTCTTCTTCTTCTGCTCTTTTGGTACATAAAATGCGATTTTTGTCTGACAGTTTCGTTATTTGTGGAAGGCATATACTGTATCAAAACTAACGGAAAGCCCTTTGGATTGTGATAATCCTCTAATGCAATATTCCCCTCACATTATTATCAAATGGGCAGCATATGTATCTTCTACATCAGCATTATTAAACTTGAAAAAATAAATATTTTGGTCTTTGGTACCTGTGTCTACATTAGTGTGTGTGTGTGTGTGTGTGTGTGTGTGTGTGTGTGTGTGTGTGTGTGTGTGTGTGTGTGTGTGAGAGAGAGAGAGAGAGAGCAAGAGAGAGAGAGAGAGAGAGAGAGAGAGAGAGAGAGAGAGAGAGAAAGATGGAGAGAGATTGAGGGGGGGAGAGAGAGAGAGGAGAGAGAGAGAGAGAGAGAGAGAGAGAGAGAGAGAGATGGAGAGAGAGAGAGAGAGAGAGAGAGAGAGAGAGAGAGAGAGAGAGAGAGAGAGAGAGGATGAGAGAGAGAGAGAGAGAGAGGTGAGAGAGAGGAGAGAGAGAGAGAGAAGAGAACAACTCAAGCGATGAAGTAAGCATAAATGAACTGAAAATTAGTGTATATCAAAGCTAAATAGTGAAAAAATAAAACTAAATTAAAACAATAATGGTTAAAAAAAGGACATTTTAGTTTAAAAAAGAGGAGAAGGAACGATCGGACAGACATGGCATCTAGACATCACAACTAGACAACGTAACAGCTTCCAGGAAATGGTCGTCATTGCGTGAAGCCTGTTACGTCAGAGCGGGACACAAGCCTAGGTACTCCCAGGTAAACACCGCTCCTTTCTTCTATACCGGTGTAACACCCCGCTTCGTATCCCCCTTGGAAACGTCCCACGGGGGACTTTCCGGGACACCAAAACGTCCCCCGGGGGACCTTTTGGTGTCCTGAAACGTCCCCCGGGCGACTTTCGGGGGAGTCCCCCCCACCGCCCCCCCCCCACCCTGGTCAAGTCCCCCCTCCCTCCCTCCTCAAATCATCCCCCATCATGTGTGTGTGTGTGTGGTGTGTGTGTGTGTGTGCGTGTGTGTGTGTGTGTGATGTGTGTGTGTGGTGTGTGTGTGTGAGTAGAGAGAGAGAGATGAGACAGACAGAGAAGAGAGAGAGAGAGAGAGAGACGAGGAAGAAAGATGGAGAGAGATTGAGGGGGGAGGAGAGAGAGAGAGACGATAGAGAGGGAGAGGGAGAGAGGAGAGAGGGTGAGAGGTAGTGGGGAGAGAGAGAGAGAGAGGGAGAGAGAGAGAGGAGAGAGAGAGAGATGAGAGACAGAGAGAGAGAGAGAGAGAGAGCAGAGAAGAGAGAGAGAGAGAGATGAGAGAGAGGAGAGAGAGAGAGAGAGAGAGAGAGAGAGAGAGAGAGACAGAGAGAGACAGAGGAGACAGAGAAGAGAGAACGACTCAAGCGATGAAGTAAGCATAAATGAAATGAAAATTAGTGTATATCAAAGCTAAATAGTGAAAAAAACTAAAACTAAATTAAAACAATAATGGTTAAAAAAAGGACATTTTAGTTTTAAAAAAGAGGAGAAGGAACGATCGGACAGACATGGCATCTAGACATCACAACTAGACAACGTAACAGCTTCCAGGCAATGGTCGTCATTGCGTGAAGCCTGTTACGTCAGAGCGGGACACAAGCCTAGGTACTCCCAGGTAAACACCGCTCCTTTCTTCTATACCGGTGTAACACCCCGCTTCGTATCCCCCTTGGAAACGTCCCACGGGGGACTTTCCGGGACACCAAAACGTCCCCCGGGGGACGAATCAGTGTCCCAAAACGACTTTCTCCCCCCGGGGCGTCCCCCCCACCGTCCCCCACCCACTTCCCCCCACCCACTGGGTACCCCCCCCCCCACCCGTCAAGTCTTTCTCCCCCCACCCCCCCCCATCTTAGTCAACGTCCCCTTCCCCCTCCTCTCCCTCCCCCTCTCCCCTCTCTCCCCCCCCCCCCCTCCCTCCCTTCCTCAAATCATCCCCCATCATGTGTGTGTGTGTGTGTGTGTGTGTGTGTGTGTGTGTGTGTGTGTGTGTCGGAAATATAAATTTTGACTTTGACATTTTTCACACACGCACACGCACGCACGCACACGCGCGCGCGCACGCCGACACACACACACACACACACACTACCACACACACAAACACACACACACCACACCGAGCCCTTCTTCTCTAACGCCTTAGTTGAAGGACAACGCATGCCTTTACCCTAGCCTGGAGCCTGTTACGTCAGAGCGGGAGACAAGCCTAGGTAAACACCTCTCCCTTCTTCTGTAATGGACTGCTTACCATGGAAACACGCCTTAGTTGAAGACAGCGCCTGCCTTTACCCTAGCCTGGAGCTTGTTACTTCAGAGCGGGAGACAAACCTAGGCAAACACCGAGCCCTTCTTCTCTAATGGACCCTTGGACCACTTGTTGTCATGGAAACACGCCTTAGTTGAAGACAGCGCCTGCCTTTACCCTAGGGGGGTGGCACAGCTTTACCTTTACGCCCTTCCCACCCACCCACGCATGTCACAACAGTTTGTCTTTCATCACGGTCTCGGAAGTCTTGGGCCAACAAGTAGGTGAGAACTAATTGCCTAGCTGTGATAACAGGGGGAGTGGTTGCGCTAATTCACCAGGAATCAATGGGTTGGTTAAACTGAATGCTGAAACACGGAGGAAGGCGTTCTAAGCCCTTGAGGCACTACAGTGGCCTGCCCTTAATTTGTTGAAGTTCTACTAAAGCTTAAGTGGGAAAAACTAAACGTTGTTACTTTCTAAACTTCTTTACTGAATTTAGAAACTAACAACGTTTAGTTTTTCCACTTAAACTTTAGTAGAAACTACAGTCATAAAATTAAGCACAGGTGGGATGGTAGAATGACGGTTCACCAACTGGGGACTTAATTAACCTTAGTTAGAATATTACATATACCTCAATTAAACGGTTCATTAAAAGGGGGATAATTAGCCCTAGTTAGGATAGAGTTAGCCATATGACGGTTCACCAACTGGGGACTTAATTAACCTTAGTTAGAATATTACATATACCTCAATTAAACGGTTCATTAAAAGGGGGATAATTAGCCCTAGTTAGGATAGAGTTAGCCATACCTCAATTAAACGGTTCATTAACAGGGAGTTCATTAACCCTAGTTAGGATAGAGTTAGCCATACCTCAATAAAACGGTTAATTAACAGGGGGTTAATTCACCCTAGTTGGGATAGTTAGTCATACCCCAATGAAACTGTTCATTAACAATGGGGTTGCACAACCCTAGTTAGGATAGAGTTAGCCATACCTCAATTAAACGGTTCATCAACAGGGGGTTAATTAACCCTAGTTAGGACAGAGTTAGCCATACCTCAATTGAACGGTTCATTAACAGGGGGTTAGCCAACCCTAGTTAGGATAGAGTTAGCAATATATCTCAATTGAACGGTTCATGAACAGGGGGGGGGGGGGGGTAATTTAGTAAATTAAAAGACAACTAAACAAACTAAATGCAAAACAAACAAACAACTATTCTACGCACATACACATTCTCTTACCAAAATAAATACACACACAAGGTCATTTTCTAAAAGTTAATAACAACGATACATAACGAAGCTTAGCACACGCTTTGTAATTTCGGCATGCGCTTTTCTTAAGACAAGTGCATTAAACACACACACACACACACTCCCGCCCGCACGGCACGCACGCAACGCACAAACAAACACACACACACACACACGGCACACGCACACACGCACACACACAACCTAATAAGTGTCCTATCTGGATTACGAGAACTAATCATTTCTCTCTCCTCTCTCTCTCTCGCTCTCCTCTCTCTCTCTCCTCTCTATCATCTCGTCTCTCTCTCTCTCTCGCGCTCTCTCCTCTCTCTCTCGCCTCTCTCCCTCTCTCTCTCGGGCTGATTGAAAAAATTTGAATTTAATTAGCTTATTTCATTACCCTGAAGAAATACATTTTTATTTGTTCTCTCTCTCTCCTCTCTCTGCTCTGCTCTCATCCCTCTCTCTCTCTGTCTACTCTCTCTCGTCTCATTCTCTCTCTCCTCACACACACCACACACACACTCTAGTTTCTTTATGGTATAGTGTGTGTGTGTGTTTGTGTGTGTGTGTGTGTGTGTGTGTGTGTGTGTGTGTGTGTGTGTGTGTGTGTGTGTGTGTGTGTGTGTGTGTGTGTGTAGAGAGAGGGCTTTTTTCACTCAGCCCCCCGAGATAAAGAGAAAAGCAAAGAGGAGAGAGGGGGAGATAAACTGGTTTTTTATGAACCTTTTTTTCACATTCTCTGTCTCTTCTCTGTTGCCTGTATCTCTCCGTCTCTTTCCGAATACCGAACGCTTTCGCGCGCCACACACCCAATACACAACACCGTGAGAGAAGAGAGATTAATGACCATGCAACGAAATATCGTGTCCTACTTGGGAAAAGTGTGTTGGTCCTGAAAGGACTAGGTTATCGGCAGGCAGCCATATTCCATTGGAAGCGGATGAGGCACGCGGTTGGAGAGTGTGGTTTTGCAGGGGGACCCACTAACCAGCAGGCGCAGTTTCCAGGCAGTAGTACCCTTGTCCTCCACAAACATGGCCAGGCGTCCAACCTTGCACGCCAAGGTTCAGCCATGTCTGCAGTTCTCATGGAGAAGGTGGCCTCGTCCATGCCCACGAAGCACGTAGTGGGTCAGCAGGTCCTCTGGCTATCCTGACAGAAGAAGGCTCATGGAGGTCCGATCAGAGCTTTTCTAATCAGTGGTTGGATGTGCCCCTGCAATGGCGGATCCTGTCTCCAGCATCTCGAAGTCAATTACGCTTGTAACTTCTAGTTGTAAGAGCAAACGCGACATTGTCTTCCAAAATTTGGCAAAAAAAAAAAAAAAATCAACACTATTTATCCCTTTGCAATTAGCTCGCGTTCAGATGCGAACCATGAAACGACGTGTCTCAGAATCGTCGCACATCACCAAACCGCTACCCCCTCCCCTCCAACCCACCCGCCCTAAGAGTACTTTGTGTACTGTTCACGATTTTGAAGTCTGACCAGCCAACGTCCATACCACAGTTGAAAACCGGTGCTCGTTTCCCGGGTCCGATCACCGAGTAAGCAACGTCTGCCCTGGTCAGTGTACTTTGATGGTTACCGCTTGGGACGACCGTGTGCCAAAGATTTTTTTAAACTTTTTTTTTACTTTTAAATTGGCTGCTTTGGTTTTAAACATGGTCAAGACGTACTTTAGAGACGTTACTTAATGTCTTCGAACTCTGCTTCTTTTAGTTTTTTAGAGGACAAATAATCATCCAATCCCAGACGTGGTTGGGTCCTAAACACCGTTTTCCCCAACCGTGATCCGTGCTTGGTTAAGAGAGGGTCCACTATGCCAAACTCCTCTTTAATCATGTGATGATTAATAATTTCCGCGAAGGAGGCAAAATAAAAATTGGCAGCTTAGCTTTAAGACTTTAAGCTTGCCTTCTCTCTTCTACTAAAGCTTAAAGGTGGGAAAAACCTACAAACTGACACAACAAACAACAAAAGACACCGTTGTTACTATTTCCACTGTTACTACGTTTGACTTACTTTGTTATTTCTTTTTACTACTTGACTTTCTTTCTCTCTAACTTCCTGTTCTTGACTCTAAAACTACTAGTACTTTTGTTTACTGACGTTTCTCTACGTACTACTACTTCCTCTTTTTCTACTACTACTTTCCTACTTTCTATTTTTCTACTTGTCCTTTTCTAACTCTTCTTTACACACCCTACCTGACTTACTTTACCAAACTAGAAACACCAACATAATACACACAAACGTTTTAGGGGTTCCCCCACTTAAAAAAGACTGTATTGTAGAAACTTCATAATAATTTTAAAGCACAGTGGGGGATGGTCAGGTGGGATATGGTAGAATTGACGTTCACACGCCAACTCCGGG
The DNA here is from genome assembly GCA_017654935.2 of Phymorhynchus buccinoides. Lineage (NCBI taxonomy): Eukaryota > Metazoa > Mollusca > Gastropoda > Neogastropoda > Raphitomidae > Phymorhynchus > Phymorhynchus buccinoides. The sequence continues at coordinate 43,528,894 of CM065694.1, forward strand.
ACTTATTTAATACACCGTAGTTAGAAATATTAACTATAACCTCAATTAAACGTTCATTAAAAAGGGGGGATAATTAGCCCGCTTAGAGGAAGACAGCCCTAGTTTTAGGATAGAGTTTAAGCCAATATAGCCAAAAATCCCCCTCCACCCTCAATTAAACGGTTCATTAAACATTAACAGGGGAGTACATAATTAGCAGCCTCAGTTAGGATAGGGAAAGAGGTAGCCATACCTCAATTTAAAAAAAAAAAAAAATAAAAAAAAAACGGTTCCATTTAAAGAAAGAGGGGTCATATTAAACCTTAAGGTTAGGGATGAGTTAGCCACATACCCCTCCCAATTAAAACGGTTTCATTAACAGGGGCTTATTAAAGGGGAGGAGGGGGCTATAGCCAACCCCAGTTAGGGATAAGTTACGCCATAACCTCAAAGTAAAACGGTTCAATTAAAAACAGGGGGGAGGCTAAGATGTAGGCCAACCCTAGTTCGGATAGAGTTAGGCCAATA
>CM065694.1:43529900-43534900 GCA_017654935.2 Phymorhynchus buccinoides
TTCAAGTACCAAATTCTACGACCGCAAAAACCTATCCAACTGACAAAGTCACGACCCAGCCAGCCAGTTCCTTAGCCCCTTATGCAAAATTCAAGAAAATAATAAGAAAAATGAACCAAAGAAAACGCACACAAATACACATGTTAGTAAACCTATAACTACCTATTCTTACATTGTTACGCGCGCGTTGTTTTACGAGTTTTAACGGGATTAAATACCAATTTTATGCAGCTACTGACCAAACTTCCACGTGGCGGAATGGAAAGAAGAAGAAATCCTCCCCACAAGACAGTCGCAGCTCTGGTATCGCCAAGGGCTCGGGGTAAGCGCGAACAGGTGGAAGGGGTTCCGGACCGGCCACAGCTTTCTTACAGGACTTCATTGAACGCCAGGGACGATGACGGGGAAGGGAAAACGATGAGAAACCAAATAAAAAGGGGGTGAAGATGGCGATGAGGATGAAAAAGAGAAACGATGTCGGCCGAAGCTCTACAACTTCGCTATCCCTCACGTCTATGACTCGTGCAGGATAAACAATTGATAACAAGATCCTTCAGGGACGTGGCCCTCACTACACCTCAGCACTGGGCGGCCGTAGGTGGACAGAACGATGAAAAGGAGAAAGGATGAAGCGATGAAGCGATGTTGCTTCTTAACTGAAGGGAAAATTATGGAGTGACGTTTGACCTGATCGAAACTCATGAAGTCGACAGGTTGAAATGGAGGAGGTCTCGCGACGACGGTCAGAGCGAACCAACGGTTTGCACGGATTTCACAAGTAGGTTGTCTCGATTAGGTTCAAAGAAATGGAAAGATCTCGGGGTCCTTTGAGATAGAGTGGTAGACTGTGCCTTTCTCTGTCTGTTCAGAAGAACAATGTCACAAACTCGTGACAACCCTTAAGAGGCAACGTCTAACTGGACGTGGATCAAGCCATCACCGACGTTAAGCCAACCATTTAGCCTTCCTCGCCTCTTGTGCTGGTGTGTGTGTGTGTGTGTGTGTGTGTGTGTGTGTGCGTGTGTGTAGGTGGCGTGTGCGTGTGTGATGCGTTTATTGCTAAGAACACGTCACAGCTTTGACCACGATATTACACACGTTGTGCCTTTTTTCCTGTGATGTTTAATTTGTCCTACCAATGTCTGTACCTTTCTTCAGTGCCTCTTTCCCCGGTGATTTATATTTCCTACAATATTGTTTCAGGGGTAAAGGTGAAGAAGGGAGAGAAGAGACCATCTAAAGGAAACCAAAGAACATACAAAATAGTGCATTACTTTTAGCCAGTGCAACGAGACGTGTGACCCACTCTGGAATATGGGTGGTCCTGAAAAGGACCTAAGAATAGAGCCACATTTCACGGCGGAGGTGTAGCAGCCTACTCCCATGGAGGCAGAGGGCGGAGGGGGTAGATGCTGCCGTCGTCACAGTCATGCTGTTTTGACAGACGGGCCGAAGACTCAGGGTGGAGGCAGCCGTAGAGGCAGTCCTCCTCCCAACACGTCTCCAGCTCCACAGGGGATAGCAGGAGACGTGCAGCCGAAGGGGCAGGTATGATCCCTACTGCTGGGTGCCGGCTGATCATTGACGAAGTCAAAGCAGCAGAGATGATCCAAGTCGCTGCATGTCGTCGTGTCGGTCACAAACACAGTGTTTAACAAAGACAGCATTGCGTTAAAATTTTAGTATGCCTTGTGTGTTTCACTGCATTCTCACGTGTGATGATAATCAAGTCTTGGAGTGTACTAAATAATATTTCTGTTAGAACTTATGAACCAGTGGGTCTTACTCTTACTGAGTCTTAGTCTGTGAAAGATTCATTGGCATAGGTTTGTACTGTAAAATGTGTTATTGTGATATATAAGTTCACTTTATCTACTGCGTGATGTTGATCAAGAAGAACATGGGTATTGGTCACAGACTTTTTAAACGGTGCGTGGGCTACTGTGAACTCCGAGTCATAGAATGATAGAATGGTCCCTTGGTGGATTATTGCAATAAGTGCTTGCTCTGTCAAAATGTGCTTTTTGTGTCCTTCCTTTGATGCTGACAAAGAATATGTATCCAATGAGCTAGTGTCTGTGGCAAACAGTATTTGAGTTTTGTTTTCAACAACTACTGGTACAATGCATGTCTTGAGTCAGTGTGATGCTCCTTGGTGAAGGTTTGTTCAGGAGCTTTGCACTATCAAACTATACTCCTCACAAAAAGTCAAGCAACAAAATCAAATTGGGTTTAAGTCAGCCTTTGAAAATGCACTGGCACTTAAATAAAAACTTAAAACCAAACGTAACAGAAAAAACAACTTTATTAAAATAAAACTGTTTTCCTTACTATAACATTCTAAATAAGAATATGGTATTTTTAAGACCGGGAGGACGTAAAACAAAACTTAGGCACTGGCTTGCTTTTAATGTGAAATAATGCGTTTGGATTTTAATGATGGGCGTCAGCAAGTGTGAAGATGGTCTGGGGAGAGATGTTTGGCCTGTGCTGTTGCTGAACATGACCGTTCTGGAAGTGGCAGCCTGATGGTCAGGGTGGCATTTGGACTGGAGGACGTACCGACCTAGGGGTCTCCTGGAGGGGCACTGTGAACGCTATGCGCTAGTTGAATGACATCATCGGACCTCACCGGCGACAAAATATGATCGGCGACAAAATGTGTCATAACAGACCTTTTTATCCCTGAAGGAGTGCGCTTCTCGTTGACAGCCTTTGATTTTCCACTGTCACTTTGTCCCCGTGTTTGGCTGGCCTAACTGTGTTTTTGTGGTTTGGTCAGTGTCTGTCTCGTCTTGTTTTTGTCCGTCAGGCACAATAACTTCTGGCTCCGTTAATTGTTTCCCTTTGTTGTCATTTGAAATCTGAAAGACAGATTGATCAGTATCAGTGTTGTTAGGTTCTGCGTTTTCCTCAGGGACATTTTGTTGTACACCGTCTTGCATAGCTGTCGCGTCATCAGTAACTGACCCTCCGGGGTGGTCACTTGTTGTGTGGTCATCGTTTTCTGTCACAGTGTTCACACCTTTGTCGTTCTGTGTCTTCTCTGTGCTGTCATCACGTCTTTTCTGTGGTGCCCTTGTCTTCCACAATAGGTCCACTGTCAATATCAAGGTCATTCTGTTCTTTGCTTGGTTCGTCCTCAACAACAACCACGTTCTCTCCTTTCTCCATCACATCATTCTCACTGTCCACGCTGTCTTTCTGTAAGTGTGACGTTTGCATAATGTCACTGTCATTTCTACTCGTCACTTTTTTGTCAGTTTCATCATCATGTTTGTGTTTTTGTGTCATGTCCTGACTTGTCATGTCATGAGCCTTAACAGAATGTGCAACAGTGTGAATGGTACCAACGTTCTGGTTCTGTCTAGCCTCTAGGGATGGGACATGATGCAGAGAATAAGGGTGAGGGGGGTAGGGAGCTGGAAGAAACACGTCGAGAGCATATGCACGCAAGCCAACAAGACTAGGCTTCCTGAGAAGAAAAGTGAAAGTCAGCTCCCAGACCATCAGGGAGTTGGCCTACAAATCATTCGTCCGTCCTGGCCTAGAGTATGCATCATCAGTCTGGGACCCTCACCAACAACAGGACACCGACAGACTGGAGGCAGTCCAGCTGCGCGCAGCACGCTTTGTCCTCAGACGTTTTCGAAACACGTCCAGTGTCACTTCAATGCTTCAACAACTTGGATGGCCCTCACTGCAGCAGCGTCGACTTTCCGCAAGGCTTGCGATGCTCTTCAAGCTACAATAAGAAGAGGTGTGCATGGACATTCTGCAACAAAAACTGATACCACCGCCAGCACGTCAGCGACGTACTCACCCACGGCAGCTCTCTCAGATCTTCTGTCGCACTCAGTACCAACAAGCCAGCTTCCTCCCACGTACAATCCGGGACTAGAACGAGCTGCCCCAGGAAGCTGTGCAGGCCAAGACCATCGACGGTCTCCAAATAGTTATCCATCAACACTCTCCCCCCCTCCCCAATTCCCTCCACCTCTACCCCTCCCCCTGTATTAAGGCGCTCTTCCGTAGATCCCCAATTTCTACAGTGACAGAATAGTCAAGTTTGACTGTGGTCACTTACAGGAAGGAAGGGAGGAAAGCTGTGCTGTTTGTTCTGTAAATCACTCGTCTGTGCACTCATTCTCGCATCAGTGTACTCACAGTCATCGTCGGCGTAGGGGTTATCAAGGCGACTCTCGTCATGCCATGCAGCGTGATACTGGCGCCTCCTACCGTCACTTCTCCACTGACGTCTGGCGTTGGGGTCGCTGACCGAGGCGTAGCTGCTGCTGTAGTACTCGGAGCCGTACTGGTCGCTGACGTGGCGGGGGGCGGGGGTCTCTGGGCGTCGTGACCACTGAGGGGGGTTTCCTCGTCGTTGGTGCTGCTCCTGCACCACCAGTCTGTTGCCGCGGTAGAAGGCGTGCTAGCCCTGGCGTCGGTAGTGTTGAACGGTCTCCCTCTGCCGGGTCTCCTGCCACCGTCACGTTCTTCTTCCTCAGCGCCGCCTTGCCTTCAGTCAACACGGCCATTCTGTCAGACCACCATGCGAATTTCGCGATCATGGGCGGGGGGGCGACCATCGTCGCTGTAACGTCCCAGACGATGAGCGCGCACGATGTCGTCCCTGCACCAAGCCTTGCCTGGTACTGACCCCTCCAACACACGGAGCACAACCTGGGCACAGTCCTCGTACGATTCACTGTTTGAAGCGCGAGGTACATTGACAAATTTCAAATTCTCACGTCTAGAGAACCTTTCTAATTTCTCTATCTTTTCTTCCAGTTTTGCTGTTGTCTGTGTCAATCTATGTTGCAGTTCAAACACGGTGTGTTTCGTTTGGCTCGTCTCTTGAGTGCAGTTTGTGACCCGTTGCTCCAGTTCGTGCGTGTTGCTAGTGAGCGCGTGCAAATCGCCTTTCAGTCCGCTTGCTACCCGGTTCAACTCCGCTGAAACTTGCTGTGTCACATTATCAAGAATTCGTCTAAAAGTTT
>CM065694.1:43539900-43552400 GCA_017654935.2 Phymorhynchus buccinoides
TGTACATCAGCCATAGGCCATTATACAAACACGAAAATGAAGTGGATGATGGGGAAGGGTGGGAAAAGAGGGTGGGGGTGGGGGCAGACATAGGTGAATGAATGAAAAAGGCAATGAGAAGAGAGAGCGAGAGAGAGAGAGAGAGAGAGAGAGAGAGAGAGAGAGAGAAGAGAGAGAGAGAGAGAGAAGGAGAGAGAGAGAGAGAGAGAGAGAGAGAGAGAGGAGAGAGAGAGACGAGAGAGAGAGAGAGCGAGAGAGAGAGAGAAGAGAGGAGAGGAGAGAGAGAGAGACATACTTGAAACGAATATTACTTTTGAGTGAGACGAAGTGTTTCTTATTTCGGATATTATTGATTATTTGAGAAAGTTTTTGATGTTGTGAAAATGAATCAAATTATCTCTCTCCTCTCTGTTTCTTTCGCTCTCTCTCTGTGGCTGACCTGTCTGTCTGTCTGTCTCTCTCTCTCTCTCTGACAGGAGGAGATCTCTCTCTCATCTCTCTCTCTCATCTCTCTCTCTGTCTCTGAAGCGGAGCATGAGATCGAGAGTGTCTGTCTCTCTACATCTCTTGAAACGAATATTACTTTTGACAAAAGTGTTTCTTATTTCGTATATTATTGATTATTTGTTGAAAGTTTTTGATGTTGTGAAAATGAATCAAATTATCTCTCTCCTCTCTTTCTTTCGCTCTCTCTCTGTGTCTGTCTGTCTGTCTGTCTGTCTCTCTCCTCTCTCTCTCTCTCTCTCTCTCTCTCTCTCTCTCTCTCCTCTCTCTCTCTCTCTCTCTCTCTCTCTCTCTCTCTCTGTGTGTATGTCTGTCTCTCTCTCTGTCTGTCTCTCAGTCTCAGTCTCTCTCTCTCTCTCTTCTCTCTCTCTCTCTCTCTCTCTCTCTCTCTCTCTCTCTCTCTCTCTCTCTCTCTCTCTCTCTCTCTCTCTCTCTCTCTCCCATTCTCTGTTTCATTGTTTCATTGTTTATCTCTCAATTTGTCAAGCCAGCCGCAAGGAGGCAAGAAATGAACGTGTTTGTCTTTAGGATCACGTATCAACCAAACGCTGAAACAGAGAGAGAGAGAGGTGGCCATCTATTTGGTCTCCAATATCTACTCAACTAATGGAACTTCACTAAGCACTGGGAGGAAGATGGCTGACTTCAGCAAAGTCATCTCAACTTTTCCATAATTGTGATTATTCTCAAGGAGAAAAAACCCAAATCCTACCAATTAAGATGGCTGCTGTCTGGAAAGTTGGTCCGTATCTTGTCCACTTTCTTTGCCCAAGCACAGGGTGTAGGGTGGCACAGTGGTATCGCGTTCGCCTCGTGTCAAGAAAAACCCGAGTTCGAACCTGGGTACAGGGGATTTTTCCTCTCACTTTGCACTAGTCCTTACGGTCTGAACGTGGAGTCTTTCGGATGAGACAACATAAACCGAGGTCCCGTGTGCCCATGCACTTAGCACACGCTAAACCCAATGGCAACGACAAAGTTGTCAGTTGGTCAAAATTTACCCCCCCCCCCCCCTCCTTTTCTTCCTCATCAGTCACACAAAAATCGCATGCAGAAAACATATATTGGGTGGCGCGCCTCTGGCAGCGACACGCTCTCCAGGTGGGAGCAGCCTCTGTGACTATAAAGTACCTAATACTTGTGTGAAAAGGAACCCTGTCTTCATACATCGCAACACATTACCCCGATCATTAAAAGGATTATCCAAAGCACATTTAGGACAATTCATGCCAACAATCATCTGAATGTTTTAGAAACCTTAACGAAAGCAAACAAAACTCTTCTGGTTCTTTCCGCCTGACTGCCTTGCATAGATTCGCTTCCCTTGGACAGCTGATTTCGGATTCTGCTGACCTGACAAAGCAGGGTGTGGCTGCGAGTTGGGACTCGGAATGAGCGGCGTGGGAGCAAGGTCACTGTACAGCCTAGAAGATGGACAGCACAAGAACAAACAAACAAAAGACACGCACACACACACACAAACAACGACACGGAGGGAATGACTGAAGTCCTACTGGAATGATCGAAGACGAACGAGAGAGTTTAATTGGTTAATTAAGTGATAAATCAAGTCGTTTATCCATCAATTTCTCTATTACATAAACCGTCTACTACACTGCTTTATTTCACGAGTATTGTTGTTGTTGTTGTTGTTGTCTTACCCTGGCTGAAAGACTCCAGGGATCATCCCAACAACCGAAGTACTTGAACACTATGGCACAAATGTACCAGCTAGGGATGAGAACATTACGCGTGTGATCGATTTTGATTACCCCGCCACGTGGGCAGCCACACTCCACACTGGTGATGTTATGCTAGGCGCTTGTCATGGCTAAAGACAGTCCCCGCATAACTATGCAAAGCTTAACAAAATTTGGATGTAGCCTTGGTGTTCTAGCCTATGGCAATTGCTCTGACACAGCCTTAATAGGAATTGTTCGGAAATAATTAAGGGGAGTAATTTCATGCCTAATTCAATCGGTCAAACAGGGGAAGTTACTCTACCATCAGATAGACCCGCAGCTCTCGCCTCGTCCCGCGTTTGAGCAGACACAGTACATAGAACACCGTGCGTCATTCTAAAATTGATTGCATTTATATTTTCTTTTTACGTCACATTTTGCAAGTTTTACCAGTTTGTGGCTACTGGCCACCCCTCGTTTTTCTTTAAAAAAAATGTTTGCAAGTCGCTGACTCGCATCCTGCGGTTTCAAGCTTCGACGCCATCGTTGCATTGTTGCTATGGTATTTGACCGAGTAATGCCAGTAATGGAGGTAAACAACTCTAATCTTCACGATGTGCTCTCCCCTAGGGGTTTTTTTCTTTCAAAAATCGTCTATTAAGCCAAGGCGAGATTTCACTATTGCGATCTGCAGTCTAACAGAAAAGAGAGAAAAAACCCCACTCTAGTTGACACAAAGTTCACTTTGATAGTGACCCCAATTTGTTCTCTGTGTTTCCTCACTGTAACCACCCCCCCCACCCCCCACCCCCACACACACACACCAACCACCAGCATTCTTTGTCAATCCATTTCTTCCTGACACCCCCATTTCTTGAATAGGTTTTTTGAGGTAAGGTCACTGACGGATTCTTCCTTTTGGGGGAGAGGACTTCGGTGGCCATTGCACTCAGAAAGTTGGGAGCGTGCTGTCTGATTTGTGGAATAGATTGTGTCCGTCAAAAGAATGGACTAAGATATTGCTCTCTGTTGTGTGTGTGTGTGTGTGTGTGTGTGTGTGTGTGTGGTGCGCGTGTGCGTGTGCGTGTGTGCGTGTGCGTGTGTGTGTGTGTGTCAGTGTGTGTGTGTGTGTGTGTGTATGCGTGTGTGTGCGCGCGCGCACGCGCGCGCGTGTGTGTGCGTGCGCGCGCGCGCGCGCGCGTGTGTGGAGACCACGTGATCGAATCGTATCGTATAGTCGTGCGATTTTAGTGGACGTGTGGCTGTCTCTTAAGGGCCAGCCACACGTTATACGAATCGCATCTGAATGCGATGCGATTTTGACGATGTGAGTTATTAATCACGAGAAATACTTCCATCCAAAAATAATCCTGCTACCTTCGCTCACTGTAGGCAGGGATGTACAGTGCTGTAGGCTACTCAAGTAGACCCAATACATGAATGTCACGTGATTCAGGACTCGCATCGTCAAAATCGCATCGCATTCACATACGGTTCGTATATATGTGTGTGGCTGCCTCTTTAGTCTTTACCTACACTGGGTGGACGTGTTCTTGATGTGCATCAATGGCTTATGACATTTTTTTTTTTTTTTAGAGGGGGGTGTAACAGAGTGGAAACACACGCCCCACTTTCTCCCTTTCTTTCTCAACTACCCCCCCCCCCCCCTCCCCTTTCATTTCTCGGGCCGCCACTTTAATTACAATTCTACATCAAACCCGATCTCTTTGAAGCCCGTTTTACCTCCCCATTCCGCTGGTGACACCCACATTGGCGGTCTCCCTTTGTTCCCCGTCCTTTCCTGATCACGAGAAGGATTGGAATGACTGGAATGTTACACGTGCCAGTGATGTAACCGGCTCGTGATGGTTCTGTACTACTATGCATAATACTATGACATCATCTTGTGACTTGTCGACTGCTATAAACCAATCACAGGATCTCGTTGTTTGAAAATGGGAGGGGAAAATTTGAGTAGTGAGGAAAGTTAGCCTACACATACTCTCTCATAATACCTCCAAAACCTGGCTGGAGCAACATTGCAGACTCAACCTCTCTCCCAGCCAGTCCTAATAGCCCAACTAGTGAGTATTATTGACGGCTGGTGATTGAGATTTGTTTTGTTTGATCCTATTTTTGATCTAGATCCTATGTTCAATGATGAATAAGGAGTAGATATGTTATTGAAAAGAAGTGGTAAACATTCTGTTCTATTTATGTGCACTGATTATTTGTGTGTGTGTGTTTTTGACTTTAACTCTTTTGGTACCAGAACCGGATTTTATGCCTACTAACCCTTTTGTATATTTTTAGTAGGAAGCCTGTGGGTTGCAATCTTGCACTTTATGATAACATTCCTTTCCAGGTGTTGGATGGAGAGTGATGTTGGCTTGATCATAGACTTTGATCTAGCCGGGTACTGACTAATACCAGTTGATTCCCTGTACACCTTTTATGTTTTACTGATCTCAGTTTGTTAACTGAAATTCAGTTTATTTATTAACTAGTGCTATTGTACAAGGGCAGCCTTCTAGCCGGTTGGGATCCACTAATTCCCTGCCGACTGAAGCCCCTTGTCTCTAAGCCATAGAGATCTACATCCACCTTCTCCTGTGATTATCAGCAGGGCATCGTGGTCAGGACGCTCCATCCCTGACTCACAAGGAAACCAAGACGGGAACGCCGCCAAGACGCCCCGCACCCAGAATCAGAATTCTGCGAGGAGACCACGCCTGAACCGTGCCATCCCGCGAAGCCGTAACCGGAACGACTGGGAGCTACTCTCACCTGACGAGCAAGCCCAGCCAACCCAGCACTCGCCAATCCCTACGGAGGAACTTGACAACAGCTAAGTCCACAGGACCGCGCCAATCATTTGAACTTTCCTCCTGACACTGAAGATAATTAGTGACCCTTCCCGCTTGGGGCTAACCTTCTAGAAAGACAAAAGTCTTGTAAATCCTTTCGGATTTCATTGTTTTTTTCATTCATATTTTGTTTTGGCGCCATTGAGCTGCTTTATTATTATTGTTGCATAATCTTATGCAGATTTTGTGAGTAAATAAAATACAAGTGTCAAAATAATTCTGAACCCTTTGGTCAGACTGATGAGAGTGGAAGTCTTGTAATTTCATGTAAAACCCTACTTCTCTCTGTCTGCCATTTAGAGCAAATCAACCACTTGTATTTCTTTCAATCATACGAGCCAGAACCCGGGCACAAATATAAATTTATTAGATGAAAAGGGGCCGGGAAAGTTGCTCATCTCCCATACCCTAGAGAAGTGGGCTAAAGGCAAATTTTCTACTTGAAAATTTAACACACTAAAAGTCTTCCCTAGAGACTTAGCCTTTTAACCCATTACCTCGTCACATCTAGGGGGGGGATTGTGTTGTTTTTCCATCTTTTCTTGAAATAGATAAATAAGTTGTTGCTTGATTCTCTCTCTCTCTCTCTCTCTCTCTCTCTCTCTCTCTCTCTCTCTTCTCTCTCTCTCTCTCTCTCTCTCTCTCTCCCCCCCCCTCTCTCTCTCTCTCTCTCTCTCTCCCCACTCCCTCTCTCTCTCTCTTCTCTCGCGCGCGTTGCGTGTTGTTTCGTACGTGTGCCTGCGTGCGTGGCGTGTGCGTGCGTGAGTACGTGCGTGCGTGTGCGTATGAAGACAGCCCGAATGAACTGGAGGGGTAAACGAAGATGACTAGATCGAGGCATTGTTTATGATAAGTTATCACAATTTACAAAACAAAGTAAAACGTCTCCTCAATCAACAAAATGTCCACACTCGCATTAATGTTATCAAAGCAACTTTTATGAACTTATTTCAACCATTTCAATATTGTCGCCTTTATGGCAAAATACTGTCAACACCCGGCCTGTCAGCCGCCGTGGCGTAGTGGCTAGCGTCGCGGACTACTGGCTGGGAGGTCTGGGGTTCGAATCCCATCAGAGGTGAGGTTTTTTTCGGTCCTGGACCGATTCCTACCCAGGGTGAGTGGCTATGGGCTCAATGGGAAGACTGAAACCACACAGTCGAGCTTCATCCGCTTAACGGATGCGATTCTGAGAGTGTTGCTCTAATTTCATGACCAACACTGCAGGTGTCTGTAGTTTCTCGGGCCTGGTAACGCCGGGATATCATTATGAAAGGAAGCGTAGAATGCAGCCCTGTCATGCAGTCTCAGACCGATACGGAACTCCACAGCATCATCATCATCATCGTCATCATCATCATTGTCATCCGCCTCATTTCCAGCAATCATTAAAAAGAAAAATGTTTCACATTCTGTGGTTTTGCACGCCCTGTTCTCATGGTGACCTCAGTCTATGCCTTGGTGCGTTCGGGTCAAAGTCACGGGGAGCTGTCGGTGGACGGTCCACCCGGCCTGGATCTTGTCTCTAACAAGGTCACCGGGGCACTAATAGGTTTTCTGACAACCATACCCCCCTTCATCCTTACGTGGACCCCCCGCCCCCCCCCCCCCCTCCACACCCCCCACCCCGTAGCTAGCTGTTTCAAGAGATCAAGCCTGTCTTCTATTGTGTAACGTTGTTGTCTTGTCATTGTAAAGCATTTTTGTTTAAATTTATGGTGTATTATTTTCGTTTGATCTGCCTATCATTCTGTCGCGGTTCTTGGCACGGTTTCTTATGAGAGGGGTTACATGGGTTCGGTGGGATAATAAGTGCTGACATAATATTTTCTCTCAACTATAGCATTCATAGAAGAACAAGAGAAGAAGATGAAGGAGAGAAAGAAAGAAAGAGAGAAGAGAGAGAAAGAGAGAAAAGCAGACACAAGGAAAATTACCCGTTTTTGGTGCAAATAAATACAAACACAACATATAACAGTAAGAGAAGTGAACACGTGCGAGGGAAATGTAGAAGAAGAAGAAGAAGAAGAAGAGAGAAGAAGAAGGAAGAAGAAGAAGAAGAAGAAGAAGAAGAAAGAAGAAGAAGAAGAGAAGAAGAAGAAGAAGAAGAAGAAGGAGGAGAAGAAGGAGAGGAAGAAGAGGAGGAGGAGAGAAGGAGGAAGAAGAAGAAGAAGAGGAGAAGAAAGAAGAAGAAGAAGAAGAAGAAGAAGAAGAAGAAGAAGAAGAAGAACAAGAACAAGAAGACGAACAACAACAACAAGAACAAGAAACAAGAAGAAGAAGAAGAAAGAAGAAAAAGAAGAAGAAAAAGAAAGAAGAAGAAGAAGAAGAAGAAGAAGAAGAAAGAAGAAAGAAGAAGAAGAAGAAGAAGAAGAAGAAGAAGAAGAAGAGAAGAAGAAGAAGAAGAAGAAGAAGAAGAGAAGAAGAAGAAGAAGAAGAAGAAGGAAGAAGAAAGAAGAAGAGAAGAAGAAAGAAGAAAAAGAAGAAGAAGAAGAAGAAAGACACACAGTGTTACGGCACTTAATAATAGAAGCTCAATTGAAAAGCACTAAGACGGTGCTAACCTGCGCTTAATTTGAAAAAGACAATTTCAGTTTTTAAACCAGCTCATCACGCAGGTTCTAAGTACATAAAAAGTAAGACAATCTCTGTATGTGAAGGAGGGTTTGGATTTACATCTTCTTCTTCTTCTTCTTTTGCGTTCCCAGGCCATAAGTCAGAAAGATAGTAGATGACAGAAAGCAAAGGGAAAAGGTTGAGTCAGAGAGAGAGACAGATTAGGGGAAGTTTCAAGCACAAAACTTCCAGAAGGTGGGGGAACTATTTTTTTAAGAAAGACCCCCCGGTATCCCCACGGGGAGGGATTTACAAGCAAAAAGAGACAGACAGACATAGGAAAGACAGCTCAGACGAATACAGTTAGACGAAAACGTGCGAATTTATTTGTCCTATTATGGTGCCCCAATTTTGATGAAGAAAGTCATCAACACCTGTAAACACGTGACACCCGTGATTTTGATACATGATCTGGTGGGTCTTTAATGGAAAATTTTAGCTGAAAAATGGCTGGCGTTGAAGGGTTTAAAGACACACTGACGCACCACGATTAAGTCCCTTGGTTTCTTCTGGGTAGCTGTGACCCACATGCAAATGCCCCCAACTTAAATTGAGGCTGCTCTTTAAAATGATGTTTCGTTTTCAATTTGGGGGCATTTGTAAGGGAGTCACACCTGGTCAAAACAAGATTTCTTACCAGCTATAAAATGAAAAAAACACGTGAAACCCGTGATCTTGACACATGATCTGGTGGATCTTTAATGGAAAGTTTTAGCTGAAAAATGGCTGGCGTTGAAAGGGTTTAAAGACCCACTGACGCACCACGATTACATCCCTTGTTTATTTCTGGGTAGCTGTGACCCACATACAAATATCCCCAACTTATCATTGAGGCTGCTCTTTAAAATGATGTATCGTTTTCAATTTGGGGACATTTGTATGGGAGTCAAACCTGGTCAAAACAAGATTTCTTACCAGCCATAAGAGGGAAAACACGTGAAACCCCGTGATTTTGACACGTGATCTGGTGGGTCTTTAAGAACGATTCTTATCCAAACGATGGAATGTACGGTAGATTCATTGCGAACTTCAAGATTCTTTAATTAGCCAATGCATGTGTACAAAGGTTTATGGTTTTGCGCAAAACACGCAAAACAACAACAACGAAAGCATGCACATGGATGGACAACCAATGGGAAATATATGGTAACAATTTCATGTTGTTGTTGTTGTCGTTCCCTGGCTAAAAGATTCCAGGGATCATCCCAGCAGCGCTCAGCCGATACAAGCAACTTAGGACATGATTTGACTGCCAGTTGGCAGTCAAAATCTACTTAGGACGATGATTTGACCGCCAGTTGGCAGTCAAATCGGTAGGGGCTTCTATCTCTCTCTCTCTCTCTCTCTCTCTCTCTCTCTCTCTCTCTTCTTAGTTGGCGCGTAGTGACTGCCCCCTGGCGGAGAGAGAGTCCTAAGAGAGAAGACTATGGTACAAGAGAGAGAGAGGGAGAGAGAGAGTGAGAGAGAGAGAGAGAGCAGACTTCGACTTTGGAGGATAACATTCGGGTTATATAATATTATGTATCTCTCGCTCATCTCTCTCTCTCTCATCTGAGATTTCGTCTCTCTCTCTCTCTCTGAGGGAGTTATCTTCTAAATCTCAAACAGGGGAAGTTACTCTACTATCAGCTCTCGCTCTATATCTCTCTCTCTTTCTCTAGACTCTACAGCACTTCTCTCTCCGTGCGTCATTCTCTCTTTCTCTGTCATTTCTATCTCTCTCTCACATTCTCTCTCTCTCTCTCTCTGGCCACTGGCCACCCCTAATTTTCTCTTTTAAAAAACTAAGAATATCGCGCGCTAAGCTTCCTACTGGTTTGACTGCCCCCTGGCGGTAACATGCGCGTCCTAAGTTGCTCATTGAACACTATGGTACAAATGCCCCAACTAGGGATGAGAACATTACGTGTGTGACCCCTTTTTTTTAATTGCCCCGCCACGTGGGCAGCAACACTTCGACTTTGGAGGATAAAATTCGGGTTATATAATATTATGTATCTCTCGCTCACGCTCTCACTCTGTTCATGGTGAGATTTACGTCCAATTGGAATTGTTCGGAAATAATTAAGGGGAGTATTTTTATGGTGGGTGGGAGTGATCTTTGCCTAATTCAAGCACCATTACATTTCGGTCAAACAGGGGAAGTCACTCTACTATCAGCTCTCGCAGCCTATGTCGACTCGTGTGTTTGAGCAGACATACAGCACTTAGAACACCGTGAGTCATTCTAAAAAAATTGTCATTTATATTTTTACGTCACATTTTGCAAGTTTTATCAGTTTGTGGCCACTGGCCACCCCTAATTTTTCTTTAAAAAAATGTGTGCGAGTAAGCAGTTTGAAGCTTCGACGCCATTTTTGCATTGTTGCCATGGTATTTGACTGAGTAATGGAGGTAAACAACTCTAATTTTCACGAATTTTAGACAATCGTCTATTAGGCGTTGCCTCTTATGGACAGTGTCTCACCCTCCGACACCCAACCACATTATTTATACTTGGATGCATTTTTTTCATAATTATGATTCTTTTACATGAGTTCTGGTCAAGAAGAATATGATAAGATCAGTTTTCCAACATCCCCCTTCCCCATATGCCCCACCCCTTCCCCCGCTCACACAACACACACACACACTACACACACACACACACACACACACACACACACCACACACTTAACACACACACACACACACGAGTCTCTCTCTAAAACTCTAGCTTTCAGCCTCTCGTCAAAACACACACACACACATTATCACACACGCACACGCACACGCACACGCACACGCACACACACACACACACGCACGTGCACACGCACACACGCTTACGCACACACGTAGCACACACGAGAAAGTACACACACACACACACACATACACACACACCTACACACGCACACGCACACGCACACGCACGCACGCACACGCACACACACGCACACACACACACACACACACACACACACACACACACACAATCAATGTTAATGGCTCCAAGGCATCCTACAAGAAACTCATCAGGGGAGAGAAACAGGGAATCGGGAAAGAATAACAGAAAGGAGAGGTCTTGGGAATCGAAACCCTGAACTGGAACAATACAATACAACAGTTAGAGAAAGTACAGATTGTTTAATGATTAAGGAGGATCCTTCTTCTTCTTCTTCTTCTTCTTCTTCTTCTTCTTCTTCTTCTTCTTCTTCAGACAGACTACCTTGTCAATTATGAGAGCAGACTACCGTCAATATGAGCGCAGATGCGTCATGCGCCGGCCCAACTGAGAAACAGTTAGGCCCAGCATGTCCGTCTTCGGCTGGAGAAAAGCGTTTGTAGGAATGTCTTGAAGAAGAAGAAAAGGGCAGGAGAATGGGCAGAAAGATAGTAGTAGATGACAGTAAGCATAAAGGGAAAAGGCAGAGGCAAAGAGAGTGAAGTTAGCTATATCTATATTGATAACAATTCGGGACTTTCCCGGCGTTGCACTGCCTCTAGGCATTCCCACCATCTTTATATCTACTAGAGTCCCATATGTGTCTGTTCCAGACAGTGACAGATTAGAGGAAGTTGCAAGCACAGAACTGCCAGAAGGCAGGGGGGAACTATTTGTAGATAGAAAAGACATCTGCTATCCTGATCGAAAGTTCACGGGATGCCATTTCTATAATTCTGGACAAAGTTTGTACAGCACTGCTGACAAGTTCGTTGTAGCCCAAGGGCATTACACTTTTTGTTATAAAACCTTGTGAAGGGCGTTCTGGATATACCGGATGGACGACTCGAAGCAGGGATTGAAAGTTTTAAAGTATAGGATTTGGTAGGGAAGTGGTGGTGTGTTGGTGGCGGTGTGTGTATATGTGAGCGAGGTGGGGGGTGGGGTTGGAGGGGAGGGGGGGGGGGCGCAAAAGTATAGATGGGAAATGGTCTACGGGCCACCACACGTCCACTAAAATCGCATGACTGTACGATACGATTCGATCAAGTGGTCTCGATGCGCCAATCACATTTTGTTCTTGGAGACCACGTGATCGAATCGTATGGTACAGTCGTGCGATTTTAGTGGACGTGTGGCTGGCCCTTTAGGGGCAACATGAAAATCCGTTTAACGTCCTCCTGTCACACCTGTGGGACATTGGCGGATAATAAAGATGGTGGGAACGATCCGGGAGGCAATGCCCGGAGGCAGTGCAACACCAGGAAAGTCCCGCATTTATAACAATACAGATATTGATTTGTTTAAAACACACCTTTAGGGGCAGAATAAACCAGAAGGATTTATGTAGTACGGGAAAGGGACGACAACCTCTACTACGCACGATTCTGACTTAAAACAAGCTCTGCTAATAGGAATTGTTCGGAAATAATTAAGGGGAGTAATTTCATGGTGCGTGGGAGTGATCGTGACTAATTCAATCGGTCAAACAGGGGAAGTCACTCTACCATCAGCTCTCGTAGCCTATCGACTCGTGTGTTTGAAGCAGACATACAGCACTTAGAACACCGTGCGTCATTCCAAAAAATATGTCATTTATATTTTTACGTCACATTTTCCAAGTTGTATCAGTTTGTGGCCACTGGCCACCCCTAATTTTTCTATAAAAAAAATGTTTGCAAGTCGCTGACTCGCATCCTGCGGTTTCACGCTTCGACGCCATTGTTGCATTGTTGCTATGGTGTTTGACCGAGTAATGGAGGTAAGCAACTCTAATCTTCACGAAGTGCTCTCCCCTAGTTGTTTTTTTCTCCCGAAAATCGTCTATTAACTTGAACGGACCAGCTTTACACAAAAAGGTAGAAATGACTTCGTACGATGCAAATGTAGACCGACGAAAAACTA
>CM065694.1:43562400-43577400 GCA_017654935.2 Phymorhynchus buccinoides
AATAATATGATGAATGATTATCTAAAACCTGAGTGCACGATAAACCTTGTACATTATAAATGATATTATTAAGGATGGGACGCTTGAAAGCCTAACGGCTATGTTTTTAGTCCCTAGTAACCTAGCCTAACCACCTAACCTAAGCACGGGATAGCTATGTTGCTACTTGACAACCGGGACAGTCTGAGTAAACAGTCTTGAAAACGCCCACACTGTCTGTTGAGTCTGATGAGAGTTCTCCATGTAACTAGATTAGGCCAACACGATGAATGAATGAAAAATGGTGTTTTACGTCCTCTCGTTCTGGAACAGACACATATGGGACATTTGTAGATACGAAGATGGTGGGAACAATACTGGAGGCAATGCCCGGAGGCAGTGCAACACCAGTAAAGTCCCGATCTTTTTTAACAATACAGATAGGTGTAGCGGTAACCACGCCTCATCGGCTATGGTACCGCCACAAGTGTATAATTAAGGCCAACACGATGTTTCCAACAACAGACTCGTCAGTGTAGACGATGGACCAGTTTGCGCGCTTCTCTTCCTTCCATATAGCACAAGGTTTCAACAAACACATCGTTTACTTAATGATTATTTTTGAAGCTTGTTTGAATCGCCATGAATCGGATTGGGCAAACCACTTTCTCTGATACCTTTTGTCAGTTTCGTTTGCTTATATTAGCTTAATATCTGATACGCCCCTTTTTCAGGGGCTTCGATATTAATCTGATGTTTACAACGTCGGCGAAGTGCCGCCATGGGTTAAGGTTGTAGTACTACCTAATCAGGGGTGGTGGTGGTGTGGGTGTGTGTGTGTGTGGGGGGGGGGGTGTACAATTTGCAACTGGCGATTGCCCTTTGATCTATTAATGTATGTGTTTCATATTTTGCACAATGTTAGAGCTATACCTGAGGTTTGAAAATCCAGAGTTATTATTTTTAACATAGAACAAGCGTTTCTTTCTTGTTTATAGCAATAAATCAAAATAAAATCATCTGTGCTTATTGTATTTTTTTCACACAACTATTAGGTAAATTATCTTTGGCATGTACCAGAATGAAGTGTTGTTTGAGACATATTTTGTCAGGTATGATAATAGTCAAAATATGTTAAAAAAAATTGTACATGTTTTGCCTTACTTAAAAGAATTGCTTCTACCCCTAGAATTAGAAGAGAATACTACACTGCAGAGTCCATGAAAGTCCTTTTTCGTGATGACCCACCTGACGCAATTTTCTATGACTTGAAGGAAATTAATATTTACCATTTGATATAAAATTGTGACAGTTTTAATTTTTACTCTGTATGCTTGAGTTAGTTTTAAACCACATCTGCATATTTTGAAAGAAAGTATTTTAACTTAAAACTTGAACCGTGTTTTACCTTGTGCTTTTATTCTTTTTTGAAACATACGTTATAAGATCTGACATGGCCTGAGTTGTCGAAGGGGCAATACTTTTAATTTTAATCTCAATCTCACCTCCTACAATGCATATTCATAGTTTAATTTGCTACGGGCCCAAGCAGCGGGTACCGTCTTTCACCATGTCAAATTCAAATTAGATATCTTGAAAAACATCAACTTTATGGTGTACAAAGTCATAAAAATAGTCGGTTTTTAAAGAACATCAGACATGAAAATTAGTACAAATAGCGAAATATTCCTCAATAATCAGCTGCAGAAAGGACTCACCCTTTTTCTCAGCTTGATCAACTTGAAATACCAATTTCTCTTCTTCTGTTGTTGTTGTTTTCATTCCCCAGCATAAACGCTCTGGGGGCACACCCAGTGCCATGTGAACATTTTGCATGGCCTTGGGTGGGACGATTACGTGTATACGGTTGCTTTAAAAGGGCCCCACCCCATGGGCGGCCATACTCCGACTTCAGGGGACTTCGCTCCATTCATGGAGCCACCCACACATTCACAGCACCCGTGGAGTGACAACAACCAACAATTCTTTACAGCATGTAGGGAGAACTGCCACTGGTAAAGACAGCTTCCATTGGGCACATCTGCATCATTTTAATGTTGGTCATGGGTCAATGTCACTTGCATCACATGTACAGACACAGTGAATAGCCAAGGACCCTTGGCCGGACTCTTCTAAATCTCCCCTCTTACGTTAATAATCCGAACTAGACCCATTAAAACTATTGGAATTGTTTTTATAATATAAGTTATGAATTTTCACCTGAGAACAGGTGGGCGTGGCACTTTTGCATTGCATATTAGCAATGATTCAGTGCTACTTTCTTTTTCAGTTCCAATATATATGAGGCTTCTTGGTATAGTAATACACATAACATCTTCTTTTAAGGGCTTTGTGCCTTTCATTTTATTGTAAAAAGGTATACCAATGAGCTGATTGGGTTTCCCTTGTCGATAATCGATAGAAAATTGTACAAAAAGCCACATGAAACACACAAGAAGGCAGCCATTTGCAACTAATTCAGAGTTATCGCTTTTAGTCAAGCTTATGGGGGAGATGTTATTGATTTGGTGCAGCAGATCATGCATTGTTGGCATGTAAAAGTTGACATTTCACACAATTATCATTTGTTTTGACTCCGGGGCACCCCCTATGCCCCTCTAACGAGCATAACGACGCAACTTGTATTAGCGACGTAATTCAAAATGTGCATGAAAAATATCGATTTTTAGCTAAACTCTAGATATTACTACCACCTTAACCTGGTTTTGGAGTACATCCAGGATCAGCCCACTCTTTATTTTCAAAGACCACTGCACAAGAAGAACTTGTCCCTAAGAGCAGGTGCCATGAGAACGTAAAAGATTCTTTTGTGTCTTTGTTTCATGATTGTTTTGCACACTTTCTTCTTTCTAGAAGAACAACGATGAAGCGTGCACACACCTTTGATAATGTACATACTGTTCAAACAATCATGAGCACAGATGCTTTCTACAATGTACAAACTTCTGCTAAGAAACCTTCCCTTCAACCGGAAGGTTGCACTGAAATCCGATTTGGCGAAATGGAGTTCCTTCCTTGGGATAATCCTGACAACATTGTCAGTGCTGCAGTGGAACAGTTCATTGGGAAAATGCAATATGTCTCCACTCTGATCCTGTTTCTGATTGGTGGACCAGCCAACGTCATCAACATGGCGGTCTTCTTCAAACAAGGTCTTCGGGATCGTGTCAACCTGTGTCTTTTCTCATTAGCTTTAACCGATTTTCTGTACCTAGCAGTAAATGTCTGTCTCTTTGGGGAAAATGCGTACTTGATTTTGGCTTCGAAGGAAGTTGTGACTCACGCAAACAAAACCTTAACAAATTATAATTTTGTAACATTCGTGAGCATAGGTTTCATTTCGCAAAGTTTGTCGGCCATTGTTGCCTGTGAAAGATGTTTCTGTGTGTTCAGTCCTCTAAAATACCAGAACATGCTGCGCACCAGAACAATGGCTTGTATAATTATCGCCGTGTACGTCGTGATACTGGGTTTCTTTTTCATTGTGGCTTTCAGATTCAGAGTGGGGTGTCTTTACAATCCAGAAACAGGAACAGTACTCCACACGATGGTTTCTAGTTCTTTCTACAACAGACACAAAGATCTCATTGACTTTCTGTACAATATCATTTTCGGTGCCGTTTTTCCCGGAGGTTCTATGGCAGTGGTGTTCACAGCCACCCTGCTCACCGCCATTAAACTACGTCACATCATGACGTGGAGGACAGCAACTACGTCATCTCTTTCGTCACGGGAAGTGGGTTTGACCAAAATGTTGATCGGCAATTCTGTGTTTTTCGTCCTCTGTACTTTTCCTTGCGGCGTTTTTCCAGTGATGATTTTGGCTTTCCCAGAAATGAGAATTGGGGGCCGCCATCATAACTTTTTCCTCGCGTCTATTTGGATTTCATCCTTCTGCGCTTTCATCAACTCCAGTTTTAATTTCTTCGTTTACTATGCCATGGGATCCAAATTTAGAGAAACGTTTTGGAGTTTGTTCCGGAAAAACAGAACAAAACGTGTAAACTAGAAGAGACACAACAATTCAGTTTTGTTGATGCTGTTGGTTGGTTGGTTTGGTTGTGATTGTTTATAATGCAGACCTGTTTGACTTCAAACAATTCTTAAAGTTCATTTTTATTATGCATGGCATTTGCTTCTCTACAGGTGGCAGTTAGGGATACTTTTGTTTCAAAAAATTATCTGTAATCTCAGAGCAGCTGAAGCCTAAATAAAGGAAAGAGAAAAAGACGTATACGATATTGCATATTTCTTTTAAAACGGAAGTAGACATTAAAAGGGCTTATTATATAGGAAAACGTTAACATGGTTTTTATGGTTTTTTAATTGTTTTTCTGTGTGTGTGTTTATTGTTATTGGTGTTCATTGTTGTTTTTGTCATATAATAATAATAATAATATAATTTCTTTAGTGCGATCGATACAATCATGCTATAAGCAAGCTATCTCTAAGCGCTTTATGCAACCTTGATGAATCAATAAGAATGTAACTCACTGACAAAGTCACATTGAAATTATCATGCAACCAATATAAAACAAAAATCAAGAGAGCATGATCAATACAAAAATCTTATGGGTAAAAAAGCAGAACACCAGAATAATTAAACTTGCAGGAAACACGTTAATTAAAGACATCATTCACAACAAGAAGACGTGCAAATCAATTAAACTTATGCAGACACACATGCACGTGCACTTGAATGTGAATAAAATTCGGGGCCAAAAAAAGACGTTTTTGGATAAGATACGTTTTCAGATGTTATTTTGTTTGTGGCACAAGCCACAAACCTACAAGAAATTCAGTTGACCCAAGGTCAACTATAAAGGCGAGCCAAGACAATGTTGGCATTTCAAATCCTTTCAGCTTTTTTCATGTGCTGTCTATGTCCTTGTATTGTATTTTTCTGTTTTGTGTTTGTCTTATATTTATTCTTTCCAACTAACCAAAACAAATGTCCCATATGTGCCTTGTTTTTTAATATGACAGCACTCACGTCACACATTCATAAATTAACAAATAAAACAATGCGAGTGACTGTTATAAATAGAAAGATTGTGTTTTCATGAACAAACAATAAGAACTGCATCAAATTGAACTAGCAGCAATAGAAAGTTTAAAACACCTTGTAATTGTTTTGCAAAATATGTGCATAAAATACACCAGTAACAAGCTTGTGTGCGTCTTCAATCTGAGGTTGCTTCCCCTTAAACCGTTGTATCAAAAGAGATCACTAGAACGGGCCATAAAATTGTTCATTCAGCAAAGAGTGCTATTGAAATAGCAATAACATTTTTGTTAAACAATCCTAACATTGTGACTAAAGGGTAATAACTTTCGTGTTAAAAAAACAAAACACTTAAGGAGTTGTTTTTTCTGACAAAATGCCACTTAACAGTTAACTGACTTTTCTTTAGCTGGAAGCAGAAGTTGATTATATCAGTTAACTACTTAACTGGAATACGAAAAGACAGTTAACTTCTTAACTGGTATCTTAAAGCCAGTTAAGTAATGAACTAGTATTTTATGATTTTTTAGCCCCATATAACTGTCGCTATGTTTTGAGGCGCAGAATTTAAGACCAGCAGTCCCAGGAGAGGGAATCTTTGTTAGGCCATCAGGAGGCAACCAATCAAGGAAGAACCAGACTTTGAGATCGAGTCGAAAACACAAAAAAAGATAGGGTTAGAATCAGCCTAAAGTTATTGTCATGAAACTGAAATAAACCAGACTTTGAGATCGAGAGTAGTAAACACGAAGAGGATAAGGATAGGCTAAGAGGATACGGTTAGGATCAACTTAGAGTTGTGAAACTAAAAAGAATCAGACTTTGACATTGATAGTCGTAAACATGAAGAGAACAGGGTTAGGATCAGCCTATGGTTGTTGTTGTGAAGCTGAAAGAAAGAAGACTTTGATTTTTTAGATAGAGAGTCGAA
The DNA here is from genome assembly GCA_017654935.2 of Phymorhynchus buccinoides. NCBI lineage: Eukaryota > Metazoa > Mollusca > Gastropoda > Neogastropoda > Raphitomidae > Phymorhynchus > Phymorhynchus buccinoides. The sequence continues at coordinate 43,568,337 of CM065694.1, forward strand.
AACAGGAAGAGACCAGCCTAGGGTTGTTGTCGTGAAACTGAAAAGAACCAGACTTTGCCGATAATGAGTCGTAAACACAAAGAGGATAATCGGTCAGCCTAGGGCCGGTTATTGTCATAAAACTGAAAGAAACCAGACTTTGACGTTGAGAGTCGTAAACACGAAGCGGATAGGGTTAGGATCAGCCTAGGGTTGTTGTCATTGAACTGAAACGAACCAGACTTTGATATCGAGAATCATAAACATGTATGGGATAGGGTTAGGATCAGCTTAGGGTTGTCATGAAACTGAAAAGAACCAGACTTTAAGATCGAGAGTCGCAATCATGAAGATGAGATGGTTAGGATCAGCCTAGGGATGTTGTCATGAAACTGACAGAAACCAGACTTTGAGATCGAGTGCATTAACATGAAGAGGATAGGGTTATGATCAGCCTAGGGTTGTTGTGAAACTGAAAAGAACCAGACTTTGTGATGGAGAGTCATACAAATTATTAGGATATGGCTAGGATCAGCCAGGGGTTGTTGTCATGAAACTGAAAGAAACCAGACTTCGAAATCAATAGTCGTAAACACGAAGAGGATAGGGATAGGACCAGCCTAGGGTTGTCATGAAATTGAAAAGAACCAGACTTTGAGATCGAGTGCTGTAAAAATGAATATGATAGGGCGAGATCAGCCTAGAAAGCAGAGTTATTGTCATGAAACTCAAAGAGATTTTGAGATCGAGAATAAAAACCACTCAGAGTTTAGGGTTAGGATCAGCCTAGAGTTATTGTCATGAAACTGAAAAAAAAACAGACTTTAAGATCGAAAGTCGTAAAGACGAACAGGGTAGGGTTAAGATCAGCCGAGCATTGTTGTCATTAAACATCATTCTCTTTGAGAAGTGTAATAGACAACTTTAATGTCAAATTGTTTGGCTTTCAAAATTTTGCAAATCAATTGCATGCTATCCGTATGGTACATAATAATTTAGCAATGTCAACACAAAAATATAAGCTTTAGCAGACGACACGAACTGCAGTGCGTTGGGGAAGTGGAAGCAGAAAGCATCGTGGAAGCAAGACTGCTACGCACGCACACACGCATTGCAGGAGACTAGAAAACCCCATAGAGTTGTAAGGCCTAGAGCGCAGAAAGAGAGAGGCAGAGAGTGACAGAGACAAATGCAGAGACTAAAAGAGATAGTGTGTGAGGAAGACAATAAAAGAGTAAGGCAGTGACAGAGAGAGAAAAAAATTAAACAAAGACAAACAGAACAACAGACATACAGAGAGAGAGAGAGAGAGAGAGAGAGAGAGAGAGAGAGAGAGAGAGAGAGAGAGAGAGAGAGAGAGAGAGAGAGAGAGAGAGAGAGAGAGAGAGAGAGAGAGAGAGAGAGTAGCTATCTGGACAACGACCGGTTTCGATAATATTTTTTAATACAAAAAAAAGATCCAGATGAAAAATACATAAATATATTTCAAGCAATGCTAACTAAGGATCCAATAGCTGAGTCACAACAACACTGTTATTGTACATGTTATGGTTCATGCTCATCTTTGACCGCCAAGTGACTGTGTCCGTCTGTCTGCTAACATCACAGCACAGAGAGGCACAGCACTCACGGTTTTGGTCAGTTGCTAGCATCGAGGTAGGCCTACTATAGGCTAATTCATGAGGCTCTCAAGGGTATGCGTGGCATGCTCAACGAATAAGGGGGAGGGGGCAAGGAATAGTCAATTGATAAATGAACGTGAGGATGGAAGAATGTAAAATCCTGTACATGCATTTCTTCAAAAGAAAGTGTTTGATGAATTTACAATGCTAAGCAATATAGAAAGACACAGTTTTGTTTCTAATATCCGAGTAATAGCAAAAGGAACAGCTTTGCTTCACAGTATATTTCCTCCAAAGAGAAAATCGTCTGCTAAATGAAATCCATTTGACATGATAGCACATTTCGCCCTTGTTTTGAGGCCCTGTAAAGGTTTTTCCCTTAAAAAAGGCAAGGAATAAAAATATTAATTAAGTGTGCAGTCCTTTTATTATTGTTTTTGTTATTATCTTGATGAATGCAGTTTGTATTTATCTGATTTGACAATGCACTTGTTGTGATTTAGCTAAAGCTAAAATGAAGATGAGGCCCTGTCGAGAGTTTTATCATCATACAATTCACGCCTCGTCAACGCAGGTTTCTGAATAAGAACAACACAAACGTATTTTCTTCATAATCCTCTTTGCAGAAGTGTATTAAACAACTTTAATGTACAATCATTTGGCTTTCAACATTCTGCAAATCTTTTGCATGCTATTCGTATGCTACATAATAATTTACGAATGTCGACATGCACGTTTAAGCAGACGACACAAACTCTAGTGCGGTGAAGGGAGGGGGCGGGGGGAAGCAAGAACGCGGGTGTCATCCACTAGAACCTTTTTGGTGTCATCGCACGCTCAATGCAAAGAGAAGACAACTCTAATGCAAAGAGAAGACAACTCTGATGCCACGAGCAAAAGTCACGTGACCCTCCATGGACCATCGCCCACGTGCAAAGAACTACCCAAAACTAATAAGTGGCTCGCCGCTGTTGCGGCTCGCCAATAACTCACTTTGTCGGTCTGTCGGTCGGTCTGTCTGTCGGTCGGTCGGTCGGTTGGTCGGTCTGTTAGTCGGTCCAAAATTGTCGCACGCCAGTCCAAAATTGTCGCACGCCACAAACGATTGCGAATCCTCGCTTGTTAAAGGTGGGCAGAGGTCGGAGTGGTAGAGAATTCCAAGTGACAGAGAAACGTGTTTTACGAAAGGAGTTGAGAGAGAAGTGGGGGACAGAGAGATGATTAGCATCCTGGGATCGGAGAGCTCTTGAAGGCATGTAATAAGAGACAATATTAGACAAATAGGATGGCGTACATTCAAGATTGACGATCTAAAAATAGATGATTGAAATTTTATGTTCAACACGTGCTCTCATTGGAAGCCAGTGCAGGGTCTTGAGAAGCGCAGTGGCATTACATATTTCACATTCTCTAAGAACTAGTCTAGCAGCGTAATTGTGAATGCGTTGGAGTTTGGACATTAGCTTTTCCGGAAGATCAACCAAGAGAGAATTGCAATACTGTTGTTAAGTCTAGAAAGAATTAAAGAGACGCAGTTTGTTTGCAGAGTCAACTGAGAGATAGGAGCGAAGTTTTCCAATTCTTCTGAGCTGAAAATACAAAATTTTGCAGAGATGGTTCACTTGTATTTCCATAGTTAAGGACTGATCCAGAAAAATCTCCATTTTTTTCAGAGATGAAGAAAATTGTAATGCGATTTATCTACAGACATTTTCAGTTAAATATCTTTTCATTTTGATTGAGATCCTACACACATTTCTTCGGTCTATTGATCAAGCGGCTTCACGTCTTCACACAATAGGCCTGATATCGGACACCAAGCGGCATCACGTCTTCACACAGTAGGCCCGATATCGGACACCAAGCGGCTGTGCCCTTCACACAGTAGGCCTGATATCGGACACCAAGTGGCTATGCCCTTCACACAGTAGGCCCGATATCGGACACCAAGTGGCTATGCCCTTCACACAGTAGGCCTGATATCGGACACCAAGCGGCTTCACGTCTTCACACAGTAGGCCTGATATCGGACACCAAGCGGCATCACATCTTCACACAGTAGGCCCGATATCGGACACCAAGCGGCTTCACATCTTCATACAGTAGGCCTGATATCGGACACCAAGCGGCTTCACGTCTTCACACAGTAGGCCTGATGTCGGACACCAAGCGGCATCACATCTTCACACAGTAGGCCCGATATCGGACACCAAGCGGCATCACGTCTTCACACAGTAGGCCCGATATCGGACACCAAGCGGCTTCACGTCTTCACACAGTAGGCCTGATATCGGACACCAAGCGGCTTCACGTCTTCACACAGTAGGCCTGATATCGGACACCAAGCGGCATCACATCTTCACACAGTAGGCCTGATATCGGACACCAAGCGGCTTCACGTCTTCACACAGTAGGCCTGATATCGGACACCAAGCGGCATCACATCTTCACACAGTAGGCCCGATATCGGACACCAAGCGGCTTCACGTCTTCACACAGTAGGCCCGATATCGGACACCAAGCGGCTTCACATCTTATACAGTAGGCCCGATATCGGACACCAAGCGGCTGTGCCCTTCACACAGTAGGCCCATTATCAGACACCAAGCGGCTATGCCCTTCACACAGTAGGCTCCCACTCGGATGCCAAGCGGCTTCCGATATAGCCCTCTCTTGAGCCGCTTGCGAAACGATTTGCAAAACCGACTGTGGGCCGCCTCTGTTAACCGTTCTCTATCCGCTTGCTTTGACAGGTATTCAGCCGTTGTCGGGCCGCCCTGCCTGTGCTATGTGGGTAGACAGATGGACAGACAGATGGACGGAGAGGAGAGATTGCATGAAATGAGGAAAATGTCATCAGAGCATCTGAACATTGTAAGTTGTGTCAAAAATAAAATAGCGTAATAAATGCTGGATTGTTTATTTAAAATAGTTTTAAAAGTAGAACCTATAAGACATAGGGTGAATTGAAAGAAGACAAGTAAACAAGAGGACATTCATATGAAGTGAGCTGGACAGAGAATCAAATAAGCCCTACGTTCTCGGGTGGTGGGAGGATGGAGTGGAATGAAGTGATGAGTTCCTTTTTTCCCCAAGTACAATCAGGGAGTGGAATGTCCTACCTCCAGCAGCAGTTGAGGACAGAACTCCAGAGAGCTTCTCGACCAGAGTCTGGGAGCACCTGACTGGAAAACCTCCTGCTGCAAACGCAATGTCTGATGGCCCCACTTTGAGGTCATCGGACTGACAAGCAGCAACAGACCCCCCTCCCACCCCCTTCCACCTTTTTTCCCTACAGCCCATCAAGGTAAAGGTCAAGATGTGCCACCCCCCTACATATCTCGGTTAATTGTATTTTTCCGTTATTGCCTTTCTTACCATACATAAAGCTGTATTTTAGGAACATTTTTAGCTAATAACCTTTTTGGAATACTAACCCTATCCCTAACCCTAGCCCTAAACCTAACCCTACCCCCCTACCCTATAAGACGGGAAAACGCAACGAACCACAACTGTGACAAATCGCGGTGTACTGCAGTACATAGTGGGGGGTAGGGTTAGGTTTAGGGATAGGGTTAGTATTCCAAAAAGGTTATTAGCTAAAAATGTTCCTAAAATACAGCTTTATGTATGGTAAGAAAGGCAAAAACGGAAAAATAGAATTAACCGATAAATGCAGGGGGGCTGGCACTTAGAACCTCCCCGGTTCCGTGGCAAAATAATCAAAGTACTGATTGTGGTGATGCACCCCTAAGAAGTGAAGAAGATGAAGGTGAGACACTGAAAATAGCAATAAAACAAACGCAAAGCACAAGTATAGAACAAACGTTGATTAACAACAGCCATAAGAAGGGGAATAAACCAACAACGATCATTACCACTTATTTCTTTTACTGAAAATTTCTTTTATTCCAAATTTCAATCAGACGATGCGTCGACATTCATTAGTCATTAATGAACATCCACATACAATAAGCGTCAATGTCAATGCATTATCACAGGAACACACGCACGCGCACACACGCGCGCGCGCACGCACACGCACACGCACACGCACACACGCACACACACATACACACGCACACACACACACACACACATACACACACACACACACACACACACACACACACACACACACACACACACACACACACACACACACACACACACACACACACACTATATCATGCGCGTATGCCATAAATTTTAGAAGAAAAAAAAAATATATATCAAAATTAAGCTGAAAGCAAGAATTTTAAAATTGCCAAGTTGACTTACTTATTAGTAATACGTTTTATGAACACAATTAAAAAAAAGCAAATGGGAAAATTCCAACGAATTCAAAACATATATTAAACGTGATTTTGTATACATTGTGTATACCATACATTTCAGAACACATTTCAAAAACAAAATTACATCATACATAAGTTCAGTTACTCAATTGCGACTCTCAGATAAAATACAAAACTTGCCTCATTAAGGACAGTTAAAACACCAACATAATTGTTTTAAACGGCATTAAGAATGCAATGTAGACCAAAGTCTATGTGTTGTAAATATATTTTGGTATGACATGTGCAGCTTTGAAAGGAATATTATTGAATTTAATTTCTGTTCTTGTTTTGCTTTGTTCTCAAGGAAAACAATGTTAATCAGCTTTGAAAAAAATACATGGGTTGGATAATTTTGTTTTTAGTCCGTCACCAAGACGGACTATTGCGATGGGCTGGTTTGTATTTTTGTTTGTTTGTTTGTTTTTTGACCTTTTTTTTTTTTTTTTTCTGCAATCCGATCAAGGTCAAGGTCAAGGTCAAGGTCAAAAAGATCGCTGGAGCTCTGAATCGGAGGGTCTTTTTTTCTCCTTCTGTCTGTCCTGTCCCAAGGATATCTCCCGAACCGCTTGACCGAATCGCGTCAAATTTTGTGTGAAGGTGTGCCTCCTTAATAGGAAGAGATCGGCGCAAACCATTTTGCCGTCGTGACCTTGACCTTGACGTACGACCTTGAAAACCGAAAATCTAATTTTAGCTATATGTCGGGCACCGATCAACATAGGATGTTGAAACTTGGTATGAAGGTGGTTTGGCTTATGCCCGTTCTGACGATGGCATACCGATCAAGGTCAAGGTCAAGGTCAAAAAGATCGCTGGAGCCTGAAAATCGGAGGGTCATTTTTTTCTCCTTCTGTCTGTCCCGAAAGGATATCTTTCGAACGGGTTGACAGAATCACGTCAAATTGTGTGTGCTGGTGTGTCACCATGAGAGGAAGGCATCCGCGCAAACCATTTTGCCGTCGTGACCTTGACCTTGGCGTACGACCTTGAAAACCGAAAACTCTTTCAGGGGCCATAACTCCCACACCGTTAGTGTTAAAGTCTTCAAATGTGGCATGAAGGTACTTTGGCTTATGCCCGTTCTGATGGTGGCATACCGATCAAGGTCAAGGTCACGGTCCGGGCGATTCGTAGGCCTTGAAAGTGGTAGGGGTCTACACATTGGGTTTTAAGCCATATTTTCCACATTGGTACTTGACAGAAGCGCTTCAGATTGTGTGTGGTACTGTATACCCTAGAGAAGAAAACATCCGAGCATAAATTATCACAATGCTGACCTTGACCTTGAAGTGTGACCTTGAAAACCGAAATTTCCTTCTTTGCGCTATATGTTTCTTCTTCAAGCTGTATCTCGTGAACTAGAAGACAGAATCCCTTCCAATTTGGTGTCAGGATGTGACACTCTACGGGGTGTCGCAAGTGCGTGGCATTGCTGGTGACGGACATGTCTGCCGCTCGGCGACGCCCTTGTTAGAATTTGCGCTACATAAATCACCACCAGTAAGCTATGAATGTAATGGGATTTGTTTTATGTTAAAAGAATATTTAAAATAGTAGTAAATTAATCAATGAATTAAGTAGGCCACAAACAGAATGATCATGAAAAGAATTAATTATATAATAGTATTCATCCGATCAATCAAGCGTCATTATCTTTATACAAATGTAATAAATTGTTTAACAAATAGAAAGAAATATGTAAATATCTTACAATTGTCACGGGTTTGTAACAACACATCAATTCGCAAAGCACAAGATTAATATTTGCCAGTTAAATATTATATAGTCAAAGCATATATTATACGATAACAACGTCACAAAGTTCTGCAAATACATCCAAGCATAGCTTTGTGAAACTCTAAATACGCAAATAGGAAAGAAAGATTAACCAGTCACACACACACACACACACACACACACACACACACACACACACACACACACACACACACACACACACACTTCTCTCTCTCTCTCTCTCTCTCTCTCTCTCTCTCTCTCTCTCTCTCTCTTTCTCATTGCCACTTTTTGAAATGATTGTAGGCCTATAGCAAATGGTGAGAATGGACGCGTGTGTATATGTTTAGTATTGGTATTCGTTATAGATATTTGGTTAGTTGTTGTTGTTGTTTTTAGCGATGGATCAGAAATTACTTTCGCATAATTTAGAAACTTAACCATTCCATCTTCATTTATTTCATGAGATAAGGGTCAGTTGAATGTGCATTCTCCACACCGTGGTTTGTTTCAGTTGCAGGATAGCTCTAGCAATTCCTCAGAAAACGCTCCGTGTTTTAGTCATTGAGTCAACAAGAGGCAACCCGAGAGAGGAGACACTGCACAGCTGCTGGGTTAGTGGGAAACTATCAACAGTTAAGACGTCTTCTTCCGTGGCGCATTGACATAGTCGTGGCTTTTCCTTTGGGCAGTGACGGAGTCACGAAGAATCTTATCCGGGGCATTCGCATAGTCACGAAGCTTCTCTGGGGCATTCACATAGTCGCGAAGTTTCTCCGGGGCATTCGCATAGTCGCGAAGTTTCTCTGGAGCGTTAACATAGTCACGAGTCTTATCTGGGGCGTTGACGTAGTCTCTGTCCTTCAAGTTTTCATAACTATCTCCGGCTCCCTCCTCATCACTGTCCTTGTTGGTTGCGGGCGACGCCACCGCTGCGGCACTTCTACTCTGAGCTGTCAGCGCAGCTGCAGAAGAAGATTGTTTGTCGCTAGGACATGATTTGGGGGATCCAGCATGAGCAGGTTTCGCCAGAGGCTTAGGTGCACCACTTCTAGCCTGTGTAGCTGCAGATGAAGATGGTTTAACATTAGCAAAGGATTCGGGGGCCAGAGGTTTAGAGGAGGCCTTTGCTGGTGGCTTGGTGGGTGACGAACTGACAGCTGTTTGTGCTTGGCTTGATGGAGGTTTAAGCGAAGATTTCGCGGCTCCTATCAGTGTAGGATTGACCATTGATTTGGGTTGATGCCCGTGAGCAGCGGGCAAATTCGGTGACCGTGTCACCCGCCCTGCTTCACCAGCTGAGCTGGGGAGGACATCGTTTCTGGATTCGGCATCTCGTTGCGGAGGAGAGTGAGGAGAGGCAGAACCAGTCACGTCAACTGCTGG
>CM065694.1:43587400-43597400 GCA_017654935.2 Phymorhynchus buccinoides
CATTAAAGTTGTGTATTACGCTTCTGCAAAGAGTATTGTGAAGAAAACAAATTTTGTGTTGTCTTATAGTAAAAACCAGGCGTGAATTGTATGATAATAAAACCACAAAGGTACTATAAATAGAGTTATCTTGACCTCATTTTCTTGAAGCCACTGCTCACGTCGCGGGTCAAATAGACCCAGACTTTTATATAGTCAAAAGTAGCACTTAGCTGTTCATTCCTATTCCAAATGTGCGGGTCTAGGCTGCACACACATCCGTGTGTGTGTGTGTGTATGCACGAGCGCGTGTTTGTGTATGTGTGCGCGCATGCGTGTGTGTGTGTGTGCGTGCGTGTGTGCGCGCATGTATGTGTGTGTGTACATGTGTGTGTGTGTGAACGTGCGCATGTGTGTGTGTGCACATGTATGTGTGTGCGCACGTGTGTGTGTGAGTGTGTGCGTTTGCACGTATGTGTGTTCGCGCGCGCATGTGTGTGCGCACATGTGTGTGTGTGTGTGTGCTCGCATGTATGTGTGTGTGTGTGTGTTGTGTGTGTGTGTGTGTGTGAAAGCGTGCGCTGTGTGTGTGTGTGCACATGCATGTGTGTGCGCACGTGTGTGTAAGTGTGCGTGTGCACGTGTGTGTGTTCGCGCGCGCACACGTGTGTGTGTGTGTGCGCACATGTGTGTGTGTGTGTGCGCGCACGTGTGTGTGTGTGTATGTGTGCGCCTGTGTGTGCATGTGTGTGTGTGCATGCATGCCTTTCTTTGCGTGTGTACGTGTGCACGCGCGCGCAAGCTTGTGCCTGTGTGTGCACGCATGCGTGTATGCGCATGTGTGTTTGCACGCGCGTGCGTGTGTGCACATGTGTGTGTGTGCGCTTGCGTGCGTGCATGTGTGTGTGCGCTTGCGTGTATGCGCATGCAAGCCAGTGTGTGTGCGTGTGTGCATGAGCACGCGTGCGTGTGCATGCGCGCACGTGTGTGTGTGTGCATGTGCATGTGTGTGTGTGTTCGTGCGCACGCGCGTGTGTGTGTTCGTGCGCGCGTGTGTGTGTGCACACGCATGTGTGCGATTTTACATTAAAGTTGTGTATTACGCTTCTGCAAAGAGTATACTGTTAAGGAAAGCTGTTCATTTTGCTATTACTCGGATATTAGAAACAAAACGCTTTCTTTCTATATTACTTGGCATTTATAAATTCATCAAACCCTTTATTTTGAAGAAATACTTACGGATGGATTTTACATTCTTCTATCCTCACGTTCATTTATCAGTTCACAATTCCTTGACACCCCCCCCCCCCCCCCCCCCACCCCCCCCCCCCCCCCCCCCCCCCCCCCCCCCCCCCCCCCCCTCTTTCTTTTTCATTGATGCACACACTACCATTGAGAGACTCATGAATATGCGTTAGCCTAGCAACTGACCAAAACAGTTAGGTAGGCTTAGTGATGCGACTCTCTTTGTGCTGTGGTGTTGAGCTATGGAAGCAGGGTCAGTCCCTGTAGGCCTAGGTCTAGTACAAATGTTAGCAGACGGACACAATCAGTTGACAGTGAAAGATGAATACGAGCCAAGTTGGTTCTTTTCAGTTTTATTCACACAACTGTAGTCTCTCTCTGTGTCTTTCTCTCTGTGTCTGTCTGTCTTTCTCTGTCTGTCTCTCTCTCTCTCTGTCTGTCTGTCTCTGTCTCTCTCTCTCTGTGTCTGTCTCTCTCTCTCTCTGTCTCTCTCTCTCTGTCTGCCTCTCTCTGTCTCTTTCTGTCTCTCTGTCTGTCTCTCTATCTCTCTGTCTGTCTCTCTCCCTCTGCTCTCTCTCTCTGTCTCTGTCTCTCTCTCTCTTCTGTCTGTCTGTCTGTCTTCTCTCTCTCTCTCTCTCTCTCTCTCTCTCTCTCTCTCTCTCTTCTCTCTCTCTCTCTCTCTCTGTCTCTCTCTCTGTCTCTCTCTCTCTGTCTCTCTGTGTGTGTCTATGTGTATCTCTCTCCGTCTCTCTCTCTCTCTCTGTCTCTCTCTCTCTCTCTGTCTCTCTCTCTCTCTCTCTCTCTCTCTCTCTCTCTCTCTCTCTCTCTCTCTCTCTCTCTCTCTCTCTCTCTCTCTCTCTCTCTCTCTCTCTCTCTCTCTCTGTGTTGCTCTCTCTCTCTGTCTTCTCTCTCTCTCTGTTTGTCTCTCTCTGTCTGTCTCTTTGTCTGTCTCTTGCTCTCTCTCTCTGGCTGCGACCCGCTCTCCAGGTGGGAGCAACCCGAATTTCACAGTGACGCCTTTGTCACAATAAAGTACCTAATACCTAATACCTTCACCCACCCTATTCAAAATGGCTTCTCTCTGGTACATCTGCTTAGGAGGAATCACAATGTTTTGACAGATTAATGTCTAGGAAACCACAGCGAAGTGAGTTTTCTAAGCCTTGAAAAGGCTGTCTTTCTGGTGATCTCGACGTGTTTCTTGCAAAAACTCATCCGTCAGGGTCCACCTTTAAACATTCTTGCTACCCCCCCCCCCCCCCCCCCCCCCCCTCCACTCATTGCCAATCGCTAACTATACTACTGTCGGCAATGCTCCACCCCACCCTACCCCTTCACTCCACTGACGTTCGTGTTGTCTGCTTAAACCTCAAAATCACGGAAGTGCTTTGCCAAACTTTTGCTATATCACAGCAAGTGCATTGTCAAAAGAGATAAAAATGCATTCTTCATAATAATAACAAAAAACAAAAATAAAATGACTGCACACTTCACATTTTTATTTTTCGCCGTTTTGGCAGGATAATCCTGTGCAGGGACTCAAAACAAAGCGAAATGTGTCATGTCAAATGGATTTCATTTAGCAGACAATATTCGCTTGGGGAAGGTGTGTGTGTGTGTGTGTGTGTGTGGGGGGGGGGGGGGGGGTACTGTGAAGGAAGGCTGTTCATTTTGCTATTACTCAGATATTAGAAACAAAACGTTTTCTTTCTATATTGCTTGGCATTGTAAATTCATCAAACCCTTTATTTTGAAGAAAGACTTATGGATGGATTTTATATTCTTCTGTCCTCACGTTCATTTATTAGTTGACTATTCCTTGACCCCCCCCCCCCCCTTTATTTTTCATTGATGCACACACGACCGTTGAGAGATTCATGAAAATGCGTTAGCCTAGCAACTGATCAAAACCGTTAGGTAGGCCTAGTGCTGCGACTCTCTCTGTGCTGTGGTGTTGAGCTATGGAAGCAGGGTCAGTCTCTATAGGCCTAGTACAAAGGTTAGCAGACGGACACAATCAGGTGACAGTGAAAGATGACCATGAGCCAAGTTGGTTCTTTTCAGTTTCATTCACACAACCGTAGGCTGAGCCTAACCCTACTCTCTTTGTGTTTATGACTCTCTATCTCAAAAGTCAAAGTCTGGTTTCTTTCAGTTTCATGACAACAACCATAGGCTGATCTTAACCCTATTCTCTTCAGACTCTCGATATCAAAGTCTGATTTATTTTCAGTTTCATGACAACCCGAGGCTGATCCTAACCCTATCCTCTTCGTCTTTATGATTCTCGATCTCAAAGTCTGGTTCTTTTCAGTTTAATGACAAACAATTGTAGGCTGATCCTATTCTTATCCTCTTCGTGTTTACGACTCTCGATCTCGAAGTCTGTGGTTTTTTTTTCAGTTTTATAACAATAACCCTAGGCTGATCCTGGCCCTATCATATTCATGTTATGGCTCTCAGTGTCAAAGTCCGGTTCTTTACAATTTCATAACAACCCTAGGCTGATCCTAACCATATCCTCTTCATATTTATGACTCGATCTCAAACTCTGGCTTATTCAGTTTCATAACAACATGCATAGGCTGATCCTGACCTTATCATATTCATGATTGCGACTCTCGATCTCAAAGTCTGGTTCTTTTCAGTTTCATGACAACTCTAAGCTGATCCTAACTCTATCCCCTACATGTTTATGATTCTTGATATCAAAATCTGGTTCTTTTCAGTTTAATGACAAAAACCCAGGCTGATCCTAGCCCTATCCACTTCGTGTTTACGGTTATTGATGTCAAAGTCTGATTTCTTTTAGTTTCATGGCAATAACCCCAGGCTGATCCTAACCCAATCTTCTTTGTGTTTATGACTTGATCTCAAAGTCTGGTTCTCTTCAGTTTCGTTACAACAACCCTCCCTGTCAACAACTTAAGGCTGATACTACCCTTATTCTCTTCATGTTTATGACCCTCAATCTCAAAGTCTGGCTTCCTTCAGCTTCATGGCAATAAACCCTCGCTGATGCTAACCCTATCCTCTTCCTGTTTATGATTATCGATCTCAAAGTCTGGTTCTTTCCAGTTTCATTACAACATCCTTAGGCTGATCCTAGCCCTATCCTCTTCATGTTTAAGACTGTCGATCTCAAAGTCTCGTTCTCTTCAGTTTCATGACAACAAACTTAGGCTGATCCTAACCATATCTCTACGTGTTTACGACTCTCGATCTCAAAGTCTGGTGGTTCTTTTTAGTTTCACGACAACAACCCTAGGCTGACCCTAGCCCTATCCTATTCAATTTTATAGCTCTCGATCACTCAAAGTCTGGTTCTTTTCAGTTTCACAACAACCCTAGGCTAATCCTAACCATATCTTCTTCATGTTTATATCACCTCGATCTCAAAGTCTGGTTTCTTTCAATTTCATGACAACCCTAGGCTGATCCTATCCTTGTCATGTTTATGACTCCCGATCTCAAAGTCTGATTCTTTTCTGTGTTTCACAACTAAACTTTCATTTGCAGCAATATGATCTCACTTTACTGTATTGAACTTCTTTTTTGTTCTTGTCTGAGCGGTCGATGACGAACGTATTTTATGACACGTTCATATTTTATGTAACTTTTTTCTTCTTCTCTAAAGTAGCCAACTGCATCACGTTGAAGATATTTTGAAAAGACATATATGTTCATACACTTTTGAAGTGCAATACACTCTTCTACATAATGTTAACACTGTTTTGCCTCCTTTAGTTGATATCTATCAACTGAATTTCTTGTGTCTTGTTGTTTCGGTGCCTTTTCTTTGATTCCCCTTCGAGACAAAATATCGACGTTGAAAGCCCACCTCCTTTTCCCCTGCCCTCTCCAGCTAACTCTATCACCTTCCTCCACTCTACCCCCCCCCCCCCCCCCCCCCCCATCCCCCCCCCCCCACACACACACACACACACACACTTCACGTCAATCTTTCTTCCCCTTTTGCCATTATAGTCAGGACAGGACGCCCGTGGTTTATAGCTCCTTCAACTTTTGAGCAAGCCAACAAAAGGAAAGTGCTTCTTTGAGATTCTCGTAAAATTCGTAAGGTGGTTTAGAAACCCTTCAAAACAATTCCGTCTCAGTATACCCCCTCTATCTCCCCGTTCCAATGGAGAGACTTAGTGCGTTTTTTCTCACACACAGAGGGCATGACGCTCGTGTGGGGCTAATCCTCTCTATATTATTAGTTGGGGATAAAGAAAGAGAGAGAGACAGTGAGTGGTCCTACCATCACTCTCTCTCTCTCACTACGCCCAAGTAAGAAAATCGCGTGATAAGCCCCTAGTGCATTGACTGCCCTCTGGCGTGAAAAATATCGCCATAGGTTGACCATTCCAAGTGTTAAACTTAAAGACTCATTGACCCACCACGATTCATATTTCTGGATAGCTGTGACCCACATACACATTCCCCCAACTTCAAATTGAGGCTGCTCTTTAAAATGATGTTTCTTTTTTAAATTTGGGGGCATTTGTGTGGGAGTCAAGCCTAGTCAAAACAAGATTTCTTACCAGCTATAAGAGGTAAAACACGTGGAACCCGTGATTTTGACACGTGACCTGGTGGGCCTTTAAGAATACTAGTCTGTGGCGTCCAGCGGCGACTTCCCTACAGCAGAGAAGGAAGCTGCTATTCCAGAAGGCTGGGTTAAAATTTATATATGATGGAGATGCCTTGCCCTGGGCGCATCTTTACTTTCTTAGCCTAAAATGTCTTATTAAAGACCCACCGGATCACGTGTCAAAATAACGAGTTTCACGTGTTTTCCCTCTTTTAGCTGGTAAGAAATCTTGTATTGACCAGATTCAAAGCGAAACATCATTTTAAAAAAAAAGCAGCCTCAATTTGAAGTTGTGGGCATTTGTATGTGGGTCACAGCTAACTCAAGGGACTTAATCGTGGTGGGTCAGTGTGTCTTTAAGGACAGCTGCAATGCAAAATAGCATGCTCGGCGTTAAAATAACAGGCGTAAACAAATGAATTACTGGGCCACATTTTGGTACGCTTACGTGAAATGTTCAAATACGACGCACTTGCACTTTGCACTTGCATTTGCACTTGCACACCGTGCCAATAATGTTCAAAGGAAAAGCAGAGTTCAGGTATATGACTGAGCAGTGAATAGAATGCTGATGTTATCTGAAGACCCACAACACGCGACGCACTTGCACTTTGCACTTGCACTTGCACACCAGACTGAGCAGTGAATAGAATGCTGATGCAGCATGCTATCTGAAGACCCACAACACGCGACGCACTTGCACTTTGCACTTGCACTTGCACACCAGACTGAGCAGTGAATAGAATGCTGATGCAGCATGCTATCTGAAGACCCACAACACATCGGCTAGTTTCTGTTGTTGCGCGACGATACCAAAGAATTGGACGATACCTTTCAGGGAAATAAATTATTTGTCTTGATTTTTTTTTCGTAAATTACCGTACTGAGTTTGTGATTGGTCCTGATAACGTTAGTTAGCTGGTTGGTTGGTTGGTTGGCTGGCTGGTTGGTTGATTGGTTAGTTAGTTAGTTAGGTAGTTGGCTGCTTGTTGGTTGGTTTGTTAGTTAGTTGGCTGGTTGGTTGGTTGGTTGGTTAGTTGGTTGGTTGGTTGGTTAATTAGTTAGTTAGTTAGTAGGTTGGTTAGTTAGTTGGTTGGTTGGTTGGTTAATTAGTTAGTTAGTTGGTTGGTTGGTTAGTTAGTTAGTTAGTTGGTTGGTTGGTTGGTTAGTTAGTTGGTTGGTTAGTTAATAGTTAGTAAGTTGGTTGGTTGCTTGGTTAGTTAGTTGGTTGGTTAGTTTGTTGGTTGGTTAGTTAGATGGTTGGTTAGCTAGTTGGTTAGTTAGTTGGTTGGTTAGTTAAGTTAGTTAATTAGTTAGTTAGTTAGTTGGTTGGTTAGTTAGTTGGTTGGCTGGTTCGTTGGTTGGTTAGTTGGTTGGTTGGTTAGTTAGTTAGTTAGTTAATTAGTCAGTTAGTTGGTTGGTTGGTTGGTTGGTTGGTTAGTTGGTTGGTTGGTTGGTTGGTTAGTTAGTTAGTTAGTTGGTTGGTTGGTTGGTTGGCTGATTGGTTGGTTGTTAGTTAGTTAGTTGGTTGGTTGGTTAGTTTGGTTGGTTGGTTAGTTAAGTTAGTTAATTAGTTTAGCTGTTAGTTGTTGGTTAGTTGGTTGGTTGGTTTTTCGTTGGTTGGTTAGTTGGTTGGTTGGTTGGTTAGTAGTTTAGTTAATTAGTCAGTTAGTTGGTTGGTTGGTTGGTGGTTGGTTAGTTTGGTTGGTTGGTTGGTTGGTTAGTTAGTTAGTTAGTTGGTTGGTTGGTTGGTTGTTGTTGGCTGGTTGGTTGGTTAGTTAGTTGGTTGGTTGGTTAGTTGGTTGGTTGGTTGGTTGGTTAGTTAGTTAGTTGGTTGGTTTGGTTGGTTGGTTGGTTGGTTGGTTGGTTAGTTAGTTTAGTTGGTTGGCTGGTTGGTTGGTTAGTTGGTTGGTTGGTTAGTTAAGTTGGTTGGTTGGTTGGTTGGTTGGTTAGTTGGTTGTTTAGTTAGTTAGTTGGTTGGTTGGTTGGTTTAGTTGGTTGGTTGGTTGGTTAGTTGGTTGGTTGGTAGGGTCAGTTAGTGCCTTGACCTCGGTGGTCGTTGGGGTGACTGATGGGCAGCAGCCCGTGACAGGATCCACCGTGTTTGTATCTGGTGCACAATAATGCTGGTCGTCTCTGATGTTACCAACCCAGTTCTTCCTCCTCTGTCTGTCGGCCACGATCACCTGACCAAAGACCAATCTGTCTCCCAAACACGGACTATTTCTTATCCCCCATGATTCCACTTCCAAGCTTCGCACATTCAAGGAACCTCCCCCGCAGGCTTCCACCTTGTCGTGGTGGGGGAGCTTTAGACTAAGAGTAGCCCCTCATCCTCATTTTTTATTCTCTCCATCCTCATTTACAATTTATGACATGCCAGGTGTGTAGGGTGTTTTGTTTTGAAAAATTTATTGTTCACTGGCTTTCACGCGTGAGACCTTACGCACTTGAGTGGGCACTTGTTGCCCATTCTGCAGTGCATATTTGCCTCTATGGCCTTTTTACCAACCGCGATCGTAGAGAGCGGATTGGTAATGTTTTCACTCGTGTCTGAGGCGGACTATGTTTGTATGTTTGTATATATCCTCTCTAGCGTTTGAACGGATGGACTTAGGATGCTCAAATTTTGCATGCGGGTAGGTAATGGAGAGATCTAGGCCAAGTGCGATAATGAAGGTTATCGGTCAAAGGTCAAGGTCACTGGAGCCGAATAACGCTGCCGTGCGGTTGGTGATTTAGCGTCTTAACATATTTTGTTTTTTACTAGGATGTGTTTCTTATCCTTTTTTTTTTTACTGTTTTTTTAAAACCTGGATCCGATAAGTAGAGTGGCTCAGCGTTTCCATCACTGTGTGAAATTATGAGCTATAGGGTACAATGATGAAGATGCCAGGTCGTGAATTGTACTGTTTTGTTGTTGTTTTCAGGTTTTTGGACGTTGTTAAGAATCATTGATATGCGTTTTGCTATACGTGATCGAATGCTATGCGGTGACAGTCCTGAGATAACCATAGCTGTTGACGAGACAATAACAGACTAACTAACTAACTAGCACAGACAAAATGTATTTACTTTATTGATTTCGTTCGCCATTATTATTATTATTATTATTATTATTATTATTATTATTATCATTAAAATTATTATTATTATTATTATTATTATTATTATTACCCCTTTCCCGCTAACCCCCCCCCCACCCCCCCCACCGTGGACCCCCCCCTGCCCCCCCCCCTTTCCAACACCACTTCTCTACGTACATCAAGGGCATTAATTAACGAAAGGTTGTAGTAATAAGCGTCAGGTCACCTCGGCAAATCCATCGATTTTAATTTCAAAAACTGAAATAGTAATTAAGAACCTTCGGACTGTTAATTATCGAAGCACTGTCTTGTTGCTGCTCCCATATCAATTACTGCCCCACCTTCTTTTTTTCTCTCGGCCTAACCCCCTTTCCCCCCTCCCCCTCCCTCCCCCTTCCCCCTCCCCTCCCCCTCCCCCTTCCCCCTCCCCTCCCCTCCCCTCCTCCCCCTATCAAAGTTATTTGATGTATTTGTATTCGTAATAGGCCTGATATCTATCTGTTTATGCCTCTGTCTTTCTCTCTTTCAGTTAATTACTTGTGTGTGTGTATGTTGTTGTTTTTGTTGTAATTGGTGGTGGTGTGTGCGTGTGCGTGTGCGTGTGCGTGCGCGCGTGTGTGTGTGCGTGTGCGCGCGTGCGTGCATGCGTGCGTGTGTGTGTGTGTGGTGTGTGTGTGTGTGTGTGTGTGTGTGTGTGTGGTGTGTGTGTGTGTGTGTGTGTGTGTTTTCTGTGGGGGTGGGGGCGGGAGCATCATTTTCCTTTGAATGCTGAATGCATATGTGGAGGCATTTTGCAAAATCGCTGTTTGAAGCTCAACTAGTACTCTCTCTCTCTCTCTCTCTCTCTCTCTCTCTCTCTCTCTCTCTTCTGCCTCTCTCTCTCTCTCTCTCTCTCTCTCCCTCTCTCTCTCTCTCTCTCTCTCGTCTCTCTCCCCCCTCTCTCTCTCTCTAGCTTAAGGCTAATATAATTCACTATTACTATTAAAAAAACACCCACCAACATTTGAATCAAAACACTGTCTAATACTGATTGATGTTATTTGGTTGGTAGGTAAGGTAAGCTTAGACAGGCTATTAAAAGCATCGAAGGCTA
>CM065694.1:43599900-43612400 GCA_017654935.2 Phymorhynchus buccinoides
GAGGGAGAGGAGAGAGAGAGAGAGAGAGAGAGAAGGAGAGAGAGAGAGAGAGAGAGAGAGAGAGAGAGAGAGAAGAGAGAGAGAGAGAGAACAAGAACAATGAACAACGTTTTAATGAACCGGGCCATCTGCCCATGTCAAAGGGAACAGTGGGAAGGGGAAATTGTTAAATCAAAACCCCCAAAAAGGGGGCAAATCCATTAACAGACAGGCGAGTAGAGAGAGAGAGAGAGAGGAGAGAGAGAGAGAGAAGGAGAGAGACGTATCTGATATTATTGTTTTGGTGTAGATAGAGATTGAGATAGATAGCTGAGAAATAGATAGTATAACAATGAACAATGAACGTTTTAATGAACCGGGCCATCTGTCTATGTCAAAGGGAACAGTGGGAAGGGTGAATTGTTAAATCAAACCCCCCAAAAAGGGGGCAAATCCATAACACAGGCGAGAGAGAGAGAGAGAGAGAGAGTATAGGATAGAGAATATATAGTAGGTATGTAGAAGATGTATAGTGATAATATGAGAAGATAGCTGAGAGTATGGATATATTCTAGTGATGAAAAGACCCAAGGGCAATGTTTTAATGAACCGGGTCATCTGACCATGTCAAAGGGAACAGTGTGAAGGGGAAATTGTTAAATCAAACACCTCCCCAAAAGGGGGGCAAATCCATAGCACCGGCGAGAGAGAGAGAAGAGCAAGAAGGAGCTAGAGAGAGATTGTGGGAGGGAGAGAGAGAGAGAGAGTGAAGAGGAGAGAGAGGGGGGAGAGAGAGGAGCAGAGAGAGAGAGAGCGAGAGAGAAGATAGGAGAGACAGACAGACGAGATAGATAGAAGGAGAGATAGGAGAGAGAGAGGGGAGAGAGAGAGAGAGAGAGGAGGGAGAGAGAGAGAGAGAGAGGGAGTAGAGAGAGAGAGAGAGAGAGAGAGAGAGAGAGGAGAGAGGGAGGGCTTAGACAAAGAGAACCGAAGAATAGACTAGAAAGTGAAGATGAAGAAAGGGAGAGAGAAGAGAGGGGAATAGCTATAGAGAGAGGAAGCGAGGATAGAGAGAGAGAGAGTAGGAGATAGAGAGATATAGATATAGAGAGAGATAAAGAGAGAGAAAGAGAATGAGAGAGAGAGAAAGCGAAAAACGAAAACGAAAACAAAATTTATTTCAAATGGCCTTTTGGCCCAGAGGGTGTTAAATCTCTACTTTAAAAGTTTATTTATTTAACCCAGGGAACATGAGACAAGCAATCACAAGCTTTGTTTCCACCCAGCCCTGGGGAGATTAATAATTATAAATAAACAAGTAATCAAAGAAAAACTTCAAACAAACAAAAACTAAGTAACGCATGCACCAACAAAAATGCAGCGTGGAAATGAGGGTATATGGGACGACTGAGAGTAGATGAGAGAGAGTGAGAGGGGAGACGGAGCGAGAGAGAGAGAGAGAGAGAGAGATTTCAGAAGGAGAGGGTCCCTGAGAGGAGAAAGAGACGGATACGGAGATCGAGATGACTACGAGAGAGACGAGAGAGAGAGAGAGAGAGAGAGGAGACTGAGAGAGCTGCCCACTTATAGTGTCAGCGAAACACGCACGCACGCACATGCGCGCACGCACACACACACACGCGCTCGCTCGCGCGCGCACGCACACACACAAACATACACACACACCACACACACACGATTAATACCATCTATCCTGCCTAATTCTACCCCTCACTGATATTTTGTCACCTTCCAGTCGAAGATAAAATTATATCCTACTGACGTCAAAGAACAAACAAACAAAATGCCAAACTACATAGGCCTACCTTCGATGAGTTGGTAACTGGTGAACCCTTTCACCGCCAATTGTCGCAATTTTAGCACCACAATTGTTTAACACACATGTCACTAAAAGGCACCAAATCAGGACCTGTTATCCGAAGACCCTATTTTCTTAATTTTGGGGAGATAAGAATAGGCCTAATGTTATACATGTCCACAGAGGAATTCCCAATATTGCAGATATTTTTTTCTCCACCCAAATAAGTTTAATGATATTTTCTTTGCTGAAAAAATGGCTGGCGGCGAAATGAAAGACGATGCATTTTTGTCGAATGACGTTTTACCTGATTAACCCTTTCGGCCGCCAGCCATTTTTCAGCCAAAAAATATCTATTAAACTTACATGGGTAGAGAAAAAAAAAATATCTGCAATATTGCAAATTCCGCTGTTCTGTGACGTGTATTATAACATTGGGCCTACCCTTACCTCCCAGAATTACAAAAAATAGGTTTTTTTTACATAACAGGCCCTGATTTGATGCTTTTTAGTGACATGGTGTGTTAAATCATTGTTGTGCATAAAAAATGCAACATTGGCGGTGAAAGGGTTAAACCTCAGTGGGGCACGGTTCTTCGTATAAAGCTCTCTTATCTAAACTCTCTACAAACTAATGGCAATGCATATAATACAATTACACAATGTATTGGCTGACGCTGATAATGACATACTATCTTGGTGAACTGAAATAATGGACACCGGATCTAGTCTGCCAATTCTCATCATGATCAGTCAGTTAAGTATCTTAAAAGTAGTGATACCTTGTCATCACTATATCATCAGAAAGTCACATTCACAGCGTCCATGGAAATTGGGGCCTAGATAAAGGATATCATAAACGGAATAGCGTTGGGGACAAAGCTGTATGTTTTCATTGTGATCGTTTCAGTAGTTTGTTGCTGTGGCGATAGGAACACAAGTTTGTTCACACACACACACACACACACCACACCACACACACACACACACACCCACGCGCTCGCGCGCGCGCGCGAGCGCACGACACCACACACACACACACACACACACACCACACACACACACACCCACACACCACACACACACACACCACACACAGTAATAGTGACACACCACACACACACATACACTCACTCACTCACACACACACTCATACACTCTCATACACACGCTTGTTCCAAATATAAAGTATTGTAGCTCTTAGCCTAAAACACTGGCAGCATATAGAATTCCAACCGTGCACTTAAGAACTGAGGAAGTAATATGATATCTTAACGACCGTCTAATCCTTGAGAAGTGTCACGGGTGAAGCATCACGTGTCACGAGCAGCGTAGCTATTGTTGTTTACGTGTACATTCTTTCACGACTTCTTTGGAACAACACACACAACACACACACACACACCCACACAACACACACACACACACACACGCACTCGTCGAGCGTGCTGCACAGCACACAATACACATTCACGCAGACACGTGCGCTCAGCATCGCACGTACGTCACACACACGCCATTCTCTCTCTCGTTCTGTCTCGACACACACACGCATATGCTGCGCTGCACGCGCACTGCGCGCACGCACACTCACACACCACACGCCAACTCGGCTGCACCGCATAACACGCCACGCGCAGACGCACCACTTAACGGCACGCACACGCGCTCACACGCACAAACGCACGCCAACGCACACTCACACGCACACGCCCTCACACACACACACACTACACACACACACGGCCATCCAGAGGAGATGTTTTGCTTTCTGATATAATGACCAGCCGTTTGGTTTAATATCGCCTACACACCCACACGGACAAAATCAATGGAAAACCGCTTTATCCATTAATTCAATCTGTGGTATTACTGTTTCGAGGTGGTGGGGTAAACCCGGGTTGAACCGTGACAAAAAATAAAAACCGCTGCTCAACTTTTTGCGGTTCGAAAACTAGTTCCAGTTTGCTGTGAACAGGTGTTTTTTTAAACTGTGCAGCTGAAAGAAAGTGTTTTGTCTTTAGAATAAACGCATTCGTTTTCTATGGCAACACTGTGTGTCTCCGCGCAGACTTGGGTTTTATGTAAACCAAGAGTATCTTGTCTTCTCTTGGGTCGCAGGGAGTATGGCTAATGCATGTGACACTACAGTAGCGAAGCCCATGAAGGACAAAGTCAGACATTTGGAGGCATTTTCTCCTGGAAAACCCCCCACGAAAGAGTGATTGTGGGAAATAATTGCTTTGGTGTCTTGCAATGTGGCAGTGCGGTCAATCGGGGTGGTTAAGAAATCAACAAACAATGACTAATCACCAAGAAGACTGTGAAAGGGAACAAATATAAAACAATGTCTTTTAAAGCTTTATTTATTTCTATGCCATTCTATTTGCTAAGAACGATGAGGCAAATATACTGTTCGAAAACTATTTTGATCTGCACGCACGCGCGAACGCAGCATTACACCGCAAACGGCCACAGCACGTCGCACACGCACAACACAATCACACACACACACACACCACACACACACGCGCGCTCGCGCACGCATACCCACACACACGCACAGCACTACACACACACATACCACATCACACACACATCACACACACACCCACAACATCACATACACACATCCGGCGCGCTCGCAACAATACACCACACACACAACTCTTTTTCTAATTAATATACGGACATGACCAGCTATGATATTTTGCACTGTATTTTATTCATACGTGTGTGCATGCTTGTATCTCACTCTCTCTCTCCCTCCCCCCCCCCACCCCCACCCCCACTCCCACTTCTCCCCCCACCCCCCTCCCCCTCTCTCTATAAGTTATGTACTGACCCCTAAACCCCGACTATGTACGATAAAATTTTGAATTTGTTTTTGGTGGGCGGGTTTCTTTTGGAGGGAGGGGAGGTGGGGATGGGGTTCGTTGTCTATAACTGTGGAATTGGGAGTAGCTTCATAAACTGCTTATATGATGTACATTCAGTAGTTCTTTTTCGATTAAAAATGAATGCGCTTACTCAAGATATTGTCTAAAAGTAGAATAATGTCATTACCTGTTCGTAAGAATGAGAGAGAGAGAGAAGAGAGGAGAGGACGAGAGAGATAGTGAGAGATAGAGAGTTTGAGAGAGAGTTTGAGAGAGAGAGAGACTGAGAGAGAGGAGAGAGAGGAGAGAGAGAGAGAGGAGAGAGAGAGAGAGAGAACGAAATAGTATTTAAACCAGGGAACATGCGATAAGCAGTGACAGCTTTTTCTTCCACCCAGCCCTGGAACTGAGAGAGAGAGATGAGGAGACGAGAGATGGGATGAGGACAGAGAATAGACGTAGAGAGAAGTAGATAGACGAGGAGAGAGAGAGAGAGAGAGAGTTAGAGGAATGTGCATGTGCGTGCGTGCGCGCGTGTGCGTGTCCGTGTGCGTGTCAGTGAGTGTGTGTGTGTGCGCGCGCAGTGGTGTTAGTGTGCGTTGCGTGTGTGTGTGGCGGGGGGGTGTGTGTCTTTAATTTCAAAGTAGAAAATCATGATTATAAATTTACACGTAACTTAGTTGTGGGCCAACATCTGTGAAGAGATTCACACACAAATGCATAGTTTTTATAGTATTTTTCTGGGGGCAGTGGGTGGATGCCTCGTGCCTCCATAAGGGGAGCTGGGGCGACCCCGCCCCCTCCACACGAGTTCTCTCTCCCCGTGGGGATACCAGGGGGGGGGGGGGGGTCTTTCGTAAAAATAGTTCCCTCCACCTTCTGGAAGTTCTGTGCTTGTAACTTCAACCATATAATGAGTGCCCTTCTCTCGTGACCTTGGGGCCTTTTTCCTTTGCTTTCTGTCATGGAACAGTTTGGAACAGTTTTATTTGAGCTTTGGCCCCGGGGGGGGGGGGGGGAGGGGGGGCTTTTAAACTAATACATAGATAACAACAAACACAATGGCAGACACTGGTGAGTCAAACAAGAAAATAAGAAAACATACATTCAGATATGAATAACAAGAAAAAGACTATGATCTAGGAAATAAAATTTAAACTTAAAAGTATCCCTATGCAAACTAACCTATTGTTTATATATATATATAATTATATATATATATTATAAAACAGAAAAAAGATTTCAAACTAAAAGTATACCCATGCAAACTACCTATTGTTTATATATAATTATATATATATATTAACCGAGTTTGTTTCTGAAGTTTCACAAATAAAGACATTGGACGCAAAAACGTTTTATCAAAGCAAATTATTCTGCATTACAAATGCACCAACTTTTGTTTAGTCCTTCAGATTAGGGGAACGGAGCTCAGCTAATCACTGATATTGTTCATTCATACTATTATATATATAAACAATAAGTATATTGTAAGTAGAAAGTAAATCCCCTGCTTTGGGTGGCACCACATCACTTGTTTGTTCTGGTAAAAGCCAGTAATAGTGTAAAATAATCAATTAAAACAAGGAGCGGAAGTTTTGGAAATTTTCTTTTTATTTTCCTCCGAATTTTCGCGGACTATGCGTCCGCTTCCTCAGGAAGTAGTATTTTACTGCAACAACAATGACATTTTGACCAACATTAATCATAATTACTTACACACACACACACACACACCCAACAGTGTTGGCAACAACCACACCACACACACAGCCCTGTCAGGACAACTGTCATCATCAACACAACACGACGCGCGCGCGCGCGCATGGTGGGTGTTGTTGTTGCCAGAACACTGTGTGTGCGTGTTGTGCGTGTGTGCGTGCGTGTGTGTAAGTAATATGATTAAGGGTTGGTCAAAATGTCATTGTTGTTGCAGTAAACTACTCCCTGAGGAAGCGGACGCATAGTCCGCGAAAATTCGGAGAAAAATAAAAAGAACATTTCCAAAACTTCCGCTCCTTGTTTTAATTGATTATTTTAAACAATAATATATATGTATATACTAATGACACCAACATTGGCACAAAACGTAGCTCCTGTCATTCCTTCCTTCCAATATGAAAGTGTAGAATTATGTCGGTTTTTTTTTCTCTCTGTTGCCTATCACTGATGATGAACCGTACTAGAAGACATAACCATGACGTAATTCTTTAGGCTCTGTGTCTTTGTTCTCGTCTTTCACTTCCATGTGATTATTACTAAGACACCATAAGAAACTACATAGTCATTCGCTCTTGCAGATCACGAAATTGTAGTTGTAGTAGTGGTAGTAGTGGTAGTAGTAAGTAGTAGTAAGTAGTAGTAGTAGTAGGACAAGCAAAAGCCGTGGATCTTTTAACGCAGTCCCAGTCGTTAACAATATCAGACAGGTGTTTTTTTCTCCCTTCCAGGTTAAGGTTTATACGGTTAAATTTTCCTAGTTATTGGTCAAAGCTTCTAAAAAAATATCTACAAGGAATATTGTTTCTCTGTTAAATTCTTCTTCTTTTGATCTCGGCTGTCTTGGTTTTTAAAAGCACTTAAGGGCCAGCCACAGTCCACTAAAATCGCACGAATGTACGATACGATTCGATCACGTGGTCTCCAAGAACGAATGTGCTTCGTGCTTCGAGATCACGTGATCTAATCGTATCGCACAGTCGTGCGATTTAGTGGACGTGTGGCTGACCCTTTTACTACTTCAGAAAACAGATAACTGGCCACACGCACATCCATGGGAACTGCCCAGTTTTCCTCACCCGTGATAGGAAAAATTAATGCTTCCTTGATATCTTGTTTGGCATTAGGTATTAGGTACTAAGTATTTCATAGTCACAGAGGCGTCTCTCTGAAATTCGGGTTGCTCCCACCTGGAGAGCGCGTCGTAGCCAGAGGCGCGCCACCCATTTAAAAAAAAAAAAAATTGGCATGCGATTTTTTTGTGTGACTGATGAGGAAGGAACATTTTGTAAAAATTTTTGGAGGGGTAAATTTTGACACAAATGACAACTTTTTTTGTTGCCACTGGGTTTAGCGTATGCTAAGTGCGTGGGCACACGGGGACCTCGGTTTATCGTCTCATCCGAAAGACTCCACGTTCAGACCTTAAGGCCTAGTGCAAAGTGAGAGGAATAAAATCCCCTGTACCCAGGTTCGAACTCGATTTTACTTGACACGAAGCGAACGCGCTACATCGTGACTCCTGATCGTGCTTTCCGTTGGTGAGTAGGCCTACCTACGGGGCGTTACATCGGCAGCCGCACATTTGTGACCCCAGCACCACGAAAGGGACATCAAGTCGCTGGGCTAGTTTCTCACAACAGGCTTGCAAAGTCCAAAAAAAAATATTTTTTTTTAATCGTTTTTGAGTTGTGGGTATTTTTGTGTTCTGTAATATCTCATCTTTCATATTTATAAAAGATCATTTTTGTTATGGTCTCTAAATACGCACAAAAACGTTCTTTGGAATGAGTAGGTCAATGCATTTTCTTCAGCTAGGCTAAACTTTAGACTGTGATTTCTCAAAATGGCCGACAGTCACCCTACCAACTTTGAATGCTCGTAACTCTAAAACGGAAAAAGTTACAAGAATGGTTCTTATATCATTGGAAAGAGAATTGTCTGAAGTTTGTAACGGTACCATTGTCTCAGAATGGTGATTTTGACACTTGTTGTCCCTTTCGTGGTGCTGGGTCGCATCTTGGTTATTCCTCCCTTCAACCCCTTAGCAGACTAGGATACAACAGATTTCACAGCCATAGCAGTCAGCCGAGACTAAATCCTGGGCCCTATTATTACAAGTATCAGGACTAGTAGGCCACGTTTTGTGGGGGGGTTTCCACACGAAGTTGTTGACTCATACATAAATTTGCAAGTCGTTCAGATTAGTTTTCTCTTTCAATATAGCCTACCTGTGTGTATGTCTACTTTATCTGTGAATGGTCTAGTCCATTGACTGTAAAGAGTTAGTCTCTGAGTCTTCTTGACACTGACTAACCGCGCGCGCGGAGAAAGAGTAGGCTAGCACCATTTTGTTTTAAAGGGGCACCCTGACGGATGAGTTTTTGCAAGAAACACGTCGCGATCACCAGGAAAACAGCCTTTACACAGATCGCAACACTCACTTTGCTCTGGTTTCCTAGAAATCAAACCGTCAAATCGGCGATTCCTCCTTGGCGGAGGTGCTGGAAGCCAAGTTCTTTCAGTTCTTTCTTTTCTAATGGCCGCCTGAGTCGCTTAGACCAAATCACGAAATTTCCACAATACAAACCTTCTTCTTTTTTTTTGCAGCTTACCAAAAGGAGTTTCGCTCACAACAAAGGAAATAGCTCCAATGTTTTTTTTACTGCTCTACAAAGAAGAAAAAGCTTCAACCACTCTTGAGTGTCCTCCACTCACCCCGTCCAAAATGGCTTCTCTCTCCGGCAACTCCGCCAAGGAGGAATCGCCGTTTTGACGGTTTGATTTCTAGAAAATCAGAGCAAAGTGAGTATGTGTTCCGATCCTTGAAAAGGCTGTCTTTCTGGTGACTTCGACGTGTTTCTTTTGCACAAAAAACTCATCCGTCAGGGTGCCCCTTTAAGCTCCCAAAGCTCTCACGCCCCCCTGAAGGCCAGATCAGTTTGGCATGTCACTATTAATGTTTTATAGTATAATACCTTCCTCCTTCGCGGAACAACCTGCCCCTTCAGGGCATAGCCTATACTATGCATCCATTTAGCTCGCGTTACCTAGTTCATTATTAATTTCAGTTACCTCGCCGTTATCTATTTCAAGATTTTTTTAGCTAGGCAGACGGCAACCCGTCAATTTGAGCGAATTAACATACCAAAAGCGCGAATACTTTCTGTATGCAAAATGCGCGAATGTCTGATAGTCAAAAAGCGCGAATGTCTGATAGTCAAAAAGCGCGAATGTCTGATTGTCAAAAAGCGCGAATGTCTGATAGTCAAAAAGCGCGAATGTCTGATAGTCAAAAAGCGCGAATGTATGATAGTCAAAAAGCGCGAATCCCTGTGAATGTCTGATAGGTTTTTTTTTTAAAAGCGCGAACCCTGCCTCCATGCCCACGTAACTTTAATAGACGATTTTCGGAGGAAAAAACCCTAGAGGAGAGCACTTTGTGAAAATTAGAGTTGCTTACCTCCATTACTCGCTCAAATACCATAGCAACAATGCAACAATGGCGTCGAAGCTTGAAACCGCAGGATGCGAGTCAGGGACTTGCAAACATTTTTTGTTGTTGAAAAATGAGGGGTGACCAGTAAGCCACAAACTGATAAAACTTGCAAAATGTGACGTAAAAATATAAATGACATCAGTTTTAGAATGACGCGCGGTGTTCTAAGTGCTGTATGTCTGCTCAAACACACGAGGCGAGAGCCGGGGATCTACCTGATGGTAGAGTAACTTCCCCAGTTTGACCGATCGAATTAGGCGAGATCACTTCCCACACACACCCTGACATTACTCCCCTTAATAATCATTTCCGAACTATTCCTATTCTAAAAATGGTCTGTTCAACTGCATCCGAAGTCAACTGCATCCAAAATATGGATAGCTACTCTTCGATTCATTGAGGTAAGAGAGTTGTGCTCACAGAAGAAGAAGCAAAAACAACAACTCAGTATGTTGACGGCAAGGAACGGACAGTTAGTAAAAATCACTTTTGTGCTAGCAACCCGTTATTAATGGTCAACCTATGGCGATATTTTTTCACGCCAGAGGGCGGTCAATGCACTAGGGGCTTATCACGCGATTTTCTTACTAGTGAGAGAGAGAGTGATGGTAGGACCACTCACTGTCTCTCTCTCTTTCTTTATCCCCAACTAATAACATAGAGAGGATTAGCCCCACACGAGCGTCATGCCCTCTGGCGTGAGAAAAATCGCACTAAGTCTCTCATTATCATCTTTTTTGTGTGTTCATTAACAGCCTATTTAACAAAACAGTTCGAGAACATACAAGTAAAGCCCCAGAACGCTGTGAAGAAGACGACGAGATGTGGGAGAAATATTCAAGTGAGTGGTAAGTTCTTCTTCTTCGTCTTCTGCCGGTTAAGTGCCCACAATCAACCATTTGATTTGTATGGCACTAATTCGGTCGAGGTCCGAAGTCGGAGAAACAAAAGAATAGAAGAAAATGGTAACATAAAAGAAAAGAAAGAGAGAGAGAGAGGGCAAAGAATGCTCTTCCAGTCCAAGTGAAAGAAGCACAAAATACTAACATATTTAAAAATCTTCTAGACAGTTGTCCAAATTTTAATAAATTGTTTTATGATTATGATGAATAAATTTGAAATCAAATTATGAGTGCGCGAGCGCAACCCATATTGATGAAAAGTACGAAGGGGACGCTTGACAGGCCGCGAGGCCTAGGCTGATGAAGCCAGTCCCTCTACTATACTATACTATATACTAAAGGAAAAAGAGAGAGCTCTTTCAAATCCAAAACCAGTTTCTCAACTCAACTTGGTTGGACTCGAGCCAAACTGTCTCTTTCTGTTACTACACACACACACACACACACACACACACACACACACAAAGTGTCAAACAAATGCGTCTCGTCAGTCTTGCTTAAGATTTTTCTTTTTTGTTTGTTTACAGAAAGTTTCTTTCCCTCAATTATGTTGGGTGGTTGCTTCCCTATGTTGAGTGGTTGAGTGGTAGTTATCTCTCATCCCTTTCTCCGCCTACATACGCGTGCACATGCGGACGCACACGCACGCGCACACACACACACGCGCGCGCGCGCGCGCGTACATACACACACATGCGGACGCGCACACACGCAGACGTACGCACATGCGACGCACACACACACACACTTACACACACGCGCGCGCACGCCCGCACGAACGCACGCACACACCCGCGCGCACACACACACATACACAATACAGAGAGAGAGAGAGAGAGAGAGAGAGAGAGAGAGAGAGAGAGAGAGAGAGAGAGAGAGAGAGAGAGAGAGAGAGAGAGAGAGAGAGAGACTAACCAGTTACAGCGGACAGTTCTCCAAAATATTAACCCTTTCACAGCCAAAGTCGCATTTTAGCACCACAGTGATTAAACACCTATGTCACTAAAAGGCATCAAATCGGGGTCTATTATCCAAAGACCCTATTGTCTTAGTTTTAGGAAGTAAGGATAGAACTTATTTTATATAATTAATGTCACAGAAGAAGAATCCCCAATACTGCAGATGGGTTTTGTTAAGGACAGTATCAAGCTTAGGGTAAGACGGGGTAAAAAGCCCATGGGCGGGTAAGAAGCCCATGCCAATTATCTCATGAAATAAAGAAACTTTGAGTCAAATTTGAGAAGTTTCTTTATTTCATGAGATAACTGACGACTCAAAGTTTCTTTATTTCATGCGATAATTGGCATGGGCTTCTTACCCTCCCATGGGCTTTTTACCCCGTCTTCACCTACTCATAATAAGGAAACACGACAGGGGAACATAGACAAGTCATTATGAATCACACCAATTCTATTGCGTTTAGAATAATACAAAACAAATTCACCACAACTAGGATTGCACGAGTCTGACTATTTAATAATAGTCAGACTCGTGCAATCCTAGTTGTGGTGAATTTGTCACAGGAAGAAAATTCACTGTTCCACAATATCTAGAAAAGAATGTGTTCACATGGCATCTATTTAGAAAACCTGTTTAACGTCCTCCGGTCTGGAACAGACGCATATGGAACATTAGTAGATGAAAAGATGGTGGGAACGATCCTGGAGGCAATGCCCGGAGGCAGTGCAACACCAGGAAAGTCC
>CM065694.1:43617400-43618787 GCA_017654935.2 Phymorhynchus buccinoides
CACAGAAATATAACAGTGTCTGATATTACTAACTAACATTTGTTGCAACTTTCTAGCTACTCAAAAAAGTAGGAATAATGATTTGAAACTACTAACCCAATACAGCAGAACTAACATTAGAAAGAATGTCTTTATTTTATATATGTGTCGCAGAAGAATCCCCAATACTGCAGATGGACTTTATTCTCTACCCAGGTAAATTTAAAGGAAATATTTGGCTGAAATATGGCTGGAGGCTGGGGGCCTGTTGGCTGGCGGTGAACAGGGTTAAAGCACGGACACTACACTAATACATGTAGTGACCGTGGTTTTTAACCCCTTGACTGCCAGAGAAAAATGCAAGAAACAATCATTGGGCAAATCATGACATAAAAAAAAGACAACTGAAAGAGCCAATCTAGGCAAAATGGTTGGTGTGGGCCTGGGGATTACTTTCCCCTAACTTTCTCTCTTTCTTGAGCTTGTGTTAGACAAAGAGAGCAAAAAAGCCCCTGCATAGCATGGTCAACAAAGGGGGTTCTTCTTCATTCTCTCTTATTCTTTTTTCTTTCTTCTATGTTCTTCCCTCTTTCAATCTGATAGGGACAGGTACGAGGGGGTTCACACGCTCCCTTAGATGTGTCATCAGTCAGTTCATACGCGTGCATACTTCGATATTGGGTTGCGATCCAGAGTGTTAAAGTTATTATTCATTACAACTTTCACCCTCTTCTATTCCTTTTTGTGGGGGGGGGTCATGGTTAACCCAAAATAAGAACACCCAAAAATGAATCGTCTTTTGCCTAGGCTTCAATATGTATGACATTATAACTAACGAACACACCTATGCCTCCTTGTTCCCCTCAACACGGGGAACGCCATCTGCCTCATCATTTTATTACAAATAAGGTATGTGTTATCGTTTTTTGCCCTTTTTCCCTCCTGTCCTTTCTGATCTTTGATGTTCCGCGCCGCATTCGTCCCCCCCACTCCCACTTAGGATAGAGAGAATCAGAGGAAAATAGCTGTAATAAAAATTATGACATGACAGCGACTGAAAAAGACCTCGCATCTTTAATCAGAGATAGATTCATTGTGAAAAACAGTTAAACTTGTTTATCCAAGACAACCAACAAACCCAGACATAATTGGAGAGGAAGAGAAAGAGGACATTGAGGAAGAAGAGTAGAGAGAGAGAGAGAGAGCGGGGAGGCAGAACGAGGAGGATAGAGAAGTAGAGAGAAAGAGTGTTTAGAGAGAGGCGAGACAGTACGGAGAGCGAGAGAGAGAAGGGAGAGGAGCTGAGGAAAGGTAGACAGCAGGAGAAGAGAGATCGGCAGCGCGAGAGAACGGAAGAGGGGAGGGCAGAGCGAGGGGAGCACACGGAAGATGGAACGTAGGAGGGAAG
>CM065694.1:43636787-43654287 GCA_017654935.2 Phymorhynchus buccinoides
CCAAAATCATGGAAAACCCTTTATCCATTAATTCAATCTGTGGTATTACGTTTCGAGGTGGTGGGGTAAAACCGGGTTGAACCGAAAAACCGCTGCTCAACTTTTGCGGTTCGAAAACCGGTTCCAGTTGCTGTGAACAGGTGTTTTTTTTAACTGCAAGCTGAAAGAACGTTTTTCTTAGAATAACGCATTCTTTTCTAAGAACAACACTGAATCTCAGCGCAGATTGGGTGTTTGTAAACCAAGAGTATCTGTTTCTCTTGGTGGTGCAAGTATGGCTAATGATTACACACAGTAACGAACCCGAAGGACAAGTCAGACATTTGGAGGCATTTTCTCCTGGAAAAAACCCCCCACGAAAGAGTGATTGTAGAAAATATTGCTTTGTGCTTGCAATGTGGCAGTGCGGTCAATCGGGGTGGTGGAACAACAAACATGACTAATCACCAAGAGAACTGTGAAGGGAACAAATATAAAACAATGTCTTTTAAGCTTATTTAATGTCTATGCATTCTTATGCTAAGAAGATGAGCAAATATATGTTCGAAAAGATTTTGATCTGCACGCACGCGCACGCACACGCACGCACACACACACCACGCGCACACGCACACACACACACACACACACCCACACACACACAAGGCGCGCGCGCACCATACACACACACACACACACACACACACACACACACACACACACACACACACACACACACACACACATACACACATCAGTGCGCGCGCGCGCACATACACACACACACACACATACACGCTTTTTTCTAATGAATATACGGACATGACCATGCTATGATATTTGCACTGTATTTTATTCATACGTAAATGTGTATGCATACTCTCT
The DNA here is from genome assembly GCA_017654935.2 of Phymorhynchus buccinoides. Classification (NCBI taxonomy): domain Eukaryota; kingdom Metazoa; phylum Mollusca; class Gastropoda; order Neogastropoda; family Raphitomidae; genus Phymorhynchus; species Phymorhynchus buccinoides. The sequence continues at coordinate 43,637,652 of CM065694.1, forward strand.
CTCTCTCTCTCTCCCCCCCCCCCCCACCCCTAGCCCCGCCTCCCACTCCCCCACCCCCCTCCCCCTCTCTCTATAAGTTATGTACTGACCCCTAAAACACCAACTATGTACGTAAAATTTGATTTGTTTTGCGGGGTTTCTTTTGGAGGAGGGAGGGGGGGATTGGGTTCATTGCTATAACTGGGATTGGGAGTAGCTTCATAACCTGCTGATTAATGTACATTCAGTAGTTATTTTTCGATTAAAATGAATGCGTGTACTGAAGATATTGTCTAAAAGTAGAATATGTCATTACTGTTGTAAGAATGAGAGAGAGAGAGAGAGAGAGAGAGAAGAGAGAAGAGAGAGGAGAGAGAGAGAGAGAGACGAGAGAGAGAGAGAGCAGAGAGAGAGAGATGACAGAGAAGAGACTAGAGAGAGACAGAGAGAGAAACAGAGAAGAGGGAGAGAGAGAGCGAGAGGAACGAAGATATTATTGAGAGGACAACCACGGGAACGAGAGAGATAAGAGCAGTGACGAGAGCTTTTCTCCCACCCAGTGACCCTGGAACTGAGAGAGCAATAGAGCTATTCTCCACCCAGAGAACGAGAGAGCGAGAGAGAGAGAGAGAGAGACGAGAGAGAGAGAGGAGTAAGAGAAAGAGAGAGAGAGAGAGAGAGAGAGCGAGAGTTTAGTTTGAATGTGCATGTGGGTGCGTGCGCGTGCGCCTGCGTTGTAGCGTGTCAGTGTTGCGCGTTCAATGTTTTGTGTAAGCCGCGAGTGTGTGTGTGTGCGCGTGTAGTGCCAGTGTGTGTGTGTGCGGTGCTGTGTTTGTGTTTCGGGGGGGGGTGTGGGGGGGTGTCTTTAATTTCAAGTAGAAAAATCTATTATAAATTTACATGTACTTAGTTGTGGCCAACATCTGTGAAGAGATTCACACACAAATGCCACATAGTTTTATAGTATTTTCTGGGGCAGTGGGTGGATGCCTCGTGCCTCCATAAGGGGAGCTGGACGACCCCAGCCCCTCCACGAGTCTCTCTCCCGTGGGGATACCAGGGGGGGGGGGCTTTCGTAAAAATAGTCCCCCCACCTTCTGGAAGTTCTGTGCTTGTAACTTCACACTACTATATGCCCTTCTCTGTGGACTGCCCTTTTCCTTTGGCTTTCTTCAGTCATGGAACAGTTTGGAACATTTGTATTTGAGCTTTGGCCCCGGGGGGGGGGGGGGGGAGGGGGGAGGGAGGGGGGACTTTTTAAACTAATACATAGATAACAACAAACACAATGGCAGACACTGGTGAGTCAAAACAAGAAAATAAGAAAAACATACATTCAGATATGAATAACAAGAAAAAGACTATGATCTAGGAAATAAAATTCAAACTAAAAGTATCCCATGCAAACTACCTATTGTTTATATATATATATATATATATATATAAAAACAGAAAAAGATTTCAAACTAAAAGATCCCATGCAAACTACCTATACTGGTTTATATATATATATATATATATTAACCGAGTTTCTTTCTGAGGTTCACAAATAAAAGACATTGGACACAAAAAAACGTTTTATCAAAGCAAATTGTTCTGCATTACAAATGCACCAACTTTTGTTTAGTCCTTCAGATTAGGGGAAAGGAGCTCAGCTAATCACTGAGATTTTCATACATACATATATACATACAACAATAATATATGTAAGTAGAAAGTAAATCCCCTGCTTTGGGTGGCACCACATCACTTGTTTGTTCTGGTAAAAGCCAGTAATAGTGTAAAATAATCAATTAAAACAAGGAGCGGAAGTTTTGGAACTTTTCTTTTTATTTTCCTCCGAATTTTCGCGGAATATGTGTCCGCTTCCTCAGGAAGTAGTTTACTGCAACAACAATGACATTTTGACCAACATTAATCATATTACTTACACACACACACACACACACAAACAGTGTTGGCAACACTTACAACACCACACACACACCCTGTCACACACACACACACCACGCGCGCGCGCGCATGTGTGGTGTTGTTGTTGCCAACACACTGTTAGTCAGGGTGTTGTGCGTGTGTGCGTGCGTGTGTGTAAGTCATATTCTATAATGTTGGTCAAAATGTCAATGTTGTTGCAGTAAACTACTCCCTGAGGAAGCGTTATAACGCATAGTCCACACGACAAATTCGGAGAAAAATAAAAAGAACATTTCCAAAACTTCCGCTCCTTGTTTTAATTGATTATTTTAAACAATAATATATATGTATATACTAATGACACCAACATTGGCACAAAACGGTAGCTCCTGTCATTCCTTCCTTCCAATATGAAAGTGTAGAATTAATGTCGGTTTTTTTTTCTCTCTGTTGCCTATCACTGATGATGAACCGTACTAGAAGACATAACCATGACGTAATTCTTTAGGCTCGTGTCTTGTTCCGTCATCACTTTGTCTGTTCACTTCATGTGATTATTACTAAGACACCATAAGAAACTACATAGTCATTCGCTCTTGCAGATCACGAAATTGTAGTAGTAGTAGTAGTAGTAGTAGTAGTAGTAGTAGTAGTAGTAGTAGTAGTAGTAGGGACAAAGCAAGCCGTGGATCTTTTAACGCAGTCCCAGTCGTTAACAATATCAGACAGGTGTTTTTTTCTCCCTTCCAGGTTAAGGTTTATACGGTTAAATTTTCCTAGTTATTGGTCAAAGCTTCTAAAAAAATATCTACAAGGAATATTGTTTCTCTGTTAAATTCTTCTTCTTTTGATCTCGGCTGTATTGGTTTTTAAAAGACTTAAGGGTCAGCCACACGTCCACTAAAATCGCACGAATGTACGATACGATTCGATCACATGGTCTCGATGTGCGAAGCGCGTTTGTTCTTCGAGACCAAGTGATCGAATCGTATCGCACAGTCGTGCGATTTTAGTGGACGTGTGGCTGACCTTTTACACTTCAGAAAACAGATAACTGGCCAACACGCACATCGGAACTGCCCAGTTTTCCTCACCCGTGATAGGAAAAATTAATGCTTCCTTGATATCTTGTTTGGCATTAGGTATTAGGTACTAAGTATTTCATAGTCACAGAGGCGTCTCTCTGAAATTCGGGTTGCTCCCACCTGGAGAGCGCGTCGTAGCCAGAGGCGCGCCACCCATTTAAAAAAAAAAAAATTGGCATGCGATTTTTGTGTGACTGATGAGGAAGGAACATTTTGTAAAAATTTTTGGAGGGGTAAATTTTGACCAAATGACAACTTTTTTGTTGCCACTGGGTTTAGCGTATGCTAAGTGCGTGGGCACACGGGACCTCGGTTTATCGTCTCATCCGAAAGACTCCACGTTCAGATCGTTAAAGCCTAGTGCAAAGTGAGAGGAATAAAATCCCCTGTACCCAGGTTCGAACTCGATTTTACTTGACACGAAGCGAACGCGCTACATCGTGACTCCTGATCGTGCTTTCCGTTGGTGAGTAGGCCTACCTACGGGGCGTTACATCGGCAGCCGCACATTTGTGACCCCAGCACCACGAAAGGGACATCAAGTCGCTGGGCTAATTTCTCATAACAGGCTTGTAAAGTCCAAAAAAAAATTTATTTTTTTTAATCAATTTTGAGTTATGGGTATTTTTGTGCTCTCTAATATCTCATCTTTCATATTTATAAAAGATCATTTTTGTTATGGTCTCTAAATACGCACAAAAACGTTCTTTGGAATGAGTAGATTGGTGCATGTTCTTCAGCTAGGCTAAACTTTAGACTGTGATTTCTCAAAATGGCCGACAGTCACCCTACCAACTTTGAATGCTCATAACTCTAAAACGGAAAGAGTTACAAGAATGGTTGGTATATCATTGGAAAGAGAATTGTCTGAAGTTTGTAACGGGACCATTGTCTCAGAATGGTCATTTTGACACTTAATGTCCCTTTCGTGGTGCTGGGTCGCATCTTGGTTATTCCTCCCTTCAACTCCTTAGCAGACTAGGGGCTGATGCACATTTTATCATCATAATAATTATCATGACATTCAGCTTAGTGCCTTCATTTCTATTTCACTATTAGTTCTTATACTTTTTAAAGTCTACTAGTTCAAAAGTGTAAGTTTTATTAGGTTTATAACTGGAAAATGTTCCATTTTTTCCCATATCCGATCGTGTGTTTCAACAACCACTGTAGAGTAACACAGAAGACGTATTATCAATCACCTGTCACACCAACAAAAAAGAAAAAAGTTTGAAGTAAAAAGCTACTCTCGAGCGGGGAGACAAAACATTTGGTGGAGGGGGGTTAATTTAAGGAGAGTTCTCTATCTGAGTATATTTTCACTACACCCCCTCTCCAAGTCTCACTATTTCAATCTTTGATCAAACAAAGCTTCGTTCGTTCTTTTTTTAAATTTGTATTTGTTGCTAGCTAAAAACACGGGAATATACTTTACAGTGTATGACAACACCTATTCTTATTAGGTCCTAAAATCGACCTCCGGTGCTTATCAACACCACACACTCTCTTCGATAACAATCTGGACGTGTCGCTTTTTTTGTCCTTCAAAACCCCTTCAAACAGACACATGCTTTATGATAGACACAAACTGTCTTTTCAGTCACAACAGTGGGCCCTCTCTACTAGGCTCTCTACTCTCTCTACACAATACAACAGATTTCACAGCCATAGCAGTCAGCCGAGACTAAATCCTGGGCCCTATTATTACAAGTATCAGGACTAGTAGGCCACGTTTTGTGGGGGGGTTTCCACACGAAGTTGTTGACTCATACATAAATTTGCAAGTCGTTCAGATTAGTTTTCTCTTTCAATATAGCCTACCTGTGTGTATGTCTACTTTATCTGTGAATGGTCTAGTCCATTGACTGTAAAGAGTTAGTCTCTGAGTCTTCTTGACACTGACTAACCGCGCGCGCGGAGAAAGAGTAGGCTAGCACCATTTTGTTTTAAAGGGGCACCCTGACGGATGAGTTTTTGCAAGAAACACGTCGAGATCACCAGGAAAACAGCCTTTACACAGATCGCAACACTCACTTTGCTCTGGTTTCCTAGAAATCAAAACCGTCAAATCGGCGATTCCTCCTTGGCGGAGGTGCTGGAAGCCAAGTTCTTTCAGTGTGCCTTCTCTTTTCTAATGGCCGCCTGAGTCGCTTAGACCAAATCACGAAATTTCCACAATACAAACCTTCTTTTTTTTTTTGCACAGTTTACCAAAAGGAGTTTCGCTCACAACAAAGAAAATAGCTCCAATTTTTTTTTTACTGCTCTACAAAGAAGAAAAAGCTTCAACCACTCTTGAGTGTCCTCCACCCACCCCGTCCAAAATGGCTTCTCTCTCCGGCAACTCCGCCAAGGAGGAATCGCCGTTTTGACGGTTTGATTTCTAGAAAATCAGAGCAAAGTGAGTATGTGTTCCGATCCTTGAAAAGGCTGTCTTTTCTGGTGACTTCGACGTGTTTCTTGCACAAAAAACTCATCCGTCAGGGTGCCCCTTTAAGCTCCCAAAGCTCTCACGCCCCCCTGAAGGCCAGATCAGTTTGGCATGTCACTATTAATGTTTTATAGTATAATACCTTCCTCCTTCGCGGAACAACCTGCCCCTTCAGGGCATAGCCTATACTATGCATCCATTTAGCTCGCGTTACCTAGTTCATTATTAATTTCAGTTACCTCGCCGTTATCTATTTCAAGATTTTTTTAGCTAGGCAGACGGCAACCGTCAATTTGAGCGAATTAACATACCAAAAGCGCGAATACTTTCTGTATGCAAAATGCGCGAATGTCTGATAGTCAAAAAGCGCGAATGTCTGATAGTCAAAAAGCGCGAATGTCTGATTGTCAAAAAGCGCGAATGTCTGATAGTCAAAAAGCGCGAATGTCTGATAGTCAAAAAGCGCGAATGTATGATAGTCAAAAAGCGCGAATCCCTGTGAATGTCTGATAGGTTTTTTTTTTAAAAGCGCGAACCCTGCCTCCATGCCCACGTAACTTCTAATAGACGATTTTCGGAGGAAAAAACCCTAGAGGAGAGCACTTTGTGAAAATTAGAGTTGCTTACCTCCATTACTCGCGGTCAAACACCATAGCAACAATGCAACAATGGCGTCGAAGCTTGAAACCGCAGGATGCGAGTCAGGGACTTGCAAACATTTTTTGTTGTTGAAAAATGAGGGGTGGCCAGTATCCACAAACTGATAAAACTTGCAAAATGTGACGTAAAAATATAAATGACATCAGTTTTAGAATGACGCACGGTGTTCTAAGTGTGCTGTATGTCTGCTCAAACACACGAGGCGAGAGCCGGGGATCTACCTGATGGTAGAGTAACTTCCCCAGTTTGACCGATCGAATTAGGCGAGATCACTTCCCACACACACCCTGATGACATTACTCCCCTTAATAATCATTTCCGAACTATTCCTATTCTAAAAATGGTCTGTTCAACTGCATCCGAAGTCAACTGCATCCAAAATATGGATAGCTACTCTTCGATTCATTGAGGTAAGAGAGTTGTGCTCACAGAAGAAGAAGCAAAAACAACAACTCAGTATGTTGACGGCAAGGAACGGACAGTTAGTAAAAATCACTTTTGTGCTAGCAACCCGTTATTAATGGTCAACCTATGGCGATATTTTTTTCACGCCAGAGGGCAGTCAATGCACTAGGGGCTTATCACGCGATTTTCTTACTTGGGCGTGAGAGAGAGAGAGTGATGGTAGGACCACTCACTGTCTCTCTCTCTTTCTTTATCCCCAACTAATAACATAGAGAGGATTAGCCCCACACGAGCGTCATGCCCTCTGGCGTGAGAAAAATCGCACTAAGTCTCTCATTATCATCTTTTTTGTGTGTTCATTAACAGCCTATTTAACAAAACAGTTCGAGAACATGCAAGTAAAGCCCCAGAACGCTGTGAAGAAGACGACGAGATGTGGGAGAAATATTCAAGTGAGTGGTAAGTTCTTCTTCTTCGTCTTCTGCCGGTTAAGTGCCCACAATCAACCATTTGATTTGTATGGCACTAATTCGGTCGAGGTCCGAAGTCGGAGAAACAAAAGAATAGAAGAAAATGGTAACATAAAAGAAAAGAAAGAGAGAGAGAGAGGGCAAAGAATGGCTCTTCCAGTCCAAGTGAAAGAAGCACAAAATACTAACATATTTAAAAAATCTTCTAGACAGTTGTCCAAATTTTAATAAATTGTTTTATGATTATGATGAATAAATTTGAAATCAAATTATGAGTGCGCAAGCGCAACCCATATTGATGAAAAGTACGAAGGGGACGCTTGATAGGCCGCGAGGCCTAGGCTGATGAAGCCAGTCCCTCTACTATGCTATACTATACTATATACTAAAGGAAAAAGAGAGAGCTCTTTCAAATCCAAAACCAGTTTCTCAACTCAACTTGGTTGGACTCGAGCCAAAAAAACTGTCTCTTTCTGTTACGTACTACAAACACACACACACACACACACACACACACACACACAAGTGTGTCAAACAAATGCGTCTCGTCAGTCTTGCTTAAGATTTTTCTTTTTTGTTTGTTTACAGAAAGTTTCTTTCCCTCAATTATGTTGGGTGGTTGCTTCCCTATGTTGAGTGGTTGAGTGGTAGTTATCTCTCATCCCTTTCTCCGCCTACATACGCGTGCACATGCGGACGCACACGCACGCGCACACACACACACACGCGCGCGCCGCGGCGCGCGTACATACACACACATGCGGACGCGCACACACGCAGACGTACGCACATGCGACGCACACACACACACACTTACACACACGCGCGCGCACACGCCCGCACGAACGCACGCACACACCCGCGCGCACACACACACATACACACAATACAGATAGAGAGAGAGAGAGAGAGAGAGAGATAGAGAGAGAGAGAGAGAGAGAGAGAGAGAGAGAGAGAGAGAAGCGCCGAAGAGAGAGAGAGAGAGAGAGAGAAGAGAGAGAGAGAGAGAGAGAGTAAGAGATCTAACCAGTTACAGCGGACAGTTCTCCAAAATATTAACCCTTTCACCGCCAAAGTCGCATTTTAGCACCACAGTGATTAACCCTATGTCACTAAAAAAGGCATCAAATCGGGGTCTATTATCCAAATACCCTATTGTCTTAGTTTTAGGAAGTAAGGATAGAACTTATTTTATATAATTAATGTCACAGAAGAAGAATCCCCAATACTGCAGATGGTTTTTTTTTAAGGACAGTATCAAGCTTTAGGGTAAGACGGGGTAAAAAAGCCCATGGGCGGGTAAGAAGCCCATGCCAATTATATCATGAAAAGAAATAAAGAAACTTTGAGTCAAATTTGAGAAGTTTCTTTATTTCATGAGATAACTGACGACTCAAAGTTTCTTTTATTTCATGAGATAATTGGCATGGGCTTCTTACCCTCCCATGGGCTTTTTTACCCCGTCTTCACCTACTCATAATAAGGAAACACGACAGGGGAACATAGACAAGTCATTATGAATCACACCAATTCTATTGCGTTTAGAATAATACAAAACAAATTCACCACAACTAGGATTGCACGAGTCTGACTATTTAATAATAGTCAGACTCGTGCAATCCTAGTTGTGGTGAATTTGTCACAGGAAGAAAATTCACTGTTCCACAATATCTAGAAAAGAATGTGTTCACAATGGCATCTATTTAGAAAACCTGTTTAACGTCCTCCGGTCTGGAACAGACGCATATGGGACATTAGTAGATATAAAGATGGTGGGAACGATCCTGGAGGCAATGCCCGGAGGCCAGTGCAACACCAGGAAAGTCCCGTATTTCTAACAATACAAATATTAAATGATAAAACATGGCATCTATGTTCTTTCAATGAGGCTTTATACTACTCCTTGCCGACACGAAAGGGCGATAATTTTAGGCCCGAACTGCCGATGCCCCCTGGTGACGAGTCAGGAGCAGATAATTTTCTGCGGCTACATACTACCAGTTCATGACAGGAAAGGGCGATAATATTAAGTAGGGTGTGGCGGTGTATTTTTACCTCTATGAGATAAGTAGTCCTAGCCGGAAGTAGTCCTAGCGTAGCCAATCAGAATCGTTTGTTTGTCCGCCATTGTGAATTTTACGGATTATGGATTTATGGACTTGTACATCGATTTATCGGCAAATATGTAGATTTACACCCTCCTGCTCTATTTCTTGGTTCTTTCCGTGGTTAGGGATAGGGTTAGGGTTAGGGTTAGGGATAGGGTTAGGGTTAGATGGGTACAGTTCTCATGCGAGAGGTAGATATTTAATGACAGGTACTTATTTATCATAACAGGGGGCGTTGGCATCTCAGGGCACGAGACAGGGGCAGATTTAAAAAAAAAATAAAAATTATTTGAACAAGAACGAGCGAAGAGCAAACTATGTATTTATGTATTCGAATTGATGAACAAGAAAACAAGAAGACAGAGACATATAGACTGTACTCCCACCTTAAGGTAAAAGAGAACTGTAAATTACTTCCCTTGTCAAGGAATATAAGTTTTGCTTCCTAGGTCATTGTGGGTTTTTCGTGTTAAAACAAAATCCTGTGTCGGTATGGATTACTGAGAAATTAGGGTATGACGGGGTAAAAAGCCCATATCAGTCACATTTTGCCCATGAGACGAGTGTTAATGTTTAGCATTCGTCTCATGGGCAAATTTGACTGAAAATTTCTTTATTTCATGAGATAATTGGCATGGGCTTCTTACCCGCCCATGCGCTTTTTTACCCCGTCTTCACCTATATATTTTCCCATTATTTTTTAAAAGGGGCATCTTGACGGATCAGGTTTTTTTTGCAAGAAACGCTTTGAGATCACCAGGAAAACACCCTTTACAGAGATCGCAACACTCACGTTTGCTCTGGTTTCCTAGAAATCAAACTCGTCAAATCGGCGATTCCTCCTTGGCGGAGGAGATGCTGGAAGTCAAATTATTTCAGTAAATGGGCCCGCCTAAGTTTAGACCAAATCGTTTGCGCGACGTTTTTTCACAATACAAGACATATTTTTTTATTTTTTTATTTTTTTATTTTTTATACAGTTTACCCTAAAGGAGTTTCGCTCACAACGAATGGAAATAGCTCCATTTTGTATATTTTTGACTGCACTACAAAAAAAGAAAAAACTTCAACCACAATGGGTGTGGCCGCTCCACCCCGAACCCATCCAAAAATGGCTTCTCTCTCCGGCAGTGGCTCCGCCAAGGAGGAGGGAGCGTCAAGGAGGAATCGTCCGTTTTGACGGTTTTGAATTTCTAGCGGGGAAACCAGAGTGAAAGTAGATACGGGCAAAGTGTTCCGATCCTTGAAAAGGCTGTCTCTCTGGTGACCTCGACGTGTTTCTCTTGCAAAAACTCATCCGTCAGGGGTCCACCTTTAATACGTGTTCGAGATTACGGGACGTAGCTGTTGGCAAATGAGTCGAAATGACCCAGAACATGTCTCTTCTCTTTTAACAGAATCGTAATTGTGATCTTCATCCTGCTATGCGAGAGAAGAGGGGGGGGGGGGGGGCGGAGGGGAGTGTGGGTGGATCAGGCAAGGATTGACAAAGAAATGTGATGAGTGTGTGCACGGACCAGTGTGGTGTGTGCTGTGGTGTGGTGTGTGTTCGTGGAGTGTGGCATGCGGAGTGTGTGTAGTGGGTGGTGTGTGTTAAGTCAAGTCAAGTCAAGTCAAAATGTGTGTGTGCAAATGGAACATTGAATAAGAAAATAATATACTTTTTAGTGTGTATGTGTGTGTGTTGTGTGTGCGGTGCGTGCGTGCGTGTGTGTGTGGTGTTGTCTGTGAATGCGCGTTGAGCGTGTGCGACGTGCGTGTGCGTGTGCAGTGATGCGTTGTGCGTGCGTGCGTGCGTAATGCGTGCGTTTGTGTACGTGTGTGTGTGTGTTTGTGTGTGTGTCGTGTGCGGTGTGCGTGCGTATGTGCGTGCTGTGCGCGCTCGCGCGTAGTGGGGGGGTTTTGTGTTGTGCGGGTGAGTGTGTGTGTACGGGTGTGAGAGGGATGCGTGGTACGTATGCTAAATGTGGCTACGGTTTTGTGTAGTGTTTCTTTAGGAGTCAGCGTACTTATGCCTACAGAGGTCGTTATATTAACTTGTTAAAGCCACAAACCATTATTATCTCCATTAGCAAACATGATTGAGATACATGCATTTGGCTCCAAACATTTTAAGGCATTAGAGTGACTTCAAAGTGTGTGCGGGAAGTGGATACTGTATGACTGTATAGCCTTGATATAATTTTGTCCGTCGCGTATGTATGTGAACCGTGTGCACAGAGTCGCTTTAATTCGGGGGGGGGGGTGGGGTGGTCTTGGTGTGGGGGGGCGGCAAGGGTTAGCGAAAACTTAAAACGAGTTTGCTTGGACGTTGCTTGTCCCTGACCTATCTTTAGAGGTCGGGAGGATTGCCATTCCAAACGGGAGGGATGGTCGACTTATGGCCGATTTTTTTCACGCCAGAGGGAAGTCAATGCACTAGGGGTTTATCACGCAATTTTCTTACGCTGGGCACCAGTGAGGCCAGAAGAGAGGCATAGGTAAGGGATAGAAACGACTGTCTCTCTCTCTTGCTTATCACCAACTAATGATACAGATGGACCGCGCAGGAAGGAAAATTTTATGGTAACAATATACATTTAGCCCGCCTCCACACCTACCCCGAAGCTTTTTTTGAGTCGGGAGCCTTTCTCGTTACGCAAGGACCACTAATTGAGGAAAAGAAAGGAGAGGCTAAGAGGAGAAAAATGAAAGAAAAATATAATAGCCACCTTCTTAGAATTTATAATGACAGTTCGTCCCTCCTTTTCGGACCTAAGTCATTTTATTTCCTCTGGTAACAACTCCGATCGGTTACTCTGTGTTTGTTTCTCATTCAGGGGACCCCGCCAGTACCCCTGAAACTGCAGCAGGATATTAACAGAGAAAAACGATCTGAGAATGTGACCATAATACCTGTTTAACCTCCTTTCCTTCTTCCCGTCTCTGTTTTCGGAAAACCTGAGGGACACATTTATGGGACGACTTTAGTTTAGTTAGTAGGAGACGGATAAAAAGCGATAGTTGTTCAGTGAAGCCATCCCGCGGAGTTGGATGCCGTGGGCTACGATGGTGTATTTGGGAAACAGACGCTCCCTGGAGTCCCTGGGCTGGAAAAGGCAGCATAGGACTCCCTGTAAAGGGTCAGTCGCACTGCATACGATGCGATCTGACTGTGATCCAATTGTGACTATGTACGTCTGTGAGTCATGATTCACGTGAAATACTCCCCTCTAGAAAATAATTCTACCGTTTTCATTCCGCTCTAATCACGTATAAACCCCACGACACATTCCGATTTCGGAGGAGCTCAAAAGGAGAACAATTATTTGGAAGATTTTTTTTTAAGGCAGGAGAATGGGGCCAATAAGCCAGAAAGATAGCAGATGATAGAAAGCAAAGGGAAAAGGCAGAGTCAAAGAGAGTGGCAGATTAGAGGAAGCTATAAGCACAGAACTTCCAGAAGGTGGGGGAACTATTTTTTACGAAAGACACCCCCCCCCCCCCCCCCCCCCGTATCCCCACGGGGAACTGATAGTTTATATAATTATAACCTTGCTATTTAGGGTAAGAAGGGATAAAAAATCCCATGGGCGGGTAAGAAGCCCATGCCAATTATCTCATGAAATGAAGAAAAATTCAGTCCAATTTGCCCGTGAGACATTTGTGAGTGTTAATTGTCTCACGGGCAAATTTGACTGAAATTTTCTTCATTTCATGAGATAATTGGCATGGGCTTCTTACCCGCCCATGGGCTTTTTACCCCGTCTTCACCTATCTCGGAGTTGGATGGGCGATAATCGATGGTAACAGAACAGTGGAACTAAATCAACAAGTAATGCTAAAAAAAGGGGGGGGCGGTTGGGTGGATGCCTCGTGCCTCCATACGGGGAGCTGGACGACACCGACCCCTCCACGAGTCTCTCCCCGTGGGGATACCGGGGGGGCTGCTTTTGTAAAAAATAGTTCCCCCACCTTCTGGAAGTTCTGTGCTTGTAACTTCCTCTAATCTGCCATTCTATTTGACTCTGCCTTTTCGCTTTGCTTTCTATCATCTAATATATTTCTGACGTATTGGCTCATTCTCCTGCCTTTTTCCCAAAACAAATATTCCAAATAATTGTTCTCCTTTGAGCTCCTCCGAAATCGGAATGGGTCGGCTGTGCGCAGCGGGGAGACCAGTGAAAACTGGAAACCAAACACATACGTACCTTACCCATTATGGTCATATGGCCTGGGAACGCAGAAGAAGAAGAAACTGGGGGGGGGGGGGGGGGGACCCAAAAAATGCAAATAATATACAGAGAAATAAACTCAATGCTAACTATTTCATGCAAGAAGGATATATAGGGGAAGACGGGGTAAAAAGCGCATGGGCGGGTAAGAAGCCCACCCCAATTATCTCATGAAATGAAGCAAATTTCAGTCTCATTTTGCCCATGAGACGAGCGTTAATGTCTAGCATTCGTCCCATGGGCAAATTTGACTGAAATTTTCTTTATTTCATGAGATAATTGGGGTGGGCTTCTTACCCGCCCATGCGTTTTTTACCCCGTCTTCCCCTAATAAACAAAAGAACATCATGTCATTATAATCTTCATCGTTGACGTTATCACCACTATTATCCATACCATCCGCAGTATGAACTCATAATCAAAACAAACTTGTCATCTGTGCACTCGTTAGTATATTTGACAACTTTCATTAAAAATAAAATAATTTTGTAAGGCAAATGCTAAGAGTAACCCCCCTTCCTCTTCCCCTTCCATTCATTTCAGACGGTTTCAGGTTAGGGTTAGGGATTAGGAATAGGGTTTGGGTTAGGGTTAGGGATAGGCTTAGGGTCAGTTAAGTGTCAATCTCATAACATACCATCATTTTTTGGTTGTTGTGTGTACGTGGATTTGACGGTTTGAGGTTAAGGTTAGGGTTTGGGATAGGGTTAGGGATAGGTTTAGTGTCAATTTAGTGTCAAAAACACAAAAAGATATAAGTTGATGACGAATCTTACCCTAAACCTATCCTTAACCCTATTCCTAACCCTAACCCTAACCTGAAAGCGTCTTAAATGAATGGAAGGGGCAAGAGAGGGAGGGGGGGCTATTCTTAACATTTGCCTTTTGTAATGCACTTGCATTTTTACTCCACGTATGATATTCCCCAAACGAGTTTGTTATCTTGCGACACTTAAAGCCACCAACTCACCGCCCGATTCCGTCCAAGTTACACCATCTGACACAGTCGCGCGATCTGAGCAGTCTGGGCCGATCCACTCACTGTCAGCTTTGTGCGGAATCTCCCTCTCTCTGTGCCCTAAACACAAGTTGTCTTTCAAGTCCAAATGCTTTCTCGTTGCTATCGTCGATGTCATTGTCGCTGTTGTTGTTGCGGGCCTATCGTGGGCAGTGTCACCGTCTGTTGTACTCAATGGCTTTGAATCTTCAATGCCCGTGTTGTTGAGCAGTGACTGCAGGTGTCGTATGTAAGTAATCGCCTCCCGAAGAGTGTCAACCTGGAGACAAGAAGAGAAGAAAAAAAATGAAGTAGAATAGATAGATGGGCACAGAAATATAACAGTGTCTGATATTACTAACAAACATTTGTTGCAACTTTCTAGCTACTCAAAAAGTAGGAATAATGATTTGAAACTACTAACCCAATACAGCAGAACTAACATTAGAAAGAATGTCTTTAGTAACAGAGTCACTAAATACTGGAATTCTCTTCCAGCACATATCACATTGGCACCTAACCTTAATCAGTTCAAAAACCTCCTCGATAAAGACCCCAAGATTCAACAATGGAAATGTGTATATGATTAACACATCTCCATGCCAATCATTAAAAAAAAAGAATACAAATAATCAGAAAGGACACATTAAGAGGCCGCGAGGCCTAGTTGTCCTCATTCTCTGACCTGACCTGACCTGTGTCTATGATATGTCATAGGCTAAAAAGTAGCGACATCGCGCGATCTTTCATGAAGGAAAGTAACTCACATTGTTAAGAAAAGACTGAACGAGTGTTAACCGGATCTAACATAACAGGTTTGTTATATTCAAGAAAGGTTTAACTCTTTCACCGCCAAAGTCGCATTTTAGCACCACAGTGATTTAACACCTGTGTCACTAAAAGGCATCAAATTGGGGCCTTATTATCCATAGACCCTATTGTGCTTAGTTTTGGGAACTAAGGATCGACCTTATTTTGTATACGTCGCAGAAGAATCCCCAATACTGCAGATGGACTTTGTTCTCTACCCAGGTAAATTTAATGGAAGTATTTGGCTGAAATATGGCTGGCGGTGAAAGGGTTAAAGCACGGACACTACATTACAATGTAGTGACCGTGGTTTAACCCCTTGACTGCCAGAGAAAAATGCAAGAAACAATCATTGGGCAAATCATGCCATGAAAAAGTCAACTGATAGAGCCAATCTGGCAAAATGGTCTGGGGATATAACTTTCTTGACTGTGTTAGAGCAAAAGCCAGCATGTCAGGGTTCTTCCTCTTCATCTGATGACGTCATCACTGATGTCATCAGGTCAGTACGTGATACGTTGGTGGCAGTCAAGGGGTTAAAGTTAGTATTATATTCCTTTTTGTGGGGGAAATGGTTACCAAAACAAAATGATCTTGCCAGGCTTCCATATGATGACATTATAATAACAACAAAACTCTTTTATTAATATGTTGTTTTCTTAGAAAAGCTTAGAAATTATGACATGAAAAGAACTCTTATCAGTAAACATTTGACAGTTAAATTGTTCCAAGACAACAACAACCAACAATAATTGGAGAGAGAGAGAGAGAGAGAGAGAGAGAGAGAGAGAGAGAGAGAGAGAGAGAGAGAGAGAGAGAGAGAGAGAGAGAGAGAGAGAGAGAGAGAGAGAGAGAGAGAGAGAGAGAGAGAGAGAGAGAGAGAGAGAGAGAGAGAGAGAGAGAGAGAGAGAGAGAGAGAGAGAGAGAGAGAGAGAGAGGGAGAGAGAGAGAGAGAGAGAGACAGAGAGAGACAGAGAGAGAGAGTTTGCGTTTATTTCTCAATGATGTTTTTCTGAAAGACACACTGACGCACCACGATTAAGTCCATTGGAGGTTTTCTGGGTAGCTGTGACACACATACAAATGTCCCCAACTTCAAATTGAGGCTACTCTTTAAAATGATGTTTCGTTTTCAATTTGGGGACATTTGCATGGGAGTCAAACCTGGTCAAAACAAGATTTCTTACCAGCTATAAGAGGGGAAATACGTGAAACCCGTGATTTTGACACGTGACCTGAACCTACCCTCTATTAATCATTAACCCTTTCACCGCCAAAGTTGCATTTTTGCACCACAATGGTTTAAAACACCCATGTCAATAAAAAGCAACAAATCAGGGTCTGTTATCTGAAGACCCTATTTTGGTAATTTCGGGAGGTAAGGATAGGCCTAATGTTAGGGGAAGACGGGGTAAAAAGCGCATGGGCGGGTAAGAAGCCCACCCCAATTATCTCATGAAATAAAGAAAATTTCAGTCAAATTTGCCCATGAGACGAATGGTAGACATTAACGCTCGTCTCATAGGCAAAATGAGACTGACATTTGCTTCATTTCATGAGATA
>CM065694.1:43656787-43664287 GCA_017654935.2 Phymorhynchus buccinoides
AGCACGTAACTGAATAGTTTTGTTTATATATAGCCTTGGGGTTCGGACCCGTGATTTGAGCGCGCGCGATCATGCGCACACGCGCGCACAGAAAAATTCATGACAACTGTGTTATAGACCATTCATCAAGAACCCCGTAACTGACCTTAATGTAAAACTAAATACATCAATGGATAGCTTGCATATTGGCAAACTAGTATGCCAAATTTGATGATGATAGACTGAATAGTTTTTTGAGAAAAACGGACGAATAGCCGGACGGACGGAGGCACGCCGGACCAGACAAAAACAATAGCTCCCCGAACCTTCGGCTCCGGGACTAATTAATAGGACAATGTTCTGGCTTTTCAATAGGACAAAGCCTGCCATTATTAATATTAGATTTCAATGGGACGTTAATAGACGATTTTCGGAAGAAGAAAAAAACTAGGGGAGAGCACTTCGCGAAAATTAGAGTTGTTTACCTCCATTACTCGGTCAAATACTATTGCAACAATGGCATCGAAGCTTGAAACCGCAGGATGCGAGTCAGTGACTTGCAAATATTTTTTTTAGAAAAATGAGGGGCGGCCAGTGGCCACAAACTGATAGAACTTGCAAAATGTGACGTAAAAATATAAATGACATCAAATTTAGAATGACGCACGGTATTCTAAGTGATGTAAGTCTAATCAAACACAAGAGCCGAGAGCTGGGGGTCTACCTGAAGGTAAAGTAACTCCCCCTGTTTGACCGATTGAATTAGGCAAGATCACCCCCACACACCATGCAATTACTCCCCTTACTTATTTCCGAACAATTCCTATTGAAAGTCACATTTATTCACACACATCTCCCCGTGGGGATACCGGGGGGTGTTTTTCGTAAAAAATAGTTCCCCCGCCCTCTGGAAGTTATGTGCTTGTAACTTCCTCTAATCTGCCACTCTCTTTGACTCTGCCTTTTCCCTTTGATTTCTATCATCTACTATCTTTCTGACTTATTGTCCCATTCTCTGCCTGCCTTTTTAACACACACAAATCTTCCAACTAATATTTTTCTCCTTTGAGCTCCTCCGAAATGCGGAATGCGTCGGCTGTACGCAGCGGGGAGACCAGTGAAAACTGAAAACCGGGCAGAAGAAAAAGAAGAAGAAGAAGAAGAAGAAGAAGAAGAAGAAGAAGAAGAAGAAGAAGAAGATTGATTGATTGAACTTTTTAATGGCTAAAGATTTAGGCACATTCAAGGCCATTTCACAAATCCGTCCATTTAGATAATAGAAATAAAGCGTAACGAGGGAAAAAAAACAAATAATAAAAGAAATAAAATACTAATAACAATTCATGCAAATAGCCAAACAAGGAACTCTCTCTCTCTCTCTCTCTCTCTCTCTCTCTCTCTCTCTCTCTCTCTCTCTCTCTCTCTCTCTCTCTCTCTCTCTCTCTCTCAAGATACACACATGCACACAGACACGCATACACACGCGCGTGCGCGTACCCATATACATATATACATATGCAGATACACTCGCACACATCAACACACACATGCCTGTACACACAAAAAAACCCAACTAAGCTGAAACATGGTTTTCCTATTACTTTAGGAAATCAATTAAAATACATATCTCTTTCTCTCCCTCTCTCCCTCTCTCTCTCTCTTCTCTCTCTCTCTCTCTCTCTCTCTCTCTCTCTCTCTCTCTTCTCTCTCTCTCTCTCTCTCTCTCTCTTCTCTCTCTCTCTTCTCTCTCTCTCTCTCTCTCTCTCTCTCTCTCTCTCTCTCTCTCTCTCTCTCTCTCTCTCTCTCTCTCTCTCTCTCTCTCTCTCTCTCTCTCTCTCTCTCTCTCTCTCTCTCTCTCTCTCTCTCTCTCTCTCTCTCTCTCTCTCTCTCTCTCTCTCTCTCTCTCTCTCTCTCTCTCTCTCTCTCTCTCTCTCTCTCTCTCTCTCTCTCTCTCTCTCTCTCTCTCTCTCTCTCTCTCTCTCTCTCTCTCTCTCTCTCACTTTGGTTTTGCCCCAAACTTGAGTTAGTGGCCACAATACTACTAACCTTTAACCCTTTCACCGCCAAAGTCGCATTTTAGCACCACAGTGATTTGACACTTATGTCACTAAAAGGCATCAAATTGGGGTCTAGTATTCAAAAACCCTACTGTCTTAGTTTTGGGAAGTAAGGGTAGACCTTATTTTATATGTCACAGAAGAATCCCCCAATACTGCACACAGATTTTGTTCTCTACACAGATAAAGTTAATGGAAGTTTTTGGCTGAAATATGGCCGGCGGTGAAAGGGTTAAGCATACGAACTGGAATTAACATGACTTACCAGCTTCTCGGTAGCCAGGCACTTCCTTTTACTGAGTAGTCGCTTCAAATCGGTGGGCAGTATCGTAGAACCCACTGCAGAATTGGTTACTAAGTACGATCCTTTCCCCAGTTTTCCCTAGCATACTATAATGCATTAGCTTTCGTTCACGTGTACAACTTTAAACCACTGAAACGTTCCTGTTTTACGTCCTCTTGGTCTGAATCAGACACATATGGGACATTTGTAAATACAAATATGGTGGGAACAATACTGGAGGCAATGCCCGGAGGCAGTACGAAACCAGTAAAGTCCCGATTTTTTAAATATTAATACAGATAGGTGTAGCGGTGACCACGCCTCGGTTAAACCTCATCGGCTATGGCACCGCCACAAGTAAAGGTAGTATTGAAAGCGATGACTGAAACGTTCCTACTGCATTGGCGTGTTTATCAATGCTAGAATACGAAAGGGGTTGGGTGAAGGTGAGAGTGTATAGGGACTAAAGAGAGAGAGAGAGAGAGAGAGAGAGAGAGAGAGAGAGAGAGAGAGAGAGAGGTGGGTGGTGGAGTTGGAAGGGAGGGGGGGGGGCAGGGGACAGGGAGGACAGCCAATAGTAAGTACCCATCAATTATTGCTAAACGGGTGGCCATTGGTTAACTAAGGCAGGATTTTCTGAGAGAGAGAGAGAGAGAGAGAGAGAGAGAGAGAGAGAGAGAGAGAGAGATGTTGAAAATTCTCTGAGTAAACAGGGAGGTGTCATACAACGAATGGTTTTAGAGAGGGGAGAGGGGGTAGGGGTGGGGAGAAATCCATCTGGCCACTCTCTCTTCCCCAGGCTTCATACCTCCTCCTCCTCCCCCTCCTCCTCCTCCTCCTCCTCCTCCCCGTGTTTTCAGGTAAGGGTGGGGGGTGTTGAGATTGTATGGGGAGAATGATGGGTCAAAGGAAGAAACCGTTATCTAACTCTAAGTGGTCTGAACTAAAAAAAATGAAACAGACTGCAACGTCACTGGAACATACAGCAAACAAAAAACTACATTGCTTGTCTGTGTTGATAAAGGCGCATTCGCCGAAATATCCAGTAGTTTTGTTTTGTCTCTTGTGAATAAAATAACGTCACTTTGCACTTGTCGTGTAGTTGTTTGTTTGCTGTATGGTCTGAACTAAGTTTTGAATGTGCAACAGTGGAAGAGGATTTGAACAAGCAAGGCAAACGACTGTAAGACTCGCGTACTGTTACAAGCAACAAATTATTTAGGAAACCCGCATACATAAGTAAATAAATGAATATAAATAGACAAATGAATGAAACCTGTTTTAGTATGAATAAATAGATAAATAAATAAATACACTCGACGGGATCCCGTCAGGCACTTCCAGAAAGTTGACATTTCCTGCTTGTCTTTTCACACGACATAATGCTAACATGTTTATTCAAAGCCGTAAAGCAGCTCGCCCGCGTGTACTCTATTAATCTCCGTCGTAGGAAATCTGGTCAAGGGAGACCACAATTCAATATTTCTTCATCGAATTATCCCAGCCTCATGGCAGTTAGTAATCCCGCCATGTTTGAATACCATCAAGGTACTGCACTTCAAAATGCCACGCGCTCGTGGAAAGATCGAGTGCTTAGTACGTTATGTGGACTAAACTTATGGCGCGCCAAAGATACAAAACTCTATCTAGCTGTTCGATAGAGTTTCGAAACTGTATCTATCAGTTCGATAGAGTTTGAAAACTCTATCTAGCTGTTCGATAGAGTGTTAAAACTCTGTCGATCAGCTAGATAGGGTTTCCACAAAATAACCCTATCGAGATATAGTTTTTCTATCGCGATTTCTGATTGGTACATGGCTTCAGCGACACGTTTGTGGCCTTGGCAGGGCAGTGACCCGTGAATTTGAATAAGACGATAGGCCTAGGCCCCTACATGTAGTCAAACAAACATGGCAGCTGAATTTGAAGTCTCAGTTTTCAATTTGTACACCTTTTAAAAGTAAATGAAATCTATTTCAATGATTAAAAACATCAACATTTATTATTATTACAATGCCACCTATTAGGCAAGGTGTAGGTCACAGTCAAAGATACTAGTCCTATCTACCAATGAAATGCTTCGTTTAAGAAAAGTATCAAAATGGCGCGTTCGATAGAGTTTTACGACGACAAACTCTATCTAGCTGCTCGACAGAGTTTTGAAACTCTATCTAACTGCTAGCTATAGTTTAGAAACTGTATCTAACAGTTCGATAGGGTTTTTAAACTCTGTCGAACTGCTAGATAGAGTTTTGTATCTTTGGCGCGCCATATAAACTCCCCTGGTTTTAACCCTTTCACCCAATGTGGTATTTTTGCACCACAGTGATTGAACACCCATGTCATTAAAAGTCTTGAAATACGGGTCTGTTACCCAATGATTATGGGTTCTTAATTTCGAGAGGTAATGGTAGGCCTTATTTGAAACATAATCACAGAAGAATCCCCAATATTTCAGACACAAATCTTTTCTCTATCCATGTAAGTTTAATGGAAAACTTTGGCTAAAAAAATGGCTGGCGGCGAAAGGGTTAAAAGACCCCAGAGGCGTGGGAACTGACTACAAGACCCCCCCCCCCCCCCCCCCCCCCCCCCCCCCCCCCCCTCTTTTGTATGAACAGTTCCCTCACCTTCTGGAAGTTCTGCGCTTGTAACTTCTTCCTCTAATCCGCCACTCTCTTTGACTCTGCCTTTTCCCTTTGCTTACTGTCATCTGCTATCCTCTAATCTATCACTCTCTTTGATTCTGCCTTTTCCCCTTTGCTTGCTGTCATCTGCTATCTTTCTGCATTTCCGGTCCATTCTCCTTTTCTTTTTCTTTTTTCAAGAAACACTTTTTCAAAGAGTCGGACATGCTGTCGGACATTTAAACAAAAAATAGACTAGGAAGCGGGAGAAGCCACTTTTGGCCCCTCTCGGTTTGCTAAATTTAGTTGAAAGAAGCAGGTTGAGTTTCTTGCCACGGGAGAATTAATGTTCAAGAAAAGAAAAGAAAATATTTTGAGTGAAACGACGCGCTTCGTTCGACTAAATTGGACAGTGTTCTGAGTCATAATAACAAACACCCTACTGGGCCTACACTTTTACCGTACCGAAGAATGTTGTATCATTCTTACATAAGATGTCAGTTTCGGGGGCTTCGGAGAACTAACAAGTGTTTATGAGAAAGAGAAAGAGGGGTGATAGGGTAAGGAGATGGGAGAGGGGTGTGTGTGTGTGTGTGTGTGTGTATGTGTGTGTGTGTGTGTCTGTGTGTGTGTGTGTGTGTTGTATCGATGGGCCAGAAATTGTGGGTGTTAGAAAAGTCGGCAAAAGTAAAGATGTGCCACCCCCCCTGCATTTCTCGGTTAATTCTATTTTTCCGTTTTTGCCTTTCTTACCATACATAAAGCTGTATTTTAGGAACATATTCAGCTAATAACCTTTTTGGAATACTAACCCTAACCCTAACCCTAGCCCTAAACCTAACCCTACCCCCCACTATGTACTGCAGTACACCGCGATTTGTCACAGTTGTGGTTCGCTGCGTTTTTCCGTCTTATAGGGTGGGGGGTAGGGTTAGGGTTAGGGCTAGGGTTAGGGTTAGGGTTAGTATTCCAAAAAGGTTATTAGCTAAAAATGTTCCTAAAATACAGCTTTATGTATGGTAAGAAAGGCATTTGCGGATAGCGGGAATAGAAGGCATTGACAACACATGGGCAGGGCAGGGGGAAAAAATGTCATTCAAGGGAGATTTACCCTATTCTAACCAAGTTCAATGAAGTTCAATGCCCTCGCATACACCTACTGGTTGGCGGTTTCTCCTCTTAATCCTCGCTATTTCTCTACTAGGGGAAGACGGGGTAAAAAGCGCATGGGCGGGTAAGAAGCCCGTCCCAATTATCTCATGAAATGAAGCAAATTTCAGTCTCATTTTGCCCATGAGACGAGCGTTAATGTCTAGCATTCGTCTCATGGGCAAATTTGACTGAAATTTTCTTTATTTCATGAGATAATTGGGGTGGGCTTCTTACCCGCCCATGCGCTTTTTACCCCGTCTTCCCCTACCTTGGTCGCGTGTGGCTTTATTTAGGGTGTCACCAACCTGTCACATTTTTATTAAGAAGGCTTTTCACCGCTGTGATTGTATAGTGGTATTGTATTGCTTCCGTCTTGTGGTCAGAGTTTGGCGTGGGAAGGCGCTACTGGGCTAGGCTACTTGATCAATTCACTGAATTCAATGCTTGTTGCTTTTATGAGGCGGGTACTTACTTAAGGCGGCGACAGACTATGTGGCTGCCTCATATGACTCGATCAGGTCGTGACGTAGACCAAATTTTGTTTCCCGCACAGAAGAGGTCACAAGCCACCTGACTCGATCAGACTCGATCAGTGAAATTTAGAACCCGCCCTATTCGGCCCTGTCACCTGACTGGGCCCCACTGAGTCAGATTGATCGAGTTAGATGGTATGCAAATGAGGTGAAACGTCACGACCTGATCGAGCCACATAGTGTGTCGCCGCCTTTAGTCATAACCCAAGCAGTGCTCTATGGAGCGCTCTGTCAGGGGAAAACGTGACAGGGGAACCCAACGAAAACGCTTGAAAGACCCACCAGATCACGTGTCAAAATCACGGGTTTCGCGTGTTTCCCCTCTGATAGCTGGTAAGAAATCTTGTTTTGACCAGGTTTGACTCCCCCATGCAAACGCCCCTCAAATTGAAAAGGAAATATCATTTTAAAGAGCAGCCTCAATTTTGAAGCGCAGTGCTTGTTGCTTTTATTAGAGGTTACTTACTTACTAACTTAGTCACAGAGGCGGGACAGTGGGGTGGATGCTTCGTGCCTCCATACGGGGAGCTGGACGACCCCGTCCCCTCCACGAGTCTCGCCCCATGGGGATACCGGGGAGAGGGGGGGATGTCTTTCGAAAAAATAGTTCTCCCACCTTCTGGAAGTTCTGTGATTGTAACTTCCTCTAATCTGTCACTCTCTTTGACTCTGCCTGTTCCCTTTGCTTTCTACCATCTACTATCTTTCTGACTTATTGGCCCCATTCTTATGCCCATTTCTCTTTTTTTAAAAACCCTTCCAAATATGTTTTCCTCCTTTCAAACTCCTCCGAAATCAGAATATGCCGGCTGTACGCAGCAGGGAGACCAGTGAAAACTAAAAACCGGACACATACGTACCTTACCCAT
>CM065694.1:43669287-43671787 GCA_017654935.2 Phymorhynchus buccinoides
GCGTGTGTGTTCGTTCTTTAGTTTAACGTCTGTTCACCCGCAAGTGATATTAGACCACACCAAAAAAAAAGAAGAAAAAAGTGAGTGTGTGTGTGTGTGCGTGCGTGCGTGCGTGATTACTCATGAGGCCTACTGTTGACGGGATAATACATTCACGTCAATAGTAGACCAAATATAGTCTACTGGATTTTAATCTAATCTCGGGTAGGAGGACCAACAACAATTTAATAAGAGTAGGTGACGTTGGTTCCATGCTGACTGTGGTGATTTCATTGATGTTATTTAACGACATTGACCTCGATGAGCCTAAAACAAGTATTTTTGGTGTTATGGCATTCGACAATTGCCACATCAAAAAAAGGAATAAAATAAAGACAAACTAGAGGGCTTATGTTTGCCTTTGACTTTGAGAGCAAACATGACAAGATTATCCCCTCAAACAGCCGTTTGCAGGTTGTTCAATAGGGGAAGACGGGGTAAAAAGCGCATGGGCGGGTAAGAAGCCCACCCCAATTATCTCATGAAATAAAGAAAATTTCAGTCAAATTTGCCCATGAGACGAATGCTAAACATTAACACTCGTCTCATGGGCAAAATGAGACTGAAATTTGCTTCATTTCATGAGATAATTGGAGTGGGCTTCTTACCCGCCCATGCGCTTTTTACCCCGTCTTCCCCTATCAAAATTTGGCCATTTTCGTCCCCACTTCCGGTTGGCACTACCGGTTCGAATTTATAACAAAAGTATTGCAATGTTGCTCTTCAATAAATACTGAACATATGAAAGTATTCCATGCAGCCGTTTTCGGGTTATTCAAGATTACATTTGGCCACATGGCCAATCGGTTTAATATTGGAAATGTAGCATTAGAATAGTGTCCCTCAATTTTCTTGCAAATTTCATCGAAATCGGATGAAAAATAAAAAAATCCATAAACAAGTGCATCGCTGAGCTATTCCGAAATCGGAATGTTTGGGCTGTACACATACATAAAAACGCATCAAAACAGCACGTAACTACATAAAAACGCATCAAAACAGCACGTAACTGAATAGTTTTTTATATATAGCCTTGGGGTTCGGACCCGTGATTTGAGCGCGCGCGATCATGCGCACACGAGCGCACAGAAAAATTCATGACAACTGTGTTATAGACCATTCATCAAGAAATGTTATGAAAAAAACTGCATTGAAATACATGCAAAACATCGCGAGATATTAGCGATTATGTGTTTTGGGGTTTGAACCCCGTAACTGGCGCGACCTTGACCTTAATGTAAAACTAAATACATCAGTGGATAGCTTGCATCTTGGCAAACTAGTATACCGAATTTGATGATGATAGACTGAATAGTTTTTGAGAAAAACGGACGAATAGCCGGGACGGACGGACGGACGGAGGCACGCCGGACGGACGCCGGACGGACCAGACTAAAAACAATAGTTCCCGAACCTTCGGCTCGGGGACTAATGAAGATAAGTGAAAGTGACACAACCCAGTTTACATAAATTTGAATAACTTCCAAACTATTTAGCATATCATCACTAAGCTCCTTTCTGACCTGGGCCAACATAAGGGCTACATAATCCAGCAGTTCGTTTTGTGACGTCACTTCCGGTTTTGGCTAATCCGTGAGTCAAATGTCCCTCTTTTGATCTATACGTGTGGCTGTCAGACTGGTGGTTTTCAAGTTCAAGTTCAAGTATACTTTACTATCTCCCAAAGAGAAACTCAGGTTAGGTGCAACAACATGACAGAGATACAACATAGCTGAAAGAACATTGATGAAACGAGTGAAACTAAATTATACCAACCAAATAATTAGGAAAAAATTAACAAGGTGTGGAAAGGTACCTGGGAAAGGGAAACACACGACGTTTCGAGTCGTAGACTCTTCTTCCGGTGTGGCTAGAGAGGACTTGGTTGGACTTTCCACACCTTGTTAATTTTATCCTGTTCTAAAAGGTACAGCAGTCACTCTTCTTGACGGAAGTATTTCTTGCGAATCATGACTCACAATCGCATCGTATTGGAGTCGAATCGTAGCCTATGCAGTGTAGCGCGGGGGCCGTTTAGACAGCACACGAAACCGGTAAGTTCAAACCCAGTTTTTATTGGTAACAATATAATTATATTTAAAATTTAAAAAAGTTCCAGCTAGTAACGAGATACAAACAAACAAACTAACCACACATTAAATAAAAGTGAGTCCAATAGGGCATTTGCCGCGTGCCGGCGACCTTGAATGTTACTGAGCTGAATTTAGAGAGTTGAATTAGAAAGTTCAGCGTAACTCGGGCAGAGCGAGCGCGGGCGAATTATACGTAGTCTAGTATAGAGAACGAACACTCGTGGCAAATGCCCTATTACCTCGTATTAGGCCTATATATACGTGTTTGTAGCCTACATAGTAAATATTAATGCCTGCGCTTACACATTCATGAAGAGATATGCGTCTATTTACGAACGATTTAATTATGGTTCGAGAAAATTACAGCA
>CM065694.1:43684287-43694287 GCA_017654935.2 Phymorhynchus buccinoides
CTTCTTCTTCTTCTTCTTCTTCGTTTCTTCCTCTCTCTTCATATTCTCTCTCTCTCTTCTCCCCCTCTCTCCCACTTCTCTCTCTCTCTCTCTCTCTCTCTCTCTCCTCTCTCTCTCCCTCTCTTTCTCTCTCTTTCCCGCATGCTTGAGTGTAGAAAGGCACTTATGTTGTTAGATTGCTTAGATTAAATTACGTTAACTTTGTTCGTTCATTCGCTGCTCTATGACACCAAATGCTGATGGAATTCAGTGCGAACAGAATTTAAATAGTTTTCCTTCGTGTTTTTTTTAATATTTTTGAATACTATCAATAAAGTGTTGTATTCACTTCTTACCATGGAGTTCGTTCCAGATCCAGTACTTCCACCAAGAGTATTAAGCTGTCAGAAAATAAATGCAGAACTAAGATATCTAGCCATAATTATTATTAATACAATCTTTCTAAACTTGTTTTTAGATCTCGAGGTGTGTGAGAGAAAGAAGAAAAAGAGAGAAAGGGGATGATACAGGTTAATAATAATTTAAAAACAAAGGTCCTGTGAGATTCTAACGTTGGAGTACCATTTCAGCTTATTGATATGAGTGTAGAGTTGATGGTACATGGGGAACTTCCCCAGACATCTGGTTCATGATGTTCTGCATGCTGGATAGCTTGTAGTTAGAATGAAGGTGTGTGAAAACAGACAAAAAGATGATAAAGTTTGGGGCGGGGGCGCGGTGGGGGTGGGGTGGGGGGGGATGGAGGTCCTGTGAGATGTGTAAGAAATGGGTCGTTTGTTTATGAATCATGTAGGGCCTAGCTTACTTAGGTAAGGTAAGTTTGCCCCCATCTTCATCCTAACAAATATCCCATATGTGCCTCTAAGCAGGTCGGAGGACGCAAAACAAATTTCTGATCTTACTTAGGTAAGTATACCTTTTTATCATAAAATTGTTTTCTAATTATTTCTTTTACTTATTTAATCAATACGTTTCTCTCTTCTTCTTCTTCTTCTTCTTCTTCTTCTTCTTCTTCTTCTTCTTCTTCTTCTTCTTCTTCTTCTTCTTCTTCTTCTCTTCTTCTCTTCTCCTTCTTCTTCTCTTCTTCTCTCCTCCTCTCTCTCCCTTCTCTCTCTCTTCTCTCTCTCTCTCTCTCTCTCTTCTCTCCTCTCTCTCCTCTCTCTCTCTCTCTCTGCACCTTGTCTCTCCCAAGTGTCTGAAGTCTGAATGTCAGTCTCTCTCTCTCTCTCTCTCTCTCCTCTCTCTCTCTCTCTCTCTCTCTCTCTCTCTCCCCCTCTCCCACTCTTTCTCTCTCTTTCCCGCATGCTTGAGTGTAGAAAGGCACTTATGTCGTTAGATTGCGTAGATTAAATTACGTTAACTTTGTTCGTTCATTCGCTG
Organism: Phymorhynchus buccinoides; assembly: GCA_017654935.2. Lineage (NCBI taxonomy): Eukaryota > Metazoa > Mollusca > Gastropoda > Neogastropoda > Raphitomidae > Phymorhynchus > Phymorhynchus buccinoides. The sequence goes on from CM065694.1 coordinate 43,685,668, forward strand.
CTCTATGACACCAAATGCTGATGGAATTCAGTGCGAACAGAATTTAAATAGTTTTCCTTAGTGGTTTTTTTATATTTTTGAATACTATAAATAAAGTGTTGTATTCACTTCTTACCATGGAGTTCGTTCCAGATCCAGTACTTCCACCAAGAGTATTAAGCTGTAAGAAAATAAATGCAGAACTAAGATATCTAGCCATAATTATTATTAATACAATCTTTCTAAACTTGTTTTTAGATCTCGAGGTGTGTGAGAAAAAGAAGAAAAAGAGAGAAAGGGGATGATACAGGTTAATAATAATTTAAAAACAAAGGTCCTGTGAGATTCTAACGTTGCTACCATGACCATTCAGCTTATTGATATGAGTGTAGAGTTGATGGTGCATGGAGAAGACACCCCAGACATCTGGTTCATGATGTTCTGCATGTTGGATAGCTGTAGTGGAATGAAAGGGAAAACAGACAAAAAGATGATAAGTTTGGGGCGGGGGGCGGTGGGGGTGGGGTGGGGGGGGAGTGTGTGGAGGGTGTGTGAGTGTGTAAGAAATGGGTCGTTTGTTTATGAATCATGTAGGGCCTAGCTTTCTTAGGTAAGGTAAGTTTGCCCCCATCTTCATCCTAACAAATATCCCATATGTGCCTCTAAGCAGGTCGGAGGACGCAAAACAAATTTCTGATCTTACTTAGGTAAGTATGCCTTTTTATCATAAAATTGTTTTCTAATTATTTCTTTTACTTATTTAATCAATACGTTTCTCTCTTCTTCTTCTTCTTCTTCTCTCTTCTTCTTCTTCTTCTTCTTCTTCTTCTTCTTCTATTTCTTCTTCTTCTTCTTCTTCTTCTTCTTCTTCTTCTTCTTCTTCTTCTTCTTCGTTTCCTCTCTCTCATATTCTCTCTCTCTTTCTCTCTCCCCCCTCTCTCTCTCCCACTTCTCTCTCTCTCTCTCTCTTCTCTCTCTCTCCCTCTCTCTCTCTCTCTCTCTCTCTCTCTCTCTCTCTCTCTCTCTCTCTGCCCCCTTGTAAAATAAAATGTCTGAAGTCTGAACTCTCTCTCTGCACCTTGTAAAATAAAGTGTCTGAAGTCTCTCTCTCTCTCTCTCTCTCTCTCTCTCTCTCTCTCTCTCTCTCTCTCCTCCCTCTCCCTCTCTTTCTCTCTCTTTCCCGCATGCTTGAGTGTAGAAAGGCACTTATGTCGTTAGATTGCGTAGATTAAATTACGTTAACGTTGTTCGTTCATTCGCTGCTCTATGACACCAAATGCTGATGGAATTCAGTGCGAACAGAATTTAAATAGTTTTCCTTAGTGTTTTTTTAATCTTTTTGAATACTATAAATAAAGTGTTGTATTCACTTCTTACCATGGAGTTCGTTCCAGATCCAGTACTTCCACCAAGAGTATTAAGCTGTAAGAAAATAAATGCAGAACTAAGATATCTAGCCATAATTATTATTAATACAATCTTTCTAAACTTGTTTTTAGATCTCGAGGTGTGTGAGAGAAAGAAGAAAAAGAGAGAAAGGGGATGATACAGGTTAATAATAATTTAAAAACAAAGGTCCTGTGAGATTCTAACGTTCGCTACCATGACCATTCAGCTTATTGATACTGAGTGTAGAGTTGATGGTGCATGGGGAAGACATCCCAGACAAATGGTTCATGATGTTCTCATGCTGGATAGCTGTAGTGGAATGAAAAAAACAGACAAAAAGATGATAAGTATGGGGCGGGGGGCATGGGGGTGTTTTCTAATGGATTTGTTTTACTGTGTAATCAATGGGTCGTTTGTTTATTCATGTAGGGCCTAGCTTACTTAGGTAAGGTAAGTTTGCCCTTCTTCTTCATCCTAACAAATGTCTTCTTCTGTGTGCCTCTAAGCAGGTCGGAGGATGCAAAACTTTCTGATCTTACTTAGGTAAGTATCTCTCTCTCTCATAACATTGTCTTCTAATTATTTCTTTTAATTATTTCTCTCTCTCGTCTCTCTCTCTCTTCTTCTCTCTCTCTTCTCTCTCTCTCTCTCTCTTCTCTCTTCTCTCTCTTTCCCGCATGCTTGAGTGTCTTCTTCTTCACTTATGTCGTTCTTCTGCGTAGATTAAATTACGTTAACTTTGTTCGTTCATTCGCTGCTCTATGACACCAAATGCTGATGGAATTCAGTGCGAACAGAATTTAAATAGTTTTCCTTCGTGTGTTTTTTATATTTTTGAATACTATAAATAAAGTGTTGTATTCACTTCTTACCATGGAGTTCGTTCCAGATCCAGTACTTCTCACCAAGAGTATTAAGCTGTAAGAAAATAAATGCAGAAGTAAGATATCTAGCCATAATTATTATTAATACAATCTTTCTAAACTTGTTTTTAGATCTCGAGGTGTGTGAGAGAAAGAAGAAAAAGAGAGAAAGGGGATGATACAGGTTAATAATAATTCTAAAAACAAAGGTCTCTCTCTCTCCCTCTCCCTCTCTTTCTCTCTCTTTCCCGCATGCTTGAGTGTAGAAAGGCACTTATGTCGTTAGATTGCCTAGATTAAATTACGTTAACGTTGTTCGTTCATTCGCTGCTCTTTGACACCAAATGCTGATGGAATTCAGTGCGAACAGAATTTAAATAGTTTTCCTTCGTGTTTTTTTTTATATTTTTGAATACTATAAATAAAGTGTTGTATTCACTTCTTATCATGGAGTTCGTTCCTGATCCAGTACTTCCACCAAGAGTATTAAGCTGTAAGAAAATAAATACAGAACTAAGATATCTAGCCATAATTATTATTAATACAATCTTTCTAAACTTGTTTTCAGATCTCGAGGTGTGTGAGAGAAAGAAGAAAAAGAGAGAAAGGGGATGATACAGGTTAATAATATTTTTTTTTAAAAAGGTCCTGTGAGATTCTAACGTTGCTACCATGACCATTCAGCTTATTGATATGAGTGTAGAGTTGATGGTGCATGGGGAAATCCCCCAAACATAAGTCGCTCAGGATATTTATGAGTAAAAAGCCAAACATAAGTCAACACCCACCCACCACACCCCCCAAAAAGGTTTTATTTTATTTAGGGCATATCTATGTGTGTGTTTTTATGTATTATACCAGTATCCACAACATGAAAGACAATTTTGAATGATTTCTTTTGTTTATTTTGTTCTTGTGTTTTTGTCAATGGAAACAAGGAAGCAATATTCTGTCTTCTATGTCAAATTTCTGCAAATGAGCTATCTCCAATGTCGAACTTCGAATGTCTATAAAAAAAAAATCAAAACTATACAAGATAACTCAATTCCGTGTTCGTGTTCTATTCTGTGTATTGGCTGGGAATCTTTTGCACCACCATCTTGTAACAACACGACACAATCTCAAATTATGCCGTAGTTTCATCATGTCTGTTTGTCCCACGCACTAGGGGAAGACGGTGTAAAAAGCGCATGGGCGGGTAAGAAGCCCACCCCAATTATCTCATGAAATGAAGCAAATTTCAGTCTCATTTTGCCCATGAGACGAGCGTTAATGTCTAGCATTCGTCTCATGGGCAAATTTGACTGAAATTTTCTTTATTTCATGAAATAATTGGGGTGGGCTTCTTACCCGCCCATGCGCTTTTTACCCCGTCTTCCCCTATCGCTTAATTAGTATGAGTTTCGAGTCTCACATTTCAAGTGTGTATTCTAACATCAACTGGACCACAAACAATGCTTCCTAGACAGTGCTTGTAAACCTTCCTGTTTGTTTGATTTGATTGATTTCATTTAAAGTCTGTTCACAACAATGGTGATATTAGACTTAAATAATTACATTAATTAAACAAAAACAAAACAGACATAAACAAATATTGAATTAAAATGAGGGGAAAAGAGTGTGTGAGTGTGTGTGTGTGTGTGTGTGTGTGTGTGTGTGTGTGTGTGTGTGTGTGTGTGTGTGTGTGTGTGTGTGTGTGTGTGTGTGTGTGTGTGTTGTGTGTGTGTGTGTGTGTGTGTGTGTGTGTGTGTGTGTGTGTGTGTGTGTGTGTGTGTGTGTGTGTGTGCGTGCGTGCGTGCGTGTGTGTGTGTGTGTGTGTGTGTGTGTGTGTGTGTGTGTGTGAGAGAGAGAGAGAGTATGACCGTGATGGGTAGAAGGGAAAAGAAGAAAAAAAGGATTTGGGGCAAAGAAAAGAAAATTAATATTAACTAATGTATCAATTATAGTAATCTTGCAATTCCAGAGCTGGATATGACAGAAGCTATTTTGATCATTTCATGGCTGTAAACTACATCTTGTAAAGTTCCTATGTTTGCTACTTGAATCCCAGACAAGGTGTATAGCGATGTTAAAAATGGACATTCGAAAAGAATGTGTTGAACTGATAGTGGGTGACCACAAGCGCATTCTACATCTTTAGAAAATTTGGTCTTCCATGAATTTAATCGAATTTTGTAAATCAGGCTAAATCAGTTTGTTCATAATGTAAACAACACGTTTTTGTTTTTACCTTATTCATGCAAATAGCAGCATGGAAGTGAAATTTGGTTTTTTTTAAAGTGCTGAGCTTAATTAAGGGTAGATGTGATTTTGAATGTATAAGCAACGGATTTTGTGTTGTTGTTGTTTTTTTTGCTTTAAAACGATTCTTGAATGGAGAAAATTGGATTTCAAGTGATCTTTCAAATCAGCTCTCAAGACCCACCTATTCAAGCTACATCACAACCTTTAGGCCACATTACTTCTCGATTCCACCCGATTTGGTGGGAGGGAGAGAGAGAGAGAGAGAGAGAGAGAGAGAGAGAGAGAGAGAGAGAGAGAGAGAGAGAGAGAGAGAGAGAGAGAGAGAGAGAGAGAGAGAGAGAGAGAGAGAGAGAGAGAGAGAGAGAGAGAGAGAGAGAGAGAGAATGTTGATGCTTAATTCAGCAGATTGTATCATGTATTGTGTTCCTAGGTGGGGTGAGTGGTGGTGATGGTAACAGTGTGTGTGTGTGTGTGTGTGTGTGTGTGTGTGTGTGTGTGTGTGTGTGTGTGCGTGTGCGTGTGTGCGTGTGTGTGCGCGTGTGCGTGCGTGCGTGCGCGCGTGTGCGTGCGTGTGCGTGCGTGTGCGCGTGTGTGTGTGTGTGCGTGTGCATGCGTGTGTGTGTGTGTGCGCGCGCGCGCGCGTGTGTGTGTGTGTGCACGTCCGTGTATGCGTGTATGGGGGGTGTATGTGTATGCCTATTTGCATGTGTGTGAGCTATTATTTGTGTTTTTTCTTTTTTTCTTTCTTTTAATTTTTGTTGTTGCTAAGCGCATTTGGTGGATGAGTGTGCTATATAAATGATTCACTATTATTATTATTATTATTATTATTATTATTATTATATGAAGAAGAAAAAAAAGAGCATTATTTCTGCGCAAAACGGATTAGTTACGGCTATTATTATTATTATTGACTTTTGCCGAAGAGATTAAACGGAGCACTATGCATAATAATATAGACTATTTTAAAGCCAGAGTCACAAGGCAATCATACGAATATGAAATCATTCCATGCTTCAAGCACCTACCATGTTGCCGAAAGGGTTGGTCCCAGATGGCATCAGACCTCCTCCAGTCGACGATGACGACAAGGACGACGATGAAGAAGAAGAATCCAGCGCTCCTCCTCCTCCTAATCCCGACAAATCCCCTAACCCACCACCACCTACTAAAAGACCACTCATGTCGGGAAACCCAGAACCTCCAGAAGAAGAAGGAGCCGGGGTGGTGGTGGGACTAGAACTGCCGAAGATATTGTTGCCGGTGCCCGTGTCGCCAATTCCTCCTCCTCCTCCGTCGCCCAGGCCGCCAAAATCGCCGCTGAAGTTGGGAGGGGGTTGAGTGGTGGGGGGTGAGGGGGGAGAGAAGGCCGGAGCCACGCACAGGCTGCATCCCCCGTTGTCGCAGCACTTGAAGTCCGAGGGGCAGTGGCTGTCCCCCTGGCACTGGTCAGCGCAGGAGGAGAGCCGCTGCAGGGCCGGGCAGTAGCCATCCCTGTCGACTGGGTTGAGGAGAACACGACACATAGGAATAAGCCGGAAGGTGAGTGAAGGCGAGACTAATAGAGGGGCAGACACGCTACGTTACGATGCAACCTGATTGTGAGGAATGTCTGTGAGTTATGATTCATTTGAAATACTTTTCCGTCTAAAAAAAATTAAAATAATTCTACTCTTTTCGTTCACTATGCTCATGAAGACCCCAATACATATTGGCCACTGCATGCAACGACCACCTTTTGCAAGAGTGAATGCCCCTGGTGGATGCTTGAGTACTGACCAAAGAAGGGAGTAACTCTCGCAACAACAACAACAAACACTATTTGAGGCCTATGAATTGCTGCCTTTTTTTGCAAGAGTGAATGCCCTTTTGGATACTGACCAACAAGGGCTTAACTCTCGCTGTCAAGAGCGTTGATAACCCCTAGTTGCAGTGGCCAATACGAATGACATAAAATGTCTGATACAAAAGTGCAGATAGTTAATCACATCCTTGTACGGGGGGGTGGGGGTCAGGGGTGGGGGTGGGGGGTGCTACACACATAAAGAAGTAAACTAGCAGGGTTTCATCAGATTCGTTTAGACAGTAGAATTTCACAGGAACCATGCCTCACAATTAATGTTGGCAGTCGGGTCGCATCGTATGCAGTGTCTCTGTCCCTTAAAGGGGCACCCTGACGGATGAGGTTTTTTTGCAGGAAACACGTCGAGATCACCAGGAACACACCCTTTACAGAGATCGCAACACTCACTTTGCTCTGGTTTCCTAGAAATCAAACCGTCAAATCGGCGATTCCTCCTTGGCGGAGGTGCTGGAAGTCAGCTTCTTTCAGATTCTTTCTAATGGCCGCCTGAGTTATAGACCAAATCGTTTGCACGAAATTTCCACAATACAAGCCTTTTCATACACTTTTTATGCAGTTTACCAAAAGGAGTTTTGCTCACAACAAAGGAAATAGATCCTTTTTTTTTTTTTTTTTACTGCACTACAAAGAAGAAAAAGCTTCAACCACTCTCAGTGGCCTCCACCCACCCCGTCCAAAAATGGCTTCTCTCTCCGGCAACTCTGCCTTGGATGAATCGTCGTTTTGACGTTTCGATTTCTAGGAAACCAGAGTAAAGTGAGTGTTCCGATCCTTGAAAAAAAGTCTGTCTTTCTGGTGACCTCGACGTGTTTCTTGCAAAAACTCATCCGTCAGGGTGCCCCTTTAAGACATTACTGTCGTCAGTAAGGGGCTTCGTAAGTGGTGGTGTCCTGCTTGCGTGTAACGCTCATGTCAGATCAGAACAAAGAGAAACTCCACCGAAGTGACTCAGCAGGGGGACTTCCCATTTTGCCATTTCCCAAATCGCCATTTCCCATTTCGCTATTTCCCAACTCGCCATTTCCCATTTCTCTATTTCCCAAAACGCCATTTCCCTTTCCAAAATCGCCATTTCCCAAATCGCCATTTCCCATTTCCAAAATCGTTATTTCCCATTTTGCCATTTCCCCAAAATCGCCATCTCATGTGACAACGTTATGAACTTAGTGTCATTTCGCCATTTCATTCCTGCGTGCATAGTAGTGTGTGCGTGCGTGTGTTTATTTTCGAAGCAATTAGTGGATAAACCAATTCAAATGACGGAAAGCACGTGTGCAAACATTGCTGTGTTCCCAGTTCTGTAAGAACGTGAGAGCTTCGCAACTGTACGATGGTGGTACGTCTTTCAGTTCATATTATAAAAAACACCCAACTTAAGTTAAGAACCACCTGTACGGGTCAGTAGGCTAATTTTTCTATTGGGGCATGTTGGAGTGATGTCAATTTTGTGGAAATAGTTTGGCACGAAAAGTAGACCTTAGCTTAAGTTGATGTCTGTAATTTAAAGACCCACTGACCCGGCTGGATTCAAGTCCCTTGGTTTTTTCTGGGTCGGTGTGGCCCGCATACAGACTTTCCTCATATGCGATCGAGGCTGCTCTTTAAAGTGATGTCTAGTTTTCGTGGATGGGGAAATTTGTATGGGAGCCACACTTGGTCACAATAAGATTTCTTACCAGCGAGAGAGGGAAACACGTGAAACCCGTGATTTTCACTCACGGACCTGGTGGGTCTTTAAACTTGTTTGTGCTCTGTGTGTGTGTGTGTGTGTGTGTGTGTGTGTTTGTGTGCGTGCGTACGTGCGAGGGGGGGGGGGGGGTGAGGGGCTATATCCACATTTTCGCCCTTGTCTGTGTGTTTGAGTGGACGCGCCTACGTCAGTATCCGTGTGACGTTCTTACTGAAAAAACGGGGAATGGATTGAAGTGAAGCAGTTAAGTAAAGATGGCGAAATGGCACTAAAAAAGAGGATGGCGAAAGCGGCACTACTTGACAGCACTCTTTATCTAATCACCAAAAAGGGGCATTCGCTGCCGTGTGGCGAGGTGGGAAATGGCGAATCGGTATGCACCCCTCAGCAGCAGTGCGGTGTCTCCTCTCCCGGTTGCCTCTTGGTGGCCTAACATTGGTTGCCCCCCTTGGACTGCTGGCTTGGGATTCAAACATAATTATCTAGTGTCTAAAATAAAATAAAACAAACAAAAAACGTGTTATATTATAGTAACTACAATTCTACTTCGCTTACTACAGTAGAATACAATGCTGCTTCGTGTACTAACTA
>CM065694.1:43696787-43706787 GCA_017654935.2 Phymorhynchus buccinoides
TCCTCTCTCTCTCTCTCTCTCTCTCTCTCTCTCTCTCTCTCTCTCTCTCTCTCTCTCTCTCTCTCTCTCTCTCTCTCATTAATTCAAAATCTTGCACGCTGTTATTATGATACTTTATTATTATAGTGTAGATTATAAACAGTGTAGCCCGCTGTGTGCGAATAACGTGCACACCCTGTCATTCTGAAACTTGAAAACATAGCAAACCAAGGTAGAAGTGCAGGGCCTGTGTTCACATTGAGATAGTATGATACTTGTTATCATGATATCTTAGAAGTCCTTCTAAAGTCCTATTACATGCAACTACTTTAGAAGGACTTCTAAGATATCATGATGACAAGTCTCATACTATCTCAATGTGAATACAGGACCAGATCATTGACTGTTTCCCCACGGATCTTCTTCTTCTTCTTCTTCTTCTTCTTCTTCTTCTTCTTCTTCTTCTTCTTCTTCTTCTTCTTCTTCTTCTTCTTCTTCTTCTTCTTCTTCTTCTTCGTCGATCGCTCAGACAGTTGCCTGTCAATCATGAGTGCAGATGCGTCTTGCTGCCGTTATGAGCCTAACTAAAAGAAATACATAGGCCCAGCAAGTCCCACTTCAGCTGGGGAAAATCTTTTTGAACGTTTTTCTTCAGAAAAAAAGGCAGGAGTATGGACCGGAAAGGAAAAGGCAGAAAGCTAGTACATGACAGCAAGCAAGAGGAAAAGGCAGGGTCAAAGAGAGTGACAGATTAGAGGAAGTTACAAGCACAGAACTTCCAGAAGGTGGGGGGGGACTATTTACACAAAAGACCCCCAGTATCCCCACGGGGGGTTTTCCCCACAGATGAGACAAGGGACTGTTGTGAGGATCTCGATATCAGGTTGGTCTGCTACACAGGGTTCTAAGGAGTCTGAGGGGCAGAGGAACGACGTGTCCTTTTGTATTTGATCTTGATAATTGTCGAGACAGTTGTGTGTTCTCGTGCACAAAACTGCTCCTCTTCAGCCGCTTTTATTGTTGTTAGACCATTCAGTTTTGGGACAGTATTTGGACAAAGTAAGACAAACCATCGTCCTTGCCATCATGATTGCTAAACAATACCGCAGGACCCACCCACGTTTACACCGACGGAACAGCAACCAACGTCGTGGCAGACGCTCGAGGAACTGGCGTCCTAGACCCATTCCCCAGTGGAGAGACCACAGCTCGCAGTGTTACCACAGGGAAGCACTGCACAAACTACGGAGCTGAAGAAGAAGCCCCTCCCCCCTTAAATAAAAAATAAAAAAAAGAGGCTGAGAAGCGATCAGAATATGAAAAAAATAAAAAATAAAAATCCCCTCCCCCCACCCCCCTGCGGGCTTCCTTCATCATTCAGAACTCGAACGATAATTCCTATCAAGTTGTCGTTTTACCCGATGGCCTCTCGGTACTGCAGGCATTCAAAAACACCAAACTGCTATCCCTGGCCCAAAGCACTATGTACAGAAAGTTGCCACCGCAAGAAGACTGGTGCTGCAGTGGATACTGGTCCATTGTGGGACACCCGGGAACGAGTCTGCTGATTGCTTGGCAAAAGAAGATGCTGCAACAGAGCAACATTATAACACCAGCATCACATTCTACGAAGTGCAGAACATCATCAGGACAATCAGAAAGCCAAAACTGTCCAAGAACGACAACACCTGTTGACTAGAGAGCACACAACACCCGGTTTCGGCTCTTTTTAGTTCATGCCTTTTGTTAAAATCAATCACCAGCATAAACCAATTTAAGGTGATTTATCCATAAAGCTTACGTTGCTTCATAGTAGTATGCCGCTTGTAAGGTCTTTTTCTACCCCTAACCACAATCAGTGAAACGAATATTTGCCGCTGTTAAAGGAAATAACGCCGTCTGCGGAAAACTAAAAGGAGACAGAATGAGGGGAATTTGTGTGCTGTGATTCGGTGATTAACCCTAGCAGCAAAGTGTCCTAGTGAGGCTCCGCACTAGACGCAACAGACTGAACAGACACATGTCCCCAAAGCTGAAGAGGGTGCCCCTGACAATGAGTGCCCTCTCCTGCTTGTCCCTGTGAACAAGAAGATCAGAACGCAGAGCATCTTCTGCAGATATGCCCTATTTACAAAACCACCAGAAGAGAAGTGTGGCCAGTGGAGGTGGCTCTGTCGTCCAAACTCTACGCACCTTCACACACAGACAGGCAAAGCCTACTGACCTCGCACGTGTTGGCGGGCACGGGGTCCATGCAGCCGTTGCAGCCTAGTCCAGTGTCGCAGCACCTCTGGAACCCCGGGCACTCCTGGTCATGGCGGCAGAACGTCTTGCAGCTGCCGTGGGACAGGAAGTACTGGCCTGGCTGGTTCGGACACGCCCCTGTCTGTTCTGGAACACACGAAATATATATATAATTAAAAAATAATAATAATAAATCATGGGTCAGCCATTTTGTTCTGTTTTTAGTTTGCTTAGTTGGTTGGTTGGTGGATAACGTATTCAAAAATTGTTTTACTTTAAATAATGAACAAGAAACATCCGAAGGTGCTGATGGGACCCAGAGATGCACTGGCCCCACCTGCCCCACCAGCACAAGAGCAGGCCTTCACCAGCCTTGGAAATCCGTGCTATGTTACTTAGGTGAAGGCATGCACGGGGCATTCCATTAAGCGCGCAAGGCGCATACCAGTCCTGCTCTCGACTTGGTGACCATTTATATATGACGCAAAGGAGTCTTTGTGAAAGTGCCCCATGGGTGTACAGTCCGTTTCTCATGACTGCAGAGCCCACCGACAAAAGCGCCATCACTCCGAAACCCAGCACACACCCAACAGCCACCACTGTTGCAGCCCACTGTTGTAAGAAGTTTAACTTGATCGGGTTTTGTTGTTGTTGTTTTTTTCTAGTTCCAAAAAACTGAAGAAGTGAATCTGCAACGTAAGGAAACACACACACACACATGCGCGCGCGCACCAACACACATACACACACACACACACACACACACACACACACACACACACACACACACACACACACACACACACACACACACACACACACACACACACACACATGCACGCGCACGCGCACACACACAAATAGTGGAGAGAGAAAGTTCTGAACTCACTGATGTCTTCAGTACACAAGAGTACCGTTAGGATTTTGGACCTCTGGAAGGATTGGCTTCACGCTGCGACTTGAATTAATGTACCCCCCCCCCCCCCCATCTTACCTAACTCCCACCCTTCTCCCAAATGTTTACCTCTCCACCCCCTTCAGGGTGCAAGCAGCTGGTTCCATCGTCCCCTCCCCATTATGTGTTGCATTTCTATACTCACTGGTTTCCCCAGTGCAGCAGACTCCAGGGTGCAAGCAGCTGGTTCCATCGGGCCACTGGTTTTGTAAGGAGTTGGGTGTGCACTGGATTTCACCCTTATTGTAACCGCCTCCTCCCCCCCCCCCCCATCTCCCATCGTCCCTCCCCCCCTCCCTCCCCATTATGTGTTGCATTTCTATACTCACTGGTTTCCCCAGTGCAGCAGATTCCAGGGTGCAAGCAGCTGGTTCCATCGGGCCACTGGTTTTGTAAGGAGTTGGGTGTGCACTGGATTTCACCCTTATTGTAACCGCCTCCTCCTCCCCCCCCCCCCATCTCCCCATCGTCCCCCCCCCCCCCCCCCCCACCCCCACTTCCCCCCCCCCTCCCCATTATGTGTTTGCATTTCTATACTCACTGGTTTCCCCAGTGCAGCAGACTCCAGGGTGCAAGCAGCTGGTTCCATCGGGCCACTGGTTTTGTAAGGAGTTGGGTGTGCACTGGATTTCACCCTTATTGTAACCGCCTCCTCCTCCCCCCCCCCCCCCCCCCATCTCCCATCGTCCCCCCCCCCCCCTCCCCATTATGTGTTGCATTTCTATACTCATTGGTTTCCCCAGTGCAGCAGACTCCAGGGTGCAAGCAGCTGGTTCCATCGGGCCACTGGTTTTGTAAGGAGTTGGGTGTGCACTGGATTTCACCCTTATTGTAACCGCCTCCTCCCCCCCCCCCATCTCCCATCGTCCCCTCCCCCCTCCCTCCCCATTATGTGTTGCATTTCTATACTCACTGGTTTCCTCAGTGCAGCAGACTCCAGGGTGCAAGCAGCTGGTTCCATCGGGCCACTGGTTTTGTAAGGAGTTGGGTGTGCACTGGATTTCACCCTTATTGTAACCGCCTCCTCCCCCCCCCCCCATCTCCCATCGTCCCCCCCCCCCTCCCTCCCCATTATGTGTTGCATTTCTATACTCACTGGTTTCCCCAGTGCAGCAGACTCCAGGGTGCAAGCAGCTGGTTCCATCGGGCCACTGGTTTTGTAAGGAGTTGGGTGTGCACTGGATTTCACCCTTATTGTAACCGCCTCCTCCTCCCCCCCCCCCCCCCCCCCCCCCCCCCCCCCCATCTCCCCCCCCCCCCCCTCCCCATCTCCCATCGTCCCCCCCCCCCTCCCCATTATGTGTTGCATTTCTATACTCACTGGTTTCCCCAGTGCAGCAGACTCCAGGGTGCATGCAGGTGGTTCCATCGGGGCACTGGTTTTGCATGGAGTTGGGCGTGCACTGGATTTCCGAAATGTTCCCCCCGTTGTCGGAAAACAGCACGGGGTCGTCGTACAGACACACGCTGCCCACGTTGGGCGGTAGGTAGGAGAGGTCTGGAAACCAAGGAAAACGTAAGCTATACAATGGTGAAATACTGCGAAAAACGTTTGTTTGTTTGTTTGTTTGGAGTGGTTGAAAAAGGTCACTGCCAGGTCTTGAAGCAATGTAGAGGAAGAAAATACAGAAGAGGTAGATCTGACCTGATGGAGTTGACATTGAGGCGCTTTCGAACTTTTGTTCAACACGAAAAGCTGCAACGACTTCCGTCTCATCCAGCCCACCAACATCTGCAGGAGCCAACAAGAACAGGCTGAACAGGTGAGGACCCACAGCGACATCCTGCCAAGCACTCCTGAAGAACGAGAGCCACTCCAAGATGCCGAAGAATGGGACGTTCAGCAGGATGGCGTGCTCTTCGTTACAGACGTCCCAGGAGTGACCAGTAAGGGAGACCAGCCGGATCACACTCTCAGGTCTCTGACCCTGGAGATGCTGCATGAGCGCTACAACACGTCGGAGTGGACCTATTTCTGCACTAATGGATCCACTGACGCAGTTGTCAAGAACGGAGGCAGTGGGATCTTCATCCGCCACCCAGATGGACGCACCCTGTCCAGATCCCTGCCTGCTGGTCGGCGGTCGTCAAACTACCGAGCTGAACTCACTGCTCTACGAAAGGCTGCCAGACTCGTTGGCGCAGAAGAACGCCCGCCCACTCACGTCGTCTTCCTGACAGATTGCAGGTCCGCCATACAGAGTCTGCAGTCGCACAGTGAGCAGCTGGAAAGAGACACACAGCGCCTGCTATGTGACCTTTGACAAAGCACTTTGGTGGCTGTCCAGTGGATCCCTGCCCATTGTGACCTGACAGGAAACGAGGAGACGGACAGATTGGCCAACTCTGGCAGCTGGCTGGAGCAGACAAATCCGCCAGTCTCATGCAGGGAGACCAAAACTCTGGTAAAAAGACAACACAAAAGACTCTGGAATGATCAACGCGATCACCCATCTGATGATCAGACACCCCACCTGCAGCGTCAACAGCCGACCACAATATTTCGACTACGGACTGGTCACTGCCCGACTGTGTGCCCACATGTACCGCCTTGGGCTGTCACACACACCTGACTGCCTTGTGAGACAGGCCCACAAACCCCCCCGAGCACATCCTGCAGTCCTGCCCCCTGTATCAAGAAGCACGGACCCAGCACTGGCCAAACGGAGCTACGATGGCGGGAAAGCTGTGGGAGTAAGCTTACCAAGCAAGACCTGGAGACAAGCACCAACTTCATCAACAACACCGGACTGGACGTCTAGGGCATGATTCAGCTGGAACGCTAAAGAAGAAGGACTTGTGTTCTTCTTCAGCGGGTGACAGGCACGTGAGTGAAGACTTGGGACTTAAAGGGATAAGGCCAAGGGTGGGGAAGGAGGGGAGGGTGTTGTAGTAAATGGGGAAGGTGAGCACATTTTGTTTGTTTGTTTGTTTACAATTTGTTTGTTTGTTTGTTTTCTACATACAGTGTCTTTTGTCTTTATTGTGTTGTTTTTGTTGATTTGTTTTATCGCTGCAAAATGAAGATCCTGCAAAATGGACAATAAACATATTGATTGATTGATTGATTGATTGATTGATTGATTGATTCATTGATTGATTGATTCACTAGATAATCAGATAAAGTACAACACTTTAAGTTCATTCAGAAATGTTGAGGTTTTTCTTTCGCAACACGAAAAACAATAAGATCTTAATGTTAAAGCTCGTGATGACCTGTTGAATTGTATTGGTAAGGAAAACCCCCAGAAAAGTACAGAACAAAATTTCACATAGAATGCCTGGAGATTTTTAAACCAAAGAAACATCGAAAATACAATGATAACAATGTATTGAGGTTCTGGGATGACACTTAGAAACAACGAAATTACCATGCTAACATTACATTATTTATCTATTTATGTACCAGCTGTTAGGTCTGCTTCGAAGAGTACAAAAAAGTTACTGTATTTGTTTGATAACCGGGAGTGTCATGTTGGAAAATAATTGGGTAATAACACTGGGCTCTTGGTATAAGATAGATGTTAAAATTATGGATCGCAACCAAAATAGTTCTATCAAATTAAATCGCTGTTGGTAGTGTTTCATGCATACAAAATCTCGAGAAATTGAGACAGGAAGACGAAAGATAACCTTCTCTCTCTCTCTCTCTCTCTCTCTCTCTCTCTCTCTCTCATCTCATCTTAATAATATACCGGTCTTTTTCCCTCTGAGTGACTTGCTCGCGAAAGGGGATGACATCTAAGACACCATAGCCTTTGTTCGTCATTTCCGAACGTCTTCGTCATTGTCACTGTCTAGTGCCTACCGGCCCACACCTCCCCCCTCACCTCCCCCACTCTCTCTCTCTCTCTCTCTCTCCCTCCCTTCCCCCCTCCCCCCCACTTCCCACTCGCGCACTTCATCGTGTAGCAACCTCATTGACCGTATGAATTATTCATTAGATTGATATTGTATTATGATTAATCCTTGGCAGAGGGAGTCGTTTTTGTCTTTGCTCAATCTTGCTCCTTCCTGTCTTAAAGGTGGACCCTGACGGATGAGTTTTTTTTTGCCAGAAACACGTCGAGATGACCAGAAAGACAGCCTTTTCAAGGATCGGAACACTCACGACGTTTCCTAGAAATCAAACCGTCAAAAACGGTGATTCCTCTTTGGAGGAGATGCCGGAGAGAGAAGCCATTTTGGATGGGGTGGGTGGAGGTCACTCATTGTGGTTGAAGCTTTTTTCTTTTTTTGTAGTGCAGTAAAACAAAATTGGAGCTATTTTCCTTGTTGTGAGCAAAACTCCTTTAGATAAACTGTATAAAAAATTTAAAAATTAAAAATAATAAAAAGGCTTGTATTGTGAAAGCGTTGTGCAAACGATTTGGTCTAAACTCAGGCGGCCATGCCTTCTCTTTCAATGAAAGAATTTGACTTCCAGCACCTCCGCCAAGGAGGAATCACCGATTTGACGGTTTGATTTATGCGAAACCAGAGCATAGTGAGAGTTGCGATCTCTGTAAAGGGTGTTTTCCTGGTGCTCTCGACGTGTTTCTTGCAAAAACGTATCCGTCAGGGTACACCCTTTAAGACTAATAATATTCTATAGCCTAGATTGTTGCGTGGTAAGGTTATTTCTTGCTGAGACAACAGCGGTCGTTCTTTTTGATGAAGAGAAATAGGCTACAATGGTGAATACATTGGCATAAACTAAGCTAAAAGGCCATGACACGGGCAGGTAGGCCTACATTTGTGGGCCATTTACGGCTGCAATTCCTGTCAGCATTCTGAAAGGTGGGTGCAACCCGAATTTCACAGAGACGCCTCTGTGACTATAAAGTACCTAGGGCATTCACTCTTGCAAAAGGTGTTCTTTGTAGTGGCCAATACCAAAGATGGTGTAGTAGTAGGTAGGCTACGTGAAACCCACTACTTTTGATGCTACATACAGTTCGTACATATGTTACGCCCAATCCATGAAATTGCCCATTTCATGAAATGCGCAAAATGGTTTGCCCAGATCGTGAAATAGCCAATTTATGACTTGCAATTGAGAAAAGCAATATGAATGAAAAATAGCTTTTGTTCATTAGCACATATAGATCAAGAATTGGTTCAAGCGAATGAGAAATCTCATATGTAGATGAGTTAAAATTATTTTATTCAGACTTAATTTGATGAAACGTTTGATACAACATGTGGCTCAGGCATGCATCTGGTCGAGTTGGGGGGCAGGACTGGGGTGCAAATACAGTGTAGAAAAGTGTGATACCATTCAATCAATCTTAATCAATACCTGTGTGGATGGGGATTCAAAAATGTGATATATAATGTCCATTTCATAAATTGGGCAAAGCAATTTTGCCCATTTCATGAAATAGGCAATTTCACGGATTGGGCGTAACGCATGCACAGCTACACCCAGCAGTTGTTGCACGAGTGCTCACCTAGACAGGTAGTGCCCACTTGACAGTCATACCCCCAGCATCTCTCTATGATTCGGCATACCCTGGTCCCTGAGCACATCTGAAATGCAAAGGAAGAGAGGCGGGCGATATAAATAAGTGGTGATGACGACGACGATGATGATGACGATGGTGATGATGATGATGATGACGATGATGATGACGATGATGAGATGATGATGATGACGATGATGATAATGACGATGATGATGATGATGATGATGATGATGACGATGATGATGGTGATGGTGATGATGATGATGATGATGATGATGATGATGATGATGATGATGAAGAAGAAGATGGTGATGATGGTGACGATGAAAAGAAGAAGAAAATTGGTAATGATGATGACGACGACGTCGACGACGACGACGATGATGATGATGATGATGATGACGATGATGATAAAAAAGATGATGATGATGATAACGACGACGACGACGACGATGGTGAAGAAAACCAAGCAAAGAAATAACTACAGGGAAAATGGAAGGACATTAAGGGACTAGAAAAAGCTTCTAGCTCAAGCAATGCATCAGAAACTTAACACATTACCTCCGTCTACGCAATATATAGACATGCACGTGCTCACAAGCATAAATTATACACATTTCTTACCTAATAAATCGTTTCTTAATGCAAATCACACCTAAAAAAACTAACATTTTTAACCATTTTTAAACTGAATATTTTTTAATAAAAATTTCAGGATCGACTTGTAAGTTAAATCCAGACGCCGTTTATAGCTGTTGTTGATTTTTGTTATTTTTGTGTATGATTTTGTTGATTTACTTATCTGACTCACCGTGTTAGCGCAAGATGCAAAATTCTCTCCGTGGGCCGACGAGAATAGGCTCATCTGTTGGAAACATGAAAAAACAGTGATGATGATGATGTTATTTAGTGTCATGACAGTTCAAACAATTATTGATGGATAGAGGGGAGAGTGGGGGTATGGGTTAGGTCAGGTATGGGTGGAGAGATTTGCTCGCTGGACAAAAGCTTTCGAGAATATACAAATAGAGCCCAGTCTCTGTCTCTGTCTCACTGTCTCTCTGTCTCTCTGTCTCTCTCTTCTCTCTCTCTCTCTCTCCCCTCTCTCTCTCTCTCTCTCTCCCCACCTCTCTCTCTCTCTCTCTCTCTCTCTCTCTCTCTCTCTCTCTCTCTCTCCCCCTCTCTCTCTCTCTCTCTCTCTCTCTCTCCTCTCTCTCTCTCTCTCTCTCTCTCTCTCTCTCTCTCTCTCTCTCTCTCTCTCTCTCTCTCTCTCTCTCTCTCTCTCTCTCTCTCTCTCTCTCTCCGACAAATGTGCGTTTAAATGACCAGAGCTTCAACTGACGAACTGATCATGGTAAACATTAAATACAGAGGT
>CM065694.1:43711787-43721787 GCA_017654935.2 Phymorhynchus buccinoides
CTTCTTCTTCTTCTTCTTTCTTCTTCTTCTCCTTCTTCTCCTTCTTCTTCTCCTTCTCCTTCTTCTTCTTCTTCTTCTTCTTCTCTTCTTCTTCTTCTTCTTATTCTTATTCTTCTTTTTCTTCTAGACTTCTTTGAGTAAGGTAAATTTACAACGTATATTGAGAGCAAGAAGCGTTGCATGATTTAATATTGACTTAAAATCTATCAACCAAAGAAGTATTAATTTAATGTTAAAGTGCTACATAATAGGCTAGTCCAGCTTGTGTGGTCTCTCTTCTAGATACAGTGTTGTTGTTTTTTGACAATGAATCAAACTTATAGGCACTGACTCTTATTCATGCAACAAATGGGCATCAAAACGCTTTGGATTCTTTTGAACCTAAAATGGCCTTGAAATGCATACACTTTAAAAGAGACAATGTCACACATTATGGCAAACGCACAATACAAGTTAAAACTGTGGTTCTGTTTAACTAAAGAAGAGTAAAGAGAAGGCTATAGCAATGGAAAGTCTAACAGTTTTCACCCCGAAACAATACTCACCAATGCCACCGCAAGCCACAACATGGTCTCAATAATATTTTCCGCACACACACACACACAAAGAAAGAAAAGGGGGAAAAAAAGATTGAATTAAAAATATGATCTTCTTGGAAGGTTCACGAAAACTAAAGCCTTCCTGTATGCTTTCTTGAAGTCTACACGTCTTCAGGTGCGTTATGTCTTTCTTTTTTTTTAAATGAAAAGTCAGGGACTTGACAGCGTAGTGCTGACAGGTACAAAGTGTGTGTGTGTGTGTCCCTTCTAGTGTCCCTCTGCCCTCGCTGTTGTTCTTGTTCTGGTAGAGGGGACGCTTCAATCGCTTGTGCCAGAAGACAGAACTTCCCCCCAAGGTTTTATACCACGTCTAGTAGGGGGCTCAACAGAGAGGCTCGCTGTAGAAACGTTTGCTGTAGAAACGTGTGCTGTAGGAACCTGTGCTGTAGAAACGTAACTATGCTGTAGAAACGTATGCTGTAGAAACGTATGCGGTTACTTTTATTCACTGCTCAAAGTGCAAGGTTGATTGTTGGTTGTGGTTGCTTGTTTTTGTGTTGGTGTGTGTGTGTGTGTGTGTGTGTGTGTGTGTGTGTGTGTGTGTGTGTGTGTGTGTGTGTGTGTGTGTGTGTGTGTGTGTGTGTGTGTGCGTGCGTGTGTGTGTGTGTGTGTGTGCGTGTGTGTGTGTTTTGTACACGTGCGCACATGCAGCGTGTGCGTGTGCCCCCCGTGCGTGTGTGTGTGCGCGCGTGTGCGTTGCGCACACATTTTACTGCATACGTGCGCACATGCAGACACCCGGCCAACCCCCGCACGCCGCAACCCCACACAATTGCGCGCGCATGCTTGCGCACGCACACTAATACGTGTGCACAGGCGCGGCGCGCGCACGCACGCACACACACACGCACGCACACGCACACACACACGCACACACACACACACACACACACACACACGCACACACACACACACACACACACACACACACACACGCGCGCACGCACACACTTCATAATCCTCTTCTTACCATGTCATTTGCTTATGCAATGTTCCCATCTGGAAATAAAATTTTGACTTGACTTGTACTTGACTTACCCATTTCTCCATCTTCCCCCAAAATCTCAACTTTGCCAGTTTCCATTCTCCCTACCCCTGCTCCCCCCCTCCCCCCCACCCCCCACCCCCACACACACACTCTCCTCTCTATCTCTCTCTCTCTCTCTCTCTCTCTCTCTCTCTCTCTCTCTCTCTCTCTCTCTCTCTCTCTCTCTCCTTTCCTTTTCGAATTAGGCCTAAAGGAAGATTTTTATTTTTTGTATTCGTAGCTTAGCATCTCTCTATGCTTATCCAGAGGCAGTGTCATCGTCTGGCGTTACTGCACAGATACTAATTTAATCTGGGTTTTAATTCAAATGAGTTGTCTCTTAACAAATTGAAACTTGAGCTGCCTCGTGACGTGTCGAAATGCAAATCTGAGTTATGTTGTGTCTTGACGAACTGAAACTCTGTGTGTGTGTGTGTGTGTGTGTGTGTGTGTGTGTGTGTGTGTGTATAAACTAAAGCTGAGTTGGTGTGTGTGTGTGTGTGTGTTGTATATATATATATATATATATATATACTCTTGACAAATCAAAACTGCTGTCTCTTCCTACCATGTGGTATATGTGTGTGTGTGTGTGTGTGTGTGTGTGTGTGTGTGTGTGTGTGTGTGTGTGTGCGTGTGCCCAGCACCACGAAAGGGACATTAAGTCGCTGGGCTAGTTTCTCACAACAGTTCTTGCAAACGAAAGGGACAAAAATCTTGCAATTTTTTTTTTTTATCAGTTTTGAGTTATGGGTATTTTCGTGCTCTCTAACATCCCTTCTTTCACATTTATAAAGGACAATCTTTGTTATGGTCTCTAAATAAGTTTTTTTAAAGTGCTTTAAAATGAGTAATTAAATGCATTTTATTCAGCTAGGCTAAACTTCAGACTCTAAAACGGAAAACGTTACAAGAATGGTTCTTATATCACTTGAAAGAGAATTGTGTGAAGCTGGTAACTGTACCATTTTCTCAGAATGGTCATTTTCACATTTAATGTCCCTTTGGTGAAAATGATGTTTTACGTCCTCTCGGGTCACAGACACATACACATATGGGACATTTGTAAATACAAAGATAGTGGGAACAATACTGGCTGCAATGCCCAGAGGCAGTGCAACACCAGTAAAGTCCCGAGTTTTTAACAATATAGATAGGTGTAGCGGTAACCACGCCTCGGTTAAACCTCATCGGCTATGGTACCGCCACATGATGTACAACATCAAAATTGTCCCTTTCGTGGTGCTAGGTCATATATAGGGGAAGACGGGGTAAAAAGCGCATGGGCGGGTAAGAAGCCCACCCCAATTATCTCATGAAATAAAGAAAATTTCAGTCAAATTTGCCCATGGGACGAATGCTAGACATTAACGCTCGTCTCATGGGCAAAATGAGACTGAAATTTGCTTCATTTCATGAGATAATTGGGGTGGGCTTCTTACCCGCCCATGCGCTTTTTACCCCGTCTTCCCCTAGTGTTTGCCACGTGTCGGTGCTTTTTTTTCCTCTTCCCCCAATCTTCCTCTTTCTCTTTTTTTTTCTTTTTCTTTTTCTTACACGGAAGGAAGACTATGGGCCTTGTTGCTTCAACAAGGGGTTTCCTGATGTGCATGACTGATTCACGGGGGAGGCATGCATCATGGTTCAAAAACAAAAGCCTAAATGTTACAAAGAGTTGTCCAACGTGGCGGTACCATAGCCGATGAGGTTTAACCGAGGCATGGTCACCGCTACACCTATCTACGTTGTTTTAAAAAAAATCGGGACTTTACTGGTGTTGCACTGCCTCCGGTCTTTGTTGGTGTCTTTGGCTCTTTGTTGGTGTCTTTGGCTCTTTGTTGGTGTCTTTGTTTCTTTGTTGGTGTCTTTGTTGGTGTCTTTGGCTCTTTGTTGGTGTCTTTGTTGGTGTCTTTGGCTCTTTGTTGATGTCTTTGGCTCTTTGTTGGTGTCTTTGTTGGTGTCTTTGGCTCTTTGTTGGTGTCTTTGGCTCTTTGTTGGTGTCTTTGTTGGTGTCTTTGTTGGTGTCTTTGTTGGTGTCTTTGTTGGTGTCTTTGGCTCTTTGTTGGTGTCTTTGTTGGTGTCTTTGTTGGTGTCTTTGTTGGTGTCTTTGTTGGTGTCTTTGGTTCTTTGTTGGTGTCTTTGGCTCTTTGTTGGTGTCTTTGGCTCTTTGTTGGTGTCTTTGTTGGTGTCTTTGGCTCTTTGTTGGTGTCTTTGGCTCTTTGTTGGTGTCTGTGGCTCTTTGTTGGTGTCTTTGGCTCTTTGTTGGTGTCTTTGGCTCCTTGTTGGTGTCTTTGGCTCTTTGTTGGTGTCTTTGGCTCCTTGTTGGTGTCTTTGGCTCTTTGTTGGTGTCTTTGGCTCTTTGTTGGTGTCTGTGGCTCTTTGTTGGTGTCTGTTGGCTCTTTGTTGGTGTCTGTGGCTCTTTGTTGGTGTCTTTGGCTCTTTGTTGGTGTCTTTGGCTCTTTGTTGGTGTCTTTGGCTCTTTGTTGGTGTCTTTGGCTCTTTGTTGGTGTCTTTGGCTCTTTGTTGGTGTCTTTGGCTCTTTGTTGGTGTCTGTGGCTCTTTGTTGGTGTCTTTGGCTCTTTGTTGGTGTCTGTGGCTCTTTGTTGGTGTCTGTGGCTCTTTGTTGGTGTCTTTGGCTCTTTGTTGGTGTCTTTGGCTCTTTGTTGGTGTCTTTCTTTGTTGGTGTCTTTGGCTCTTTGTTGGTGTCTTTGGCTCTTTGTTGGTGTCTGTGGCTCTTTGTTGGTGTCTGTGGCTCTTTGTTGGTGTCTTTGGCTCTTTGTTGGTGTCTTTGGCTCTTTGTTGGTGTCTTTGGCTCTTTGTTGGTGTCTTTGGCTCTTTGTTGGTGTCTTTGGCTCTTTGTTGGTGTCTTTGGCTCTTTGTTGGTGTCTGTGGCTCTTTGTTGGTGTCTTTGGTCTTTGTTGGTGTCTTTGGCTCTTTGTTGGTGTCTGTGGCTCCTTGTTGGTGTCTTTGGCTCTTTGTTGGTGTCTTTGGCTCCTTGTTGGTGTCTGTGGCTCTTTGTTGGTGTCTTTGGCTCTTTGTTGGTGTCTTTGGCTCTTTGTTGGTGTCTTGTGGCTCTTTGTTGGTGTCTTTGGCTCTTTGTTGGTGTCTTTGGCTCTTTGTTGGTGTCTTTGGCTCTTTGTTGGTGTCTGTGGCTCCTTGTTGGTGTCTGTGGCTCTGAACTGGTGTCTTTGTGCTCTTTGTTGGTGTCCTGTGGCTCTTTGTTGGTGTCCAGTGGCTCTTTGTTGGTGTCTTTGGCCTTTGTTGGTGTCTTTGGCTCTTTGTTGGTGTCTGTGGCTCTTTGTTGGTGTCTTCTCCTCTTTGTTGGTGTCTGTGGCTCTGTTGGTGTCTGTGGCTCTTTGTTGGTGTCTGTGGCTCGTGCGCTGTGAGCTCCAAAAGTCTTTTTTATGAGGCAGTGAACTTCTCTGAAACGCCAGGAAGCATTGCGCTAGTTCCTGGTGTTCTCCAAAACGCCAGAATAATGCCCTGAACTTCCCCAAAACGCCAGAATAATGCCCTGAACTTCCCCAAAACGCCAGAATAATGCCCTGAACTTCCCCAAAACGCCAGAATAATGCCCTGAACTTCTCCAAAACGCCAGAATAATGCCCTGAACTTCTCCAAAACGCCAGAATAATGCCCTGAACTTCTCCAAAACGCCAGAATAATGCCCTGAACTTCTCCAAAACGCCAGAATAATGCCCTGAACTTCTCCAAAACGCCAGAATAATGCCCTGAACTTCTCCAAAACGCCAGAATAATGCCCTGAACTTCTCCAAAACGCCAGAATAATGCCCTGAACTTCTCCAAAACGCCAGAATAATGCCCTGAACTTCTCCAAAACGCCAGAATAATGCCCTGAACTTCTCCAAAACGCCAGAATAATGCCCTGAACTTCCCCAAAACGCCAGAATAATGCCCTGAACTTCCCCAAAACGCCAGAATAATGCCCTGAAACTTCCCCAAAACGCCAGAATAATGCCCTGAACTTCCCCAAAACGCCAGAATAATGCCCTGAACTTATCTCTTGGCCTAGAGAGTGGGGATGTATCTATCTTCGAGGCGGCAAGGCGTCTTCGAGGTAAAAGAATTACACGCAGCCCTCCCGAATAGCAGCTGCTTCTTCTGCTATCTGGAATCCATAATCGGGGTACGACAGATAAGCTCACGGTGTGCAACACAGGACGGGGACAGAGAAAATACGCTTGCGATGACCGAAAATGGAAAGGGGGGGGGGGGGGGCAATCAAGGATTGCCTGGATGGGGGCCGGGGTGGTGGTGGGGGGGGGTTTCTCAAAACGTGAGGATGAAGACAGGGATCGTATATATTCAGCACTAAAATCTCTGACGCTTTGACGGGGGTAACGAGATGACTGATGACTCGTCTATGTCCACGTTGCAGTTAATAGCTATTGCCTATATATCACGTTTCACTGCTCGGAAGACATTTAGCTGCTGTCCATCACTTTTCAGTTGCTCACTCTTTCTTTAAGGGATTCGTTTTTTTGACATTCATATACTCTTTTTTTCCTTTGCCCGATCATAGGATCGGCAAAGGAGTCTGAGTTTGTCGCTGTTTGTTTTTTTTCTTCCACTTTTTCCCCTGTCTGTCCCAAGGATATCTCCCGAACCGAACCGCTTCACATAATCGCTTCAAATTTTGTGTGGTAGTGCATCACCAAGAGCGGAAGAGATCCGTGCATAAATTATCACGATATTGACCTTGACCTTGGCGTATGACCTTGAAAATATCTTCTACATCGTTGGACTTACATATTTGAAATCTGGCATGTAGGTGCATTGACGTATGGGTGATCTGGTACCGATCAAGGTCAAGGTCAAGGACGTCTGTAGATCTTGAAAGTGGTTGGGTCTAAAATGGATGTCTTAGCCATATTGTTTCACATTGTTACTTGACAGAGGCGCTTCAGATTTTGTGCGGTGGTGTATCACCTAGAGTAGAAGACATCGGAGCATGTAGTTTGGGCGTGATGACCTCGACCTTGGAGCTTGATCTTCAAAACCGAAATGTCCTTCTTTGCGCTATATATTTCATGTCTGAGCTGTATCTCGTGAACTAGAAGATAGAATCCCTTCAATGTTTGTGTGAGGGTGTAATACTTAGAGTACAAAACAGTGGTACATAAATTATGCCCCGGGAATAAAATGTCGCCGAGCGGCAGACATGTTTCCGTTTTTCTTCACCTACTCATATCTCATGAAATGCTGCATGGAATCACTTCAAATTGTATGTGGGGGTGCAATACCAAGAGTAGAAGACATTGCAGCATAAAGTATGCCACGTGGGGTTTAAATGTCGCCGAGCGGCAGACATGTCGATCCCGTGTTAAGGGTACGTGTGCACCCCACCGACTAAGGGTAGCGCGCCTTGGTAAAGGATGTGCACTCCAGTCAGGGGGGTGTATAGGTGCATCACCCAAAGGAAGCAGGGAGGGCATGCAGGGGGCTAAGATGGGAGGGGGAGGGGAAGGGAGGTAGGGGGCGTAACGGGCAAAGGATATGTCTGCCGTGTCGGGTTAAAATTCCTAGCTCGTTAAGATTCCTAGCTCGATATGCTATAAGACTGACTATTTGCGGCATTTTGCGACATTGAGCATGAACGAGAAATTTCACTTTTTTCTAGTGTTAGGGATAGGGTTAGGGTTAGGGTTAGGGTTAGGTAAATGGTTCAAGTAACGAAAAAGTGAAATTTGTGGTTGTCGCAAATAGTCACTCTCATAGTAGCGAGCTAGGAATTTTAACGAGCTAGGAATGTGAACTCTACATGCCGCTCGTCAACACGCTTGTCTTTTTAATCAGTTTCACTTCTTTCTGGGGGGGTTTTGGGGGGGGGTGGGGGGGGGGGGTGGGGGGGGGGGTGTCTGTCTGTCCTTTTGCGTGTCCGTCTCTCTCAATCCAAAGTTCTAAGAATAATTATATCTCTGTGGACAATGCCATGCTCTGACTCTTTGTAACACTGTACAGTTCTCATGTGTAAAGCTGGAATACGTCGTTTAGTACTGTTACTGTGAAACTGTGCTACGTGACTCTATGTAACACTGTACATTGCTCATGTGTAAAGCTGGAATACGTCGTTTAGTACTGTTACTGTGAAACTTTGCCGCGTGACTCCATGTAACACTGTACAGTGCTCATGTGTAAAGCTGGAATACGTCGTTTAGTGCTGTTACTGTAACACATTGCCGCGTGACTCCATGTAACACTGTACTGTGTTCATGTATAAAGCTGGAATACGTCGTGTAGTGCTGTTACTGTGAAACTTTGCCGCGTGACTCCATGTAACACTGTACTGTGTTCATGTATAAAGCTGGAATACGTCGTGTAGTGCTGTTACTGTGAAACTTTGCCGCGTGACTCCATGTAACACTGTACAGTGCTCATGTGTAAAGCTGGAATACGTCGTTTAGTGCTGTTACTGTAAAACTTTGCTACGTGACTCCATGTAACACTGTACAGTGCTCATGTGTAAAGCTGGAATACGTCGTTTAGTGCTGTTACTGTAAAACTTTGCTACGTGACTCCATGTAACACTGTACAGTGCTCATGTGTAAAGCTGGAATACGTCGTTTAGTGCTGTTACTGTGAAACTTTGCCGCGTGACTCCATGTAACACTGTACAGTGCTCATGTATAAAGCTGGAATACGTCGTTTAGTGCTGTTACTGTGAAACTTTGCCGCGTGACTCCATGTAACACTGTACAGTGCTCATGTGTAAAGCTGGAATACGTCGTTTAATACTGTTACTGTGAAACTTTGCCGCGTGACTCCATGTAACACTGTACAGTGCTCATGTGTAAAGCTGGAATACGTCGTTTAGTACTGTTACTGTAACACATTGCCGCGTGACTCTATGTAACACTGTTGACTATACAGTGCTAATGTGGGGGACATCCCGCTATCGGTACGTATCGATAACACTACCGAGAGAAATCAGTACGGCTATCACTACGTATCGATAACACTACCGGGCTAAATCACTAAGGGTTAGGATTAGAGCTAATATTATTAGGGTTAAACTTAGGTAAGGACTACGGTTAGGTTACGAAAAAATGGCCCGGGTTTGGGTTAGGAATAGGGTTAGGATTAGTCTGTCGGAATTCAAACTGACAGATTGGCACAGTCATCATCACTTGTTCTCTATGGGTAGCAGTGGTATCAACGGGTAGTTCTTCCGATACGTAGCGATAGCGCTACAGCACCCCTCGTGCGTAAAGCTGTAATACTTCTTTTAGTACCGTTACTGTGAAACTTTCGCTACGTTAGATAATCATGCCATGTAAGTAAGTTAATCCACAAAGGACACATACACACACACACAAAAAGAACAAATTAAGTAAAGAGACAGATTCCTGAGTTCGTACATTTCAGGAAATAACCACGATTAAAGGGCCAGCCACACGTCCACTGAACTCGCACGATTGTGCGATACGATTTGATCACGTGATCTCGAAATACGTTTTAGGGGAAGACGGGGTAAAAAGCCCATGGGCGGGTAAGAAGCCCATGCCAATTATCTCATGAAATGAAGCAAATTTCAGTCAAATGTGCCCATGAAACGAGTTTAGCATTCGTTTCATGGGCAAATTTGACTAAAATTTGCTTTATTTCATGAGATAATTGACATGGGCTTCTTACCCGCCCATGGGCTTTTTACCCCGTCTTACCCTACGTCTTCCCGGTCCAACTGGACACATCTGAGACATTACTATTTGTAAAGTTACGAGGAGAAAGAAACTAGAGAGGTTTGTGATCTCGATGTGCCAATCACACTTTGTACTTGGACTGAGACCACGTGATGGAATCGTATCGTACAGTCGTGCGATTTTATGTGGACGCGTGGCTGGCCCTTCGGTAAAGAACGATAGGGTCACATGGTTTTACCTACAGGTGGCGGGGAAAACAGGATAATTATAGTCTCTGGCATTCCACAGAGACAAACACTTTCTGTCTTGAATTATTCATGTGAGTAAAAAAAAAGAAGTTTGTCTCTGTGGATCGAAGGGAACACTTATAATAAGGATATAGAGGGATATAGGTTCATGTATGCAAATGAGAATGTCACCTCTGTCGGCCATGATGGCTGGGTTATTCGGGTTGCTAAGATACTTGGCGGTGGAACGCATTGAATTCTGATGTTTGCTTTTAGTCCTGAACATTTAACTACTGCACAGTTTATTACCATTGTGACGATTTGTCGAAACTCACTGACGCTCACCTCTGTAATCTGAACCAAAACGGCGCTCCAGCCAAAATGGTGTCCGACTTTCGTTAGGGGAAGACGGGGTAAAAAGCGCATGGGCGGGTAAGACGCCCACCCCAATTATCTCATGAAATAAAGAAAATTTCAGTCAAATTT
>CM065694.1:43724287-43736787 GCA_017654935.2 Phymorhynchus buccinoides
AAGGAAGCATAACTCTTCCTTGTTCATTTTACAGAAACAAAACAGTACTGTCTCCCTTGCATAAGATTGTTTTGGGTTTGTTCTTTTCTCAAATAATGTAGTTTCAGCGAGAGGTAGATTATAGTTGTAATCCTGTCTTGTTAAAAGTATGACAAAGTATCCACGCGCGTGCCATTCTGTCTCTGTCAGGTAACAAAAAAAGCTATTGTCTTTCTGACGCAAATAAATCCACGCCCTATCAAGCCTGTTTGTTGTTCCAGCTGCTCCGGTTTTTGTTTGTTTTGTTTTGTGTGTGTGCTTTTTTGTCCATCGAGATGGGAACGTTTCTCAGTTCATGGGACAGTTATTTAGTTAAGCAAGGACGTAGCAGGCGGCTCGGCTGGCCCGGCCACGGCCGGCCCACTTTTTTTTTGCGACCCCCCCCCCCCCCCCCCCCCCCCCCCCCCCCCCCCCCCCCCGCCCCCTCCACCTCCACCCTAAAAATAAAAAATTAGAAAAGAAAAGAAAAGAGAGAAAGAAACGAGAGAAGGAATGGAAGTAAGGAAGGAAAAAGAACAGCAAGAGCACCAAAAAAAAGAAAAAAGGAAAAATAGAAAGACAAGAAATATAAATCTAGAAAAGAAAAGAGAGAAAGAAACGAGAGAAGGAATGAATGAAGGAAGGAAAAAGAACAGCTAGAGCACCAAAAAAAGAAAAAAGGAAAGACAAGAAATATAAATCTAGAAAAGAAAAGAAAGAGAGAAAGAAACGAGAGAAGGAATGGAAGTAAGGAAGGAAAAAGAACGAGAGTACAACAACAACAACAACAACAACAACAACAACAACAACAACAACAACAACAACAAGGGAAAGACAAGAAAATATAAATCTAGAAAGAAAGAAAAAAGGAGAGAAAGAAACGAGAGAAGGAATGAAGTAAGGAAGGAAAAGCCGACAGCAAGAGCACCACACACAAAAAAGCAAGAGCACAAAAAAAGAAAACAAACAAGGAAGAATGTCTGGCCAAGACGTAGATTTGACCCCCCCCCCCCCCCCCCACCCCCACCCCACCCCACCCCACCCCACACACAATTTCTTTTTTCATTTAAAGCTTTCACTGAGAGGCAACATTTTGTCATTTGGGGGAAAAGGGATCGGGTTATTATTATGAGCCTACTATTACTTCCGTAAAAATTAAAAACAAAAAAAGCAGACTTTAAGATTGATGGACGTAAACATGTTTGCCGGTTGTTGTTTTCTCTGTGTGTGTGTGTGTGTGTGTGTGTGTGTGTGTGTGTGTGTGTGTGTGTGTGTGTGTGAGATGCTTGAGTGAATAAGATGCTAAGTAAAATAAATCTCCAATCACCACCACCACCCTCGCATACATGGAAGGCGGAAAAGGTCTGTCTGGACCATTGCGGTTCATTATGCTTATAAAGTCCACCACACAATCAATCAATCAATGAATCAAAAATGTATTGTCTTTGTCTGGCATGCACATAAAACACACATAAACATAGAAATAATAAGACATGCCATAATATACAGAAAATTCATCATAAGGATTAAATTACAATGCAATATAAAAACACTTGGAAGTACACACACACACACACACACACATGAACACACACACACATGAACACACACACACACACACACACACACACACACACACACACACACACACACACACACACACACACACACACACACACATACACACACACACACACACACACACACACACACACACACACACACACACACACACACACACACACACACACACACACACACACACAGAGAGAGCTTAAACCAAGGTACTCTACTGAGTGTCTTTGCTTAAGCCAACAACTTGTATAAAGTAACAGTAGAACAAATAAATGCATAAAACAAAAATTAAAATGATTAATATCACAAGCAAAATTTATAATAGGGGTACATAAAAACAAAGCTTAGATTATAAAAACCAGTACTGAATACTAGAACAATGTAAAATAATGTATGCTAAAGTCAACACACATTCACCCTAGCTCTCTCTCTCTCTCTCTCTCTCTCTCTCTCTCTCTCTCTCTCTCTCTCTCTCTCTCTCTCTCTCTCTCTCTCTCTCTCTCTCTCTCTCTCTCTTAAGCACACACACACACACACAGCTTAAAGTAACAGTTGCATAAAGTAAATAGGACCATATGCATATAAAAAAAATGAATAATAATCACCAAAGCAAAATACATAATAACATAAAAACAAAGTTTAGATTATAAAAAAACAATAGTGAATACCAGAACAATGATAAAATGTATGCTAAAGTCAACACACATTCACCCTAGCTCTCTCTCTCTCTCTCTCTCTCTCTCTCTCTCTCTCTCTCTCTCTCTCTCTCTCTCTCTCTCTCTCTCTCTCTCTCTCTCTCTCTCTCTCTCTCTCTCTCTCTCTCTCTCTCTCTCTCTCTCTCTCTCTCTCTCTCTCTCTCTCTCTCTCTCTCTCTCTCTCTCTCTCTCTCTCTCTCACACTCTCACACACAGCTTAAACTCTCTCTCTCTCTCTCTAAAATAGGACCATATCATATAAAAAAAAGAAAAAAAGAATATCTCTCTCAAGCAACATACATAAAACATAAAACAAAGTCTAGATTATAAAAAACAATAGTGAATACCAGAACTCTGATAAAATGTCCCTAAAGTCAAGACACACACACCCTAGCTCACTCTCTCACACTCCCTTTCTCACACACACACACACATCACACACACCCGACACACACACACACACACACACACACACACACACACACACACACACACACACACACACACACACACACACACACACACACACACACACACACACACACACACACACAGACAAAGCGTCAACCAACATTCTAATATAGGATAATACACATAAGAAAACTAAAATGAACAATCAAAATATATAATAGCAATAACAAAGAAACAGAGAGACATAAAAACCAATGTGCTAGATCATATTATAATAATGTATGCTAAAAATCAACAAAGCAACACAGTTACCCTCTCTACCTACCCCCCCCCCCCCCCCATCTATCTCTCTCCCTCTCTCCCCACCCCCTCTCTCTCACACACAAACACACCCCCCCACCCCCCGACACACACACACGCACGCACCCCCCCCCCCCCCCCCCCACCCCCCCCCCCCCCCACCCCACACACACACGCACACACACACACATACACACATACAAGCCATGCACATGTACTCACACACACATCCGACCACCCACCCACTCACACCCACACACATTGCTGCCATTTTTCATGTGCGAATGTGAGGATGCCGCCCTGTAGGCTGCAGGCCGATCATATCCTGTTGAAGAGGCGCACTACTGTCGGCAGGTATGACCGCCTCAGTCTGTCCGTACGTGCACTGAAACTGACTGATCAGCCTGCCTGATTTGCCAGAAGTCTGCGCCTGTAGTACCTCACACAGTGGGTGACTGGAAACTGGAGTCACCCTGGATGGCCCTCAAACGCCAAACTGCCCTCCTCTCAAATACCTCCTGAAGGCTGGCAACAGGAGCACCGATCAGCCTGCCAGCTATCCTGGTGATCTTCGTCAGCCTGGCTCTGTCGTGCTCCTTGCGGTTGCCGAAGTGGTTGAGGAGGTTAAAAGTCAGGACTGACTCCACTGTAGCTCCGTAGAACAAATCCAGCAGTCTCTGGCACACCCCAAACTTGTTCAGCTTCCTCAGGAAGAAGAGGCGCTGGTTGCCTTTCTTGAGGAGGGCCTGGGAGTTGACGGACCAGTCAAGCTTGCTGTCGATTATGGATCCCAGGTACTTGTTCTGGTCCACCATCTCCACCTCCTCCCCTTTGATGACCAGTGGAGCCGGCTTAGGTGGTTTCCTGCGGAAGTCAACATCCATCTCCTTGGTCTTGGCCACGTTCAGGAGGAGATGGTTGTCATCAAACAAGCCAACGAGCGCCTCCACAGCGCCCCTGTAGGAGTTTTCGCTGGTTGTGATGAGACCGGTCGGGGAGGTGTCGTCAGAAAACTTCAGCTGAAGGGTGCCCTCAGCGGTGCAGTGGCAGTCGGCAGTGTACAGCGTGAACAGGGTTGGGGACAGAACACACCCCTGTGGAGCCCCGGTGTTGGTGCGGACCTGGGCTGAGGCGACAGACGAGGTGCGATTCCTATCCAACCGCTATTCCAACGACGTCTGTGAGGCATGATTCACGTGAAATACTTCCGCCTTAAAATAATTATACTATTTTTGTTCACTGTGCTCATCTAGACCTCAATGCACAAATCTCATAATCCCTCTGATACCAAAATGCAGTTATTTCATCAGATTCGTGTACGGGGCAATACAATTTAATAATAATACTCATTTAAACTTAGTAGGATTTCATCAGATTCATTTAGACAAGTCAGGTCAAGTGAAGTCAAAATCATCTTTATTGAGGGTTAAAGAATAAACTGACAAAGCTTTTTTTCCCGTCCTGCCCTCCTGTGTGTGTGTGTGTGTGTGCGTGTGTGCGTGTGTGTGTGTGTGTGTGTGTGTGTGTGTGCGTGTGTGTGTGTGCGTGTGCGTGCGTGCGTGCGTGCGTGCGTGCGTGCGTGCGCGTGTGTGTGTGTGCGTGTGCGTGCGTGCGTGCGTGCGTGCGTGTGTATGTGTGTGTGATAAACTTAATAATAGTAGTAAGAATGCGATCACGCGTTGATATAGGCCATATTATGTGCTTATCAATGTCTGAGCACACGAGAGGGGGGGGGGGGGGTAGGAGTTAAGTCATGGACTATGATGTTTCCATGGTCGGACCACTTTATCCGAGACTGCTACGCCCCTGTATTACTTTCTACTTCACTACTCTTCCAACAGACGTTAGGGTTATGAATTATGTGATAACGAATAGGCTGGGTAAAAGTGTACGGTTGGTTGCTTAGGCAGATAACGTTTTCACAACGTTCTGTAGCGCTAGAATTCGAGGGTCTTTGTGTTGTTGTTGTTTTCGTCTGTATATAATTGTGTGGTGGGTGGGGTTAGGGAGGGGAGTGATTATTATTGCGTGTTTCTGTCTGTCTGTCTGTCTGTCTGTCTGTCTGTCTGTCTGTCTGTCTGTCTGTCTTTCCAGAGGCATCCGCTTGTCTGAGCCTGTGTCGGTGTATCAAAAAAGTTCGGATCTCGACAACTTAAGCTCAGTCGCTAATCCATAATTACATAGGTGAAGACGGGGTAAAAAGCCCATGGGCGGGTAAGAAGCCCATGCCAATTATCTCATGAAATAAAGCAAAGTTCAGTCACATTTGCCCATGAGACGAATGCTAGACATTAACACTCGTCTCATGGGCAAAATGTGACAGAAATGTGCTTCATTTCGTGAGATAATTGGCATGGGCTTCTCACCCGCCCATGGGCTTTTTACCCCGTCTTCACCTAATGATGAAAATCAAATTTGGCATGATCATTTCTAATGTGCCAAGGACTGTGCTCGTTGTCTCCGTTTCAGATCAATGCCATAGACAGGTGTGTGGTTTTTAAAGCGTGTTATTGGTATGGAAATAATCACCAAGTGTCGATGAAGAAAACAGTTTAAATCTAACATGAAGACAAAACACATGAACACGTGCCCAGTTTTCTGTAGTAGGGGAAGACGGGGTAAAAAGCCCATGGGCGGGTAAGAAGCCCACCCCAATTATCTCATGAAATGAAGCAAATTTTAGTCTCATTTTGCCCATGAGACGAGCGTTAATGTCTAGCATTCGTCTCATGGGCAAATTTGACTGAAATGTTCTTTATTTCATGAGATAATTGGGGTGGGCTTCTTACCCGCCCATGCGCTTTTTACCCCGTCTTCCCCTATGTAAAACAGGGCCGGATCTAGGGGGGGGGGTGCTTTGAGTGCTGCAGCACCCCCCTAGCTCGGCTGTCAAAAACAAAGAAGGAGATGCTCTTGCAATAAGGTGATAATGTTTGATTGTCTTTTGTGAGTTATGACTGCAAGCTAAGCAAGGTGCAAAACTGATAAAAACGCTCTTAAGAAGTTCTGTTCTGAGCTCACAGGAGATGCCTCAAAACAGTTTTAAAATGTTGAAAACTCGTTTTCGGCTGGACCCCCCACCAGGGCTTTGCCCCTGGACCCCACCGGGGCCTAGGCGGCCCCTGGACCCAGGCCTAAAAAAGGTTTCAGGCACCCCCCTTCAAAAAGTCTGTGATCCGGCCCTGGTAACGGAAGGGGAAGATACACAGGAACATTTAATTAAAAACCCTTGACTGCCACCAACGTATTACGTACTGACCTGATGACATCACTGATGACGTCATCAGATGAAGAGGAATAACCCTGATATGCTGGCTTTTGGTTTAAACGGGTTTTTTTATTCAACAATGTCGAATTATAAACAATAACGAGGTAACTGGGTAACAACAAGCATATAGCTTATAACGTACCCGTACACAATACATTACATATAATTCAAATGACGGAAGGTGTGTTCTCACCAATTAGAACATATTATTTCAATATTTAGAAACATTATTCACAAACTAACAATGCTGGCTTTTGCTCTAACATAATCAAGAGAGTAATGTCCCCCAGACCATTTTGCCATGTTGGCTCTATCAGTAGTCTTTTTCGTGGCATGATTTGCCCAATGATTTTTTTTCTTTTATTTTCTCTGACAGTCAAGGGGTTTAAAAACAGGCACTAATATAAGTAACGAAGAATTGACAGAACTACTTCAACAAAAAGAGAGAGAGAGAGAGAGAGAGAGAGAGAGAGAGAGAGAGAGAGAGAGAGAGAGAGAGAGAGAGAGAGAGAGAGAGAGAGAGAGAGAGAGAGAGAGAGAGAGAGAGAGAGAGAGAGAGAGAGAGAGAGAGAGAAAGAGAGAGAAAAGGAGAACAATGAACAACTTGTTTAATCATTAGGTCATTGGCCCATATCACTGTAGGTGAGATACAGTAACGTGACAGGAAAAAGTGTAGTTGGAGAGAGAGAGAGAGAGAGAGAGAGAGAGAGAGAGAGAGAGAGAGAGAGAGAGAGAGAGAGAGAGAGAGAGAGAGAGAGAGAGAGAGAGAGAGAGAGAGTGAGAGAGACAGAGAGAGACAGAGACAGAGAGTGAGAGGGGGTGAGAGTGAGAGAGACAGACAGACAGAGAGAAAGACAGAGACAGACATACAGGAAGTCAGAAGCAGAGACAGATAATCTTTAGTGTGTTGAAGGCGGACGGTCAAACGAAGAAAGAGAGAGAGAGAGAGAGAGAGAGAGAGAGAGAGAGAGAGAGAGAGAGAGAGAGAGAGAGAGAGAGAGAGAGAGAGAGAGAGAGAGAGAGAGAGAGAGAGAGAGAGAGAGAGAGAGAGAGAGAGAGAGAGAGAGAGAGAGAGAGAGAGAGAGAGAGAGAGAGAGAGAGAGAGAGAGAGAGAGAGAGAGAGAGAGAGAGAGAGAGAGAGAGAGAGAGAGAGAGAGAGAGAGAGAGAGAGAGAGAGAGAGAGAGAGAAGCATTTGAAAACTTTGAAAACTTAAACTTTATTTTCCAAGGATAAAGATTTTAGGCAACGCCTAGTCTTCCATTCTGTCCTTGATATATATACGAACATAGAACGCAAATGTGGCAAGGCATACTATTACACATACAGCTGCAAACATAAAGGTAGCAAAGCAGGTGATATGATAATACAAACATTGGTTGAAATATGGATTTATAAAACTTGCATACGCAAAAGAGAGAGAGAGAGAGAGAGAGAGAGAGAGAGAGAGAGAGAGAGAGAGAGAGAGAGAGAGAGAGAGAGAGAGAGAGAGAGAGAGAGAGAGAGAGAGAGAGAGAGAGAGAGAGAGAGAGCATAAAGGTAGCAAAACAGGTGGTATTATAATACAAACATTGGTTGAAATATGGATTTATGAAACTTGCATGCGCACAAAAGAGAGAGAGAGAGAGAGAGAGAGAGAGAGAGAGAGAGAGAGAGAGAGAGAGAGAGAGAGAGAGAGAGAGAGAGAGAGAGAGAGAGAGAGAGAGAGAGAGAGAGAGAGAGAGAGAGAGAGAGAGAGAGAGAGTCAGATACAGAGAGAGAGAGAGAGAGAGAGAGAGAGAGAGAGAGAGAGAGAGAGAGAGAGAGAGAGAGAGACAGAGAGAGAGAGAGAGAGAGAGAGAGAGAGAGAGAGAGAGTCAGATACACAGAGAGAGAGAGAGAGAGAGAGAGAGAGAGAGAGAGAGAGAGAGAGAGAGAGTCAGATACACAGAGAGAGAGAGAGAGTCAAATACAGAGAGAGAGAGAGAGATAGAGAGAGAAAACACAAACCAACAAAACAAACTAATTCAGAGAGATAGAGAAAAGAGAGAGAGAGTAAATCACATTAAGCATGAGCAAAATGCATGAGCAGGTGTGCAAAAAGGCATCCCGAGAGAGAGAAAGACAAGAGAGAGAGAGGGGGGGGAGAGAGGAGAGAGATAGAGAGAGACAGAGAGAGTCAAACCAACAAAACAAACTAATTCATTAGAGGCCATAGTCCTTTAGAAAAGGGTGTGTCGAGATCACGTGAACAGTAAATCACATTAAGCATGAGCAAAATGCATGAGCAGGTGTGCAAAAAGGCATCCCGAGACTGAGAAAGAAAGACAAGAGAGAGAGAGGGGGGGAGAGAGAGAGAGAGAGAGAGAGAGAGAGAGAGAGAGAGAGAGAGAGAGAGAGAGAGAGAGAAGAGAAGAGAAAGACAAACAGATTCATTAGAGGTCATAGTCCTTTAGAAAAGGGTGTGTCGAGATCACGTGAACAGTAAATCACATTAAGCATGAGCAAAATGCATGAGCAGGTGTGCAAAAAGGCATCCCGAGACTGAGAAAGAAAGACAAGAGAGAGAGAGAGGGGGAGAGAGAGAGAGAGAGAGAGAGAGAGAGAGAGAGACAGAGAGAGAGACAGAGACAGAGAGAGACAAAGAGAGATAGACAGAGAGAGAGAGAGAGTTGGGAGTCAGGATCTAGAGCCAGGATATTTTAATCGTATGCCCAATAGCCTACAAAGAGAGAGAGAGAGAGAGAGAGAGAGAGAGAGAGAGAGAGAGAGAGAGAGAGAGAGAGAGAGAGAGAGAGAGAGAGAGAGAGAGAGAGGAGAGAGAGAGAGAGAGAGAGAGAGAGAGAGAGAGAGAGAGAGAGAGAGAGAGAGAGAGAGAGAGAGAGAGAGAGAGAGAGAGAGAGAGAGAGAGAGAGAGAGAGAGAGAGAGAGAGTTAGCGCAAGTTATTCAATATTAAAATTTGGCTAAACTTTCCCATTTTCGTGCCCACTTCTGGTTGAATTTCAGGTTCGAATGTATAACACAAGTATTGCAATGTTAATCTTTTGTAAATTCTGAAAATATGAAAGTATTCCGTGCAGCTGTTTTCGAGTTATTCGATGTTAAAGTTGTGCTAAAATTTGCCATTTGTGGCCATATTTTGGCCACATTTTGGCCAGTCCATTTAATATTACCTAGAAATGTAGCGTTAGACTGATGACCTTCAA
Source organism: Phymorhynchus buccinoides (assembly GCA_017654935.2). Taxonomy (NCBI): domain Eukaryota; kingdom Metazoa; phylum Mollusca; class Gastropoda; order Neogastropoda; family Raphitomidae; genus Phymorhynchus; species Phymorhynchus buccinoides. The sequence continues at coordinate 43,733,739 of CM065694.1, forward strand.
TTTTCCCGCAAATTGCAACGAAATCGGATGAAAAATATATATAAAAAATCCATAAACGGGAATAAGTGTAAGTGACACAGCCAAAGTTACATACATTTAAATAACTTACAAACTGTTTTAACATATCATCATCAAACTCCTCTCCGACCTGGGCCAACATAAGGGCTACAATATCGAGTAGTTAGTTTTGTGACGTCGCTTCCGGTTTTGTTTATTCCGTGAGCCAAATGAAAGCTGCAGGTTTCTAGCTGGAGCACTTACGGTTCGTACTTCCGGCTGGGTTTTATACCGGAAATGTTGTAAATCTATTGTTTAGTAAATTCTGAAAATATGAACGAATTCCGTTCAGCCGTTTTTGAGATATTCAAGATTGAAATTTCGCCGATTTCGCGGTTTTTCGGCCATATTTTGCCGAAAATTCGGCGAAATCATTTAATATTTCACATTTCATATACCCACATGGTCCTGCAACTTTCTTGAAAATGTCAGCCAAATCGGACAAAAAAAGGGGAAGGAAAAGAAAAAGAAAAAGAAAAAAAGAAGAATTCGTACAAATGCAATAGTATTCTCCCTAAAGGAGAGAATCCTAATAATGATAATGTATCACATGTATCACATGCATGACTATGCCCACGTACATGGATATACTAAAATGCGCACACACATACAGAAACACACATGCATGCGTACATGTGCGCACGCACATGGATATACTAACATGCGCACACACATACAGACACACACATGCATGCGTACATGTGCGCACGCACACGCACACGCACACACATTCACACACACACACACACACACACACACACACACACAAACACACACACACACACACACACACACACACACACACACAACACACACACACACACACACACACAACACACACACACACACACACACACACACACACACACACACACACACAACACACACACACACACACACACACACAACACACACACACACACACACACACACACACACACACACACACACACACACACACACACACACAACACACTACACACACACACACACACACACACACACACACACAGACACACACACACACACACACACACACACACGCGCGCGCGCGCGCGCGCGCGCGCGCGCGCGAGACAGAGAGAGAGAGAGACAAGAGAGAATAGAGGAGTAGAGAGAGAGAGGCAAAGAGAGAAGAGAGAGAGACGAGATCTTAGAGAGAGACCAAGAATAGAGTCAGAGAGAGAGAGAGAGAGAGAGAGACCCCCTAGAGAGAGAGAGGACAATGAAATAGCAGTATTCTTAGGCGGCAAAAGTAAAGGCTTTTGACGTCATCTTAAAGTTCACCAAAAATAACGTCAGAGCCCTTTTCCTCTGTCTACCTTCCACCCCCTACACCCCCCCCCCCCCCCCACCACCCACCCCGGTGTAAGTGTTTGTGTGTGCCTGCATGTGTGTGTGTGCGCGCGCACGTGTGTGTGTGTGTGTGTGTGTGTGTGTGTGTGTGTGTGTATGTGTGTGTAAATCCAGTTGTCTGATACATTGTCAATTTTACTCATATAAAAGATACAGGTCTATGCATACACACTGAATTAACGAAGTGACTTGGTTTCCTTGTCAGAAACAATACTTTTTTCTCTTTTTTTTTTTTGGGGGGGGGGGGGGGTTGTTTTCATAGCTGTTGTTGAAACCAGTCTCTCACTTTTTTTTGGTCACTCTCAAGTGTAAAATATGAATGCATTGTGTCAAGCTGGTTTTGATTCTAAAGACTGAAATTCAGCCTAATTTGGCTGATTTTCGGCTGAATTTGGACCCCATGTTGGCAACTTCCGGTTGGCACTTCCGGTTTAGTTTTATACTGGAAGTGTTGAGAAGTGTTGATAATTCACTCTTTAATATTTACTGAAAATATAAACGCATTCCATGCAGCCGTTTTCAAGTTATTGAAGATTTAAAAAATGGCCAGATATATATTATATAATTTGCTTTGATAAAAATTTTTTGTGTCCAATGTCTATTTGTGAACCTCAGAAACAAACTCAGTTATCATAACTTTTTGAACTGTTCTGTGTTCTGAAAAGAAAATATGTGCTGACTTACTTTTTCTTCTGGTGGGGGAGAGGACAGTGCCCATACAGAGGCAGCTGTTTCGACCTAGTGAAGGTCTCCTCAGTCTGCATGATCGGCCTGCAATTTGACTGTCCAGTGGTTGTCAACTTGAGCAAGAAGACATCAGCTCATCACTAATCACTAATCACACTATATATACATAGATTTTATTTAATCCGTTTTTAGATCCGAACTGAGCATCGGATTCCCCTTTTTAAGAGACAAACAGACAGACAAATACTCAAGGATATGGGCAGCAGCAGACTCAGAAAGAAAAAGAATAGTATAATTATGCAAAATGTATGTCTATGAACAAAAAAAGATAAGAAGTAGAAACCGTTTGATTACAGGGTTCAGTTGACAACAGCCGAAGAACGCAAAACCGCTGCAGATCTTATCTTAGAGAATGATGACGAGACCCACAGCGACTTCCACGTTTCAGAACAGCTGCTTTGTTCTGCTACTCTTTCGTTGTTGTTGTTTCCATTTATCTTCAAGCCAGTTTTTGTATATCAAAGGACGAAAGAAATGCATAACAATCAACAAGAAATATATAATCATGCTTCATTAGAAAATATATACCTGATTGGCTTACCTGAACTCACACACTCACACATACATATCAACCAAGTTTAGTCGGGGTTTCATTTACATAGATTATAACACACAAGAATGACGGCTACCTGGCACAGATGGATCCAATCCAGACACTGGAGAGGAGAGATCAAACCACTATATTCCGCCTGCGCACAGGGCACTGTGGCCTCCGAGCACACCTAAGTAGGATTGGGGTCACAGACTCATCCCTATGCCAGTGCGGACAAGCTGACCAGACCCCTTCTCACATCCTTCAGGACTGCCCTCTATGCGACAGGATGCGGCAACAGACCTGGCCTGGAGGGACAGACCTCGGAACCAAACTCTGGGGGATGGCAGATGACCT
>CM065694.1:43739507-43774075 GCA_017654935.2 Phymorhynchus buccinoides
TCAAGTGAAATTCTTAGTTTTAATATGAAATAAGAGAGAAAAGGGACAACTAATGTGTTCAAACTTTTCAAAATGCTGAAGGCTAAGACAGTTACTAAGAGAACCAAACACAGTTCTATAAAACAAAGAGACTTGGACAAGTTGGAGAGGATAAAACAAATGTTAAACCCTTTCATCGCCACTGTCGCCTCTTGGCACCACAATGATTTAACACCCATGTCACTGACAGGCATCAAATGAGGGTTTGCTAACTAATGACCTTATGTTCTTTATTTTGGGAGGTAAGGGTAGGCCCCAGTACAGGGCTCCCAATCGTCCCGCAAAACAAGGGGTCCCAGGGACTCCTTCACTTACAGAATAGAGTCCTAGAGGCGGGATAGAAGTCCCAGTGGCATTGCGAATGCTAAAAAGAATGTTTCTAGTGCATCCCTGGGACCCCATGCACATTCTTTTAGAGGGTCCTTTAGAATTTTAGTACTTCATAGACCCCCAAACGGGGGTCCCTGGGAGCCCCGAGGCCCTATTTTACGCATGTCGGAGAAGAATCCCCAATATTGCAGATGAAATCTTTTCTCTACCCAGGAAATGGAAAGTTTTGGCTAATGAATGGCTGGCGTTGAAAGGGTTAATTAATTAATAAACAAAGACAGGAAAACTCTCCACCCCAAAGAGAATAAGTTTTGGCTAAAAAAAATGGCTGGCGTTGAAAGGGTTAATTAATAAAGACAGGAAAACTCTCCACCCCAAAGAGAACAAGTTTTGGCTAAAACATGGCTGGCGTGGAAAGGGTTAATTAATTAATAAACAGACAGGAAAACTCTCCACCCCAAAGAGAACAAGTTTTGGCTAAAAAAATGGCTGGCGTTGAAAGGGTTAATTAATAAACAAAGACAGGAAAACTCTCCACCCCAAAGAGAACAAGTTTTGGCTAAAAATTGGCTGGCGTTGAAAGGGTTAATTAATAAACAAAGACAGGAAAACTCTCCACCCCAAAGAGAACACGTTTTGGCTAAAAAAAATAGCTGGCGTTGAAAGGGTTAATTAATTAATAAACAAAGACAGGAAAACTCCACCCCAAAGAGAACAAGTTTTGGCTAAAACATGGCTGGCGTGGAAAGGGTTAATTAATTGATAAACAAAGACAGGAAAACTCTCCACCCCAAAGAGAACAAGTTTTGGCTAAAACATGGCTGGCGTGGAAAGGGTTAATTAATTGATAAACAAAGACAGGAAAACTCTCCACCACAAAGAGAACAAATTTTGGCTAAAAATTGGCTGGCGTTGAAAGGGTTAATTAATAAACAAAGACAGGAAAAACTCTCCACCCCAAAGAGAACAACATCAAGAGATACAACAATACAGTGTCAAAGCACACAACACAAGACTGTGACAGCAGGGGTTCAAGTGACTGGAGGGTGACAAAGAGAGCCAAAGGTCAACTACTTACACACTGCCAGCCACAGCTGGGGCAGAGGAAGCGACAGAGGTAGAAGGAGAGGACTCCTTGCTGACCGACTGGGACATGGCCTTCAGTGTTCACCTCACCTCACCTCATAAACGTCTCAACAACCCAGTAGGAACCACTGACTCACAAACGCTCCCACACCCATACCTGCACAGGTGTCAAAAACTGTTGCTGCTTTTGTCAAATGGAGTTTGCATGCTTTATATAGGGCTCCCAGGGACACACATTAGGGGGTCTAGTATGAAGTACTAAAATTCTAAAGGACCCTCTAAAAGAATGTGCAGGGAGTCCCAGGGGTGCAGTAGAAAGTGGTTTTTTTGCATTCACAATGCCACTGGAACCCTCTATTCCGCCTCTAGGACACTCTATACTGTAAGTGAAGGAGTCCCTGGGACCCCTTGTTTTGTGGGACAATTGGGAGCCCTGTATATATATGCAGCCTCACGTGAGCAGATGGATACAATGCATTGCATCCACAAAACCCAGGCTCTTGTGAATGTGAGCATGTGTATGCATGCAAGGTGGCATGTACAAGTTTACGTGTGGCATATATATGTACACACACACATGTATAATGATACACACACACACACATAGAAAAGTATGCTGATGCAAGCACACACATATACTCAAGAGTCAGTCATAGACACAAACAACCCGAGAGAGAGAGAGAGAGAGAGAGAGAGAGAGAGAGAGAGAGAGAGAGAGAGAGAGAGAGAGAGAGAGAGAGAGAGAGAGAGAGAGAGAGAGAGAGAGAGAGGAGAGAGAGGGAGGGAGGGAGGGAGGGAGGGAGGGAGGGAGGGAGGAGAGAGAGAGAGAGAGAGAGAGAGAGAGAGAGAGAGAGAGAGAGAGAAATGTGTTTTGTGTTTGTGTGTGTGTGTGTGTGTGAGAGAGAGAGAGAGAGAGAGAGAGAGAGAGAGAGAGAGAGAGAGAGAGAGAGAGAGAGAGAGAGAGAGAGAGAGAGAGAGAGAGAGAGAGAGAGAGATCTAATAAGTTGTTGGTTTATTTGTTGTTTTTCCCCTAATATTGTAATAATAACACTATTAACAGTTAATGCATAAAACATTCCAAAGCAACTGTATTGATTTACAGTATTATAAACTTCTATTCTCAGCATTGGGGTCGCAGGGGAGGAGGGGTGGATAGAAATGGTAATTGAAAACTTTGTGTAAAATACCTATCTACGGAGCTATCTAACACACAGTAACAGTATAAAAACTGTAATTATGTAGACAGAAGGGCAATTTGTTCCTATTCAGTGTGCCTTTCTATCCACACTTAATCTTAGACCTATAGTCAGCCCTGGTGCAGTCTGTTGCAACTGGATGTGATTGTCTTGGTGTTGGTTCTCCAATGATGATGCCATTTTCTTCATGCCCCTACAAATTTTATTGTGTGTTTGTTTGTTTGCTTTTTGGCATATTTTCTACAGGGTCTCCACATTCATGTTTAATCATTATTGTTGTTCCTTTTCCACGCTTAGTGTAATTTATGTTGCAGCCAATTCTGTGTAACCAAAACATTTAGTGAGTACCATGTATTATAAGCATTTTTGCTTGTTGTACTCTTATTTAACCCTTTCGCCGCCAGCCATTTTTTTTTTATAGCAAATACCATGAAATTGAACAGGGTAGAAATAAAAATGTATGATCTGCAGTATTGGGAATTTACATGTGAAATGCATAACATTAGCCTGATTATGCCTATCCTTACCTCCCAAAATTAAGAAAATAAGGTCTTCAGATAACAGATCCTGATTTGATGCATTTTTAGCGACATGAGTGTTAAACCACTGTGGTGCATAAATGCGACATTGGCGGTGAAAGGGTTAAATGTTGTTGCTGCTTTATTGTGTAATTTGGAATAAATTTGTTTAAACCAAGGGCGATTGACAGACAAGTCCTCGACCCATCTTGCAGAACTTGCACTGGGCTTAGAATGGACTCTTCCTCCCTCTCACCCCCACCCCCCACTCCAACTCTTTCACCCTCTCTCTCTAAGCATGGAAATTCAAAAACAAAGATGTAAAAGATTTGGCAATAAACTTCAAGGTCAATATCGGCTTAGTTGCAAAAAAAATTAAAAGGCACATGAGAGAAAAGGGTGTTTCTAATTTAAAACCCTCTATTGGACTGAATAAAATGTCATGAAAAGAAAAAGCATCCTGCATTGTTCCAGAAATCGATGTACAGACATCCACCACCCACCACCTCAACCAGCATGCATGCATCGGCCAAGTTCGGAAAAATAAAGAAATCGGCTTGTGTTCAAAAGAGAAGTAATCATTACCATGGCTGTCGTCATGCATCCCTTTTAGGCTTTACCGTTAGGCCTACCTCACTCATCCTTATGGCCCCCACTCCGCCCCACCTTTTCTTCCGCTTTCATCCTGTCCCGTTACGAGCCGTGTGCGCGCGCGAGGTGTGTGTGTGTGTGTGTGCGTGTGCGTGTGCGCGTCGTTTTTTTTACCCGTCCCCTTTGTGATGTATTGTGTTCATAATTTTGTGAACTGTAGTGACATTGCATGCTGTAACCTTTGTCTAATTTGATTGGAAGTGTTAGTCAAGGCTGTTTATCGGGCGCTTTTCTTGTGAATAGCATCTCGTTTTTTGTTTTGTTTTTGTTGGTTTTTTTACGTGGTTTTTTTTTCCTCTTCCATGTACGTACCCCCATGGGGCTTTTTGGGAAATAAATTTGATACTTGAAACTTGAAACTTTGTTCTCCCGGATTTCCTATCTTTCTTTCGACAACTGAACTTTCCACACCCTGCTAGGTCACTAATTAAATATGGTTTGAACGCAACGTCATAAACCAGTGAAAGAACTAGTCTAGTAGATATTCTGTTTTTTTCCGATTGAGGGATGTTTATCCTGCCCCACGCCCAAAGTCTTCGTTTAGACTGCTATTGGAGCACAGGATGAATCATACATGCTTTGTGAGTTTGTGTCATCCATTCCACCGGCGAAAGGCCTACGATTACTAGATATTTTTAAATCTTACTCTTAGTCTTTACTTTTAAAAGTTTTAGTTTACGAATACGACCCTCTGTCTCAAAGTAAAAGATAGCCCAAACTTAGTCAATTTAAACAAAGTTTTGTTTTTGTTTTTCAGAAATCTCTCTCTCTCTCTCTCTCTCTCTCTCTCTCTCTCAGGAAAAAATGACGATACTAAAAATGTAAAACGTTGGGAAGCACCTCGCCGAAGACTACATGTTGATTCAATTATAATATATAATAGAATTCCCCATAAAAATAATCAAACCCGTTTGCTGTTACCTTTTCAAGATTCAAGATTCAAGAATTGTAATCCTTTGACCCCTTTTGGAGCATGGAGGATACAAAAACAGTATAACACAAACATATGACTCAATCAAAACCGCAAAAAAATCAAAAGTAACAGCGAAATGTCAGTTTTTGGTGAGTAGTGAAAGAAACACTTTTTGTTTGAGGTATGTGTGTGTGGGTGGGGTGTTCTAATGCTCCAGTTCGTCTGATTTTTAGACTAGACTGTAGTATTGCAGAATTGCTTTTTAAGTTTATTGCTTTTGTGTCTGTGTGTGCGTGTGTGTGTTACACTTGGAGCCCGAGACACAAAACCAGACAAGTAGTTTCTGCAGCCCGTGTGGATTTTGGCTTTATCATGTCAAAAAACCTCACCTCAGGAACATATGTCATATTAAAATATGTTTACATAAGAGATCAGAACAACTGCTCTTTACCAAGGAAAAGAAAAGGAAACAAGTCAAAGGCCACCAGTCTCGATTTGCGGTTACAAATTACTTTTAAAATTATTTTTGTTATTTGATTGAATGTGTCAGTACACCAAACACTAGGTCACACAGAAACCCAGACATTTTTGTACCAAATAACAACACTTAAGGCTCTTGGAAATGTCCATCTTAGTCAGCCACACAGACTAATAGGATGAAAGAGAGCGGGGGGGAAAAGCCTACCTAAAAATATTTTTTTTAAATTAAAGGGGGGGTGGGGTAGAAAGAAAAAGGGGGGGGGGGGTAGAAAAAAGGGGGGGGGGGGAAGAAAAGGAACAAGGAAAAAAAAGGAGGAAAGGAAGGAACAAAGAAAGGGGTTAAAAATGAAGGCGGAAGTGGTGGGTTGCATGATGAGTGAGGAAGATAGCGGAGAGCGGATGAATGATTGGGTGTGGTGGTGTGAGAGTTACATATTTGTTAATGTCAATTTGTTTCACACTTTTATTTAATATTTTTATTTTACATGGTGGAAGATGTGCGTTGTACAATGCCAATGTGGACAATAAAGAAACTTACGACTTATTATATTTTTAATGTGCAAGAAATAAATCAAGTCTTGAACTATCGTTTACAAAGAACAAAATACAATACAAAACTGTTAGTGTTACACTAACACAGTAACAGTGTTATTTTAAAAAGAATAAAAAGCCTAAAAGAACGAAAGAAAACTCAAAAGGCCCTTCAAATCATTTATTCAATGAAGCTCTTTCTTACTTTCCTCCTCTTTCTTGCCTTTAGGACCATTTCTCAAACGTGTGTGTGTGTGTGTTCATTTTCTTGTGCATGTTCAACGTGTGTGTGTGCGCTTTGATTTGACTTTTATCCAGATTTGCCGCCGTATCAATACTGTTGTTGTTGTATACATTATTGATTAACACTAATAACAGATTACTACTTAAATTTAGTCGCTTATTTTCTTGTTTATTGTTATCCACGTGGTCTGTTTATCCGCGAAGGACGAGAGTGGTCTGCATGCAGTTGAACTTTAGCAAATAAAACATTTGATCAGATTGATCACGTTACTGATTGAGTAATACTTTCTCCACGATCAATAACAGTTACAAGCATAACTTTGGCTTTTCGCTAACCTAGTGTTGTGCAACGTTTCTGTCAGAAACAGCCCTTTGATCGCAACAGCGCGAACAATCGTAATCACGTGAGCCACCCATCCCGCCGCCTCCCCCTCTGTACCCCCTTTCTAAACGCGATCTTACCAGCGCAGTCCATTCTTACCATTACCTCAACCACCACCACCCTAAACAAACGGTAGGGGGGGGGGGGGGGAGGGGGGAGAGAAAAGACCCCCCCCCCCCAAACTGAATGAACGAGAAATCATGGACACAGCGCACAACTCCGCAAAGAGAGATAAATAATAAGCGAAATTGATGTCGAGTCAACCATGCAAAGAACAACGTACGTCTTCACCAGAAAGCAAAGATGGTAGACAGCTCCGTAAGTTAGAGACTCATCTAATTTGATGCAAATTAATTATAAAACTAGTCAATTGGTTTGAATCTCTCCAAAATTTAAAAGTCACAGTAATGTCCCATATGGCTTTGCCGAGCGGACGCAAAAGTTTAACTTTCGTTTGAATCTGTTTTAAAACCTGTAATTTTAGGAAAAAATAAAGTATTACTATTAGTATTACAAAAGATATTTCAAACGACTGTTGCATAATGATAATCGTGATTAGGCCTACCTCATAAACTTAAGTCTAAAGGATTATTATGGGTGGCGATACCCTGACCGTTTAGTCTACAGTTTTCATCAAAATTTGTATATTTTAAAACTAAAAATAGGAAAGAAGTAAATCAAACATTTTCACATTATTTTTGTTCATGAAAACCAGATTTCTAAGCCTTAAAAAGCTTCAGAAAAGTTTATCATGACTCTTTAATAACTTCCTCAATTGTTTGTAGAACATTAAAAACACCAAAACACCCATCCACTTTGGTGGAGGTTTCCTTCAATGTAAAAACGGATTTCCCTCCAGGGAAATGTATTTTCAAAGTTCCCAGTTGACAATGCAGAACTACAAGAAAAAAACACTAAAACCTACATTTTGATTTAGCTTTTCAATTAAACTACATAAATCAATCAACAAGAAACTAAACAGATAAAAAAACAAAATCTAATAGAGCTCTATAAATAGCACATCATACCCACGCGAGAATCTGCGAGATTTGAAAACGCGTCATTTTAATGCAAATTTATGAGTTTCCATGAAGCGCCTGACTATTTCGAGAAATAATGATGTGGTACAAGCCCATTGCGTTATTATAACCTTCATAAATAACTAAAATATAAAACAAGACATTTGAAAAGGCAGACAGTCAAAATCACGTGACCTATTGTCAAAATCACGTGACCTATTTTTAGCGAATGTATGCCATTAAAACAATGTGAAAGGCACCGACCATAACAACGCGCTTAGATGTTTCAAAGCTAAAACTGTAACATATTTTCATGATACATATCTAGAAACTATCTTCAGTGAAATCAAGGCAAAGCTACTGACCTTAGTAACCACAGATTCACTCATAATTCCACACAGAATGTGCACAACACAGTATTTCGTACCAAAATGGCGATCGCCTTTTACCCAGTGTGCTTTGCGAAACGCGCCACCTAGCGATTTTGATTTCGGTTTGGTCGGTATGAGAGGTAACTCTGGTCGAATTGTCGTAATAAATGAATAATAAGCCATGCATATTCATCACATAACCTGATATTATTTCCCAAATGATTTTATTTTATCGAACATTCCTTGTAATCAATATTGCAAACTATCATACTGATTATTGAAGAAGACGACAAAAGCGCCAGAGGCGCATTTCTCGTCTGCTAGAATGCTAGAATATTTGTAATGATTGCATAGATTAAGCAAAGCGTGGTCTGTCAGAATGCGCTGCGTTGATTTATCCTTTAATACAATTTTAACAAAACATCGACAGTTAAGACATAACAGCAAAAGCAAGCTACTCTTTATTCACGCAATAATAGTTTTGTTTCGAGCTACTTGTTATTTTTCCGTTTTTGTTCGCGACTTAAAACAGAGTTCTCTCCCTTGCTTCTGTTCGACCACGCGCGGAGCACTCCTCCCTATCGTTGGCGGAAAAATGTTCCGTAACCTTCGAACCCGCAAGAGGGGTCAAGGTCGCCATGGAGAGAAACTGACGGGTTTGCTGTCAAAGTTGGACAAAGAGAATGACTGGGGATACTGCGTACTCCGCCTCCGTCTTGGTGTGGTGGTTTAGTGGTTGTTGCGGCTTTGTCTATTAATTAGTATTAGCACAGACTATAATTATAGTTTCACACAGTATATAGTCTGTGGTATTAGTATTAGGTACTGTAAAGTCACAGAGGCGTCTCTGTGAAATTCGGGTTGCTCCCACCTGGAGAGCATCGCAGCCAGAGGCGCGCCACCCTTTTTTCTTCTTTTTTTTTGCATGCGATTTTTGTGTGACTGATGAGGAAGGAAGGAGGGGGGGGGGGGTACATTTTGACCAACTGACAACTTTTTCGTTGCCACTGGGTTTAACATGTGCTAAGTGCATGGGCACACGGGACCTCGGTTTATCGTCTCATCCGAAAGACCATAAGGCCTAGTGCAAAGTGAGGAAAAATCCCCTGTACCCAGGTTTGAACTCGGGTTTACTTGACACGAGGCGAACACGCTACCACTGTGCCACTCTACACTGATGTAGTGTGTTTGCTTGTCTTCGTCAGTCGTGTCCAGTATGACCCCTAGATAGCAAAGGAGGCAACTGACTATTCTAGAAACTTGGGCTGAAAATGCTATGGAGGTGATGCCTTGCGTAAGATGTATCCCCACTCTTGTTGGCTACGCGAGTACTTTGATTGGGAGTGGCCCGGACAATAATTGTCGCTTGGGCGTAATAATGGTCACCAAACCCCAACTTGACTTCAACGCTATTGTGACGTAATGTGACACGCACGCCCCACTTTCTCAGCTACACCCCGTCTACCCCCCCCCCCCCCTTACTATTCCACCCCGCCACTTTAATTGCAATCGTGTGACATCACAGATTCACCTTCTGACCTGGAACCGGTGCTCCTTTTTGGAGCTTTCCCACGGATTCTACAGTATATCCACTTTCTCGTTTCACCTTCTTTGAGCTTATCTTCAGGAAAGAGAAGTGAATACCTTTCTTTGTTTTTGCATCTCTTCTCATCACTGCCTGTCTTTGTCTCTCTGTCTGTCTCTGTGTGTAGGTCTCTGTGTGTGTGTGTGTGTGTGTGTGTGTGTGTGTGTCTCTCTCTCTCTCTCTCTCTCTCCATCCCCATGACAAGGGCATCATGGCCTGGTTCATTAAGCCTTTCAAATCTCTCTCTCTCTCTCTCTCTCTCTCTCTCTCTCTCTCTCTCTCTCTCTCTCTCTCTCTCTCTCTCTCTCAGTCTCTCTCTCTCTGTGTCTGTGTGCATGTGTGTGCAATCCTGTTATTCTTCAGATCTCTCTCTCTCTCTCTCTCTCTCTCTCTCTCTCTCTCTGCATCTCTTTGGGTTGTTTGTGTCTATGACTGTGACTCCGACTCTTGACTGTATGTGTGTGCTTGCGTGTATGCACCAGCATACTTCTCTCTCTCTCTCTCTCTCTGTCTCTCTCTCTCTCTCTCTCTCTCTCTCTCTCTCTCTCTCTCTCTGTTCTATATATGTGTGTATGCATCATTTGTGTATGCTTACTGTCATCTACTATCTTTCTGCCTTACCGGTTCATTCTCCTGTCTTTTTCCCCGAAACACTTTCAAAAACATTTCCTCCAGCCGAAGTCGGGCTTGCTGGGCGTTATATGCGCATAAAGGCAGCATGACGCATCTGCGCTCATAATTGACAGGAAACTGTCTCAGCGATCGAAGAAGAAGAAGAAGATAATGATTAAAAATCAAAGGAGCAGTTCAAGGTCAACATTGTTATAACTACTCGACATGACACATCAGCTACAGGAAATAATGCTATCTTACTCTATTTGGAGACTGTTTAACAGTGAAAATATAATGACTAAGACATGAAATCGATCTTCAAGGTTAATAAAGGTCAAGGTCGCAGAAGTGATCATCGACGCTGTGCAAATCAGGGCTAACGTATCTAGGCTTTGGTGCAATAGTTTATAAGATATTGCACGTAGGGGCGGACACTAGACAGACGAAACTGGTTTTGCAATGCGTTTATTTACACAGAGGGCTTCGCGACTTGGTCATCTCCAAATATGGAAAGTGACGCCATTCGCAACAACAGTTGGCTAGGCTTATGGTTCTCTTTTATCTATCCCCCCTACTGTTATTGTGCTATTTCTTCTCAGGCCTTGAGCCTTTCTTCCGGCAAAAGTGGTATAGAACCTCCCCGGTTCCGTGGCAAAATAATCAAAAGTGTTGATTGTTGGCCACGCATAGCCAAGAAGAAGACGAAGACAGCAAGAAAAACAGTTTTCCAGCTGAAAAGAAAAGAAGAAGAAAAATTATCTGGGGAGCAATTCGCGTAGGATTTTAAGATACCGATCAGCCAGCAGGCACTGTGTAAAGAACACAGTACACACATCCAACACAACACAGCAGCTAACGGCAAGCTCCGTTTACAGCGGGGCACGCTTTGGCCTTTTACAAAGACCATTTTGTACTTCCTACTCGTGTTGCTTCCCCCTATAGTAAGGTTTTCTGAGCTCGACTCTCAAACCTTCACTCGATCTTGTCTATCCTACTTGAATGATCTAGATTCTAGATTTATAGAGAATATTATTATCATACAAGAAACGTTTTTGTTTTTTTAATCATTTTATTTATTCTCACATAAATATACCTGAAAAACGCAACGAACCACAACTGTGACAAATCGCGGTGTACTGCAGTACATAGTGGGGGGTAGGGTTAGGTTTAGGGTTAGGGTTAGGGTTAGGGTTAGTATTCCAAAAAGGTAATTAGCTAAAAATGTTCCTAAAATACAGCTTTATGTATGGTAAGAAAGGTAAAAACGGAAAAATACAATTAACCGAGAAATGCATGGGGGGTGGCACATCTTTACCTTTACCTATAATTATTTTATTATGATGCATGTTTTGGCGCGGCAAGTAAAGGAAAGCAGACATCATTCATTCATGGTGTCTTTTCAATGCAAGTGGAGCCCATGCGAAAAAGATAAAATGGCAAGAAAAACTAGCCAAAATAAAAAGCAAGCTCTTCTAATAAAGGGAGCACGCTTGAAGGTTGGATTTACGTCTAATTAGGCGTTGCCTCTTATAGACAATAAAGGGAGCAACTCGTGTAGTCCCACATGGTTAATTCAGGGAGGACGTAAAACAAAACTTCCGCAACTCGTGTACGGATTTTAACACAGCGCAGCCGGGTTTGCTCAGCGATAGTCGTGTGGCGCGAACCATAGAGGTTAAAAATAGAGCAGCCACTGGCTGCGCGAGCTGGGGCAAAAACAATTCGCGAAGCGGCGCCATTTTGATACGACCTTGTCAGTGCAAAAGCAGCAACCGAGCAACACACACACACATACACAGAGACAGAAACAGAGAGAGAGACGCACAGAGCGAGAGAGAGAGACAGAGAGAGAGAGGGACAGAGACAGAAACAGAGAGGGAGAAAGACACAGAGAGAGAGACACACACACAGACAGAGAGAGAGACAGGGAGAGAGAGAGAGAGAGAGAGAGAGAGAGACAGGGAGAGAGAGAGAGAGACAGCGAGGGAGAGGGACACACACACAGACAGAGAGAGAAAGACACACAGAGCGAGAGAGAGAGTGAGACAGAGAGAGGGAGAGAGACACACACAGAGAGAGACACCCACCCACAGAGACAGAGAGAGAGTGAGAGAGAGAGAGAGAGACACACACACACACACACACAGAGTGAGAGAGAGAGACAGTGAGAGAGAGAGAGAGAGAGAGAGAGAGAGAGAGAGAGAGAGAGATCCCACATATTATGGCGGTGCTGAGACATCGGCTGTGGCACCGCTCCCATGGCGCGAACCCGTGTGAATCTCAAAGCGCGTGACTTTCTAAATATAGATCAATGACGTCAACACACACAGCGCGCGCGCGCCAAATCTGAGACCCACCACCTTCAACAGCCTCCCGTCGTCCTCCTCCTCCCCACTCTTCGCCAACTGCTGTCTTATTCGCCAAATAATGGATCATTAAAGGCCTCAATACACGTTAACATTTTTCACATTTTCGCTAAGACAACCGACACAGTGATAATGATAGTCATAAGATCACTTGCATTGTTGCCATGGGGAAAGAATAGTGACAAATGTTAACGTGTATTTCGACCGTAACCAAGTTGGATTGTCTGCCTGTGTGTCTGTATGTGAACACAGACACACACACACACACATACAGAGAGAGAGAGAGAGAGAGAGAGAGAGAGAGAGAGAGAGAGAGAGAGAGAGAGAGAGAGAGAGAGAGAGAGAGAGAGAGAGAGACTGTCTGTAATGAGCGACTTAGCTGGCTCTTTTGCCCGCCAGGTGGCATAACGCTCGAGTGGGGCTAATCCTCTCTATATTCTTAGTTGGGGATAAAGAGAGAGAAAGAGATAGGGAGGAGTCCAACCCTCTCTCTCTCTCTCTCTCTCTCTCTCTCTCTCTCTCTCTCTCTCTCTCTCTCACGACGCCCAACTAAGAATATAGCGTGATAAGCCCCTAGTGGTTTGACTGCCCCCTGGCGGTCAAATAATCGCCATAAGTCGACCATTAAGATATTAGAAAATATTGTTTGCCCTGTAGAGTTTCTAGTCAAGCAATAGAAGAAAATTAATCACATTCGGACACATAAATTGCTTAATTGTTTGTTCCTTTGTTTGTTTTTTACATGTATGCTTTATGAGCAATGTAAGAGCTAAATACAGTTCAAAGGGGTGCGTATCGTTTTCACTACGTATCGAAAGAACTACCGTGGTTACCACTACGACCCATATAAAGAAAACATAATGATGACTGTGCCAGTCTGTCAGTTTGAATTCCGACAGACTAACCCTAACCCGGCCTAACCCGAACCCTTTTCCTAACCTAACCCTATTCCTTACCCAAGTTTAACCCTATATTACCCCTAACCCTAACCCTTAGTTGCCGTAGTGATTTAGCTCAGTAGTGTTATCGATACGTAGCGGGATGTCCCCGTTCAAATTACAGTAAACGGAACCATGAATTCGTAAATCGAATAAAGCCTAGATATGGCCTAGAAGTAAGTTTTGTAATGGTTAGACAAGTGAAATTGCCTCGGTGGTCTCCCCCCCCCCCCCCCCCCTAGCCTGGGCTACACCACCCCTCCTCTACCCCCCTCCCCCCCCTCTACCCCCCTCCGCTCCCCTCAGAATGCGTCGTTCTAAAGATTCAGTAATGCGTTTCTGGCGAGAATTGAATCGATCACGATAAATCACTGAATCAAGAGGATGTCTTACAAAATCATTATGAGTCAACAACAGGCTTTCCGCCGATGTCGGAGTGTGGCTACCAACGTGGCTGGGTAATAATCTCACACACGTAATGTTCTCATCCCTAGCTGGAGCATTTGACCCACAGTGTTAAACTGCTTCGGCTGTTGGGATGATCCCTGGAGTCTTTAAGCCAGGGTACGACAATAGCAACGACCGCCAGGCCTCTCTCTCTCTCTCTCTCTCTCTCTCTCTCTCTCTCCCTACCCCCCCCCCTCTCTCTCTCTCTCTCTCTCTCTACAGTACCGTAAATGGCAATCCCATTTTTTCACCCATCACCATTATCATCATCATATAGTAATAAGCCAAGTGTCCGTGTGTGTGTGTGTGTGTGTGTGTGTGTGAAACACAAAACGGGCCTTATAACTCCGCCGTTTTTCGACCGAATCGCTTCAAATTTGCTGTGAGCCCTAACAGCCCTAAATGGCCGTATCATTTGCGCGGTTTTGCAAATGCGCGAAACGCGCATCCGCCGGCCTCTCGGCGCCCGTATCTCCGGCGTTTCTGGGCCGATTGCCTTCGAATTTGGCAGGAAGATGACCGGGGCCGGGGACTATCCGTGTGCCAAACCGGAAGCGAATCGATTCAAAAATGCCGGAGATACGGGCGCCGACAGGCCGCTTCACGTTTTCACAAACCACGGCGTAACCAGACCCGACATTGACTCGAGATTTGGAACATGCGTGACCAGGGATAGTGACTATCGTCGTGAAAAATTTCAGCAGCATCCGTTCATAAACACGCGCTATAACCCGATTTATTTTGCAGGACGCTAATTTCAACCAACACTTGACACATAACCAAAGACTCTAAAAGGGGAAGATGGACTACTTAAGAGTTACGGCGAGCCTGGCTGATAGAGTTATCGTTAGTGGGGTAGTTCACAGTGGCGGCTATGCAAAGACTCAGACTGGAATTTGAACGGAGAATTCAACTGGCCTATCGACGTGTTATGTCATAAAGATGTTTAAAAGGGACACAACCAGTGTTTCTGTCCTCACTACTCATATAGGGAAAAGGGACCAGATGTTAGTCTTTTCTTATCAATGTCTTTGGCTCTTTGCTTGCCTGGCGCTCCCTGCCCGGCTGCAGCTATTTTTATAGACAGTGGAGAGAGAGAGAGAAAGAGAGAGAGAGAGAGAGAGAGAGAGAGAGAGAGAGAGAGAGAGAGAGAGAGAGAGAGAGAGAGAGAGAGAGAGAGAGAGAGAGAAACTGACTGGGGTGTGGGTGTGGGGGGGGTGGGGGTGTGAATAGAACGCAGCAAGCTTCCCCCCTTAGGGATACTGGGAGGGGGGGGGGTCTTCCGTACAAATAGTTCCCCCACCTTCTGGAAGTTATGTGCTTATAACTACCTCTAATCTGTCAGTCTCTTTGATTCTGCCTTTTCCCTTTGCATGCTGTTATCTACTATCGTTCTGCCTTTCCGGTCCATTCTCCTGCCTTTTTTCAAGAAATACTTTCAAAAAGATTTCCTCTAGCCGAAGTCAGACATGCTGGGCCTAATATATTCTTACTTAGGCGCATAACAGCAGCATGATGCATCTACGTTCGTAATTGACAGAAACATGCCTGAACGACCGAAGAAAAGAACTTAGAAGAAGAAGAAGAAGAAGAAGAAGAAGAAGTACTACTCTTCTCTCTCTCTCTCTCTCTCTCTCTCTCTGCGTGCGCGAGGTCAAAGTGAAAATGATTATGAAACACTCTTTCTGCGATAGGTCAAGATGTGCCCCCCCCCCCCCCCTACATTTCAGGGGGGGGGGGCTGGTGGGGGGAGGGGGGCTGATGGAGGGGATGGTGGAGGGTGTTCAAGGGGGGGATGGGGGGGACGGGGGATGGTTGGGGGTGGGGTACGGTGGGGGGTGTTCATGGAGAAGAATGAATGCTTTTTTTTTGTTTTAGTTGTGGGTCCCCAGATTTATTAAAATGGAGCTACAATGGTTGAACCACAGATTAAGAACCTCTCTGCTTTAACTAAGTAGGCTTTCAGTTCGTTTTTCCTTTTAGTCCTTTGCCGATCTACGATCGCAAAGGAGTATGTTTTCGTTCAGGTTTGTTTTCCTTTTTTGTTTGTTTGTTTGTTCTTCTTTTCTGTCTGTCCCAAGGATCTCCTGAACCGCTTGACCGAATCGCTTCAAATTTTGTGTGGGTATGTGTCCCCATGAGAGGAAGGCATCCGCGCAAAACTTTTTGCCGCCCTGACCTTGACCTTGGCGTATGACCGTGAAAACCGAAAACCGTTAAGGGGCCATAACTTCCACACCGCAGGTCCTAGAGTCTTCAAACTTGGCATGGAGGTACTTTCCCTTATGGCCGTTCTGCTGATGGCATACCAATGAAGGTCAAGGTCAAGGTCAGGGAGATCGGTATGCCTTGAAAGTAGTAGGGGTCTAATAATTGGGGGTTTCTGTCCCACGCATATCTCCCGAACCGCTTCACCGAATCGTTTCCAATTTTGTGTGGTGGTGTGTCACCATGAGAGGAAGGCATCCGCGCATAAATTATTGCCGTTGTGGCCTTCACCTTGGTGTATGACCTTGAAAACCGAAAATATTTAAGGGGCTATAACGTCCACACCGTTGGTCTTAGGGACTTCAAACTTGGCATGTAGATACTTTGGCTTACGGTTGTTCTGGTGATTGCATACCGATCAAGGTCACAGTCAAGGTCATGGAGATCGGTAAGCCTTGAAAGTAGTAGGGGTCTACAAATTGGGTTTTCAGCCACAAAAGTAAAAATATAATATTTCACGGACCCGGCGAAACCGGTACTCAGCGTTACCGGTACTTGGCGTTACCTGTACTAGGCGTTACCGGTAATAGGCGTTACCGGTACTAGGCGTTGCGCTAGTACACTATAATTTTTATCACAACAGTATAATATGGCCAATCACGTTCACATTATACACCCCCACCCCTTTAAAAAAAAAAAAGTAAATGCACATCTGTTCTCTATTGAAAACAACTATGAAATGATAACCTTCAATTTAACAATGCCATTATGGCCCTATTTGGACACGTCAGCTTCAGTAAAAAAAAATCCATGCAAGAAATGGAGTTAGCGTCCGATAGGTCATAGACCTTTATGGACGATCGTTATCCATTATCGTTGTTAAGCTTAATATATCGCTGTTTAAATCGCTGGTCTCTAATGTGATTCATTTCGCTTAGTATAGCTAATAAAACAAGTGCAACGCCAGGCGGCTGCAAAGCGAGCGCAGCATCGCCGAGCTACTCCGAAATCGGAATGTGTCGGCTGTACACATACATAAAAACGCATCAAAACAGCACGTAACTACATAAGAACGTATGAAAACAGCACGTAACTGAATAGTTTTTATATATAGCCTTGGGGTTCGGACCCGTGATTTGAGCGCGCGCGATCTTGAGCACACGCGCGCACAGAAGAACTCATGACAACTGTGTTATAGACCATTCATCAAGAAATGTTGTGAAAAAAACTGCATTGAAATACATGCAAAACTTCGCGAGATATTAGCGATTATGTGTTTCGGGGTTTGAAGCCCGTAACTGGCGCGACTTTGACCTTAATGTAAAACTAAATACATCAGTGGATAGCTTGCATCTTGGCAAACTCGTATACCAAATTTGATGATGATAGATTGAATAGTTTTTGAGAAAAACGGACGAATAGCCGGACGGACGGACGGACGCCGGACGGACGGACGGACGGACGGACCAGACAAAAACAATAGTTCCCCGAACCTTCGGCTCGGGGACTAAAAATAAAATAAAATATTTATTTTAAAAAATACCAATGTTCACATCCACACTCGCGGTCTGCAAATCCTCCCATTCCTAGTTGTTGTTGTCGTTGTTGTCGTTGTTGTTGTTGTCGTTGTTGTTGACGTACCCTGGCTGAAAGACTCCAAGGGATCATCCCAACAGCCGAAGCACTTGAACACTATGGTACAAATGCATCAGCTAAGGAGGTAGGACATTACGTGTGTGACCGTTTTTTAAAATCATTCTCCACGTGGGCAGACACACTCCGTCTTCGGGGGATTTTGGAGACTGATGATGTTATGCTAGGAGCTTGTCATGGCTAAAGACAACCATGCATTGCATAACTATTTTGGTGTAGCCTTGTAATCCTCCATACACAAAATAAAATAAATAAATAATAAATTGAATTATCGATGGTTCATGGGATAAACCTACATAATTCGCTCAGAATGTTTTGAGCAAAAGCCAAAAATAGTCAGCAACCCCCAAAATATCAATTTTCTATTCAGGGTATATTTATGTCTATTTTTTTTATGTATTCTATCAGTATCCACAACATGAAAGACAATCTTAAATGATTTATTCGTTTATTTGATCGCTTTCTAAATCAAGCCAATAGAAACAAAGAGGCAAAATTGTATCTTCTATTTTCTATTTATGCAAAAATGATCTATTTCGAATGCCAAATTTCAAATAATTATAAAATAAAAACTAGACAAGATAACTCAATTCGATTTGCTGTGTATTAACAAGGAATCTTTGCTCCACCATGAAAAAAATGAAATCTCAATTTATGCCAAAATTCCATTATGTCTGTTTTTCCCATGCACCCCTCTCCGTAGTTACTCTCTGGCCCCGTTTGATAACCCATTCACATTTTGTGAACATTTTAAGCAATCTTTGCTTGACACAAACATTAATTTCTTTGACAAATCTGATCTTAGTTCGATTTTTTTTGGTTGGATTGTAAACTGCATCATTACTTAATTATTGTCAAGGACTGTCTTACTCTCCTTGAGGTAGGCCCTTTCTCTTCCAATTATTGAAAGAGATCCCAAAACAAATAAAACGTGTGCAGAATGATGCAAAGTGGAATTGGATCATAGACTGTGAGTTTATTGGAAGTCACAAACATACATACATCTGAACCTGATCAAGTTCATAGCTTATAATTTGCACACAAAAACACACACATGAAAAAACATGTAACCGTACGCTTGTGCGTCGTTTGCTTCTATGGAGTCTCGTTTGGAGACGAAAGAGCTGTGACGTCCATAGTTAGACAAGTTCCAAAAGTTCAAAAGCCTGTCACGTTGTCTAACTTAGATGTCACAACTAGTCCAAGGATATTCAATATTGCAGAAGCCACGTTCCGTGAGACTATATGGCCAGATGATCCCTGGCTCAAGATCCACAGCAATACAAGAGATTAAAAAAAAAATGTATGAGTGCTCACTTTGTTTTGAAGAATCTGACATAAAATGATAAATTCAATTTAAAATTGAAAAGGTAGGTTATAGGTATAGCGACAGTGTTTGCAGTCTGAGCCTATCTAGATCTATATTCTAAAACAATATTCTGTGACGTTTTCCAGAACGTTTTTGGATTCGAATCGGGGTGTCATAATGAATAAGTAGTCCTATTAAATATTTACCTCTGCGCATGCGCATTAGAAGTAGTCCTAGCGTAGCCAATCAGAATCGTTTGTTTGTCAGCCATTGTGAATTTTACGGATTATGGATTTATGGACTTGTACATCGATTTATCGGCAAATATGTAGATTTACACCCTCCTGCTCTATTTTTTTGTTCTTTCCGTGGTTAGGGATAGGGTTAGGGTTAGGGATAGGGTTAGGGTTAGATGGGTACAGTTCTCATGCGAGAGGTAGATATTTAATGACAGGTACTTATTTATCATAACAGGGGGTGATGAGATTCCTTTAATTTTCATCCTGTCATGTCACCTCCATGCTCTAGATACACTAGACCTACTGCTTTCACCCAAAACGACCTCCATGGCCACTCCCCATTCAACCCGTTCGTTCATCACTCAACACTTTGTGTGCCAGTCTCTTGTTTCCGACTATGACTGCCGGATAGCGAAGGGGGCAGCTGCTATTCTGAATGGCTGGACTACACACGTCGGTGATGTCGCATGAAAATAGGTAGCTCGTAAAAATAAGTAGCTCGCTATTATGAGAGTCTGTATTTGCGACAACCACAAATTTCACTTTTTCTGTACTTTAACCATTTACCTAACCCTAACCCTAACCCTAACCCTAGAAAAAAGTGAAATTTGTGGTTCATGCTCAATGTCGCAAATACACACTGTCATAGGTAGGGGAAGACGGGGTAAAAAGCGCATGGGCGGGTAAGAAGCCCACCCCAATTATCTCATGAAATGAAGAAAATTTCAGTCTCATTTTGCCCATGAGACGAGCGTTAATGTCTAGCATTCGTCTCCTGGGCAAATTTGACTGAAATTTTCTTTATTTCATGAGATAATTGGGGTGGGCTTCTTACCCGCCCATGCGCTTTTTACCCCGTCTTCCCCTAGCGAGCTACTTATTTTTACGAGCTACCTATTTTCATGCGACAGGTGTGACGTAAGTGTCCCGCGCGACCCGCTTTCTTTATTTCTTATCTACACCCCCCCCCTTCTCCCCACCCCCCACCCCCCCACCCTCTCTCCTTTTCATTTCTCTGTCCGGCCGCCACGTTAATTGCCACCCACCATCTAAAGAACGCCGAATAAGGCAATTATCTCTTTGAAGCAAGATCTATCTACCCATCACAAGAAAGTGACAACCACGGTTATCTCCCTTTGAAGATGGTTTTGCTTTTCCGAGCACGAGAAGGATTTGAATCACAAGGTTAGGAATGTCCGGCACGTGATAAGGATGTAATAGGCGCGTGATTGTTCGGTACATTTAGAACAGCATCTTGTGACGTGTCGACTGCTATAAACCAATAGCAGGCTTTCATTGTTTGAAAGTGAAGGCTATAATTGGCGTAGTGAGAAAAAGTTTTTCACACAAGACGCTGAAACTGACTAGAGCAACACCTCTCCCAGCCAGAATAGCCCACCTAGTAAGTCTTATTGATGACTGGTGATTGAGACTGGTTGTTTGTTTGACTCTAGTTTTGATCTAGATCCTATGTTCAATGATGAATAAGGAGTAGATAGATATGTTATAGAAAAGAAGTGGTAAACATTCTATTCTATTTATGTGCACTGATTATTTGTGTGTGTGTGTGTTTTTGACTTGAACACTTTTGGTACCAGAACCGGAGTTTATGCCTACTAACCCTTTTGTCTATTTTTAGTAGGAAACCTATGGGCCGCAATCTTGCACTATTTTTAGTAGGAAACCTATGGGCCGCAATCTTGCACTTTATGATACCATTCCTTTCCAGGTGTTGGATGGAGAGTGATGATGGATTGATCACCTTTTATGTTTTACTGATCTCAGTTTGTTAACTGAAATTCAGTTTATTTATTAACTACATGTAGTGCTATTGTACAAGGGAAGCCTTCAAGCCGGTTGGGATTCACTAATTCCCTGCCGACTGAAGCCCCTTGTCTCTAAGCCATAGAGATCTACATCCACCTTCTCCTGTGATTATCAGCAGGGCATCGTGGGCAGGAAGATCATCCCGGACTCACCAAGCACCAAGACGGGAACGTCGCCAAGACGACCCGCACCCAGAATCCGCGAGGAGACCACGCCTGAACCGTGCCATCCCGCGAAGCCGTAACCGGAACGACTGGGAGCTACTCTCACCTGACGAGCAAGCCCAGAACTTCAAACAGCTAAGTCCACCGGACTGCGCCAATCATTTGAACTTTCCTACGGACATTGAAGATAATTAGTAACCCTTCCGGCATGGGGCGAACCTTATAGAAAGACAAAAGTCTTGTGAATCCTTTCGGATTTCATTGGTTTTTTATCCATATTTTGTTTTGGCGCCATTGAGCTGCTTTATTATTATTGTTGCATAATCTTATGCAGATTTTGGGAGTAAATAAAATACAAGTGTCAAATAATCCTGAACCCTTTGGTCAGACTGATGAGAGTGGGAGTCTTGTAATTTCATGTAAAACCCTACTTCTCTCTGTCTGCCATTTAGAGCAATTCAACCACTTGTATTTCTTACAACCATCTGACGAGCCAGAACCCGGGCACAAATATAAATTTATTAGATGAAAAGGGGCCGGGAAAGTTGCTCATCTCCCATACCCTAGAGAAGTGGGCTAAAGGCAAATTATCTAAAGTCTTCCCTAGGGACTTAGCCTTTTAACCCATTACCTCGTCACAACAGGTGAACTTTAAAAAAACTTTAACAAAATGTAGGACTAAACTCGCAATGTCTTGAGCAACATGATATTATTCATCGCCCTCTCACTCTGATCAATCCAACCGAGAATCTATATTGAGTACCAAGTGATGGGAAGTAACTGCGAACGTCACACCAAATCTTTTATTTAAAAAAATCACCCCGAATAAAGTCTAACTCACATTTAATTTCTGAAAGATGCATATTGAATAGCAATGATGATATTTTCATTCGAAAGCTAACACACTGTCACACAACAAACCATGAATTGGAATTTTAAAAAATCCGTAATGGCGCTCCGAGCATCGCGCCGAGTCAATAGAGGGATCCGGGATAGCGTCACGTGATTTTGTTGGTAACGAAAGTCGGATGCCAGTTTGGCTGGAGCGCCGTTTTGGTTCAGATTACAGAGGTGAGCGTCAGTGAGTTTCGACAAATCGTCACAATGGTAATAAACTGTGCAGTAGTTAAATGTTCAGGACTAAAAGCAAACATCAGAATTCAATGCGTTCCACCGCCAAGTATCTTAGAAACCCGAATAATCCAGCCATCATGGCCGACAGAGGTGACATTCTCATTTGCATACATGAACCCGAAAGAAGAACAAAATTTGGGGTCACTTCGAAAAATCCGTTCAAAAAGACTAGTGGGTGCTTTCCCTTGCTGTAAAAGCCAAAAACGGACCAGCGAGACTGAGGTAAAGGAAGCACTAACTTAGTATATTGCATTGTGGGTAGGGCAAAAGTGAAAGTGAAACTACTAGACCGGGCGTTCAGCGGGCGCAATCGGCGCATACAGTAGCCAATGGTAAGAAAAAAAATCGGTCACATTTGGCGTCTGTGTCCCAGAGAGGGTTCAATTGTGGTCAATGCGGTTAATTTTTAAAAGTTTTTTTTTCGTTTTTCTCAAAACTACCAAAATTGAGATACGAGATTTTTGAATTTCACCGACTGCTTATATATAGTGGATATGCCTTTCCCAGAGCAGATCCCTAATCCTTTGGCCAAGGGATTTGAGGATAGCTAAAGTTGGGGAAGGTCCCCGAGGGCCAACCAATCCCCTCGGCTGTAGCATTAAGAACCAGTGCCAAGGCCCCCAAGTTGGAGAGTCATAGTTTTCCCCAAAAGACTAAGCTGCACCACGATTTCCGATGGGAGGTGCCCGCTTTGTCCCAGGCCCTCTTAAGTCCCAGGCCCGCTATGTCCCAGGCCCGTTATGTCCCAGACCCGCTATGTCCCGCTCCCTCTAAGTGGTTGCATGTCTATGTCCACGTATCTATCTATGTTCATGTGACATGACTGTTCTGGCCATTTTGGTACCTTGTACAGTGTAGATGACATGTGGTCAGTGACGATGACCAGTGGTCACTTTGACATAATTAAAAATCAAATTTTGATTCTTAACAGCTTATTTCCTGTCAACAGATGATTATTTTATGTACTTGTATAATGCAGATGACCAGTGGTCACTGCTACTGACCAGTGGTCACTTTGACTTAGAAATCATATAGACACGTGGTCATAGACATGTAACCACTTCAAGGGAGTGGGACATAGCGGGCCTGGGACTTAGAGGGCCTGGGACTTAGCGGTATGGACCCATTTTTGATGACTGTAGAAAATCACTTATTGTATATATCTCACTTTACTATTGCCCCTACTGAATGCCAGTCAGTCGTTTCCGACCATGACTGCCTGATAGCAGAGGGGGGCAGATGCTATTCTGGTGGGCTGGGCGAGAATTTGTTTCTAGTGGAGATGCCTTGCCCAGGGTACATCTCCACTCTCTCGCCCAAAGGGATTTGAGGACAGCTGTTAATTGTTGGGGAAGGTCCCCAAAGGTCAGCCCATCCCTTTGGGCTGCAGCACTAGAGCCAGTGCCAGGGCCCCCTCGTTTGAGAGTCATAGTCTTCCTTAAGAGGCTAAACTGTGGTTTGGCATAAGTTATGCATGTTGAATCTTTTACTATTTAATATGATGCTGTTAACTATATATGTGCTTTTTGTGTGCAATTCATATATACGTTGAACCTTTTTATGATTTGTAATGCCTTTATACTGTTGTAAAGCGCGATGATCCCAATGTGAGGTATCGCGCTATATAAGTCAAATTATTATTATTATTATTATTATTATTATTATTATTATTAAACTGTACCATGTCTTCCACAAGAGACTAAACTGTACCGTGACGGTCCCTTCTACGTGTTGATGAAAGCCAATGATAAAGGCAATTTTAGTAAAAGGCCCTATTAGTCTATTCACCCTAATTGACCAGCGAGCGACTAAATCTATCTCGTAATTCGTAACAGGTGTCTCGTTAATTGCCAGCCTATAAAAGCTACTGGCAAAATGTGCTAAATGGCACCACAGAAGCTGGTTCTTCAACTCGTCTGCTTGTCTTCTGCAACGTCAGTACTTCAAGACCTTTCCCTTGAGGTACCATTAGATTTGACACTGCCAGACTCACAGCTAGACGTTTATTTCAAAAGGGACCGAAAAGTTCTATTAACCCTTTCACCGCCAGCCATATTTCAGCCAAAAATTATATCAACATTACCTGGATAGAGAACAAAATCCATCTGCAGTATTGGGGATTCTTCTGTGACATATATAAAATAAGGTCTATCCTTACTTCCCAAAACTAAGACAATAGGGTCTTTCGGTAATAGACCCCAATATGATGCCTTCTAGTGACATATATATTAATTCAATGTGGTGCTAAAATGCGACTTTGGCGGTGAAAGGGTTAAAGAAACATCTGTGGAAATTAGATAATACTTTTAATAGGACTGTGGACGATACTAAACATAGAAAACCCATAATTAATGGTTACAAGTACGTAAATGGAATTTTCTAAATTGAATTTTGACGATGCAGTCTTTATTATACACTGCATAGTGTACCTTCTTTAAGCATGTTTGGCTTTTTTCAATAAATTGTTCAAGGACTTATTCATAACTAGAGGTGGGGGAAAAACCGGTTTGAACCGAAAAACCGGTGCTAAACTTTCGCGGTTCGAAAAACCGATTCGAGTTGCTGTGAACCGGTTTTTTTAACTGCAAACTGAAAGTAAGTTTTTCTTAGAATAAAGCATTCTTTTCGAAGAACAACAGATTCTCAGCGCAGATTGGGTGTTTGTAAACCAAGAGTATCTGTTTCTAGTTTGTGGTGGTGTATGGCTTTGACTTTGTCTGAGTGTTGAGTTGTGTTGAGTTGAGTGTGCGTGTGTCATAAGTCATGTTTCTTTATTGTGTGTATGTGTGTGCGTGCGTCTGACAAATAAATATGTGTTTGCATAGGTGAAACTAGTGATGCGAGTACTTGTTAAACAAGCGCAAAATCGCAATAGTTTGTGGCGCGCGGTCTATTTTTACCACTCCAATCATGAGTCATCTCCCCTGGCTTTTCAATAATTTTAATCTGTAAACCAGAATGTTATCTCTGCACCCTTTCGTAACTTTTTATATCTTTTGGAAAACATTTAAAACTATGTATCCTACTTATACTCATCAAAAGAAGCACTGCATACTCGTCGTGTCTGTTGTAGTGTCTGTATTACGTATGTTTATTATTTTGTACGCTTTTTAAAGTGTATATACATCATTTTAAAGAGCGGCCTCAATTAATTTTGAAGTGTAGCCTCGATTTGAAGTGCGACAATTTTGGACCGAGCGCCCAGACCGACCGACCGACCGACAAAGTGAGTTATAGGTTTGTGGCTTGAGCCACAAACAAAAAACCCAATTAGGTAAAATCGTTTCGAAGAGGGATTTTTGAACCGGTTATCAACTCTATTCATAACTGCTGCCTATGACTGCTCTCTCTCTCTCTCTCTCTCTCTCTCTCTCTCTCTCTCTCTCTCTCTCTCTCTCTCTCTCTCTCTCTTTCTCTCTCTCTCTCTCTCTCTCTCTCTCTCTCTCTCTCTCTCTTTCTCTCTCTAATTGTTGTATCTTATTACGAACCCCCCAAACTCCTGCTATAGCACCGCAGCAGTTTAATTAAACCAGCTAGCTTGCATTTTCTTTGCAGGCTTACTCCGATTTAACTCCCCCGCAATGGGACCATCAGCCACTCTTCCGGGAGCCCAGAAGTTCCCTCTGTGTGCGACGGTCCTCCTGATGGCCCTGGCGTGGATCTCATGCAGCTCAGGGAGTCTGGCGGTTGACCCCAGACCCCAGACGGTTGACCCCAGACCCAACATCGTCTTCGTCATGGCCGACGACTTGGGCTATAATGATGTCGGTTACCACGGCTCGGTCATCAAAACCCCCAACATTGATCGTCTGGCCGGGGAAGGAGTAAAACTGGAAAACTATTACGTGCAGCAAATCTGCAGCCCTAGCCGCTCTCAGTTCATGTCAGGCAGATATCAGGTGAGAGCAGATAATTATGAACCTGTATACATAGCCGTAGCTGCTCTCAACTCGTGTAAAGTAGATACCAGGTGATGAGAACAGGCATTAATCCGAACATAACAATTTTTTGCTCTCATTTCATATCAGGTATTTACTAAGTGAGAGCATATCAATTCAAATATAGCACTTAGCCACTCTCATAATATTGTATCTGGTAACAGGTGAGGGCACACTTTTCTAAACGATTTGTCATTGGGCGAAGGCTCCGCAGGCAAGATTAATTAAGTGCTGCTACATTACCATGAACATTGCAAAGAATCGATTGAGCCTATTCCCGCAATCCCTATTAAGTGGACTTAACATTTTCACCTTACTTTAGTTTAAGTTTTTTGTTTAGTTTTTTTAGCAAATCAATCTGAATTTCTTTTGAGCTGCCCCCTCTTATTTTTTCCTCACTTATCGCATGACATTGTGTTTTCATTTCTCTGCTAGATCCACACTGGTCTACAACATGGAGTGATCACCCCCACTAAGCCAAGTGGACTGCCCCTGACCAACCCTACCATAGCCGAAGTGCTGCAGCAGGCGGGTTATTTCACTAACATGGTGGGCAAGTGGCACCTGGGGTTCTTCAGATCTGAGTACTTGTGCGGGTTCGGTATGTAGGTTGGTGTCGCGGGTGTTTGTGTGTTGTGTGTGTGTTGTTGTGTGTGGTGGTGGTGGTGTGTGTGTGTGTGTGTGTGTGTGTGTGTGTGTGTGTGTGTGTGTGTGTGTGTGTGAAGTCAAGTCAAAATGATCGTTATTGACAATAAAGGAATAAGCTGGACAAATCCTTTTTTTTTTACATCCTGTCGTCATAAATATTACATAAGAAAAACAGTTGAAGCAAATAAGATGAAAAACGAAAACTGGAGAAAAATCAAACCACAAATAATGTAATTTTGTAATTTTTGTTTAAGTTTGATTTTGTTGTTGGTTTGTAAGGATTCTATGTAGGGGAGGAAGATTACTACACTCACGAGCGCTCAGGATTTCTAGACTTGCGCAACAACTTAACACCGGATTTTAGTCAAGGTGGTGTTTACGCTACTCACCTGTTTACGCAGAAAGCGACTGAAGTCATCAATGATCATGACCCAAGCAAGGTAATGCCAGATGTGTGTGTGTTTGTGTGTGTGTGTGTGTGTGTGTGTGTGTGTGTGTGTGTGCGTGCGTGCGCGCGCGCTTGCTTACTTTGATACTCAGTTGTAGACTACAATCGCGCATTCAGAACAACTACAATGCATATAGTTATTGAAGCAAAAATGTGACACTGTATAAAGAGTTACATTTTTGCTTGTCTTAAAATGCTCTTAAACTTTTCTGTTTTTGTGCTGTACAACAACACAATTTATTTCTTTATGAGATAATAAATTTGTTCTGAGTGAGTGAGTGAGTGAGTCAGTGAGTGAGTGAGTCAGTGAGTCAGTGAGTGAGTCAGTGAGTGAGTGAGTGAGTGAGTGAGTGAGTCAGAGTCTGTTTGCTTCTGTTTGTTTGACAGCCCTCTTTCCCCCGGTACATCCAAGCCTAAAGTTTGTTTACTGTGACACCTCCGACCCCCAAGTCCCCCCCCCCCCCTCTCTCTCTCTCTCTCTCTCTAGCTCTCTTAGAATTCCTCTGTGAGCAATACAGCCGCATGACCTCGTTCTGTGCAGGGTCCCCTGTTTCTGTTCCTGTCTCATCCAGCTCCACACACTCCCCTCCAGGTGCCAGACCGCTACGAGAAGATGTATACGCGCATGAAGGACAGTAACAGGCAAACATTTGCAGGTAACTATGAACAATTCAACAATAGTCACTTACACCAAGACACAGTATAGGCATGTACATTGTGTGGACGTTGAGCTATGAACAATCTTTTTCTTTTTTTTTGGGGGGGGGGAGTTAATCAGTGTCGTTCATATTAACCCCCAAGGCAGCCACGCCCAATCAACATTCAGTAGGGAACAAGAGCTGTTGACGAATACGGCAGCCTGTCTTTCCCCTATTCGCAGGTTTTAAAGATCTGGAAAATTGCAAATGCTTTTACGAGAATAGGCGCAGTCAGTCATCAAAACTGTTGAAATATTTCCTTGTTTATGGATTTTGACCTGGATGGTAGGAGACCTACCGTTCTCATCATAGAATTAAATGCTTTTGAAATTTACATATCATCTAGTTTTTTCATTCCTAGTCATAAGGACAGATGTGGGTCGATTTTATTTTATGTTTATGCAGCATGAAAGCGGCCTTTTATTGCGTGACAGAGGTTTTTGTTCTTTTGTGCTCTTCTGATGATCTTTGTCAAAGAAAGTTTAAAAAATTTCTACTTTCATCTATCTGTCTGTCTGTTTATCTGCCTGGGCCTGTATTCACGTTGAGATAGCATGAGACTTAGCATGATGCTAACTTATAAGCTCTTCCAATGTCCTATAGGATTTAATAGGACTTTTGGAAGAGCTTCTAAGTTAGCATGATGCTAAGTCTCATGCTATCTCAACGTGAATACAGGCCCTGGTTTGTTTGTGGGGGGAAAGTTAAAAGAACACGTAAACATATTATTTTGTAGGGCTAGGCAACACTCAAGAGTCACGAAACATCTCAATCAATATTAATCTGGATGTGAATTTGTTTCAAGTTTATTTTCATTAATCTTATTTTGATTATTAAAACTTTTCTTTATTGTTGATCCTTCCCTTTCGATAAAGCAAGGCAAGCTTCTCAATGCCCTCAAGCGTATTAGCTCTTGTGTTGTGCACCTCACGTCTTATGCAAGTTGCCTCCTATTTGGTTTTCTCACGAGTGCCAGTACTTTCTAGTTTTTTACAGAAGACAAAACACCCCAAAGCCTACATTTAAAAGCAGTAGATATTTCGCATTTTATTAAATTCTTTATGTGATACTGGACTGAAAGCAAAGTTGGTACAACGAATTCGAAAGATAATCATTAAAACAGTCACTTTCTAGTTTTGGGGGGTTCTTACTCAAAGCCAAATGAAAAACTAAACGAAAATAAAAGTAAAATACCAGGGAATTTTCGGCCAGCTATTGCTGGCCTTTGTCAACCCACAGGTACTGCTGGCCTTTGTCAACCCACAGCTACTGCTGGCCTTTGTCAACCCACAGCTACTGCTGGCCTTTGTCAACCCACAGCTACTGCTGGCCTTTGTCAACCCACAGCTACTGCTGGCCATTGTCAACCCACAGTTACTGCTGGCCTTTGTCAACCCACAGCTACTGCTGGCCTTTGTCAACCCACAGCTACTGTTGGCCTTTGTCAACCCACAGCCACTGCTGGCCTTCGTTAACCCACAGCTACTGCTGGCATTTGTCAACCCACAGCTACTGCTGGCCTTTGTCAACCCACAGCTATAGCTGGCCTTTGTCAACCCACAGCTACAGCTGGCCTTTGTCAACCCACAGCTACAGCTGGCCTTTGTCAACCCACAGCTACTGCTGGCCTTTGTCAACCCACAGCTACTGCTGGCCTTTGTCAACCCACAGCTACTGCTGGCCTTTGTCAACCCACAGCTACTGCTGGCCTTTGTCAACCCACAGCTACTGCTGGCCTTTGTCAACCCACAGCTACTGCTGGCCTTTGTCAACCCACAGCTACTGCTGGCCTTTGTCAACCCACAGCTACTGCTGGCCTTTGTCAACCCACAGCTACTGCTGGCCTTTGTCAACCCACAGCTACTGCTGGCCTTTGTCAACCCACAGCTACTGCTGGCCTTTGTCAACCCACAGCTACTGCTGGCCTTTGTCAACCCACAGCTACTGCTGGCCTTTGTCAACCCACAGCTACTGCTGGCCTTTGTCAACCCACAGCTACTGCTGGCCTTTGTCAACCCACAGCTACTGCTGGCCTTTGTCAACCCACAGCTACTGCTGGCCTTTGTCAACCCACAGCTACTGCTGGCCTTTGTCAACCCACAGCTATAGCTGGCCTTTGTCAACCCACAGCTACAGCTGGCCTTTGTCAACCCACAGCTACTGCTGGTCTTTGTCAACCCACAGCTACTGCTGGCCTTTGTCAACCCACAGCTACTGCTGGCCTTTGTCAACCCACAGCTACTGCTGGCCTTTGTCAACCCACAGCTACTGCTGGCCTTTGTCAACCCACAGCTACTGCTGGCCTTTGTCAACCCACAGCTACTGCTGGCCTTTGTCTACCCACAGCTGCTGCAGGCCCTTGTCAACCCACAGTTACTGCTGGCCTTTGTCAGTTTTTTTAAATAAATTTGAATCTGAGTAAGAGAAAAAAAACCAGCAACAATAAACGTAACTACACCAGAGTCGGAAAGTGTCTTTGGATTAGTAGTTACTTTCTACTCAGTAGATTACCACAATGTTTTCTGTTTGTCCACAGGGATGGTGACCTGCATGGATGAAGGAATTGGCACCGTGGAACACGCGTTGAAGGACAAGGGCCTGTGGAACAACACTGTGTTCATTTTCTCCACAGGTGGGCAAACGGCACAGTCACATCAGTTGGTATCTCCAACTTTCCGAGCGCAGATTGAAAGCCCTACAGGCATACTACCTTCAAAATTAAACCCTAAAATTACCCTCGAAGTTCACAGAGTTTTGGGGTCAGCAAACTAAAAAACCCAATAAGTCCTCAAGTATGGACTGAATCAGTGTTGACATGCTCAAAGAGGGAGGAGACGTGATCATAAATTTGACGCGTAACATTCGTATTCAGGTCTGGGATTCTGGACCTGTTCCAGAGGACTGGAGTAAAGGCAAAATGATCTGTTTTCCCAAGAAAGGCAAATTGAATGGCTTTGACAACTGGAGAGCTGTGACATTACTTTCTTCTTCTTCTTCGATCACTCAGACATTTTCCTGTCAAAATTATTATGAGCACAGATGCGTCATGCTACCGTTATGCGCCTAACTAAGAATAGGCCCAGCAAGTCAGACTTCGGCTGGAGGACATGTTTTTGAAAGTGTTTTTCGTGAATAAAAGCATGAAGAATGGACCGGTAAGGCAGAAAGATAGTATATGATAGTAAGCAAAGGGAAAAGGCAGAGTCAAAGAGAGTGACAGATTAGAGGAAGTTACAAGCACAGAACTTCCAGAAGGTGGTGGAACTATTTATACAAAAGACCCCCCGGTATCCCCACAGGGGGACATTACTTTCAATACCAGACAAAACATTGTCAGATAATTGTGAACTACGTGCAAGGTTTGGTAGATGGATAACTCCATATAGAGAAGGCTGGATGTAGACCTAAAAGGTCTTGTGCAGAACGAACATATTTTCATGTTATGGCTTATTATAGAAACATGCCACGAATTCCAGGTACAGTACTCCCCGATTATAGTAAACTCGGTTATAAGAAATTTCGGTTACAGTAAAGGAAAGCACTGGTTCCCGGCCAAAGGTCTACTGTTTTGTTACTAAATAGACCTCGGATAGTAGCAACTCGGTTATAATAAAACAAAAACTGCTATAGTAAAGTTACTTTTGGTTCCCCACAGGACTGGCTCCTCGGTTACAATTTAAAAAAAATTGTCCTCTTCTTGACCTTTGTAAATACGTCACCAATGTATGCTCATAGTCTCACCACTCCCTCCACCCACCCATAATAACAACTGGGTTATAATTAAAATTAAAAAAACTCCTATAGTAAAGTCATTTGTGGTTCTTCCTCGTTACAATAAAAACATTTGTCCTCTTCCTGACCTTTGTAAATACGTCATCAATGTATACGTCACAGTCTCACTACTCCCTCTACCCACCTTCATCAACGAAATTGAAAGGCACTCAAAATCATGTTTCTTTCCCCTCATTACTTAGTGGAAAAAAATGAATCGGAAAAAACTATATATACAGCCGAATCCGCTTATAAGAAAACTCGCTTACAATGCAAAAAAATTTTTCCTGCCGAACTTCTTCTTTCTTATCTATGATCAAAACTGGGATATAAGAAACTGCTTATAAGAAAACTCGGTTATAAGCAAGCAAATGTTTTCTCCCATCCGCAATGGAAACTTGGATATAAGAAAATTATGTCATACAAGCGAGTTGGTTTGCAGTTCATTTTCTTATAAGCGAGTTCTATTTACTTATAAGCGAATTACCATTGATAACATTTTCTTAAAGACCCACCAGATCACGTGTCAAAATCACAGGTTCCACGTGTTTTCCTTCTTATAGCTGGTACAAAATCTTGTTTTGACCAGGTTTGACTCCCATACAAATTGAAAACGAAACATTTTAAAGAGCAGCCTCAATTTGAAGTTGGGGGAATTTGTATGTGGGTCACAGCTACCCAGAAAAAAACAAGGGATTTAATCGTGTTGGGTCAGTGTGTCTTTAAAAGTGTGTTGGACCTGAACTGAAAGGATGTTCCGAGAAAATTGAAGTCGTTCCAAAAAGGGAAAGTTTACCTCATACCAGTTGTGTCACAGACATTCTAAACAGTACAGGCACTTGATTACAAGACTAATTGAGTTGTTTTTGTTCATTTATTCCATACTTTCCTTCAGTATTCTGTGCAAAATAAATGTTGAGCAGAAGAAAAAAATATGAGTACTTTTGTGTTGGTGGTAGAGAGACTGTCCATCCTTACATTTTCAGCAGCAATGGCAGAGAGGAAAAGGCAATTCATTTATTTAAGAAGATAAATACAAATAACTGAATATGTGGACGAACATCCACATAAACAAAAGCAAACGATCGATGAAAAGCTGCATGGGTGGACAGTAAATGGTAATAATTCAGTACAAGAAAGGTGAAGGGGTACGCATTTGATAATAGTAAAAAAACAAAAAAACGCTTCTTAGCTAAGTTGTTGTAGGCACCTTTAAATCTTCTTCTTAGTAGACTATTTTGATTTTATGATGCAAGACATGCATCAAATTAGGAAAAAGGATTTTCTCTTCGTTTTGTTTTTCTGTCTTTCTCTTTTCTTTTTCTTTTCTCAATTTCCGTTTTCCCCCATTCAATTTGTTTATAAGGGAAAAAACTTCAAAATCTTTTCTTATATCTGAGTTTCGGATATAAGAAAGCTTGGATATGGTAATAAGCAAAATATTATCTCCCTTCGATTTTCTTATAACTGAGTTTTGCTGTATTTTGATTTTATGATGTAGATCATGAGTCATAAGTCGCAAGTTTCCTTATTGTCCATTGGCATTGTACAAACGCAAATATAATATTGTCTTCTGCTGTGTAAAGTAAATTATACATCCAAATTAGAATATTGATTAAAAACAAGAAACAGAAATTTACATTTAAACAAATATATTACTCTCACACCTCACCCAATCATTCATCTGCTCTCCGCTATCTTGCTCACTCATCATGCAACTCACCATGTCTGCCTTCATTTTTCTTTTTAATTTTCTGTTCTGTTCTTTCTTTTTTTCCTCTGTTTTGCATTTGTTCCTTTTTTTCATGCACCAAATTATGTAAAAGCATTTTTTTTCTTCGTTTTATGTTTCTGTTTGTCTTTTTTCTTTTTTTCTCTTTTTTCTCTTTGTCTCTTTTCTTTTTTCCCTTTTCCCCATTCAACTCAGTTATAAGAATAAAAATTCAAAATGTTTTCTTTTATCCGAGTTTCGGATATAAGAAAACCAAAAAAAATCTCCCTTCGATTTTCTTATAACCGGGTTTTGCTGTAGCATCATGAAAATGTGATATTTTATTGCAGGCATGATAATCTTTTATCAGGCATAATGTCTGTAGGCATAATGTCCAGTAGGCAAAATGTCCGGTGAGCATGGTGACCATAGGCATAATGTCCATAGGCAAAGTGTCCATAGGCAAAATATCCGCAGGCAAACTGTTCTGTCACGGTGTGTGTGTGTGTGTGTGCACGCACGCATGTGCGTGTGCATGCATGAATAGATTCAAAGGCGATTCTGGAAGTTAGAGGTTGTACACTATATGCTTTTACAGCTAGTTTTGTTTTGTGCACAGGGAAAAATACCATGTATAAACCCAATCACCTTTTTGGACCTCAAACCATTGAGGAAGGGGTAGGATGGGTTTATATTTAGTATTTTACGTTAGCTTTGACTTTGAAAAACGTCATCGGATAAGATAAAAAATATCATCAAAACTTTACTATATCCGAACATCGTTTATAAGAAAAACCTGTTATAGTAAAGGAAAAGCCTTGCTCCCCTGCACTTTACTGTAAGCGGGGTGTACTGTAGTACTGGAAATCAGTTTCATTGATTTCATTAAGGCTTTCGATAGTACCCATAGATATACTCTCTGGAAGACTTAAATCACACATGGAGTGCCAATCAAACTGAAGAATCTACGAAAATTCAAGATACATGTTTCTAAGGAACAGAAGATGGGCATAGTGACTGGTTCTAAGTTACCTCTGGTGTGCGACAAATGTGCATTCTCTCTCCTCTCCTGTTTGCTGTTGCATTTTACTGGAGGTTACGTGGCTGGCAAAC
>CM065694.1:43774575-43784575 GCA_017654935.2 Phymorhynchus buccinoides
TAGATGGCAGGGTGGAGAGAAGGAAGGGATTGATAGTTGTTGGGGGTTTTGTTTTTTGTTGTAAGAGATTGGAAAGCAACAGGGTAAAGAGTTCACTCCATGTCTCTTACTCCCTCACCATCCAATTGCTATCCTTTGGCCGAGAGTGGGGGGAAGTGCCCTGGCTAAGGCATCATCTATCTGCAAATTTTAGCCCAGCTGCCCCCTCTGCTCTCTGGCAATCATAGTCGGAAACGACAGACTGGATTACAATGAAGAAAGTGTCTAGTTTTGTTGAACACACACACACACACACACACACACACACACATTGAATAATGCTGTCAGTTTATGCATAGTGTGTTTGGTCACTATAGACTAAAGTGGGGCAAGAAGCCTATCCTAAGCAAACAATGCTCTCTCTCTTAAAGAATGACTAGATAACTCATATTAGGTGCAATATCTTGGGGTGTTGTTAGACTATCAAATATCAAACACATTTGGTGATAGTGATAAACAAATGAACACAGTAGGCAAAAACGGAACATGTTTAATTTGGCCTTTGTGCCCCACCTATGGGGGCAAAACCCCACTCAGTGTGGGGCAAAACGCCTATGATGGGCCTTTTTGCCCCACTACTGCAGGCGTTTTACCCCACTGAACAGATATAAGGAAATAAGTGCAATGAAACTTTAAGCATGACATGAACTAATGGGTGCAATACTCTTTCTCAAGAAGACGAATGAAATTTGAAAAAAAAAGAAAAAGCATTACACAAGCAAATTCAAGACCATCGAAGAAGATTCCCTGTGTTCTGCTCTTTGTAACTGCGCACACACGCGCACACACACACACACACACACACCAGGGCTCCCAGGGACCCCCATTTGGGGGTCTATGATGTACTAAAGGACCCTCTAAAAGAATGTGCAGGGGGTCCCAGGGATGCACTAACAAAAATCTTTTTGGCATTCGCAATGCCACTGGGATCCTCTATCCTGCCTCTAGGACCCTCTATACTGTAAGTGAAAGAGTCCCTGGGACCCCTTGTTTTGTGGGACGATTGGGAGCTCTCACACACACACACACACAGACACACACACACACACACACACACACACACACACACACACACACACACACACACACACACACGCACAACCAGAATAATATGATGCATCAAAGAAAAGATAAATGAGAACAGAATTAAATGTTTACCAGTAACACAAAGTAAGCCATTAAATAACTCCATTGGTATTTTCAAAACAGAAGAAATTGATGTGGATTTCAATGCTACCATAAGTAGGCTTATTGTGTGATGTAGAAATGAGTAATTCTATAATTTAAAAAAACCCCAAAAAAACATAAAAAAAACGAATAACGTTCAGTGAGTAACTAAATCTGCAAGACAATTGTTTCACAGTCCACAGGCATTAATATCTTCTGCATGATTTGATGGTGTCCCTTTTGACAATTTGGACCAATCTGTTCAGACTCTGCCTCAGATTCACCAACACAGTGACCATAGTAGCACTGGAGCTCCACGTTGTTGCTGATGGCAGTGGTGTCCAGCTCCCCTGGTAGAGACCTTGGGTCTGTCATAGCTGCTATGCATTCTGCCATCAATGAGTAATGCAAACCATGGTGGCAGATCAGCATTAATGCATGGATGCTCCTGCTTTCAGGATGTCCGAAGTTCATGATTTTTTTGTCCAGGATGTCCTGAAGTTTGAAGGATTGTTTTGTATTGCCTGGAGCCGGAGTCACAGGATTATTAGAATTTGAGAAGATGCATTTTCCTGGTTATACAGGTCATGAAGTGCAGCGAGAGCCTGTCAATTACGTTTGAAACTGTTGTTTCCCTTCAGCTTCCAGGGGGCATTGCCCCCCAGCTGTCCCTGCACTCCATCGTGGCCCCTGGACCCCTGCCTTGCAGGATTTTAATTTTCCAGGAGCACCCATGTTAAAGGTCTCCTCATGGTCTGCATAGTCATTGCAGCTGTTGCACACATGTGCAATCACCTTTGCCTGGAGCCCACCAGCCTGGCTTGCTTCATTGACCCTCATTACAATGTCGGTCAGCACACCTGGCTCATTCTGCTCTGCATGTTGGAGTCTTTGGTTAAGGGCACTGACGAGGCCCATGGATGTAAAATTGTCTCTGCATATCCACCACATGCTGTTTTAGTTGCTCTTTTAAGTTCAGGTGATATTACAGATTTGTAAGGCCAAAAATTCAGCAACTTTCTTCGACCCTGTGTCTCCTTAGGGTCCATGCAGGAACACTAAATTCTTTGCTAGCACAATTGAAGGAAAATCCACCACTAACAGCTTGCTGAACAGCAGACAATGTGTCCTTGCCATATGTAGCTGCCCCTTTCTATCTTCCCTTTGTATGCCAATACTATTAGCTGTTGACAACAGCAAATAGGACTGAATAAAAGTTCATTACTTTGCCCGACAACGCAAAAAGAGAGAAGTTATCACACTTACTTAAATGTTGGGGTAAGACGCCTTCAAGTGTTGGAAAACGCCTATGGTGGGCGTATTGCCCCACTCAAGCGGTAGGCGTTTGACCCCATTGTGACCTTTTCACACACAAGTGGTGTGGAGTGACAAGCAAGGGAAATCACTAGGTCAAACCAATATTATAATGTAAATAATACACAACACACACGTTGTTTTGATAACTCTGTTCTCTACACATGTGCACTGAATAAATGGCAACATGAAACTTGCAT
Source organism: Phymorhynchus buccinoides (assembly GCA_017654935.2). NCBI lineage: Eukaryota > Metazoa > Mollusca > Gastropoda > Neogastropoda > Raphitomidae > Phymorhynchus > Phymorhynchus buccinoides. The sequence goes on from CM065694.1 coordinate 43,777,296, forward strand.
CAAAAAGGCTAAAATCACAGAAACGCGAACAACTTATTTACTATGTGCCTTACGGCGCCACCATTACGCGGTCTATTGCATTACTGGCAAAGCACTGTTAGATTCATTGCATTATCCATGGTAGGTAATGAAGGGGTTGGCGTTTTCCCTGCCCTCGCCTTCTTGCCCCACCTTCTACTACCTACGGCCACGTTTTTTTGTGGGTTTTTTTTTTAGTAGTTGGAACAAAATGTGTGATTTCCTTCTCTCTTTTTTTGTGTGACTTGCAGGTTGTTTTTGAAAACTAGCATTATGGAGTGGTGGAAACGGAAGGATTAGGTTTGTTTCTTCACCTTCCATTTCTTCGTCTTTTCCTCCATTAATGGAAAGTTTTCAAACAAAAGCCAAGTCATTTAAACACTTATTTTTGATTGCACAAGAGTTTCAGCCTTCTGTTCCAATGTTGTAAACAGTTCAGGTTTTTCTTTCTTAGTTTGGTGGTTGGTTTTCAGACTTTTTGTTTGTTTTAAATGTAGGCAGGATAATATATAGCCTGAGCTGAGCTCTGGGCCTTGATCATGTTTTGTTGTTTTGTGTGCTGTGTGAACCAATTGTACTTAACGAGAATGCGGAAGATTAACGATAGTCGCCTGCCGTTCGGCAAGCCTAATTCATTCTTTTATTTGATTGTTGAAAATCCATCTCATTCACTTTCATCGTCCCATGAGCATTGCTCCCTTTGGAATGTGTGTGTGTGTGAGAGATAAGCAAGCTGTATTTGTTTACGCAAGTTTGGTTGTTAAAATTTGCTGTTCTTATTGATACTGTATGTTTGATTGTAGTGGTTAACAAATTTGCAGTACCTTAGTAACCGTGTCTTCATCATTGTTTAACCAGCCACGAAGCGAAAACTGGTTAATGTTTTCAGAGCTTTCTGTTTGTTCCTGGCTGACTGTCTATCTATCTATATATCTGTCTAACTGACTATGTGAACACGATAACGTTTGAACGGAGGGACCTAGGAGGCCCAAATTGTGCATGTTTTCCGTAAGCCGGGGTCACATTATGATCCATGAAGTTTGAAAACAACCCGAAGCTCTGGATCCTCGCTGGCACGGGGGTTCTGTACAGTGCAGGAGCAGACTGTTTGACCGTTTCAGGAGTTTTGTGTCCATTTGTTCCTGTGAGGTCAATGGACCCGAAAATACTGCCACGCTGCTGGTTGATCTAGCGTTGCGTTTTCACGCTCTACATTGTGTTTGTGGTTTAGTTCACTCTTCTCGTGGTACCGGTAGGGCCTTGTTCTTGGCATTATATCTGCTGTATACCATTTATATGTGCTTTGTATGAATGCTTTCGCAGGGGTGCATGTGGGTGTGCCTGAAGCCTGAATTCATGCAGTTTGATGCAGGTTCAGGCAGTGGTCTGCCTGAAGATAAGGCTCTTCTATAAGGACCCATGCTCTTGAATTGAAATGACCGTTATATCAAGGGGTTGTGGTAGAAAGTTCAGGCAAAAGCTTCGGTCACCACATGCACCCATGTTAAAACGTGTGTGTGCGCTTTGATTTGATTTCTATCAAGATTCAGCGCCGTATAAATACTGTATGTTGTTGTTGTTATATTGTGGATTCAATATCAATTGGGCCAATCGTGTCACCGACTTTGATTGTAGATGTATCGTTTATTATGGCTGATGTATTGGTTGATTGTACTTCTTTACTTAGTTAGATATACAATTTAAGAATGAGCAACCAAGCGCTCGTTTAGTCTCTCTGTTCGTCCTTTGTACAGTGGAGCCTCCCTCATAAGACCTTCAAAAATCATCCAAAATGAGGTCTTATAAGGGAGGGGTCTTATAAGGGAGGGGTCTTATAAGGGAGGTAATTTTAATGTCTCAGAAAAGTAGGTCTTAGGATTAGACCCTAACCTGGTGGGAGTCTTTTAATGGGAGGTCTTATAAGGGAGGTTCCACTGTAGTAGAAAACCTACTACTAACCACTTGATGTTGGATCCAGGATTCAATGTAATGTCCTTTCTATTGTGGACTTTTGTCTTATGCTATTTGTTGTTGTTTATTCGAATCGCTGCTGTATGTTTGATATAACCATGATTATGTATTAGTTAGAGTTGATAATGGTTGACATGTTTAGTCTGTATCAAAGAGAGTGGTGTGTGGAGAAGAGGGGTGGGAAGGATGGTGTGGTGTGAGTGTGAAATATTACTGCGTGGAACTAAGAATTATTTTCTTCAATTGATTTTGTTAAACTTGCGTATTGTTGATTGAGAGTTATATTGGAAAATATCAGCATTTTTGCTAGATCCGGGTTTGATTGTGTGGTTTTGGGGGTGTTTTTTTGCATGAGCATTCTTACTATTATTGTTTGTTTTATTTGCTGGTAAGCAAATTAAACCACATTATATGATGTGTTCTAAGATACGTGTTTGTGTATCTTTTATTGAACTAACTCTCTCTCTCTCTCTCTCTCTCTCTCTCTCTCTCTCTCTCTCTCTCTCTCTCTCTCTCTCTCTCTCTCTCTCTCTCTCTCTCTCTCCCCCCCACACACAATCACTTCAGACACACCCACTCTCACTTACCTACACCAACATTATGCCTCAACATAATACTGTCTGAATCACTTTTAGTAGGAGGACGTTAAACTGAAGAACAACACACACACTTAGAGAGAGAGAGAGAGAGAGAGAGAGAGAGAGAGAGAGAGCAACTTGCGAGTGAAAACTTTTTTTTTTATTGTGGGAAAGAGAAGGATCGGTATCAAAATAACAAGTAGGTGGATGCCTCGTGCCTCCGTACGGGGAACTGGACGACCCCACCCCCTCCACGAGTCTCTCCCCGTGGGGATACCGGGGGGGGGGGGGGGGGGGGGTCTTTCGTAAAAATGGTTGCCCCACCTTTTGGAAGTTATGTGCTTGTAACGTCCTCTAATCTGCCTCTCTTTAACTCTGCCTTTTCCCTTTGCTTTCTTAGTTTCTATCATCTACTATCTTTCTGACTTATTGGCCCATTCGCCTGCCTTTAAAAAAAAAAAATCAAATGTTTCTCCTTTGAGCTCCGAAATTGGAATGTGTCGGCTGTATGCAGCGGGGAGACCAGTGAAAACTGAAAACCGGACACATACGTACCTTTCCCATTGTGGCCTGGGAACGCAGAAGAAGAAGAAGAAGAAGAAATAAATAACAAAGTGCGCGCGTACACAGACACACAAACACGCGCGAACACACACACAGAGTAGGCCTAATGAATCCAATCAATGTGCATTTTATTTTGAAAATCGTTTTGTATGAGAAACGACCAATAAGTTCCCTAAAGATCCACCAGATCGCGTGTCAAAATCACGGGTTTCACGTGTTTTCCCTCTTATTACTGGAAATAAATCTTGTTTTGAGCAAGTCTGACTCCCATATAAATGGCCCCAAATTCAAACCGACACATCAGTTTAAAGAGCAGCCTCAATTTGAATATGGGGAAATTTGTATGTGGGTCACAGCAACCCAGAAAAGAACAAGGGACTTAATCGTGGTGCGTCACTGGGTCTTTAAATCATTAAAAACGAAGACGATGTTACAACGTTGGCTAGTTACTCTTTGAAAACTGATAAGCGTGAAGCTGTCTCCGATTGTCCAGTTTAATTGATAGAAACATTGATAATGTTACGTTGGCTAGTTAACACATTGAACACTAATAATACCTGTTCCCGGTTGTCCTATCTTGTCGACAGAATCAGTCTGTGCGTTTCACTGATCCTAACTTTTATTGAGCAAACAGGGCTGCCAACCGTCGCCCCCTTAAGGGGTATTTGTCCCTGGAAACAGTCAAAAATGGCACCCTGTCCCTGGAATCCACTTTTTTTGTCTGGTGTCCCTGGAAACTGAGTAGAATCAAAACAATTGTAGAACAATCACTTGTCTTGTTTGCTGGCCTTGCTGTTTCCTAACATGCATGTTACACATAGGTTACTGAACACCAAGGGACCTTGAATATTGAAGCACATTGGCACCAAAAAATAACAAGAATACAGAAGAAAAAAAACAGTCACAGAAATGTTGCTAGATCATGAAATAATTGGAAGTTAATGCTCGTTTTGACCCTGATGCATGACATTGCGATGTTTGTCCCTGGAAATAAGTCTCTGTCCCTGGTTTTTCTGTGGTTTGTCCCTGGAAACTGCAACAGAGGGTTGGCAGCCCTGAGCAAATAAACGTTCAGTAAAAAGTCTTGTGGAAAATTCGCAAGACAAAATAAGACCGTCAAAGAGAGCCTTGTATTGATCAAATTCTCAACCAAGGGAACGTACTCATGCCAGTGTTGGTTTACTCGGGTCTGCTGAAGTGTAGAGTTCTTACCCTTGAAGACAGGAGGCGAGGTCCTTGGTTTGTGATGGAAGATTCATATTGAATAAATACATTTTTAAAACAAGAACAGATTTTATACTTGTAGCGGTACCCTAGCCGATGAGGTTTAACCGAGGCGTGGTTACCGCTACACCTACCTGCATTGTTATAAAAATCGGGACTTTACTGGTGGGGCATTGCCTCCAGTATTGTTCCCACCATCTTTGTATTTACAAATGTCCCATATGTGTCTTATGACCGAGAGGACGTAAAACATCATTTTCACAGAACAGATGAATAAAAAATATAAAAATGCAAGGGTGTTGGCAAGGAGAAAAGTGAGGGGAATGGGCAACGGACATCAGCATCACCCATAGATGCTACCAGACCCCATTTTGAACCTCTGCTCTAGTGCAAATCTCCGCAAAAGGAGCATGACCCAATAAATGCACTGAGTGACATTTTGAACATTTAGTGCAAACTTCCGCCACGGAATAACTGCCGCGAAGAGAAGCGAGCGGGGCGTAGCTGCTAGTACACTTATAATCTTGATGTTCAAAATAATATTTTATTGTTCCCTGGGCCTCTTCTGGTATTCCGCAAATACTCATTTCACCAGTTTTAAATTCAACAGGCCTGATAAGGTCCATGGCATCCTGCATTCAAGACAGCCTTGAGTGTGCGTGTGTGTGTGTGTGTGTGAATGAAAATTTTGTTTAACGTCCTCCGGTCTGGAACCACAGACTCATATGGGACAATAGTAGATATAATGATTGTGGGAACGATCCTGGAGGCAATGCCCTGAGGCAGTGCAACACCGGTAAAGTTCCAAATTTTTAACTATGCAAATATGTATGTAATGTGTGTCGTTCATTTAGTGTGTGCGTGATGAAAATCTGTTACGTCCTCCGAGTGGGAACGATACTGGAGGCAATGCCCGGAGGCAGTGCAACACCAGTAAAGTCCCGATTTTTTTTTTATCAATACAGATATGTATAATTAATACAAGTTTCGTTTAATAAAGTGTGTGAATGAAAAATGGTGTTTTACGTCCTCTCGGTCATAGACACATATGGGACATTTGTAAATACAAAGATGGTGGGAACAATACTGGCTGCAATGCCAGGAGGCAGTGCAACACCAATAAAGTCCCGAGTTTTTAACAATATAGATATGTGCAGCGGTAACCACGCCTCGGTTAAGCCTCATCGGCTATGGTTGGTACCGCCACAATGAAAGTGTGTGCGTGTGTCGTTCATTTAATGTCTTATCCACTAATCGTGATATTAGAAGGTGTGTGTGTGTGTGTGCGTGAGCGTGAAAATTACATCCCCTGGCATACGCCTAAAAACAATTGCAAAGAACAGACCGAGAACAAGAACTCGTTAAAAAAACACCCAAGGAGAATGCAAAGAATACTAACTCCGGAGATCGCATTCCTGCACATAGGCCAACTTTCACTTTCACGACTTAAGGGAGGCAATTTCAAAACATTCTCAACTTCACCCTCAAGACAGACAGAAGTTGCATCCCTTGGACAGGATTTTGCTTCTTTCTGTCCAAGGCTTGACAGCGATTGTCAACGAGTAATTAATTTAACCTTTGATTTTGTTTTACTATCATTGACTAGTCACATTAGGGAGGTGTCTTCCGTACACATAGTTCCCCCACCTTCTGGAAGCTCTGTGCTTGTAACTTTCTCTAATCTGTAGCTCTCTTTTACTCTGCCTTTTCCCTTTGCTTACTGTCAGCCACTACTATTTTTCTGCCTTCGTTACTGGTCCATTCTGTTGCATTTGTTCTAGAAACTCTTAGAACGCATAGTTAGAAGCAGGATAATGATTAGTAAACTGATGTGACAAACAGGCTGCTCAAGACCATGATTATACATGGCGTGGCTTCTTGGTGGCATTTAAAAAGCAGGTTCTAAACGCAATCATTCCGCCTCACTGATGACACACGCACACACGCACACACACACACACGCACGCACGCACGCACGCACACACACGCACGCACACGCACACGCACGCACACACACACACACACACACACACACACACACACACACACACACACACACACACACACACACACACACACACACACACACACACACACACACACACATATACACACTCCCTCTACCCCCAAACACATTCAAAGAGAGAACAGTGAACACTGAAAACATGATTTGCCAAGGATAAAGACTGCAGAGAGTGAAGGGGGGGGGGGGGGGGAGATGGAGAGGGGGGGGGGAGATGGAGGGGGGGGGGGCCAGAGACAGGGAGAGGAATATCCTGGAACAGACACAGGTGGGACAGTTACATTTGTAGATATAAAGATGACCAGCCCCCGTAGCTCAGTGGTTAGAGTTGCGGATTAGTGACTGGGAGGCCGTGGCTTCGAATCCCATGAGAGTCTTGTGGGGGGTTTCGGCCCAGACCGGCTCCTACCCAGAGTGAGTGTGCTGTGAACTCGATGGGAAGACTGGGACCAAATCAGTCTATTCTTAATGAGAGAAACAATAATGCAAAAAAGACCACTATTTAGAAATAAAATAAAATTAAAATTAAAATAAAATTATTCAGGGAACAATCTTTCTCGTAACGCTTCCTCCTCTTCTTTGAGAGAGAGAGAGAGAGAGAGAGAGAGAGAGAGAGAGAGAGAGAGAGAGAGAGAGAGAGAGAGAGAGGTAATAAAGTTGATGAATTAAAAAAACAAAAAACGTTCAAACTTGGCATTCTTTAAAAAACAATTATATATATTAAGATGGTGGGATGATCCTGGAGGTTACTGCAACACCAGGACAGTTCCGAGTCGTTAAACAATGTACAAACGTAGAGACAGGAAGAGAGAGAGAGAGAGAGAGAGAGAGAGAGATGAACAAAAAAATATATATATATAGATTTTTTTTACAAAAAATCAAAATCAAAAGCATGTTTGGGT
>CM065694.1:43789575-43807075 GCA_017654935.2 Phymorhynchus buccinoides
AACAATAAATAAATCTTACATACTTGCAACATGGACTTTGATCAAGAAACAATTAACTCCAAAAAGTAGGCCTACAAAACTACTTACCTTTGACCCATGACCTTCTTTTTCGAACTTGGTCTAGATATCCTTAGTACCTATCCGAAAGCAAAATTTGACTTTCCTAGGTCCCTGCGTTCAAACGTTATCGTGCCAGGTGCTCGGAATCATGTTTGGCTCCAGTGACCTTTGACCTATGACCTTCATTTTTGAACTTGGTCTAAATATCTTTAGTACCTATCCGCATGGAAAATGTGAGCGTCCTATGTCCCTCCGTTATCGTGCCAGGTGTTCGGCAGCATTTTCGGCTCCAGTGACCTTGACCTTTGACCTATGACCTTCATTTTCGAACTTGGCCTAGATATTCTTAGCACCTATCAGCATGCATGTCCTAGGTCCCTCCCTTCAAACGTTATCGTGTTGACATAGATAGATAGATAGACAGATAAATAGATAGACAGATAGATAGATAGATAGATAGATAGATAGATAGATAGATAGATAGATAGATAGATAGATAGATAGAAGACAGATAGATAGATAGTCAGGAACAGAATCCACTGAAAACATTACATGCTTCCCTCTCTTCGTTCGCGGCTGGTAATGATATCTAAAGTGAGTCGAAAACCATCTGTAATGTAGGTCTAACAAGTCCTAATATTTATTGTTTGCCTTTCGGCTATTTTATAAGACGCAATAACTTGCTAAAACGTTTAACGAAGTGTTTATGCGGATTTAATATTTCTTAATTGAAGCTGTGATTTACCATCTCTTTTGTTAGATAGGGCTTGTTCGGGTTATTTTACTTACAGACCGTGTAAAGGTACTAATTTCACGACGATTCTGTCTTCGTTATTGTGTGTCTATAAGCACGTCTGTTAAGTCCTTTCGCGGGCATTTGTCCTCTCGCGGATACCACGATCTACAATAAGCCTAGGGTATCCCATAGCCATATAATATTCTTGATCAGCATGTCACAACCTATTCAGATCCTGGATTTTTAACCACCAGTGCAAACCTCCGCCAAGGAAGACTCACAAAACCGAAATTCCCTTCCTTCATGTCCGAGCTGTAGGCTATCTCATGAACCAGTGGGTAGAATGGCTTCAAATTATGTGTGGTAATGTAACATGGTGAGCAATGAAACAAATACTTGCAACAAATACCCCCCCCCCCAAAAAAAAAAAAAAAAAAAAAAAGAAGGAAAAAACAGGAGCAGAAACAAGGTAATTTTTGACTAATGTGCACAGAAGGACAAAAAGTCCGCGAGAGGACTTAACACACGTCTATGTTTCTCTCTTCCTCTCTCAGTGTGTCTGTCTGTGTCTGCGCGTCTGTCTCTCTACTTTCACCCCCACCCCCCACCCCACTCCTCTCTCTCCCTTAAAAAATCTTATTATTTTATTCTGAATACCTTCTGTCTCAAACTTGTGATCAAAATGTAATAAGCAACTCGGACTATCTGCTAAGGCTTAATATAATGAATGTGTATGATCATAATGCATTCGTCAGTAAGAATGGCACGTAATACTGAACAGACATGCTTGTATTGCAATGATGGTAGGCCTGTACGACAATATTTCGTGTAACAGATCCATCATTCTTGGGATGTAAACAACCGATAAGTCAATTAGTCCATTAATGTTGTCATCCTCTCTCTCTCTCTCTCTCTCTCTCTCTCATCTCTCTCTCTCTCTCTTCTCTCTCTCTCTCTCTCTCTCTCTCTCTCTCTCCTCTCTCTCTCTCTCTCCCTCTCTCTCTCTCTCTCTCTCTCTCTCTCTCTCTCTCTCTCTCTCTCTCTCTCTCTCTCTCTCTCTCTCTCTCTCTCTCTCTCTCTCTCTCTCTCTCTCTCTCCCTTTTCTCTCCCTCTCCATCTCTCTCTCTCTCTCTCTCTCTCTCTCTCTCTCTCTCTCTCTCTCTCTCTCTCTCTCTCTCCCTTCCTTCCTCTCTCTCTCTGTCTCTCTGTCTCTCTCCCCCCCCCTCTCTCTCTCTCTCTCTCTCTCCTCTCTCTCTCTCTCCTCTCTCTCTCTCTCTCTCTCTCTCTCTCTCTCTCTCTCTCCTCTCTCTCCTCTCGCTGAGTTCCAGCACGGAATTAACAATCCATAAGTCAATTAATGTCTCAATGCCTCTACTTCGCTCTCTGAGTTCCAGCAGGTATAGTAGTAGAGCAAGGTGAAGCTGGTCAAGCAACACGCTGGGTGCAGTGCAGTGCAGTCACAGAGACAGTCTTTAGATCCACGCATGACACGATCCAGACCCACAGCTCACTCTCCTCCAACTGGGCGACTCCAAACCTGCATGCAGAACGATGAAGGACCCGAAAGAGAGCCCTGCGTTATTCTACTCCTCGCTGGCTCCCTCGCCACAGGGTCAAAAGCCGCTTCACAATCTATGTTTCTAATGGTCACACTTACAGAGCCACCCCCCACCTCCACCCCCCGCTGTTCCAGGCCATTAGCGGATCCCGGTTACTTGGGTGTTCATGGAAGGGGGGCAGCGAAACACCCTTCTATCTTCTCCCGAATCACTCTTCTCTGAGACCCCCCCCCCCCCTCCCATCCCCGCTTTCCTAAGAAGCAGAACCAATCAGACGGATGGTTAAACCTGAGTGGTCAGTTATTGAGGAGAGCAGCTTAAATTCTGACTGTCAAATAAAAGTGAAACTGGCCTTCATGTCAGAGTGGCGTGTGTGTACCATTATATAATTGTGTCATAAACAAGGCTTCCTAAAACTTCCTTCCGTCACTATACCACAACCCACCCACCCCTTTCCCCATTTGTTGTCTAGGTATTTTTGTTGTTGCTCCGATCAGTTGAGGTGTGGTTTGCTTAAGCTATCGCCCCCCCCCCCCCCTCCTCCTTTTTTGGTGATTTTGTTTTGTTTTCGTAGTGTTGCTCTGTGTCATTGCATCCCAGTTTTAATTCCACCACGTTTCTGATCTTGCAGAGCACCCAGCACAATCCAAAGGATGTGAAGATTGAAACGAAACGGAGGAGATGCGTTAAAGAAAGAAAACGGAAACTTCACGTAGTAAAATGCATCATTGGAACATATCTCCCTTAATGGAAGCTTTCAACTTGTGTTCATACAATGTTGGTAACTCACTGTAGTAAGCCTAAGTTTTTCGGTAAGGGACGAATCTCCGTGAACCCGAAACTGGTTCCCAGCCACTCAGGTGCACCACGAAAAGCAGTCAGGCCAATCACAGAGCCCAGTTCTTCTGGAGTTGGCCTTGTAAGACAACTTGCCCTGCAACCCCGGAACAACAGAGCCAGTGTGAACGACAACAGCTGAAACCCCCCGCCACCATCCCACCTCCACACACTGCACACGTCACCCATCCAGGGACGAGCACTCCGCACAGGTGTTGCCGCCACAGTTATGGGACTTGTTCCAAGCACGCAGACGACAAGAAGATAAACTGACGGAGCGGAGTTCCAAAGTTGTTGTTTGCCCCTGCTTGGTTTTGTGGATGATCGTGTGAACAGTGTATTTCCAAGAGGAACACGTGTTGTCTCTTCAAAGGATGCAGGGTGGTACGGGACAAATTTGGACGATCATGTTTGTCCCCGCAGTTCAGGAAATTAGCGATCCTGGGTTCGTTTCCAGTCTCTGTTTTCCCAGAGCTTAGCGCTGTTGGTTTGTTTTTTTGCGCCCGTGTATTGCTCGGTGCACCTCCTTTCACACACTCACTAAAACACATGCACGTATGTAGGGATCCTACATACTTTCTTCAGTTCAAAAACAACTTGAAGGGTCAGCTCGTATGCCTTCACAAAGTGGTTATGAAGTCCTGTGCATGCACATAAGCATGAGCATAGTAATAATGATTTAAAAAAAAAAAATCATTTTACAAGTTAACAAAAAACCTTTATTCTGGCCACTTTGGGTTTCCTTGGACAGTAAGCTGGTGGATATTCTGTTAAAATCAATTGTAGGCCTAAATAGTGACAACAGTTATTTGTCCTCGCAAATTTGTCTGCTTTATTAACCACCCCACTTCTCCATATCTGTTCTTCAATAGCTTATAAATCTTCCCTACCCCCCACCTCTCTCTCTATCTCTCTCTCTCCCTCTCTATCTCTCTCTCTCTCTCTCTCTCTCTCTCTCTCTCTCTCTCTCTCTCTCTCTCTCTCTCTCTCTCTCTCTCTCTCTCTCTCTCTCTCTCTCTCTCTCTCTCTCTCTCTCTCTCTCTCTCTCACACACACACATGCTTTTCAATTTCCTTATATTGTCTGTCTGTTGTCCTTAACTCGTCTCCCTCTTACATTGCTATTTTGTATATATTGCTATTCTTGATGATGGTTTGAAGGATTGCTTTGATGCTTTTATGTTACTTTATAATGTTTTTGCATTATTTATTTGTTGGTCTGTTAGTTTTCTTGTTTGCCCACAGGGCTGAGTGTAAAAAAGCAATGCTTATCTCATTACCCTGTATAAATAAAAATTCGTTCGTTTCGTTTCGTTTCTCTCTCTCTCTCTCTCTCTCTCTCTCTCTCTCTCTCTCTCTCTCTCTCTCTCTCTCTCTCTCTCTCTCTCTCTCTCTCTCTTCTCTCTCTCTCTCTCTCTCTCTCTCTCTCTCTCTCTCTCTCTCTCTCTCTCTCTCTCTCTCTCTCTGGTTAGGCCTACTGTATTTTATGCACACCAGTTTGTTTTCACTCTGATGCCATAAATAATTTCGATGGTGTTATTCTTGAACGGATTAGGCTTGTACTCTCTCTCTCTCTCTCTCTCTCTCTCTCTCTCTCTCTCTCTCTCTCTCTCTCTCTCTCTCTCTCTCTCTCTCTCTCTCTCTCTCTTCTCTCTCTCTCTCTCTCTCTCTCTCTCCTCTCTCTCTCTCTCTCTCTCTTCTCTCTCTCTCTCTCTCTCTCTCTCTCTCTCTCTTTCTCCTGTTTATTTTGGCTGCCGCGGCACCCCATCGAGGCCAAAAGAATAAACATACTGCCCTGCGCGTGGGGTAACTGTGTCTTATTTTGTCCATTATGGGAAGGTATGTATGTATGTATGTATGTATGTATGTATGTATGTGTGTGTGTGTGCGCGTTCGTGCGTGTGTGCGTGCGTGCGTTCATGCATGCCCTCATACGCTCATTCGCTGAGGTTGTTTCAGTCCCCATTTTGTGCGAGTGTACGTTTAATGCAACACCCTATGTGACACAACCCCTTCTTGGGTGGGGGGTGGGGTGGGGTGGGGGGTGGGGGGGCTTCGATATCAACCTGATGTTTGAAACGATGGCGAAGAGTCACCACGGGGTCAGCCTGCTATGGCAGTACCTCCAGGATCGACCCACATAACGATGATGAATACCATCGCACTACCAGAAGTGCTTGTCCCTAAAGGGGCCAGCCACACGTGAGCTAAAATCGCACGATTGTACAATACGATTCGATCACGTGGTCTCTAAGAACAAATGTGATTCGCGCTTCGAGATCACGTGATTGAATCGTATCGGGGGTTGTTACTTCTTCTTCTTCTTCTGCGTTCCCACTGGTTGTTATTGTTTCATAGCTTTTCTGGCCGTATTTGCAGTTTCCTTACTTTTCTTTGTCTTCAGGAAAACAGAAAAAGGTTTGCCCAAGCACTCAAATTTGAATCTAGTATTAAAACAACAACAACCGTCGATTCAAATTCCAGTCTTTGGATAGAACCGCCATTGTTAATGGGATCACGAACGATAACCCTGTCAGCCCGGCTCGCCGTAACTCTCCAGTTGTCCTGTCTTATTCCCATTACAGTGTCTTTGGTTTTGGGGGGCGAGTTGGTCAATGGGGCGAGTTGACTGGTTCCCGGTTTGGTTGTTTTCTTGTTGTCAAAACTCTTTCATTCCTTTCTCTCTTTTTTCCCAGATGACAACTACAAGCGAAACCCATTGATCTTCCTACTGTGTGTCGACAACCGGCGTACAGCAAAGCCACGTGGGTCAAATTATTATTATTATTATCATTATTGCACGGAGAGCTGATGAACTGAGTGGCTATAGACCTTGCTGCCTTGCCTCTGTCCAAATGCATTACCTGAACAAAATGGAAACAGTCATCGTCGACAGGAAAACTAGGGGAGGCAACTTAATAAGAAGGCTCCTGATTGGCTGTGACAGCCCCAACTTTCAGCCAACCAGCAACACGGGGTTCTTGTCCGGGTCGCGCGCCCGTGTTCGTTATTTAAAGCATGTCAGGTATTTCTCTCTCTCTCTCTCTCTCTGTCTCTCTCTGTCTCTCTCTCTCTCTCTCTCTCTCTCTCTCTGTCTCTCTCTCTGTGTCTCTCTCTCTCTCTCTCTCTCTCTCTCTCTCTCTCTCTCTCTCTCTCTCTCTCTCTCTCTCTCTCTCTCTCTTTCTCTCTCTCGTCTCTCTCTCTCTCTCTCTCTCTCTCTCTCTCTCTCTCTCTACTCTCTCTCCTCTCTCTCTCTCTCTCGTCTCTCTCTCTCTCCTCTCTCTCTCTCTCTCTCTCTCTCTCTCTCTCTCTCTCTCTCTGTCTGTGATCAAAAAGCCTTCACACGGCGCAGGAATGAGCCACAAAGAAGCAACAACGGTACAGGGGCAGAATCTTCAAAACCCAGGTTTCACCAAAGACTCTAAAAGGGTAAGATGGACTACTTAAGAGTTACGGCGAGCCGGGCTGATAGAGTTATCGTTAGTGGGGTAGCTACACCATTCACAATGGAGGCTATCCAAAGTATAACTGACTCATGAAAAGACAACTCTCTCAGGTTTGCAAAAAAAGAGCTATGCAACCGAAATGTGTCACGTTTAACCCTTTCACCGCCAAAGTCGCATTTTAGCACCACAGTGATTTAACGCCTATGTCTATAAAAGGCATCAAATTGGGGTCTATTATCCAAAGACCCTATTGTCTTAGTTTTGGGAAATAACGATAGACCTTATTTTAGTTATGTCACAGAAGAATCCCCAATACTGCAGATGGGTGTTATTCTCTACCCAGGTAAATTTAATGGAACATTTTGGCTGAAATATAGCTGGCGGTGAAAGGGTTAAAAGGGACATAACCAGTGTTTCTGTCCTCACTACTCATATAGGGAAAAGGGACCGGATGTTAGTCTTTTCTTTTCAGTGTCTTTGGTTTCACTCTCCCCGGGTTAGGCTTACGGGTGTAACGGGTAACACAGATTCACACGGTAATGAGGGTAATTTAATTACTGAGAGAGCTATTCTCTCTCGAGAGAGAGAGGGTGATTCTCTCTTCTCCTTCTTTTCATTTGAGCAAACATTCGCTCATTATTTTAGCCCCGCGAGAGCCAGCTTTTTCCATTAAAAGACATTTTAATCCCGACCATAACTCGGAGCGCGTACTATTAGCTCGGGCGGCCAGGTTTTAGCGCAAGTCAGGAAGTACAAAGTGATTTCCGTCGAGCGATTGGTTGAGATGTTTTGTCATAAGAAAAAAAAAAAAGAAGAAAAAAAAGCTGGCGTTCAAAGCACGAGTGGTGCAGATGGTAATGATCAAGGAGTTTGTCGAGTTTGCTCAACATGTGTCCAGCTAATCACTCTTAATTAACTTGAACATCGTCTGAACATGTAAAACAACAACAACAACAACAAAAAGACCCTGATGATGATGATGATGATGACCCCGCGATGACGACCACGACGATAACAACGATGATGATGAAAAGGGGGTGATGATGATGATGATGATGATGATGATGTTGTTGATGATGATGATGCTTTGTTGTTGTTGATAATGATGATGATAATGATGATGATGAAAAGGGGGTGATGATGACGATGAGGATGATGCTGATGTTGTTGTTGTTGTTGTTGATGATGATGATGATGATGATGATGATGATGATGATGAAACGGGGGTGATGCTGATGATGCTGATGCTGTTACTGTCGATGATGATGATGATGATGAAAAGGGGGTGATGATGACGATGATGATGTTGTTGGTGGTGATGATCATGATGATCATGAAAAGGGAGTGATGATGACGATGATATTTTTGTTGTTGTTGATGATGTTGACGATGATGATGATGATGATGATGAAGAAAAGGGGGTGATGATGATGTTGTTGTTGGTGATGAAGATGATGATGATGAAAAGGGGGTGACGATGACGATGATGATGATGATGTTGTTGTTGTTGTTGTTGTTGTTGTTGTTGTTGTTGATGATGATGGTGATGATGATGATGATGATAAAAGGGGGTGATGATGATGATGATGATCTTGTTGTTGTTGATGATGATGATGATGACAGCAGGGATGAGATGGGAAGAGGATGCCCTATGTTCGGCTCTACGGCCCTCAGACCACGAGTGCATTGAGAAAAAACAACCCAACAACAACAAGTAACGACTCGCTGACGTTCGCGTTAACATTATTTTGATTTGCAGGTAACTTACTAAATATTAACAGAAACGTGCTAAAAGTAAAACTATCCTTCGTAAACCAAACACCGTTCGCTTAAGACAAAAGTAAAATGTTGAAATTTCACTGAAAATAGTATTAGCTAATCTTTCCCTTTTTACCTCATTGAGCTCCGTAGCAACTACGTTTGTTGACAGTGTTGATGATGTAAGATATTTCCTTTAAAATAGCTATAAACAACAGAAAATGCACACCGGTGTGTAACGTCCCCATAGAGTCTACACAATCTAAGACTATTCATTTATGAACGTAATAATATATAGATCTAAGGCTGATAATAAAACAATGTCATGTAGGCCTATGTTCTGGTTACACCAAACATCGACCCCGCACGAGAACAATTTGTCCCTAAGGGCTTTCCGCCATGAGGACGTAAAACCTCCACTCAACAACAGCAACAAGGGTAGGTTAATACATCGACCAAGCACCAGAACAACTTGTCCCTAAGGGCTTTCCGCCATGAGGACGTAAAACCTCCACTCAACAACAGCAACAAGGGTAGGTTAATACATCGACCCAGCACCAGAACAACTTGTCCCTAAGGGCTTTCCGCCATGAGGACGTAAAACCTCCACTCAACAACAGCAACAAGGGTAGGTTAATACATCGACCCAGCACCAGAACAACTTGTCCCTAAGGGTTTTCCGCCATGAGGACGTAAAACCTCCACTCAATAAACAACAACAACAACAACAACAATGTTACACCAAAGTTAGTAATCAAAGAGAAGGCGACTTGATTCGCTCGCTTTTTGATGTCTAGTAAACTTCCAACCAAATTTGTGTCTTTTGATGGTGCCAGTAACAGGCACAAGAAGCATTTTGATTGTCCCAGTTAGAAAACTGGAGGTGGAGGGTGGGGTGGGGTGAGAGAGCTGAGAGAGAGAACACTGAACACTGAAAAACTTTATTTAACAAGGAATGAAGATGTTAGAAGAGAGAGATAAGAGAGAGAGAGAGAGAGAGAGAGAGAGAGAGAGAGAGGAGAGAGAGAGAGAGAGAGAAGAGAGAGAGGGAGAGAGGGGGAGGGAGCGAGAGAGAGAGGGGGAGAGAGAGAGAGAGAGAAACAGAGAGAGAGAGAGCTGAGAGAGACAGAGAGAGAGAGAGAGAGAAAGAAAGAGAGAGCGAGAGGGGAGAGAGAGCGAGAGAGAGAGAGAGAGAGAGAGAGAGAGAGAGAGAGAGAGAGAGAGAGAGAGAGTAGACAGACAGACAGACAGGCAGTTGATTTCAAGCATCAGATGGTCAACAGTACTTTGACCCTCGAATTCGTGCGCAAATATGCTCATATCAATAATAATCATAAACATGTAAATGTGAGAGACACACACACACACAGAGGGAGAGATAAATATAAATATAGACCTTTTTTATCAGAGGCATACACTTAAAGTCAAAGAGGACGTGAAACAACAAAAGGTAGAGGCATACATAGAGCGAGGATACAGAGACAACGACAGACGAGAGGCAAGGGGTGTCGAGGGCAGCCCCCCCCCCCCTCCCCCCCCCCCGCCACTCCCTGAGTGTGTGTTGTCTTAATTCTCAATAAGTTTCGTATTTGTAATGTACTCTCTCTCTCTCTCTCTCTCTCTCTCTCTCTCTCTCTCATTCTCTCTCTCATCTCTATCTCTTCCTTGTCTCTCTCTCATCTCTCTCTCTCTCTCTCTGCTCATAAATCTCTCCTCTCTCTCTCTCTCCCTCTCCGCTCGTCTCTCTCTCTCTCTCTCTCTCTCTCCCTCTCTCTCTCGTTCTCTCTCTCTCCTCTCTCTCTGCCTCTATCTCTCAATTCGTCTCGGGAGAGGAAGCTCGTCGTCGTTCTCGGGCGGTCCTCTCGTCGTAGGCGCTCTCTCATCTCTCTTCGCTTCTGCGGACTTTCCGTCTTTCCCTCGCCTCTCCCTCTCTCTCTCGCTCCTCTCCTCTCTCTCTCTCATCTCGATCTCTCGCTCTCTCGTCTCTTCGTCTCATCTCTCATCTCTCGTCCTTCGCTCTCCGCCGTCTCTCATCTCTCCTCTCGTCTCTCCTCTCTCCTCCGGTGCCATCCCTCCTCTCTCACATCCTCTCGCGCTCTCGGGTCTCTCTCTCTCTCTCTCTCTCTCCTCTCTCCTTCTCTCTCTCTCCTTCTCTCTCTCTCTCTCTCGTGCATCTCTCGTCTCTCTCTCTCTTCGCTCCGCTCGCTTCTCTCCTCACTCTCGCTCTCTCTCTCTCTCTCTTCTCTCTCTCTCTCTCTCTTCCTCTCCCTCTCGCTCTTCATCTCTCTCTCTCTCTCTCTCTCTCTCTTTCTCAATCTGCTCTCTCTCGCTCTCTCTCGCTCTCAAAATCTCACATCCTCTCTCTCTTTCTCTCTCTCTTGTCTCTCTCCCTCTCTCTCTCTCTCTCTCCTCTACTCTCTCTCGTCTCTCTCTCTCTCTCTCGTCTCTCCTCTCTCTCTCTCTCTCTCCCCCCTCTATATCTCTCTCTCTCTCGTCTCCTCTCTCTCTCCTCTCTCTCTCTCTCTCTTCTACTCTCTCTCTCGCTCTCTCGTCAGCTCTCTCGTAGAGGATTGACATTGCATAAATGAAATTATCTAGTTTCATTTCCGTTGCGTCTCCACTCTGCACGTCCAGCGTATTGTCGGCCTAGGTGCAGTGCAAAACAGCGAGCGATTACAAGTAGGATTTCATAAGATTCGTGTAGTCGGTTAGTATTTCATCAGATGCATCGTTGTCATTCAAGGGCTAAGTCGTTCGACTGCTGGTTGGGTGTATGGAACAGGGCGGGCTGCCTCACCGTAGTTCTGCAGAATTCCTTCATTCCTTCCTGATCCCTTGCTGATCGTTCGCTTTTTGTCTTCTTTCCTTTCCAAAGTTCTTTCTTTTCGGCCTTCCTTCCCTTTGTAGTCTTCTTTCCTTTCGTTTCTTGTTATTGGAGTAGCACACCTTTCTTTCTTCTGCATTCTTTCCTTTCTTTCGTCCAATGAGAGGAGTCTTCTTAATTCTTTTCTTCTTCTTCCGTCTCTTAAGTGTCTTATTTCCTTTCTTTCTTTCTAAAGTCTTCCTTCGTTCTGTCTCTGTCTTCCTTTCTCTCCTGTTACTCTAGAGAATAACTAAACTTTCTTCTGTCCTTCACACTCAAGGATCTTCTTGCGGTGCCTTCACTTCATTACCAGTATTCAGCTCCAGGCTGGCATAGAACTCCTACTCCTTTCAGCCTGTGCTTCTTCCTTCCTTTCTTTCATGGTGGCAGTTCTGGGAGTTCAGCTTGTCCAGTCTTTTCTTTCTTTGCAAACTTCTGCTCTTTTTCCGTTCCATCCTCCCCCCCTTCCCTTCCTCCCTGGATCCCCCCCCACTCCAGGTATCCTTCCTGAAACAGCACCAGATCCACTTTCTTCTAGTCATCCCTTTCGACTTACTCTCGCTGTTCACCCTTCGGTTCACAGGAAACCTCCACCTCCTTTTTCGGGTGTACATCGCCTCCTTTCTCTCAGTGTGCACAGGCCCGACCTGCGGCTCTCACCCCCCCCGGGCCCCCCAGATCACCCCCCGTTATGAGACTCCCCCTCCTCTTGACACTGGTCCCGCCTCATATTCCTTTAATCAGCTTCCTTGTTACATTCGTCTACGTAAAAACAACCCTTGACACGCGTGCACAAAAATAACGCCCTCCGACGGTTAGGGTGAGGGGAGATGAGGAGTCAGACCAAAAAAGTGGCTATGTCAGAGAGGGGGGGGTGGGGGTTTTTAGAATCGGTGGCGCGCCCTCTGGCTGCGAGGCGCTCTCTCAAGGAGGGAGGGAGATCGAATTTCAAAGAGGGAGGAGAGAGTCGAGAGTATAAGGGACCTAACCTAACCTAGTAGGGGAGAGGGAGAAAAGCCAAGAGAGAGTGAGAGAGGGAGGGGACTGTGAGTGTCATGATGTCGTTCATCCAGCATGTTCGGTGCAGTTAGGATGTGGATGGCCAGGGAGTGGTCTTGCCATAGGTCAGATCTCGAACGACAGTCCTATCGCCACTTTAGCGAGAGAATTAGTGCTGGGTGGAAACTAGAGGGAACTTCAGCAGGTAGCAGGAAATAGGATGGAATTCTTGTGATTACGCCATCAGATCGGGAATGAGATAGAGGAGGGTAGTTCGAAATAGTCGCATTAGGGAAGGGATGATGTGCGCGAAAGATTAGGACGAGAGAG
Source organism: Phymorhynchus buccinoides (assembly GCA_017654935.2). Lineage (NCBI taxonomy): Eukaryota > Metazoa > Mollusca > Gastropoda > Neogastropoda > Raphitomidae > Phymorhynchus > Phymorhynchus buccinoides. Next base: position 43,802,163 of record CM065694.1, read on the forward strand.
AAGGCGGACAATTAGATTGAGCGAACAGCTCCCGAACACTGAAAAACTGTTATTTAATGTCAAAGGATTTTACCCCCCTAAAGTGGTAGGCAAAGGTATTCTTACAATCACTTGTCCTTAGATGTGCCAAATTTAGTCATCAGACGAAGAGAGAGATCATTAGAGAGAGAGAGACTTGAGAGATCAGAATCATTTTCTGTACGTCCATGATGAGAGAACACTGAACAACGAAACCAATTTGGAGAGCTGAGAGTTTAGACCAACAGGGAGAGAGTAGCAATAGAGAGAAGAGAGAGAGAGGTTCACGAGATGAAGAGTAAGATTCTAATTTTCACTGTAACGAGACAGAGAGAGAGAAGAGCGAGAGAGACTCAAACAAGAAACTGCGAAACGAGACAATTAGCAACTTTTATTGAGGCTACTAATAAGAACAGTTTCTTTTCGTAGTTTCAGCGCTTCTTTCTTTCTCTCGGACCGCTTGAAAAAAAGAAAGCAATGTGCAATTTTTCCATTCAAACACACAACCACCGAAAAAACGAACAAGTTTAGAGAGAGAGAGAGAGAGCTAGATTGAGAGAGAGAGAGAGAGAAACGAGTTCTTAAGAAGAGTAGAGAAGAGGAGAGAGAGAAGAGAGAGAGAGAGGAGAGAGAGACAGATCTGAGAGATAGAGAGAGAGGCAGTGGTGTCTTTAGAGAGAAAGAGAAAATTTCCAGAAAAAAAAAAAAGGGTACGAATAATAAAAGAAAATAAACCAAATCGCACGCACCTGGTTGTAGTTTATTTAAAGTTTTGTGGATAAAGCGAACGACCCCATGATTTGGGAATTTTAAGGGACGTTGAAAAGTAAATGTTCTCTGCTTTTCATATGTTTACCAGTCGCGAAGCGAAGCTGATATTGTTTTCAGATTTGTCCGTCCGTCGAGTCCATGTTCAAATTTGCTCAAAATGCATATTTCGGTGTATAATATAAATGAATCTTGCATACAGTTTATCAGTTTAAGGTGTTAGCATCAACGAAAAAAAACGAACGGTTTGTTTGTCTGTATGTTTGTCTTTGTTTGTCTGTCTCTGTGTTTGTCTGTGACAGGCGATTTTTTAAATGCGAGAACTCATCCGGATATAGTATTCAAAATGAATATTTACAGGTCTAATCGGTGCGGATACTAGGGGTCAAAAGCCGTGGACAAGTTCAAATTTGTAGCAAACTCGGTCCCGTTCACGAGGTTAAGGGTTTAGACGCCTAAGTTAGGGGTAGGGTTTAGGGTTAGGGTTAGGGGTGCAATTTAAGCGTGCTGTCGCTCGACCATGAGGCTCAGCATTTACGCACACGGTATTACTATAGTTGATTGTGTTTTGTTTTATGGTGTTTCGCCTACGTCTCTCTCTCGCTCTCTCTGGATCTCTGAGATTCTACTATCGGGTCTCTTCTCCTCTCTCTTCCTCTTCATTACTCTTCTCTTTCTATCGCTGTCTCTTTATTGTGCGCAATTGCTGGGAAAAGCTGTTTTGATTGGCTTTGGCCTAGAGCTTGTATATATTATATCAAAACGTTTGTTTTATATTGTATCAAAGAAACTTTAATATCGTTTATACAAGCTCTCGGCCAAGCCCATATTATAATTATAATTATCATAGAAATTATATCAGTTTCCTTTTGCAAGTGTAGATTAAGCAATGTGTGCGTGCAATAAAGTAAGGCTGGCATTATTAGCACGTGGTAAATGCGAGATGCCCGAGGGAAGGTCATGCGATGGTGTGTTTTTGTGTGTGTAGGAATAATCATGTCAGATGGAATAAATACGGTTGTTCTGATAGACTATTCTGAATGAAAGATCCACCATGCAGATCACGTGTCAAAATCACGGGTTTTCCCTCTTATAGCTGGTAGGAAATCTTGTTTGGACCAGGTTTTACTCCCATACAAATGCCCCCAAATTGAAAAGGAAACATCATTTTAAAGAAGCAGCCTCAATTTCCAGTTGGGGGCGTTTGTTTTGTGGGTCACAGCTACCCAGAAAAAAACAAAGGACTTAATCGTGGTGCGTCAGTGTGTCTTTAAAAAGAAGAAGAAAAAACCACATTAAAGAATTATGACCTAAACGATTTCTTACAGATTCAAGAACAATAGGCTTTGGCACAGAAAATGTTAGACCAAACATATGGGGCGCCGAATGACCAAAACTCTATCTAGCAGTTCGACAGAGTTTAAAAACCCTATCGAACTGTTAGATACAGTTTCTAAACTATAGCTAGCAGTTAGATAGAGTTTCAAAACTCTGTCGAGCAGCTAGATAGAGTTTCTCGTCGTAAAACTCTATCGAACGCGCCATTTTGATACTTTTTTTAAACGAAGCATTTCATTGGTAGATAGGACTAGTATCTTTGACTGTGACCTACACCTAGCCTAATAGGTGGCATTCTACGAACTCGTTTAGCGGCTTCAATTATGGATGAAACGCCGGGAAGATTCGCTCGTTGAAATCGTTCAGCTGCCATGTTTGCTTGACTACATGTAGGGGCCTAGGCCTATCGTCTTATTCAAATTCACGGGTCACTGCCCTGCCAAGGCCACAAACTTGTCGCTGAAGCCATGTACCAATCAGAAATCGCGATAGAAAAACTATATCTCGATAGGGTTATTTTGTGGAAACCCTATCTAGCTGTTCGACAGAGTTTTAAAACTCTATCAAACAGTTAGATAGGGTTTTCAAACTCTATCGAACTGATAGATACAGTTTCGAAACTCTATCGAACAGCTAGATCGAGTTTTGTATCTTTGGCGCGCCATACAAACATATTGTTTAACGCTCCCCTCCTCTCCCTTCCCTAACATATCTTTTCTTATTATCATCACTAGCCGTCCTGCTCACTGCGCTAGCTACGCTTCGCACGCGCGCGCGCACGCACGCACGCACGCACACACGCACGCACACAGCACGCACACACGCACACACACGCGCACGCACGCAACACGCACACACACACACACACACACACACACACACACACACACCACACACACACACACACACACGCACGCACGCACGCACACACACGTTGCTAGTCATGATTTATGTATGATTTGTTTTTGATATTTGTTTCATAATGTGCTTTGGTTCCTTACGCCAATTTTCATTGTTGATCTTTACATTTTATTTGATTCAGTATGTTTTTTTCTTTTCATGACGACAGGATGAAAAAAAGCTTGTAGCTTACTCTTTTATCGTCATTAAAGATAATTGTGACTTGACTTGACTTGACTTGACACACACGCACACGCACACACACACACACACTCACACACAACACACACACACACACACACACAACATGCGCGCACGCGCACACACACTCTCTCTCTCTCTCTCTCTCTTCTCACTCTCTCTCTCTCTCTCTCTCTCTCTCTCTCTCTCTCTCTCTCTCCTTCTCTCTCTCTCTGTGTGTGTGTGTGTGTGTGTGTGTGTGTATGTGTATGTTGTGTGTGTGTGTGTGTGTGTGTGTGTGTGTGTGTGTGTAGTGTAGTGTGTTTGTGTGTGTGTGTGTGTGTGTGTGGTGTGTGGGTATGTGTGTGTGTGTGTGTGTGTGTGTGTGTGTATGTGTGTGTGGTCTATGATATTTGAATTTTGTTAAATGATGTTTGTTATTTTGCTTGATCTTGAAAACTTAATGTGTTTTTCCCCATTTTTGCTTATTTGCATTGTTTCTTGTTTTCTTGTTATTTGATAGTCATGGTTTGTTTTTTTCCTCCTTGAGGGCATGGTGTAAAGAAGCGAAAGCTTATCTGTTTACCCTCATTAAAAAACATTCGTATTCGTATTCGTATTCGTATTCTCTCTCTCACACTCACACACTCTCTCTCTTTCTTTTTCGCCTCTCCCCCTCTTTCACTCAGATTTATGATGCAAGGGAAGTAACCAGGGCAACCAGTCCGGAGCCAGTCATTCCCGAATTACTACCCTTTATTTACTCTACTCCTACTTCTGACAAGTTTTCAAGGTCAAACTCCAAAGCAAGGTCACCACGGTTACGAATTTTTGTATGGGACCCTCCCTGCATCATAATACAACACCACACAAAATGTGAAGCGATTCTGTACACTGGTTCGTGAGTCACATGGCGAACAAACAGAAGGACAAGACACGCACGCACGCACGCACGCACGCACGCACGCACGCACGCCCCCCCCAGTTGAAATGTAAGAGGCATTCAGAAAATGAATGAAAATCTGATTAACGTCCTCCGGTCTTGAACAGACATATGGAATATTAGTATATATAAAGATGGTGGGAACGATACTGGAGGCAATGCCCGAAGGCAGTGCAACACCAGGAAATTCCCGAATGTTTTAAAACAATACATATGTGTGTATGTGTATGGCATTCAGATTTTACTATTGCCCTTTTGTAATCCCATTCATTCCTTACCCCATTTCCCTCACCACTGACTTCTGCCCACACTCTCACATCATTGATCGTTCGCACGATCGTTCGCGCGCACGCGCGCACGCACGCACACACTCACACGCACGCGCACACGCACGCACACGCACGTCACACGCACGCACACACACGCACACACACACACACACACAAACGCGCACGCACGCACGCACGCACGCACGCACGCACGCACACGCACGCACGCACGCACGCAAACAAATAAATGTTTGACTTTGACTTTCTCACACACACACACACACACACAAAGCGCGCGCGCGCACGCAGGGGCACTCACACGCACGTACGCACGCACGCACGCACGCACGCACACACGCACGCACACACACACACACGTGGGCCAAAACAAACAGAACACGTGATCAGCACAGGGGGGGGGCGGGTCGGGGAGAGTTGTTGTTCATAAACACGATTTCCACGTGCAGAAAGGTCGAAGGGCGGCCTAGTCTCCAGGA
>CM065694.1:43812075-43819575 GCA_017654935.2 Phymorhynchus buccinoides
TAGGTATGCATGTTTTGGTATAGTTATAGGGTATACTGTATGTTTGTGTTTGTGTGTGCGAGTACGTGAACGAGCTGTTCGTTTGAGCTTGAATTGTTCCCACGTTCTTCAATTTACTGTGAACATGCCTGTTGTTATTTTTTTCTATTCTTTTTATGCATTTTATACTTTCTTTTTGTTTGCCTTTTCTTTTCCCCCTCGACGGTATGGTGAAGAAGCTTGAGCTTATCTGTTTATGATGTGACATTCGAAGCTATTCTGTCTGCTTATGTCTCTGTTTACCCTCATGTAAACATTCGTATTCTCTCTTCTCCTCTCTCTGTCTGTCTCTCTCTCTCTCTCTCTGTCTGTCTCTCTGTCTCTCTCTCTCTCTCTCTCTCTCTGTCTCTCTGTCTCTCTCTCTCTCTCTCTCTCTCTCTCTCTCTCTCTCTCTCTCTCTCTCTCTCTCTCTCTCTCTCTCTCTCTCTCTCTCTCTCACTCTCTCTCTCTCTCTGTCTCTCTCTCTCTCTCTCTCTCTCTCTGTCTCTCTCTCTCTCTCTCTCTCTCTCTCTCTCTCTCTCTCTGTCTCTCTCTCTCTCTCTCTCTTCTCTCTCTCTCTCTCTCTCTCTCTCTCTCTCTCTCTCTCTCTCTCTCTCTGTGTATGTGTGATAAAATAACAACCAACGTTCCATGTCATTGCGCCTAAACCAAAGAACCGATCGTAACGGAACTTGGTACAGTGGTTCTTTTGGGCCTTGTAGTGACGGCATGGGAGGTCAGATCCACAGAATGTTAAGCCATGCCACCGTACTCCCAGTGAAGCAAATGTTAATACTTAAGACACACTGACGCATCACGATTAAGTCCCCTTGGTTTTTTTCTGGGTAGCTTTGACCCACATACCAATGTCCCCAACTTCAAATTGAGGCTGCTCTTTAAAATGATCTTTCGTTTTCAATTTGGGAACATTTGCATGGGAGTCAAACCTGGTCAACCCGGTGGGTCTTTAACAAAATATACCGACTATTTCATAGATGATGGATGGTCTTAACCCAAAGTAGGTATAGTGGAAAGGTGTCACCTTATAACATTTTTTGGCAAAATATTTAATTTCTCAGTAGTGACTCACAGTTACACGATTTTTTAACCCAAAAAATATCAAAATGGCCGTAGAGTCAAAACTTTACTCCCTTGACAAGGGAGATAATTTGAAATGTACCACTAGGAGCATACAATGTTCCCCCTTTTTTATTTCCATGATAAATGACAAAAATATTGTTTTGATTATTATTTGCTTTGGTAATGTTCCTTTGGTTTTGAACTGGGAGTTCAGTTTATATGACTCTGCCATCTTGTTTTTTGCTGATTGTTTTGGGGGGTTTAAGGGGAGGGTGGGGGAGGTCCGGATCATTGTGAATGTTGTTATAAATTTACTATTAAAAAATCAATATCCACATTTCAGAGTAAATTTTGGGGATCATAGTTGGAATGAGTTTTTTTTTCTTGGGAACAAATTGTAACGTTGCATGCAAAATTTGGAGAATACATTTTTTTGGGGTAAAATCCCTGAGTGAAACAGTGAATGTGTATTACTGACATTTTCAGGAAATTTGCAAATTTACTGGTGTTGTACATTTTACTGTAGCGTAAGAGTGCCACAAGGTACTGAGTCTCCATGCTTCGCGCTGCAAGGGTGACACCTGGGGGCCGTTTCACAAGGGCTAACGTTGCGTTGCGCTCGCTCAAATCGGCAAAAACGGTCTAAGCAACACCCTTCGTTTGCCGATAGTTCGCGTGGCGTTTTGTTCTTGCCAAACACCGAGAAAGCAGCGAAATATCCGGAACTAGTAGGGGGTGAATACATTTCTTGTTGTTGATTGGTCCATTAAAGTTTGTTTTTAAAAGAAAAATGACCAATCAGACAAGAGCTTGTAATATTCTTCCGCAAGCGTTTTTTAAAGTGTGGCGTAAGCGTTATTCGCGCGGCGACCGTCGTCTAGAGAAATTCTACCCTGGACACACTGAAAAGCAGGAAGGCCTGGGTTCTGGAGGGCCACCTTGGTGGTATCAAGGGGCGGAGTTGTTTTGTGGGGGTCTGGGGGGTTGGGGGATAAAGACCCCGAAGCTGAAGGTTTTTTTAAAACACTTTTTACTAATATACTGACAGGCAGAAGTTCTGCACACACGCATTGGAAAAATCATCAAAAATGTAAATCAGATTCAAAATTAATTTTACTTTGGGTAATTAAATCATGCTGTGTGTACAATTGCATGATTTAGGATTACCCAAAGTGAAATTAATTTTGAATCTGATTTACATTCTTGATGATTTTTCCAATGCGTGTGTGCAGAACTTCTGCCTGTCAGTATAGAATCAAAGCATTTAGAGACAGCTCTTCTTTTCTTTTTTCTCATTCAAGTGTCATTATTCTTCTATAAAGTATTGCAAATTCAGGATTTTCTGAAAAATGACAAAGCCAAAATCAGGATTCCTGCTTTCCCTGCCATGTGGTTTAACCCGTGCAGGCATTGTCTCGTGCGGTCCCGTCTCGTGCACAGTCTTCAGATGCCCCAGAACACGCGGCTCACGTGCCGTACATACATACGCAGCTCGTAGCTTTCGGCTGTGTCACGTGATCGGCGTAGTTGTCGGCCTTATAGAGCCAGAGGGGCCTGTTGGATTTAGCCCCGCAACGCACAACATTGGTCTGTCTATAATTTTAATACGCATCTGTCTTGTTAAAAAAAATCGGGGCTTTCCTGGTGTTGCACTGCTTCCGGACACCAGGATTTCCTACATTGCCTCCAGGATCGTTCCCACCATCTTTACATCTACTTATGTCCCATATGACTTTGTTTGTTCCAGACCGGAGGACGTTAAAACAGAATTTCATCATTCTTTGGTTTGTCTGTTTGACTGGTTTTCTGTCAGTCTGTCTGTCGATAGAGATGTATTGTGAAATGTTGTGTATTGTAGTTTGTGTGACTGGTGATGTTGTTGTAGGATGTGCAGCATTCTTGTTGTTTGATATATATGTACTGTTGTGGTGTGATTCGCTGCATTGCCTGGCATAACAAGACAGCTGCTTATGCCGGGCCCTTTCTGTGTAATTTGTGGTTTGCCTTTTTTTTAAAAATTTCTTTTGTTTGAATTTTGTTTCTTTTCCGTTCATTTTCTTCCAATTTTTCTTTTTATTCCATGTACCCCCAAGGGGCTTTCGGGAAAACAAACCTTGCAACTTGAAAACTTGTCTGTGAGCACCAAACACATATCCAGGATTTGTTTTTGTTCTGCATGTTCTGGAATGTCCTTCTTGGTGTTGCTGTTGGAAGGCCTGCCACAGCATCCAGTATTATTGCTGCTAGTTCGTTATGTCCATTGTCTGTAGAGGAGTGATAAAGTGCGTGTGTTAAGTCCTTTCGTGGACATTTGTCCTCTCGCGGATACCGTGATCTACAATAAGCCCATTGCATCTCCCATAACCATATAATATTCTTGATCAGCATGTCACAACCTATTCAGATCCTGAATTTTGAACTGCCAGTGCAAACCTCCGCCAAGGAAGACTCCCAAAACCGAAATCTCCTTCCTTTATGTCCGAGCTGTATCTCATGAACCAGTGGGGTAGACTGGCATCACATTTTTGTGTGGCAATGTAACATGGCGAGTAATGAAACAAATACTTGCAATATATTTTTTTAAAGACCCAGTGACGCACCACGATTAAGTCCCTTGGTTTTTCTGGGTTGCTGTAACCCACATACAGATTTCCCCAAGTTACAATTGAGGCTGCTCTTTAAACTGATGTGTCGATTTCAATTTGGGGCCATTTACATGGGAGTCAGACTTGGTCAAAATAAGATTTATTTCCAGCTATAAGAGGGAAAACACGTGAAACCCGTGATTTTGACACGTGATCGGGTAGATCTTTAATGCAGAAACATAGTCATTTTAGACTATTGTGCACGTAAGGACAAAAAATCCGCGAGAGGACTTAACATGCGTGGTTGGAGGGTTGGGTGGGGGCAAAACATGGGTGAAGAGCGAACGTTTGATTTGTCCTCAGGAGTTGTACGGGCACGGCAGAGGTGGGTGGGAGTTAAGTTGTTTGTTTGTATTTGCATAATCTTTCGAGAAAGATACATGTCCTCTGCAAGTGAGTAAGATGATTCCTATCAGCTACCGCAAAGAACACCTTTTGCAAGAGTGAATGGGTGGGTGGGTGAAGATGGTTGATTACTGACCAAACAAGGGGATTGAGTGGCTGGCAAGAGTGGGGATACTTGTGAGGGAAGTGGGTGTGTGGGTGTGAAACAGCCAACCACTAGCTGTATTCATGTGTCTTCCGGTCCGTATGATGAGGTAAGCTTAATAAGACGCTGGGGAGAAAAAACCCAACGCTTTGTAAACTTTTGTTTGTAGCTTTTGCCAGCTTTTACTACTTTTCCTAACGGTACAACTTGTGAATATCACACCACAAGCAAAGCTCTAGGGTACCAAGGGCAGGAAACGAACCCAGGATCGCTAATTTCCTGAACTGCGGGCACAAACATGATCGTCCTAATTTGTCCCGTACCACCCTGCATCCTTTGAAGAGACAACACGTGTTCCTCTTGGAAATACACTGTTCACACGATCATCCACAAAACCAAGCAGGGGCAACAAAACAACAACTTTGGAACTCTGCTCCGTCAGTTTATCTTCTTGTCGTCTGCGTGCTTGGAACAAGTCCCATAACTGTAGCAACACCTGTGCGGAGTGCTCGCTCTTGGCTGGGTGACGCGTGCAGTGTGTGGAGGTGGGATGGTGGCGGGGGTTTTCAGCACAGAAATCTAAGAATGTGTATGTCGCTGGTTTTCAGCTGTTGTCGTTCACACTGGCTATGTTGTTCCGGGGTTGCAGGGCAAGTTGTCTTACAAGGCCAACTCCAGAAGAACTGGGCTCTGTGATTGGCCTGACTGGTTTACTAACTTGGTGCACCTGAGTGGCTGGGAACCAGTTTGGTTCACAGAGTTAACCCATTCTACCCCATCCGTGTAGCCACAGTTATCTTCTCTGGCCCAGCTGTGCAGAGAGCTATGAGCATAACTATAAAATGCTTAGACAAATTCCTATAACTTTAACAATATTCATTGTATCGCTTTACTATGTTAAAATGTTGTCAAAGGCATGTTTTAAAAGTGTACAAAGTTTCACAGAATTTTCACAGAATTTTGTCCCATATGGCTTAGGCCGGGAGGACGTAAAACAAACTTTTCTCACAGAATTTGAAATACGCATTGTGTTTCTAAAAATAGCTCTTTTGCAAAACAAACAAAAAACAAATCGAGAGAAAATGTTTGTTCTTCATGCCATGATCGAAAGTAGAGCTTTCTATTTAACCTAGATTCACTAAACACTTGATAGATTGGTTATTTAAATGTCATTTAACGCTGTCCTCGATCCATTCAAACACGATTTTACTGGCCGGAAACAAAATTCAAATCTGCTCCAAGATCGATACAAAATTAAATCGGAGTGTGACCAGAAAGGAAGCTTTGGTAAGCAGGCTAAAAGCTACCAAAGTGAACAATTGGTGAATGAGAACCAAACTAGAAGCCTCAATTTGAGAATGGGGTTGTATTACGAGTTAACTCTTAAATGGGCAGATATGGTTGGCTTAAACGAATTTTTATTTAGAATCACATAGTAAATATGGATACGGGTAGAATGAGTTTTAAGCACAAGGTTAGCCAGGAACTTGCAACCAAAGTTTTGTGTGATCGAAAACTTGGCCACAAGAGAGAGAGAGAGAGAGAGAGAGAGAGAGAGAGAGAGAGAGAGAGAGAGAGAGAGAGAGAGAGAGAGAGAGAGAGAGAGAGAGAGAGAGAAGAGAGAGAGAGAGAGAGAGAGAGAGAGAGAGAGAGAGAGAGAGAGAGAGAGAGAGAGAGAGAGAGAGAGAGAGAGAGAGAGAGAGAGAGAGAGAGAGAGAGAGAGAGAGAGAGAGAGAGAGTTCAGAATGGACTTTTTAGTATGGATTTTATACACAGAAAAGCAGCCCTAATCTGCTCCCGGCCTACGGATATGCTGTGAAGGCAAAACAAGACAAAGACAACCACATAGATTATAGAAGCATTGTCGAGGTTTAGAGCACACACATAATTATTCCCAACAACCCAACAATACACTTGCGTATTACTTTTTCGAACATACCCACGCAAATAGCACACAGACACACACACACACACACACACACACACACACACACACACACACACACACACACACACACCACACACACACACACACACACACACACACACACACACATGCATACAAGCTGTTTGTTTTAAACCATCAACGGTAATTAACCAAGACACCGACACACAGCGACAATTTTCTTACAACCACCACCATGTCTACCCGCATTCTAACCACCACCACCCTTCTCTCTCTCTCTCTCTCTCTCTCTCTCTCTCTCTCTCTCTCTCTTATAAAATTCAAGTTTCTCTCTCTCTCTCTCTCTCTCTCTTGTCTCTCTCTCTTCTCTCTCTCTCTCTCTCTCTCTCTCTCTCTCTCTCTCTCTCTCTCTCTCTCTCTCTCTCTCTCTCTCTCTCTCTCTCTCTCTCTCTCTCTCTCTCTCCAGAACTCTGCCAGAACTCTTTTTGTTTCACACCATCGCTGACGTACAGCACACCACCCTAAAACAGACCAGGCTCCCTGAAGCGTGGGGTCAACCACCTTGCTCTGTTGTGTCTGGGGCCGGGGTTCGAATCCCGTGGGAGACACCAGGTCATCACAGCCTGGGGTCTATTGCGAACATATTGATATGCCCCAGCCTCTATGTGTCACTCTAATTGTGCCCCCGTCTCTTTAAAATGATGTTTCGGTTTCTGCCAGAATTTGGGGGCACTTGTATGGGAGTGACCTGGTCAAAACAAGATTTCCCTAAAGCTATAAGAGGGAAAACACGTGAAGCCCGTGATTTTGACACCTTGATCTGGTGTGTCTTTAAGATTTCTTGCCAGCTATAAGAGGGAAAACACGTGAAAACCATCACACGTGCCGTGGTGGTCTATTAAGGTGAAGCAGTATACTGAAATGCCTTCAGCCTCTATGTGTCACTCTATATATGTATATATATATAAACGATACAAAAAATGAAGAAGAAAAACTTTGTCACACCATTAAACTTTCATATGTAGTATATTTGGCTCACAAACTGATACATTGGACACAAAAAAGATTTTATTAAAGCAAACTATATATATACCACGAAAGTTTAAGGTCCCTTGGTTTTTTTTTCTTCAAGCTTGTGACCCACATATATATATATATATATAACTAGTAAAATTTGAGGCTTTTTTTGTCCAAATGTCTTTTTCGGTTTGAATTTTATGTTTTTGTCAAACATGGGAATCAAGACCAGTTACAAGAACTTGGATTCTTGATCTATGTTCTAAAAAACATAGACACGTTTGAGCTTTTCGTGATTTTGACACGTGGCAGACAGAGCCCAGTCCACGAAGCTGTTTCGATCC
>CM065694.1:43827075-43832075 GCA_017654935.2 Phymorhynchus buccinoides
CACTGGGTTTAACGTGTGCTAAGTGCATGGGCACACGGGACCTCGGTTTATCGTCTCATCCGAAAGACTCCACGTTCAGACCGTAAGTCCTAGTGCAAAGTGAAAGGAAAAATCCCCTGTTCCCAGGTTCGAACTCGGGTTTACTTGACACGAAGCGAACGTGCTACCACTGTGCCACTCTCTCGCTGGGTGAGATGAAAATACACAGAATCATCAATAAAAAGCCAACAACAATCAGCAAGTTTATGAATATCGACGGCAGCCATCAAAAGTAAGATTCCTACATATCTGCCAAATTTCATTAAAATCTACCCACTAGTTTTGGAGATATTTGACTTTCATACAGACAGACAGACACACAGACACACGGACCCGATCACAATAGTTTCCACTCGGGAACTAATAAAGAAAGTCGGACAGACAGAAACAAAGACAACATCAAAAAAAAACCACAAAAACGAAACGAAAAAAACCAAACCGAGGGAAAATCGAAAAGCCAAAGTCGGCCAAACAAACAGGACTGAACACGTGATCTCCACACAGGTAGATGTTTTACATAAACACGTTCTGCACGTGCAAAAATGTCAAAAAGCCGACCCCGCTAGTCTGGACTAGAAGAAGAAATTCTGTTTATAAAGTCCTCCGGTCTGGAACAGACACATATGGGACATTAGTAGATATAAAGATGGTGGGAACGATCCTGGAGGCAATGCCCTGAGGCAGGGCAACACCAGGAAAAGTCGGGACTTTACTGGTGTTGCACTGCCTCCGGGCATTGCCTCCAGGATCGTTCATTCTGTTTATAAAGTCCGCCGGTCTGGAACAGACACATATGGGACATTAGTAGATATAAATATGGTGGGAACGACCCTGGAGGCAATGCCCGGAGGCAGGGCAACACCAGGAAAAGTCAGGATCGTTCCAACCATCTTTATAGCTATCTACTAATGTCCCATAATTATGTGTCTGTTCCAGACCGGAGGACGTTAAACAGATTTTTTATTCATTCGCACTCATTGATTACCGTATGCCTTACCTGATCTCCTCTCTGCATTCAGACATAACAATGCGTTTGCGATTTCTGAGGCCGAACTCAAGGCATAAATGATTTGATTTGATTGATTTAATTTAAAGTCTGTTCACAGCAATGGTGATATGAGATTTAAAAATAAACAGAAATTTTTTTTGAATTAAAGTGAGCTGAAAAAGCGCGCGCACGCCCGCGCGCCATGTGTGTGTGTGTGTGTGTGTGTGTGTGTGTGTGTGCGCGCGTGTGCGTGCGCGTGCGCACATTTATGTGTGTGTACTTATCAACAACAATATAATAATCAAACGTCAACGAATGAATCAGTTATAACAAATCTCAGAGCTGGATATAACCTTTGCGATGTCAATCATTTCAGGGCTGTAAATGACGTATTTTAAGCATAAACTTGTTAGGAAGATAATCTAGAAGAAAACCAATGACACGGGAGAAAAAGTGGAAAGTCATCCAAGAATTATTTCCCATATAAAAAACAAATTGAAACGCAAAAAAACCCTTCCATTCATATTGCCCCCCAAAAAAGTTGCGCAATAGATTTTGAGTCTAAAACTAAAAGATAAATAATTATTGATAGAATACCGTCGCCAAGGAGGTTTGTATTAACTGCGTGCATGAATGGAGAAATGAACAGATTTCAATTATATTTGTAGGTATGACGCGCGCGCGCACGCGCACGCACACACACACACACAACACACACACACACCACACACACACACACACACACACACACACACAGGTATATACAGACGCTTTAGGCAGCTGCTTTGGATACAGACAAAACCGAAACTAAGAGAGCCAGGCAGTCGATCGTTTTCAGACATACATGGAAAACTTCCAAACTTCCAACCACCACGACATCTGTGTGCAAGCGTGTGCACGGGAATCCGCCACACAGAAGAATCACAGCTTCACGTGAAACCAAACGATCCATGCTTGTGCCTTTTCATTGGCTGGGACCCACGCGCCATGAGGGCGGGGCTTACACTCGCAGCGCTGAACCAATCAACGATCTGTTGTCTCCCCCTGGAAAAGGCACGCCTACTACCGCGTCCGCTTTGCCTTGAAGGTTAAGCCCCGCCCACTTACTGTATCGACCACTGTTGGTGCTTTAGACTGGAAAAGCGGTCGGTGCACGCGCTTGAGGTAGTTGCTAAAGGAAGAAGAGTGACCAGTGATGATAATTAGAGCCTTGTGAAGTGGTGGTCGTCGCAAGTAGCCACAGTGTTGCCGAACAATGTAAAAAAAAAAAAAAAAAAAAAGCAAGAAAAAAAAAAGCTGGACAGTAGTGGAAAAGATTATTCTTGTGACAAAAATAATGTCAATAGATATTATGAGGATTCGATGCGATTGAAAGTGAAAGGCGTTAAAGAATAGTTGAGTGAGATCATGAAAGGCCTACCTGTTGTCATCATCATCGGACGTTCTTGTAGATTCTTGTAGTAGTCTCTTCGGTTTGATGATGGCTGCAAGATAGATCGTTAGCTTACAAAACTTTTGGGTCAGTAATTCAACAAAAGTTGGGATTTCCATAATTTGAAGACCAAAAGCATTGAACCTGTTTCTTCTCTCAAAAATGATTTCAAGGTTTTAGATCAGGTGAAGCCGTTACAACCTCCTAGAAAAGGAGATAGAAAGAAGAAAAAGATTGTGAGTTAATTCGAATTTTTCTATGTAAGCTTAGATAGACCTGCTCATTTTGTAACTAACTAATCGTGCTAACAACTCCTTGAACACATTTTGTGAGGGCTTTTGAAGTTTAAAGATGTGGACAGCTTTATAAATTTGTGTGAAAACAGAATAAACGTTCCCGAAGTGGGATTTACTGCGTTTATTCCATGGATTTCCCCCCTGTTGCCAAGGAAACGGATTGACGCATTCACTGGAGCGTTACCTACGTAATATGGTGATAAAGGCGACAAGGTTTCAGAGACTGTGACGTCAGATGCAAATGAATGACGTCAGGCAGAAGGGTTGTTTTTAAATTATAACCCATAGTGCATAGTAGCTGTTGTGGTTGTAGTTCAGAGGTTCACTTACAGATCAAGTATCAAGTGCCACGCCAAGTGCCGAGTTTAGTGACCATGAGTTGTGTGGACCTTATGTATCAGTTCTACTCGCCCTACTTCCCCTACAAACCGTCCTCTGTCGATGATGGACAGGTGAGGGGTTAACATTAATTATTATTTGTATCCTAGATCTTTAATCTGACTGCTGATTCCCTCCAACTTTCGCCTTGCATCGGCTTAAAGGGATTAGTTACGTATTGCACGCTTAGAACCAAGGACAGAATGGAAGACTAGGCCCAGAATAAATTCTTATCCTTGTAAAAATAAAGTATTTGAAGTTTGAAGGGTTGGAATCAGTTTAGGACTGTTTTCAGTCATCACATTGGAAAAATTAATGATTGACTTTCGCTCCCAAACCCAACCGCTCAAAGTAAGATCGGGAACGCAAAGTCCGCCATTTTGTCTTTCTATCTGCACCACTTAACGTCTTGTGTACACACATTAACATTATTATAATAAAATTATAACATTATTATTATTATAACAAAATATCTCTATTTCCTCATGGCAACACAGTGTTAGGCCACTCATAATATGACTTAGAACTCGCTGTGTTGCCCTGTGAAATAGTGATATTTTGTGAATAGGTTAACGTGTACACAGACCTTCACGGTACGTTTTTCGGTGAATTTGCAGCGGTGGTCAGTGTTGATCGTAGAATTAATTAAGCAGACTTTCAGGTAGTTTTTCCTTGTTGGTTATATTATTTTTTAAGTATTTGTCTGTGTGTGACGAAAGTAGCCCCAAAGCTGATCCAATTCCTTAACCTTGTCCCTTACCCCCCCCCCCCCCCCCCCAATCCATTGCAAAATTTGGAGGAAATCAACGCCCCTGATTAATGGTTACCGATCTAGGATTGAACCTGAATGTTTATGACGAGGGTAATATGCCAGAATGTACTGAGACTTAGGCCGTGCACTCACACATAAGCGGATATTCCATGCGGAAACCCGTGCGCAAATCTATTCCCTTCTTTGTTTCACTTATTTATGAATTGCGCACGAGTTTACGCATGGAATATCCGCTTATGTGTGTTCACGGCCTAAGTCTCAGTACATTCTGGCATACAACCCTCGTCATAAACATTCAGGTTAAATGTCCCCCTATTGGATATGCGTAAACGTTTTTCCTTCTTTCTTTCCCTTATTTAGGGTTTTCCGTATGGAACTTAACGCGTCTAATGCGAACCAGGGCTTACCGTCAGGGTTTCACTGGAGACGAATGATGACTGTTTAATGGTCTCAATACCTGTTAACGCTTTTCACTCTTTTCCCCATGGCAACACAGTGATGTGCAAGCGATCTTATGACTGGGCTATCACTGTGGTGCCATGGGGAGAGAGGGGGGGAATGTTAACGTGTATTGAGACCTTAACGGTGTTATTATTATTATTATTATTATTCTATCTTCAAAAATCAGGGGAGGGGGGGGGGGGGGGGGGTCGGATTCAGCGTGATAAATAATGTCTCTAGATCCTTATTAATGGTCTTATTTGGACATTTTAGTCTTTTTTCAAAACAAATTTTTTTTAGAAAGTAACTGTGCTTATGATGTGACGAGGGAATGGGTTAAATGTGAAGTCTCCAGGGGAAGACTTTTAGTGTTAAATTTTCAATGAGAGAATTTTCCTTTTTGAGCCCACTTCTCTAAGGTGTGGGAGATGAGCGACTTCCCGGCCTCTTTATATCTAATAAATTTATATTTTTGCCCGGGTTCTGGCTCGTATGATTGAAGGAAATACAAGTGGTAGATTTGCTCTAAATGACAGACAGAGAGAAGTAGGTTTTTACATGAAAATTGCAAAACTTCCACTCTCATCCGTCTGACCGATGGGGGAGAAGTATTTGTACACTTGCATTTTATTTACTCACAAATCTGAATAACAG
>CM065694.1:43837075-43854575 GCA_017654935.2 Phymorhynchus buccinoides
CTCATCGAAAGAAGCACCGCATACTCGTCGTGTCTGTTGTAGTGTCTGTATTACGTATGTTTATTATTTTGTACGCTTTTAAAATACATCATTGTAAAGAGTGGCCTCAATTTGAAGTGTAGCCTTGATTTGAAGTGCGACAATTTTGTCAAAATGTGCGACAATTTTGGACAGACAGACAGACAGACAGACCGACCGACAAAGTGAGTTATAGGCTTGTGGCTTGAGCCACAAACAAAAAGGAAAAAAAAAAAGGAAATACAACTTGAGCACAATGGAAACTGTATTCTAGGACACTCTGTTGCAATCAGCCACATGGGTTCACAGACAGCGTGTTCAAAACATTGAATAAGGAAAGTGTTAGATTACTGCTGATGTTCATGGCTTAAGGGGGGCATAATCAGAGTTTCTATCCTCACTACTCATATAGGGGGAAATGGCCGCTTGTCTGTCTTATTCTTATTACAGTGTCTTTGATTTTATTCTCATTCACAAAGGTAAAAAAAATCCAATCCTTCATTATTATGTGGGCATTAATGTAAAATCAGGCAATCATTTATGATCAACATAAAAAAAACATCGAATGTAACAGTGCTATAATTACAAAAGAATCAGTAATCAAAATAAAACTGCTATCATCAACATCATGAAGAAGATAAAACAGTTCGGGTAAGAAGCCCATGCCAATTATCTCATGAAATGAAGCACATTTCAGTCACATTTTTGCCCATGTGTCATGGGCAAAATGTGAACACATGGGCAAAATGTGACTGAAATGTGCTTCATTTCATGAGATAATTGGCATGGGCTTCTTACCCGCCCATGGGCTTTTTACCCCGTCTTCACCTAGTATGCAAGATAAAGTAATAATAGAACAGTTATTAATTTTAACAGTTGAATAATTTTACAGTATTTTGTTTCACCAAAATCAATCTGATCACTATGAAATCAGTCACAGCGCAAATCAAAATCCTTTAAAGCTACTAACAGACATTGGGGCAGTGGGTGGATGCCTCGTGCCTCCATACGGGGAGCTGGACGACCCCGCCCCCTCCACGAGTCTCTCCCCATAGGGATACCGGGAGGGTCGTTCGCAAAAATAGTTCCCCCACCTTCTTGAAGTTCTTTGCTTGTCACTTCCTCTAATGGGTTGCTCTCTTTGACTCTGCCTTTTTCCTTTGCTTACTGTCATCTACTATCTTTCTGACGTATTGGCCCATTCTCCTGCCTTTTTTTTCAAAACAATCTTCCAAATAACTTTTCTCCTTTGAGCTGCTCCGAAATCGGAATGTGTCGGTTGTACGCAGCGGCGAGACCAGTGGAAGCTGAAAGCCGGACACATACGTGCTTTACCCATTATGGCCTTTTGGCCTGGGAACGCAGAAGAAGAAGAAGAACTAACAGACATGAGGTAAACTTTTAATAAGTCATATGACTTCTTGCCTGCAAATCAATAGGTCATTTCAAAATGTTATGAGTCAATGACTGATGACCGGTGCTAAGAATGATCCCTGACTGTGTACCAGGCCTTATTGTACATCAATGTATTAATTCGCGTATTATTTTTCTTTGTCTTCCGACACCAAAACCCAAACCCAAACCCAAACCCAAACCCTACACCCCCCAAACACCACCCCCCCCGAGCCCCCCCCCCCCCCCCCGCCCCCCCCCCCCCCCCCCCCAAAAAAAAAATCCAAAAAAAATCACAACCCAGAAATTCGGGGTCTCCTCCATGTACGACACCGTGCACCACCCCCACCCCCCACCACCCCCACTCCCATCACCCGCACCCCCACAACCCTAGCGCCACGAGCACCGCTACCTTAGCCGACGTAGCTGCCGGGAGTGGCGGAGGAGGAGGAGGAGGAGAAGGAGGACATCAGCCAGCATCCTTGGGAGGAGGATCTGAGAAGCTTCTCCGGGGGGTTGGAGGAGGAGGAGTAGGAGAAGGAGGCGAACGGGAAAGTCACCGCCATCATCATCAACAACATCAGCATCATCATCATCATCAACATCAACATCATCAGCAGCAGCAGCAGCCGAGAGGGACGCAGTACCTGACGTCGAATTGCATCCTGTTCACCTACTTCAGCGGTGACCCAGCTTCGGTGGTGGACGAACATTTTTCCCGTGCGCTGAGTCAGCCGTCCAGTTACAGCCTGGACAAACAGAGTGGTGGTAGTGGGGGTGGTGGCAGTAGCAGCAGCAGCAGCAGCAGCAGCAGCAAGGCTTGTGGCAGTAGTAGCAGTACTACATCGCCGCGATCTGGTGAGTTTTTGATAGAGAGAGGGGGGGGGGGGGGGAGGGGGGGGGGGGGGGGGAGGGGAAGGGGGGGGGGGGGGGGAGAGGGAGAGAGGAGAGAGAGAGAGAGAGAGAGAGAGGAGAGGGGGAGAGGAAAAAGCTCTACAGGAATCTAGAGTCGTGTGCAAAATCATTGTCACGAGGTGGACTTCACGCGTGCGCGTGTCCTGACGTCACTCAGACAATAAAATAGTAACGGAAGAGCTATGGCCACGCACGTGGATCATAGCAAGAAGTGCGTGCGTTGTCTTGTCAATTAATGAATAAGGTTACTTTGTTACGGTTTACGATAGACGACGATTCTTTTGTTTACGAGAGAGAGAGAGAGAGAGAGAGAGAGAGAGAGAGAGAGAGAGAGAGAGAGAGAGAGAGAGAGAGACAGACAGAGACAGACAGAGACAGAGACAGAGACAGAGAGAGACAGAGAGAGACACACAGACAGAGAGGGACGTGTGCAAAATAGTCACGCTCAGCACGTGCGCAAGTGATTGCCTTGACGATCAGCACATCTGGGTCAGTGGGTGTGATTTAAAAAAAACCCAAAAACATTCTATTTTAGTACTTCTTTAAAGCTCAAAAGCATAGTCTAGTTGCTAATCATGTTGTAAATTGTTACCAGCATATTTTATTTTGAGTTGGACACACTTACGTCAGAATTACTTGAAGACAACAAAAATGTAATTTGTATAATGTGAGAATCGCATTTAGCCTACCCCTCAAACGAAAATGACCTTTTTTTTTTAAATGTCGATTTTTAACCCGTTTCTTTGTCTTACGTCAATAATTAACTGTTCTTTAAAGACCCACCAGATCGCGTGTCAAAATCACGGGTTTCACGTGTTTTCCCTCTTGTACCTAGTAAGAAATCTTGTTTTGACCAGGTTTGACTCCCATACAAATGCCTCAAAAAATTCAAAGCGAAACATCATTTTAAAGAGCAGCCTCTATTTGAAGTTGGGGGAATCTGTATGTGGGTCACAGCTGCCCAGAAAAAAAACCAAGGGACTTAAAGAACCCCCACGTCACGTGTCACATTCCCTCTTATGCTAGGAAGATTTCTTAAGATTTGTTAGGCTACCAGCTATAAGAGGGAAAACTCGTGAAAACCGTGATTTTGACACGTGACGTGGTGGGTCTTTAATAATCGTGGCGTGTCAGTGTGTCTTTAACTTTGTCGATGCTCTGACCGCGTCTTAAGCGTGTCATGTGTGTTTGATTTTGTTAGTGGAACCTTGTTTACACTTTGTTGAAATGGGGAAAAAACAACTTGGAACAATTCAAATTAATACTTTTAAAGTCGAGAAGATAAAGCACGAAAAATAGGAAAATGAAAACGAAAAGGGACAACAGCTTGAGAAACAAACCATAAAAAAATAGCAAAGATAAATCTAAACAAGTTTTGCGAGCAACCAGATGGTACTGCAGTAATGGAAATCTGTTTAACGTCCTCCGGTCTGGAACAGACACATACGGGACATTAGTAGATATATAAAGATGGTGGGAACGAACCTGGAGGCAATGCCCGGAGGCAGTGCAACACCAGTAAAGTCCCGATTTTGTTTTAGCAATACAGATTTGTATTATACTTTTATATACGGGAATGGGCAACTTAGGACGATAATTTGACCGCCAGAGGGCAGTCCAACCGTTAGGGGCTTATCACGCGCTATTCTTAGTTGGGCGTAGTGAGAGAGACAGAGAGAGAGAGAGAGAGAGAGAGAGAGAGAGAGAGAGAGAGAGAGAGAGAGAGAGAGAGAGAGGGGGGTGGGAACTCATCTCCCTCTCTCTCTCTCTCTCTCTCTCTCTCTCTCTCTCTCTCTCTCTCTCTCTCTCTCTCTCTCTCTCTCTCTCTTTCTCCCTCTCTCTCTCTCACTACGCCCAACTAAGAATAGCGCGTGATCGTCCTAAGCTGCCCATTGATACTGCAGTTACAGGATGACTAAAAACAATAATGTATCCCACAAAATCGCTACTATTTTTTTTCATAATCAAGCTGTCATTTTTGGTTGGTAGTTTATGGAGAAGATTCAATCCGCGGAAGGTTTACTATTGTGTTTTTGTTTTTCCAAGATGCCCCGGAGAGCTCCGGAAAATAACAATTTCTATGGCAACCGATTTTCAGAAAATTTCCTTTAGGAGTTGCCCAAAAAAAAAAAAGTAGCTGTGTTTAAACTATGTCTGTTTCCCGAAAATTGCTGTCTTTTTAAAATTCAAGTCTTTACTGTAATAACCCTTTCGCTGCCGGCCATTTTTCAGCCCCCCCCCCCCCCCCCCCTCATATTTAAATGGGTAGAGAACAAAAAATATCTGCAATACTGTGAATTCCTGTGTGACATGTATAACATTAGGCCTATCCTTACCTCACAAAATTAAGAAAATAGGGTCTTTGGATATCAGGTCCCGATTTGACGCTTTTTTAGTAACATGTGTGTTAAACCATTGTGGTGCATGAATGCGACACTGGCGGTGAAAGGGTTAATTAATAATCATTTCCTGACTGGTTGAATCCACATTGAATAAGATGTTTGTCCGGAAATCCGAAAGCATGAGAATTGCGAAAGTGTTCTTGCATTTTTTCTTCTTCTGAAAATCGGTTACCGTGGAAACTTGTATTTGGTAAATCCAAACTGTTGTAGTCGTTGTAGTCATATTCTTCATATACCTAACAAACTCAAAACGACAGCTTGATTATAACAAATTTACCGCCTTGGCATCAGGCTTTGTCAGAGAAATCGACATAAGCTTAGAGCACCAAGGCTACATCAAGATGTCGTTATGTTCTATACATAGTTATGCGGGGATTGTCTTTTAGCCACGGCAAGCTCCTAGCGTAACATCATTAGTCTCCAAAATCGTCCGAAGTCGGAGTGTGGCTGGCCACGTGGCGGGGTAATAAATAAAACGGTCACGTGCGTAATGTTTCCATCCCTAGCTGGTGTATTTGTACCATAGTGTTCAAGTGCTTCGGCTGTTGGGATGATCCCTGGAGTGTTTAAGCCAGGGTACGACAAGAACAATATAACAAATCTTAGTGATTCTATGGTTTGCAAATTTATATAGTCACCCTGTATAAATGCCTTGGCATGAGGCTGTGTCAGACCAGTTGACATAAGCTAGAACGCCAAGGCTACATCAAAATGTTGTTATGCTCTGAATGGTTCTGCGGGGATTGTCTTAAGCCATGACAAGCTCCCAGTATAACATCATCAGTCTAAAATCCCCCGAAGACGGAGTGTGGCTGCCCACATGGCGGGGTAATCAAAAACGGCCACACACGTAATGTTCTCATCCCTAGCTGATGCATTTGTACCTTAGTGTTCAAGTGCTTCTCGCTGTTGGGATGATCCCTGGAGTCTTTTAGCCAGGGTAAGCCAACCAACCAACCAAACCCTGTATAAGCAATGCAAGGGCTGCCACTCTCCCACCCTACGTCCAAAATTATGTTCGCGTGCAATACAACGTAACAGTTACAGGCAAGGGACGCAATCCTTGCCCTGCACTGGGTTTTTTTCAACCAGTGAGCTCCCCTTTCACTTCCCGGAGGAGAGCGTAATGAGGTCCAGGTGGCGCTGCTGAGAAGGCGCAGGATTTACCTGGCCCTTGCAGGCGGATTGCATAGGATTAGAAAATAAGCCGTGTTCAAGGCAGACACGAGATGGAGTGGGTCTTTAAAAAGACCGGTGTAGGGAACGCAGCAAGAATTCGTTAGTTTTCCTTGATACTCTTAGTGATCACCACTTAAAATAGGTTTACTTGTGTTATATTTCTGGTTCTAAATAGAATCGAAGTAGGGGAAGACGGGGTAAAAAGCGCATGGGCGGGTAAGAAGCCCACCCCAATTATCTCATGAAATAAAGAACATTTCAGTCAAATTTGCCCATGAGACGAATGCTAGACATTAACGCTCGTCTCATGGGCAAAATGAGACTGAAATTTGCTTCATTTCATGAGATAATTGGGGTGGGCTTCTTACCCGCCCATGCGCTTTTTACCCCGTCTTCCCCTAGTAGGCTTACTTTACAATTTGGACAAGAATCTTCAGCGTTTTCAGATCTATCCGCCTGTTTGTGAGTCTATGTTTGTGTCGTTTCAGTACTGTGTGTGTCTTAAATGTGTTTCAGTCCCCCCAAAAAAGAAAGAATTCCGAAGTGATAAAATGTCACAAGAATGTTGTTTTAAACAAAGTTTATTGACATCATGCCTATCAGTAGGCTATGCACGCATTATTTCATGAGCACAACAAACTATAAGCTTATTAGCGCAATCACAAGAATGTTACTGATAAGTCTTATCTATAAAACAAATCTGAAGAGATACAATGTCTGAAGAATGTTACTGTTGGGCTCTCTCTCTCTCTCTCTCTCTCTCTCTCTCTCTCTCTCTCTCTCTCTCTCTCTCTCTCTCTCTCTCTCTCTCTCTCTCTCTCTCTCTCTCTCTCTCTCTCTCTCTCTCTCTCTCCCCCCCCCTCTCTCTCTCTCTCTCTCCTCTCTCTCTCTCTCTCTGAAGTGATAAAATGCCTCCAGAATGCTGCTGCCACGCTATCTCGGTTTTCCTGAAAAATTCATTTCAATTATGGATTTGTAGGAAACCACCACTAACAGCAACACTATGGTAACATTTTATACGGATAAGTCCGTGTACATATTAGACGCGTAAGTTCCGTACGGAAACCCAGAAGTAAGTGAAAGAAAGAAGGGTAAACATTTACTGATTAGGGGAAATTCGGACAGGTGCGCGATCGAATCTTTTCCCTTCTTTCTTTTAATTATTTACGGATTGCGCACGGGTTTCCGCACGGAATCTCCGCATATAATGTGTACACGGCCTAAGACTTAGTGTTGTGTCCGCTGACTGGCCTAGCATTTCTTGGTGGCGGTTCGGGGATGCTTTTTTGATAGTCTGTAGGACCTTAATCGACATTGACTTGGTTTGATTTGACCAATGACCACATTTTGATTTGCCCCTGTTGTAGGCAACTTGTAGCCCACATGGATCCTCGGTTGTGTTGTTGTTGTTCTATTTCCCTTGTAGGTAAAGGAAAATATGCGCGCCCCCCCCCCCTCCTCCATTTCTCGGTTCTTTCCATTTTTGCAGTCTTGCCTTTCTTACTGCAGATTGAGTACCTCATCCTCTATCGTTTGCTATATTTAACACTAATTTTCATCAAATTTACATATAATTAAATCATGTAATTTACATCTTTGCCTTCACATTATTTGGTCGTCAAAGTTGTGACTCCGGTCAAAGTCAAAATAATAAGCAATTTTTGATTCTGAGGGAACTAACTACAGGTCTGTTGATGTGAAAGGTAAGTAGAGCCTACAATGGAGGGAGGGGAGAAAAAAAAGAAACTTCAAGTAACGGATTAGTGTGAAAACACACCGCTATCACACCCGCTTTTTCCTTGAGCGTGAAATACATCACCCCCCCACACGTGATAAGCAGGAAGAGCGATTTTGGCGGCTGGAGTGAACGCCCTTTGTATTAATCCACGGGATCGAGGCCAGGTTCCAAGATGGCGAGCGACGGAAGCACCGGGTAAACCTAACCGTGATTTAAGAGTGGCGATCTGACCGATTGCGAGGCCCAGACAAAATGCTATCGGACCGAACGTGTTGCCATTGCCTCTATGGGTGTAACAGGTCTACAGTTGAGGAGGAAAATGAGGATAGGCCGACAGGAGTTGGTAGAGTGTTATTTACTTGTTATGGGTGAGGCGTTCAGAGCCGTCCTTAATTGAGACATTTGGGGCAACAAATCCTGGCCATTAGCTGTCAGTGATAAGCGATAAGGGCTTTGGGAACGTTTATTGTTTGTTTGGGGAGAGAGAGAGAGAGAGAGAGAGAGAGAGAGAGAGAGAGAGAGAGAGAGAGAGAGAGAGAGAGAGAGAGAGAGAGAGAGAGAGAGAGAGAGAGAGAGAGAGAGAGAGAGAGAGAGAGAGAGAGAGAGAGAGAGAGAGAGAGAAAAGAAAAAAAAGAGAGAGAGAGAGAGAGTGTGTGTGTGTGTTTCTATATGGCAGGCCCAGCTTTAAGCTGCTCAGAGGTAGTGCTCTTGTGAACTAAAGTGCCACATGTTGGCGCCTCGAAGCAACGATAGTGCAAAGCGTTCATAGTTTTGTCAATTGAGAGGCGAATTTCGTGTTTTGGCGTCGACATTTTCCTTTATTGCCAAACATATAAGTTATGAAAGGGGTTTAAAAATAAAAGACTAAAATAAAACACCCCAATAATTAGCCCCATGTAGATAATTATTGAATGAATCTTTAATTTAATGTCTTTTCACATAGATCGTGATTTTAGACAGCATGCAAACATTTGGGGGGGGGGGGGGGGGGGGGGGGGGGGGGGGGGGGGGGGGGGGGGGGGGGGGGGGGGGGGGGGGGGGGGGTGGGGGGGGGGGGGGGGGGGGGGGGGGGGGGGGGGGGGGGGGGGGGGGGGGGGGGGGGGGGGGGGGGGGGTTTGCTTCCCCCCCTTCCCTTGTTCGTCTTGGGTGGGCCAAAAAAAAGGGTAAAATAGCATGCATAAGAACGACATATTAAGAAAGTAAAGAAAACCTCTACAGTAGTCTTCCAATAGTTGAGGACAGCATTGCTTTTGCAATTACAGTAATGTCCATTTCTGCGTCATTTAAAATATCCTTGGTATTATCATACTTATTTTACGATATTCTGATCGCTTCTCTGCCTTTTGGCTAAGACAGTGATTCAGGAATATAAATTTTTGTTTATACCCTGGTTGGTTTGTTCAGCCCGTCGTACATGGCGAAAGCCGATACGCGACGTTAAACTGAACTTCCACCCATACTTATTACTATCAGGGACCGGGTTGTCGGCCTGGATAGCTCAGTTGGTAGAGCGCCCGTCTGGTGTTCGGGAGGTCTCGGGTTCGATTCCCGGTCCGGCTACATTTTTCCCTCACTAAATTACTTCATTGTAAATAATTATTGCGCATGATCGGAAGTCCTATCGAACGTATTCGTTCCTCCGCTCTCTGGAGGGAAGTCGGGGAAAGTGCATTGTGGTCAGACAGGACTCGCGGTGCACATTGTTTGCCTTCGTTCACTTGAAATACAACATCTGACTACGACTTCCACCCGATCCAGCAGCGACCTCATCTAGAGTATGGAAATCAGGTTTAAAAAAGGCAATCGGCAGCATTAGAAAGGGTCCAAAGACGAGCAACAAAATTGATTAAAGGCGTTAGTCACCTTGATTACGAACACAGACTAAGAAAGTTGAAATTACCATCTCTGAAATACAGAAAAATTCGTGGGGATCTGATAAATACATACACAAATTTTCACAGTGATAACAATACTAATAAATCTTTGTTCCAGCTAACAACTGACTCAAGAACCCGTAACAGTGATTTAAAAATACTAACCCAGTATAGCCGAACTAATATTAGAACAAATTTCTTTTCTAACAGAGTAATAAAGTTTTGGAATACTCTTCCTGCACATATTAAACGAGCACAGAATCTAACACAATTCAAAAACCTCTTTGGTGGATACACCAACATATCAAAACTACAATATGAGCATGACTAAAAGGCAGATTTGCCGAAAACAAAATACAAAAACCTCTCAGCTGTGCAAAAGTTCAAACAAAAATGACAGGACAGTGAAGAGGCCGCGAGGCCTAATGTCCTAACTACCTGACCTGACCTGAACGAACCACCTCTGAAGGCTGCCTCAGAGCGTTTGCTTTGCCCCCTGCAACGAAGAATCAATAGTAACAATAGGGCATTTGCCACGAGAGTTCGAACTCTATACGACACTACTAACTTGCCCACGCTCGTTTTGCCCGAGTTGCCTTGACCTTTGTAATTCAGCTCTCTAAATTCAACTCAGTGAAATTCAAGGTCGCTGGCACGCGGCAAATGCCCTGTTGCCTTGCTTTTTAATTCAGAGCGTCACGGAGCGCTTTAGTTAAGCAACCCGACTCTGTCGCAGACCTTGTAATGGCGAAAAATCTATCGTCGAGTGATCGTTCACTTCTGCTGCGGAGTGTAGGTTTTTCGAGGGATTATGGTACATGTCAAAACATGTCATCTCAGTTTATCAACATTTACAGGGGGTGGGGGGGGGGGGGGGGGGGGGGGTGGTGTTGACTTCCCCTTCTCCTGTATATACGTGTGTGTGCATGTGTGTGCATATGTATGTATCTCGTGCATCATCATTATATTAAAAGGCAACTGTCCGTCCGTCCGTCCGAAACACAAAACGGGCCTTATAACTCCGCCGTGTTTCGACCGAATCGCTTCAAATTTGCTATCAGCCCTAACGTGGCGATGGCAACGGCAACCAAGGCGGCCGTGTCATTTGCGCGGTTTGGCAAATGCGCGAAACGCGTATCCACCGGCCTCTCGGCGCCCGTATCTCCGGTATTTCTGGACGGATTGCCTTCCAATTTGGAAGGTAGATGACCCGGGACAGTGACTATATGTGTGCCAAACTGGATATGCGCCGCTTTTTTTAGTTTGGCCCACACAGCAAGTCCGAGTTTCGAAGTATTGAAAACTTGAACAATGTGTTCGTCTCTCTCTCTCTCTCTGTCTCTCTCGTCTCTCTCTCTGTCTCTCTCTCTCTCTCTCATCTCTCTCTCTCTCTCTCTCTCTCTCTCTCTCTCTCTCTCTCTCTCTCTCTCTCTCTCTCTCTGCATAAATGTATTAGTTCTGTCCCTCCCCCCTCTACCCCATCCCTTTCGCTCTCCCCTCCCTCTCCTCTCTCTCTCCCCACCGTCTCTCTCTCTGTGCGCATATCTGTATGTCTGTCTGTCCTTCCCCCTCTACTCCCCCCCCCCCCTTTCTCTCTCCCCCTCTCCCCCCCCTCCCCCCCCCTCTCTCTCTCTCTCACTCTCTCTCTCTCTCTGCATATCTGTATGTTTGTCTGTCCTCACCCCCCCCCCCTCTACTCCATCCCTTTCTTTCTCCTCTCTCCCCCTCTCTCTCTCTCTCTCTCTCTCTGTCTCTGTGTGCATGTTTGTGTCCCCCCCCCACCCCCTCTACCCCCATCCCTTTCTCTCTCCCCCCCTCTCCCTCTCTTCCCCTCTCCTGTGGGGTCTGACAAATATCAGACATTATTAGAAGCAACCGAACAGGAACTTCTTTTTGCAACCTATAAAAGTATAGTCCGAACAACTGCTTACTTAGATTATTATTCTGAACACAGCTTGCCAGCATTTGACATTTGTCTTTTTTTTAATTTTATATAACTTTTTGTTGTTGTTGCTCCCTCTGTTGCTTACCTCCGCTGCAATGCCGGCTGGAGAAATAATATTGTTCTAAAACAACGCGAAGTAGGTCTACCGTAATGTTTTCCATCATGTAAGAACAGGAAATGTGGCGGTAGAGTCTGAACGAAGAGTTGTGTGCTTCGTTTTGTTTGTCTCTCGATTTGACTTGCGTCTGTCATCGTCTCCCTGCCTGGTTTCTGTCTGTTTGTGTCTGTCCGTCTCTCTTTCATTTTTTTTTTTCTCTCTCTCTCTCTCTCTCAGCTCTATTTTTGTTTGTTCTTCGCAATATCACTAATTTAGAAATAATTGCGCCACAGAGTGAATTAGAAACGCGTTGTAGATGGATTGCAGTTTTACTATTAGCAAAGACTGTATAGGGGAAGATAAGCATCCGGTCTCTTTTCCCTATATGAGTAGTGAGGACAGAAACACTGGTTATGTCCCTTTTAAACAGTACACATTTTACACGTCGATAGGCCAGTTGAATTCTCCGTTCAAGTTCCAGTCTGAGTTTTTGGATAGCCTCCACTGTGAATGGTGTACTGTCGCCACTAACGATAACTCTATCAGCCCGGTTCGCCGAGCTCTTAAGTAATCCATCTTACCCTTTTAGAATATCTTTGCTATTAGAAACGCACGTTTTGTTGCTTATTTACTTTCTTGTGTTCCAACAAAAATGCGCGATCTTTTTGGCTGCACGTGCTCACGTCTTTCCTTGACAAACTTGAAGTCATAGCATTTCAGTACGATCGTATGAACGGTTTTGGGTTGAACAGGACACGGACACGCAGTAAGAATACATTAGAGGATTTTAACTTGACGGTAACACATCTCTGCTTTGCGTTTGCGGTAAACATTTGCGTTTGCGTTAGCATGTTGCTACATTGTAGCTTTAACTTCACGGGCTCCAGCCAGCCCCCCTATCGAAATATGGGGTTCGGGTAGGGGGTTGCTTCTTGTATTCACACATTCACTTCATAGTTGTTGGTGTTATTTCGATCTCATTTGGTGTAACTACCTATTTCTCTAAATTATTTTATATTTATAGATTGTATCACGACTAGGGAATTTCATCTTAGGTTGGTTAGGCTATTTTGTTTACTTCCCCCAAAAAAAGATAATTTGCTGTAAGCGTCGCTGAGTTAACCCTAACAGGGCCCATCACCCACTGACACACATTTCGCCTCAAGTTATTGTCAATTTCATGTCGTATGCTGCAATGTATTGTCCTAAGTTCTTTCCAAATGTTATTACTCCAAACGCTGAAAATTATCTTCTCAAGTTGGAATTGTTTACAGTGAGGTCAGTTGGAGTTTTTATTTTTTAGAATTAAGTTTTCATTTTATCTGTAGTAAAAATAATAAAGCTTTTTTTTTTTGGACTCGATGTTAAGGCGCCCGTGGGCCTATATGTGTATGTCGTGTGTCTAGTTCTACTGAAATGATCTATGACAGTTCAAACGAACACTGTTTTGTGATCAATTATTGATTACTGAAAAACACAAAGTGCATATATATTGTCGTT
This sequence comes from Phymorhynchus buccinoides, assembly GCA_017654935.2. NCBI lineage: Eukaryota > Metazoa > Mollusca > Gastropoda > Neogastropoda > Raphitomidae > Phymorhynchus > Phymorhynchus buccinoides. The sequence goes on from CM065694.1 coordinate 43,850,136, forward strand.
TTCATTACTTGAACACCTTGAAATAAAGGCTGGGTTCCATAAACATCTCCAGGGGCCAGTTTAATGGATTGTTTTGACCCGAATCGAAAGCTCAAAACCAAATCTCGTTCTGAATTCAGAATTTAGATACGTGACCGTCAGCCAAAGGCGACAGCCAAATAGGGTGCCTCACAAAAGATGCAATTTTTAGTAAAATGATGAAGGTTTCGGAAACAAGATGCAATCTGAACGAAAGAAGAAGATTTGAATTAAATTGTTAAATGGGTGTTTGAATGTAGGGGAAGACGGGGTAAAAAGCGCATGGGCGGGTAAGAAGCCCACCCCAATTATCTCATGAAATAAAGAAAATTTCAGTCAAATTTGCCCATGAGACGAATGCTAGACATTAACGCTCGTCTCATGGGCAAAATGAGACTGAAATTTGCTTCATTTCATGAGATAATTGGGGTGGGCTTCTTACCCGCCCATGCGCTTTTTACCCCGTCTTCCCCTATCGCTGGTAAGAAATCTTAAGAAATCTTCCAAGCATAACAGGAACTAGAGCGTTAAGAAGTGACCTAACTAGACGTTAAACCAACCGGAAAAACCAAGTAAGAAGTGTCTTTCCTACTGCGCGAATTTTCGGGTCCAGTGACCTTGACCTTTGACCTATGGCCTTGATTTTCGAACTTGGTATTAGATACCTTAGTACCTAAGCTTGAGGGTCCTGGTCCCTGCGTTCGAACGTTATCGTGCCAGGGTGCTCGGCAGCATTGTTGGCTACAGTGACCTTGACCTTTGACCTATGACCTTTCATTTTTGCACTTGTCCTAGATACCTTAGTGCCTAAACTTGAGCGTCCTAGGTCCCTCCGTTCGAACGTTATCGTGTTAACATAGTCAGATAGATAGTGGGCTTCAGAATCCACTGAAACTAGAGCGTTAAGACGCTAGACCACCAGCCACGCTGCAGAATTTTCGGGTCCAGTGACCTTGACCTTTGACTTATTCCTTGATTTTCGAACTTGGTCTAGATATCCTTAGTACCTATCCGCAAGCAACATTTGGGTGTCCTAGGTCCCTCCGTTCAATCGTAATCGTGCCAGGTGCTCAGCAGCATTTTCGGCGCCAATGACCTTGACCTTTGACCTATGACCTTCATTTGTGAACTTGGCCTAGATATCTTTAGTACCTATCCACATGTACAATTTGAGCGTCATAGGTCCCTCCGTTATTGTGGCAGGTGTTCGACAGCATTTTCGACTCCAGTGACCTTGACCTTTGACCTATGACCTTTTTTAATTTGTCCTATATATTCTTTGTACCTATCCGCATAGGAGCGTCCTATGTACCTTCGTTCAAACATTATCGTGTTAACATAGATAGTCAGATAGTCATCCAGTCAGTCAGTCGGCTTCAGAATGCACTGAAAGCATTACCATCTTCGCTCTCTTCGTTCGCGGCTGGTAAAACTAAAGGGCCAGCCACACGTCCACTAAAATCGCACGACTGTACGATACGATTCGATCACGTGGTATCAAAGAACAAATGTGATTGGCGCATCGAGATTACGTGATCGAATCGTATCGTACATTCGTGCGATTTTAGTGCACGTGTGGCTGACCCTTAATCTGTGCCATGGTTTTTCATGACTGAAGAAAATTATTTACTTTACGCCTCTCACGTTACTGTTTGCCCTACCTTGGGGCTAATGCTAACCAATGACAAAAGCCAATTGATTAAAGGGCCTAGTATCGCCTTGGCTTAAGGCTGTGTCGGACCAATTAGCATAGGCTAGAACACCAAGACTACATCAACATGTTATGCTCTGCATAGTTATGCGGGGATTGTCTTCCATTCCTATCATAACATCTTCAGTATTCAAAATCCTCCAAAGTCGGAGTGTGGCTGCCCACGTCGCGGGGTAATCAAAGACGGTCACACACGTAATGTTCTCATCCCTAGCTGGTGCATTTGTACCATAGTGTTCAAGTGCTTCATTAGACTGTTGGGATGATCCCTGGAGTCTCTAAGCCAGGGTACAACAACAACAACAACAACAATTGCAACGCCGAGCGGCTGCAAAGTCCCCTCGCAGCATCGCCGAGCTACTCCGAAATCGGAATGTGTCGGATGTACACATACATAAAAACGCATCAAAACAGCACGTAACTACATAAAAACGCATCAAAACAGCACGTAACTGAATAGTTTTTTATATATAGCCTTGGGGTTCGGACCCGTGATTTGAGCGCGCGCGATCATGCGCACACGAGCGCACAGAACCATTCATGACAACTGTGTTATAGACCATTCATCAAGAAATGTGAAAAAAACTGCATTGAAATACACGCAAAACTTCGCGAGATATTAGCGATTATGTGTTTCGGGGTTTGAAACCCGTAACTGGCGCGACCTTGACCTTAATGTAAAACTAAATACATCATCAGTGGATAGCTTGCATCTTGGCAAACTAGTATACCAAATTGGATGATGATACACTGAATAGTTTTTGAGAAAAACGGACGAATAGCCGGACGGACGGAGGCACGCCGGACGGACGGACACCGGACGGACGGACCAAACAAAAACAGTAGCTCCCCGAACCTTCGGCTCGGGGACTAACAAGGGCCTAGTATACTATAATTATACGAGTATATATGCCAGTCAGTCGTTTCCGACCATGACTGCCAGATAGCAAAGGGGGGCAGATGCTATTCCGGCGGACTGGACTAGAATTTGTTTATAGTGGAGGTGCCTTGCCAAGGGTACATCCCCACTCTCTCGGCCAAAGGGATTTTGAGGACACATCTGGCGTTGGGGAAGGTCCCCAAACGCCAACCCATCCCTTTGGCTGCAGCTCCATGGGAGAGTCGAGAGTCATCGTCTTCCACATAAGACAAAGCTGTACCATGATGTTCCAGTACTGTAGAAAATCATTTATTGTACAGCTCTCGTGTTACTGTTGGCCCCTTACTACAGGCTAGTGTCAACTGATGATCAAAACCCTATTTGAGTAAGGGCCTAGTCTGCTATGCCCTAGGAATATCATACTACTACCACTACAGTAACTGTACTATGCGAGGTACCGCCGCTTCGTTCCAGAAATTCCTGGACGTCTTTGAGGAGCAGTTTAATTAGGCAGCACTGTCTGAGAGAAACCGGAGAGAGAGAGAGAGAGAGAGAGAGAGAGAGAGAGAGAGAGAGAGAGAGAGAGAGAGAGAGAGAGAGAGAGAGAAACTTCAAACTTGAAAACTTTATCTTACGCAAGGATTGAGATTTTAGGCTTAGCCTATTCTTCCAATAGTCTGTCCTTGGAACGAAGAGAGAGAGAGAGAGAGAGAGAGAGAGAGAGAGAGAGAGAGAGAGAGAGAGAGAGAGAGAGAGAGAGAGAGAGAGAAGAGAGAGAGAGAGCGGTGGGTAAAAGAGGGGGGGTGAAGGGGGGGGGGGGGGGGGGGGGGGGGGGTCAGACGCACGTGCGAGTAGTAGGCCTACGAGTCCAATAGTAGTAGTATAGTAAAGTGGAAGCCGACTCCACCTGTTGCGGTATCTCAACTACTCGGAAGAGGCTGGAGCTGAGTGTGAGCAAGCAATTCATCTCCTTCAAGTCTTCTGACGATCTGACACCCTCCTCTGTCTGTCTCTATATATGTCTGTGTCTCTCTGTCTGTCTGTCTCTCGCTGTGTCTGTCTCTTTCTTCCTCTCTGTGTGTGTGTGTGTGTGTGTGTGTGTGTGTGTGTGTGTGTGTGTGTGTGTGTGTGTGTCGGTCTCTCTTTCTGTCTCTGGCTCTCTGTCTATGTCTCTCTGTCTGTCTCTTTCTCTCTCTCTCTCTCTCTCTCTCTCTCTCTCTCTCTCTCCTCTCTCTCTCTCTCTCTCTCTCTCTCTCTCCCCCCCCCCCCCCCCCTCTCTCTCCCCTCTCTCTCTCTCTCTCTCTCTCTCTCTCCCTCCCTCTCTCCCTCCCCCCCCCCTCCCCAACCTAACACCATCACCACACAATATTCCTTCCTCCCTTCCAGTCCCCCTACCCAACCTTCTCTGTCTGTCCAATTATTGACCAATGCTGTGCATTTCCGCAGTCTAACAGCTGCCGCTGGCGCTGATTTTCACAAGTTCAGTTCCTACACCCCCATCCCCATCCCAGTCTACACCCCCCCCACCCACCCACCCCACCACTACTAATAGAAAGGAGACGATTTATTGGGGTGTCATTGTTGGCGGAATCTTAATTGTGGCTTGCTCCCACACGAAAGAGCAGGATTGGGGGTGTTTTGGCAGACACACGACACCAGTGGTGAGACTGGGTGTGGCTGTGGAGATGGGAATGGCGATGGAAGTAGAGCCGGAAGAAAGACGTAGGGAGGGTTACGGTGTTAGGGTTGGGGGGTGGGGATGAGATCAGGGGGAAAGGTGACAGCCTAGGGTAGTGGACTTTCGGTGTTTTGTTTGTTTGTTTGTTTGTTT
>CM065694.1:43859575-43887075 GCA_017654935.2 Phymorhynchus buccinoides
AAAAAATCGGGACTTTACTGGCTTCGTACTGCCTCCGGGCATTGCCTCCAGTATTGTTCCCACCATATTTGTATTTACAAATGTCCCATATGTGTCTGGTTCAGACCGAGAGGACGCAAAGCACCATTTTCACCATATTTTTCTATATAAATATATCCGTACCTATATTATTGCATTCCCTTTAGTCCTGCTCTCTTTTGTTTTTCTACTCGCTGTACCTTATGTTCTCTACTCTGCCCTGTGTGCCTTCTCCAGGCCGCTCACGGGTTCTCCTACGCGGGCATGGAGGGTCACCGGGGCCTGTCCTCGCACTACGGCTCCCTGATGGTGCCGGGGGCCGCCGGGCTGACGGCCCGGGGGGATGGGGTGCCCGGGGGCCGGGGCGGGCAGGGGTACGACCTGGGCAAAGGGGGCGACGCCTTCTCGGCTTCCGCGGCCGCCGCCGGCTATTGCTACGCCACCATGAGCCGCTTCGGCTCCGACCTGGGCGTGGACAGCACTTTGTCCGGTGAGAGTGAGTTGGACAAGATCGGTGATGATGATGGTGATGGTGAGGGTGGTGGTGGTGATGATGATGGTGATGGTGAGGGTGATGATGGTGGTGGTGATGATGATGGTGGTGATGGTGATAGTGATGACTTGCCCTTTCGTTTTCTATGAAATGTGGATGTAACAAGCGGTACCCCTTTATAAATAGTGTAAGAATATTGCTAATAGCAGTAGTAGTAGTAGTAGTAGTAGTAGTAGTAGTAGTAGTAGTAGTAGTAGTAGTAGTAGTAGTAGTAGTAGTAGTAGTAGTAGTAGTAGTAGTAGTAGTACCGGTGGTGGGGAGGGGTGTGTTAGAAGGAACAGCAGCGTGCAGCAGGAGCAGCAACAGTATAATGCCAGTAGTAGTTGGATGATGATGATGGTGATGTTGATGGTGATGATGAAGCTGACGACGACAACAACGCCGCTAATGCCAATGATGACGATGGTGATGATGACAAAAAAGAAAAGTTGAAAAAAAAGAAAAAGAATTATGCGTGTTTCTGTGAAAGGAAGGAAGGGTGGATGGATGAAGATGATGATGATGATGACGACGATGCTGCTGCTGCTGATGATGATGCTGATGATGATGATGATGCAAAGAATGTACAGCAGCATTCTCCAGTGTCCTTTATGTCTCTTTTCATGTGTGTTCCAGGCCTGGATCTTCCTCTGCAGCAGACGAAGAAGGAGCTGTACTGGTGACAGACCGACAGACAGACAACCTGAGACACAAACACCATGAGAGAGACAGACATCCTGAGAGACAGACATCCCGAGAGACAAGACACCCTGATAGAGACGCCCTCTGAAGGAACCCTCCACGTGCCTCTTAAGGAACCCCCCACTGAAAGAACCCCCTACGTGCCTCTGAAGGAACCCTCCACGTGCCTATGAAGGAACCCTCCACGTGCCTCTGAAGGAACCCTCCACGTGCCTCTGCTTACCTGTAAAATCACAGACTGAGAGCAAGTCATCTGTCGTAACGCACCTCACGTGCGCAGTACGGTTCCACTGCCGTAACACCAGCTTCGCCTGCTGATGCGAAAAATCTCTACGAAGCACAGAATGATGATCTGTGTTAATCAAGGACAAACGCCGTGCGACACAAAGTGGTTTACTGTAGCACACTTCAAATGCAAAACACTGAAAAATCACCTGCTATAAGACTTGAGAATCACCATCTTCGTACTCAAGGACAATAGCTGTGCGACACAAAGTGGTTTACCGTAGCACACATCACGTGCAAAACACAATTCACCTTTTATAAAAATAGAGAATCACCATCTTCGTAATCAAGGACAATAGCTGTGCGACACACTGGACACTGGACACTGGACACTGGAAATCTTTATTTACACACAGTGGTTTACCGTAGCACACATCACGTGCAAAACACAATTCACCTGTTATGATTTTTTTTTTTAAATCACCATGTTCGTAATCACACTCTTCAATCTTCGAGGACAAGGGGGTATTGTCCCCAGAATACAGATCGTCGCGAGAGCAAAAGCCAAACACTGTACAGGAGGGAACGAAGATCTCTTCGCAGAATAAACACCTGTTTTTAGAATGGTATGAAAAACATTGTACATAGTACGTAATATGATCTTTTTGATGATCGATGACGTGGAACATAATACTTTGGAAACACGATACAGACAATATAAAAGAAATCGATACTGTAGACGACATATACAAAGTTTCATAATGACGACAATGAGAAGCTTTGGTAAAAACGATAAGATGGATAAGATGGGAGGGGGGAGGAGGGGGGGGGGGGCACGTTTTGAAACGTAAATAATAATTACGGACAAGCTTGAACAATGCACATCAGTATTATTTGTAGTCCTGTTTGTGCATCATTCTGGGAGTGAAGATAACACTTCAACCAAACTGACAGTCTCCCTGCCTATTTTGTGTTTTCTTTTCTCTTCATTCTTGCCATCATTCAACCCTCGTGTGCTCAATTTCGACAACTTTTAGTGCAAGTTTTTGTTTAAAAAAAAAAAAATCAAATTCGGACGTAGATTTCAGCGGCTTATGATTGTGTGCGTGTTTTTTTTAAATTTATTTTTTTTATAATGTTTTTAGACTCACAATTTATTTAAAGTGAGTTGATGCTTTTTTTTCTTTGCAGCTGAGGTTGAAAATATATAATGCAGCTGTTGACGTGACGATACAAAGAATGGACACACCGAGGTGACTCAGCAGAAGTGCAGTGTCTCCTCGGTTGGTTGCCTCCTGACGGCCTAACATAGATTCGCTCCCCTTGGACTGCTGGTCTCGGATTCTGCGACTCTGAACAAGCCGGGGGTGTGGCTGCGAATTGAGATTCGGAATGAGCGGCGTGGGAGCAACGCCACTGTACGGCCCAGAAGATGGGACAGCAAAAAAAAAATTTTTTTTAAAAAAAATTGGAATGGACACACGTTTGGTTTGTGCGCGACTGGATAGCTGCCTGTGTCCGTGACAGAAGTCATATTAAAAAAAACACAATTATTGGGCTAAATTCCAGACTGTATGCCACATCCTTTATTGACAATCTAATGGGGTGAAATCAGTATTGGTTTTTCCGATTGATTTGAAGACTATATTAGTGTGTGTGTTTCAAATGATATGCGTTTAAATCGTTGAAAACTGAACTCGATGACGAATTGTTAGTTTGGGTTATTGCGTTTTTCTCAGTTATTTTTTATCAATAAAAATGTATTTTCATACTTTTCCTTTCCTATTCTTTTCAGAGGTTATGTATGTTCTCCCTTAGAAGACGTCGAAAAGCCCTGATGCCTTTATGTGCGTCGCGTGTTGACAATTATCTTTTTATTCGCTTTTTATCCGTGCTGAGTTTGTCGGTTTTCCCCCCTAAATTATGTATTAGCATTATTAGGTATCAGGTACTTTATAGTCGCAGAGGGTTCTCTGTGAAATTCGGGTTGCTCCCACCTGGAGAGCGCGTAGCAGCCAGAGGCGCGCCATCCAAATTATTATTTTTTGTGCATGCGGTTTTTGTGTGACTGATGAGGAAGGAACGGGGGGTGTGGTGGTAAATTTTAACCAAATGACAACTTTTTCGTTGCCACTGGGTTTAGCGTATGCTAAGTGCATGGGCACACGGGACCTCGGTTTATCGTCTCATCCGAAAGACTCCACGTTCAGACCGTAAGGCCTAGGCCTAGTGCAAAGTGAGAGGAAAAATCCCCTGCCAGGGCCGGATCACAGACTTTTGAAGGGTGGGTGCTTGAAACTTTTTTTAGGCCGGGGTCCAGGGGCCGCCTAGGCCCCGGTTGGGTCCCGGGGCAAAGCCCTGGTGGGGGGTCCAGGGGGACTAAGCCCCCCTACCGAAAACGTTGTTGTTGTTTTTTGACAGCCGAGGGTGGGGGGGTGCTGCAGCACCCAAAGCACCCCCCCCCCCCCCTAGATCCGGCCCTGGGTTCGAACTCGGGTTTACTTTTACACGAGGCGAACGCGTTACCCGAACGCGTTACACCTCTACACCTTTTATATATATGTATATATATATATAGAGAGAGAGAGAGAGAGAGAGAGATTTGAAAGAAAATCTCAGTATACTGCTGTGATCTAAACGACTTGAAAGTTAGAGCATTTGAAATGCAAAACTAGTAAAATTTGATAAAAACTTTTTGTCAAATAAAAAATATATATATACACAGATTTCATGTTCAAAATGCGTTATCTTTATTTTTGATGGATAGATCTTATTACCGTTTCCAACTCACAATGAGTTGTATTTTCATTTTCTACGGATACTAGTTATCTTACGTTCATCATTATTAGGTTGATGATAACAGTTTTGTTTCAATTGACTGCAGATGATAGCTGTTTTAATCTTCAGCATGAGTTGATGATTACGTGTTAGTGATAAACATGTTCATCGTGCATTGAGATAACTGTTTTTTTTATAATATAAAATATGGAGTAAGACGGGGTAAAAAGCCCATGGGCGGGTAAGAAGCCCATGCCAATTATCTCATGAAACAAAGCAAATTTCAGTCAAATTTGCCCATGAGACGAGTGTTAATGTAAGACGGGGTAAAAAGCCCATGGGCGGGTAAGAAGCCCATGCCAATGAAATAAAGCAAATTTCAGTCAAATTTGCCCATGAGACGAGTGTTAATGTAAGACGGGGTAAAAAGCCCATGGGCGGGTAAGAAGCCCATGCCAATTATCTCATGAAACAAAGCAAATTTCAGTCACATTTGCCCATGAGACGAAGCAAATTTCAGTCACATTTTGCCTATGAGACGAATAACACTCGTCTCATGGGCAAAATGTGACTGAAATTTGCTTCGTTTCATGAGATAATTGGCATGGGCTTCTTACCCGCCCCTGGGCTTTTTACCCCGTCTTCATCTATTCGTTGTATTTTGTTCATCATAGATTCCATCTTTAAACGCGTGCCGATAAGAACTGTTTTATCTTCTTCATGATGTTGATGATAGCAGTTTTAGTTTGATTACTGAGTATTTTGTAATTATAGCACTGTTACATTCGTTGTTTTTTTTATGTTGATCATAAATGATTGCCTGATTTTACATTAATGCCCACATAATAATGAAGGATTGGATTTTTTTTACCTTTGTGAATGAGAATAAAATCAAAGACACTGTAATGAGAATAAGACAGACAAGCGGCCATTTCCCCCTATATGAGTAGTGAGGACAGAAACTCTGATTATGCCCCCCTTGAACCATGAACATCAGCAGTAATCTAACACTGGTTGTTACTGTTTCATAGATTTTCTGGCCGTATTTGCAGTTTCCTTACCTTTCTTTGTCTTCAGGAGTACAGAAGAAGGTTTGCCCAAGCACTCAAATTAGAATCGGGTACTTAAAAAAAACACAGTCGATTCAAATTCCAGTCTTTGGATAGAGCCGCCATTGTTAATGGGATCACGAACGATAACCCTATCAGCCCGGCTCGCCGTGACTCTCCAGTTGTCTGTCTTATTCCCATTACAGTGTCTTTGGTAACATTAATGTCTCCTGTACGTTTGGACACTGCAAAGCTGCAGAATCACACGTTGTGGCTGTTCCACGTGCCATTATATACTGTTCGAAAAGAAATAAATCTTATGTCATTTTCTCATCACAAATTTGATGCCACATAAAAAAGCTTCCAAGTGTCTTTTTTTTCGGCTGCGCCATTGAATAGACAAAGGAGGTACGAATTACATGACAGAGGTACGAATTGCATAAGTATGGCTCAGTTATTTTTGCTTTGAATATTTTAATTTACAAAATGGACAACATTGACCCTAACACTTTAAAGATTTGCTGAGTGACATTTAGACCTGTGACCAGGGAATGGGTTAAAAGGCTAAGTCTCTAGGGAAGACTTTTAGTGTTAAATTTTCAAGTCGAAAATTTGCCTTTAGCCCACTTCTCTAGGGTATGGGAGATGAGCAACTTTTGCCCCTTTTCATCTAATAAATTTATATTTGTGCCCGGGTTCTGGCTCGTATGATTGTAAGAAAATACAAGTGGTTGATTTGCTCTAAATGGCAGACAGAGAGAAGTAGGGTTTTACATGAAATTACAAGACTTCCACTCTCATCAGTCTGACCAAAGGGTTCAGAATTATTTGACACTTGTATTTTATTTACTCACAAAATCTGCATAAGATTATGCAACAATAATAATAAAGCAGCTCAATGGCACCAAAACAAAATATGAATGAAAAAACAATGAAATCCGAAAGGATTTACAAGACTTTTGTCTGTCTAGAAGGTTAGCCCCAAGCGGGAAGGGTCACTAATTATCTTCAGTGTCAGGAGGAAAGTTCAAATGATTGGCGCGGTCCTGTGGACTTAGCTGTTGTCAAGTTCCTCCGTAGGGATCGGCGAGTGCTGGGTTGACTAGGCTTGCTCATCAGGTGAGAGTAGCTCCCAGTCGTTCCGGTTACGGCGTCGCGGGATGGCACGGTTCAGGCGTGGTCTCCTCGCGGATTCTGGGTGCGGGGCGTCTTGGCGGCGTTCCCGTCTTGGTGCTTGTGAGTCAGGGATTATCGTCCTGACCACGATGCCCTGCTGATAATCACAGGAGAAGGTGGATGTAGATCTCTATGGCTTAGAGACAAGGGGCTTCAGTCGGCAGGGAATTAGTGGATCCCAACCGGCTAGAAGGCTGCCCTTGTACAATAGCACTAGTAATAAATAAACTGAATTTCAGTTAACAAACTGAGATCAGTAAAACATAAAAGGTGTACTGGAATCAACTGATATGATTCAGTACCCGGCTAGATCAAAGTCTATGATCAAGCCAACATCACTCTCCATCCAACACCTGGAAAGGAATGTTATCATAGTTAGCAAGGTTGCAACCCACAGGCTTCCTACTAAAAATATACAAAAGGGTTAGTAGGCATAAAATCCGGTTCTGGTACCAAAAGAGTTAAAGTCAAAAACACACACAAATAATCAGTGCACATACTTAGAACAGAATGTTTACCACTTCTTTTCAATAACATATCTACTCCTTATTCATCATTGAACATAGGATCTAGATCAAAAATAGGATCTAACAAAAACAAATCTCAATCACCAGCCATCAATAATACTCACTAGTTGGGCTATTATGACTGGCTGGGAGAGAGGTTGATTCTGTAATGTTGCTTCGCCAGGTTTGGGAGGTATTGTGAGAGAGAATGTGTAGGCTAACTTTCCTCACTACTCAAATTTTCCCCTCCAATTTCAAACACCCGAGAGCCTGTCATTGGTTCATAGCAGTCGACAAGTCACAAGATGATGTTATAATATTATGCATAGTAGTACAGAACGATTCCTCCTTCTCGTGATCGGGAAAGGAGATACGGAGAACAAAGGGAGACCGCCAATGTGGATGTCACAAGCTAACAGGGAAGGTAAAACGGGCTTCAAAGAGATAAGTGCCTTAATCGGCGATGGGTTTGATGTTGAATTGTACTTAAAGTGGCGGCCCGAATAAAGAAAGGGGGGGGGGGGGGGTAGTGTCAGAAGAGAAAGGGAGAAAGTGGGGAGGGGGGAGTTTCCACTCTGTCACAGCCTTAGAAATGTTGTATTGGTGCATTGAATAGCAAATATAAAAGTGTAATGGGGTGGTAACACACACAACGCACACAAATGAACTTACAGGCATACGCACGGAAGAGTTGATGAGGGATACAGTGGAGGGCAAGATAGGCACACGCACACGCACAACATATAGAGGAAACCAGACAGTTGTTTATATTCACTAGGAACGACTAAAGAAGACAGTGCAGCAAATACATCCTGCAACAATATGAAATATACACACATAAATATAAACAAGAAATAACAATGATTAGGTATGATATAGGCCTTGTGCCATAGCACTTGTTAAAAAACATTTATAATAGTGTCACAGCATAAGGACAAAGTAGTGCTGATCAGTTTTAAGTGGAAAACTGACTAAAGACAAATGTAGGCCTATTGAGAGTTTATTCTTGAAGTGAAAAGAATCAACCAAAAATAATATAGTATCAGTATTAACACAACACCATCTAGGCCTATGGGGGACCTAGGCCTATGAATGAAAATGCCAATGGCAAAGACACTGTTTCATCTTTGAGAAAGAAGCTTCAGATGCATATCGGCCTGCAAAGTATGTCCACAGTGAACATTCAAACTGAGCAAGTTAGGCTTTTAAACAATATAATGTAGTTGTAGTCTTTGCACCAAAATGAAAGTCCACAATAAAATGTAAACGAAGTGCCCCTTCATTGTTTAACATAGTAAATGACGTACACACTTGGGTGTGAGGATAGACCAGAACGATCGGAATGTTCTAATTTTCAGTCTACAACATCCCTCGAAGAGCCTAGTGCCGTTATTCATGTTGAACTGGTTCAGTGAAATAGCAGTGTACAACGGCAATATAAACAACCGTTATAGCAGTATGTAACGGGGTCTAAGTGCAGTGTTTAACGGAATGTAAACATAAGGATAACAGCAGTGTTGATGAGGGTCTAAGCTGCATTGTTTAGGGTGAAGATAGGCACAGTGTCTTTTGTGCACAGACCAGGAACATATAGAGGAAACCAGAACAGTTGTTTCGGTAAAAAGTTGTTTATTTGGACTTCTACTGAACAAACATAGGATACATCTAAGCACATCTCAACCATCAGTACATCAGTAGTCACTGTAGATTCACATCAACAGCATGAATGAGAAGGCAGGCCGAGATCGAGCAGACGAAAATCTATAAGTGACAAAACCTAGTGCTAAATTATTAATTTGATTGAAAACGTGTGAACCCAGATTTTGGGCACTTTTTATATATATGCTCGAGAGCCGGACCGCAAGGACAGCAGTCGCTGGATGTAGCGAAAATGGCTCTGTGGGTGGCGAGAGTGACCAGATCTGTGTTTGTTTGGTTTAGTCCAACACAGATATCTATGCCACTAATCATTAAACCCTGGCATGTTGTATATGAGAAGAAAGAGGATGAACTAAGCTCTATTCTGACTACTAATATAATAAGGAAATCTAACTATATAATATAATAATTATGAAAAACCTTGTATTTTAGACCCCACTGAAACAGGTTCAAGCTACTAAATAATTAATTTATCTAAACTCATACCACATTACACCGATCTTTCATAATGGATTAATACACTAAAATAAGACCTTTCTATACATATACTATGTCACTATGTTAGATGACACAGTTAAAATATAATTAGCATTCAATGTCCAGTAACAAAAATAAGCTAGCCGAAAACCCGGTTTTAGGACTGAGTCCACACCGGTGGTCAGACGGACTGTGACGTTGACTCAGCGTCGGTGTAGCTTTCGTCAATGTTCTGTTTTTGACGTCAAATAAAAGTAGCTAATTTGTTTGTAGGACATTGAAAGAGTTGTTTAGTAACAAAATTATGAAAGGATGGCTTTGATAAAATAGGTTTTATAGAGATAAGAGGTGACATAACTTGGCCGGTTAGATTGCCAGATTTTAGGAGAAATCAGCCATTCAATGGCTTAATTAACAACTAATAAAGTGATTGGCATAACTACAATAAGATTTTATTATTGGAATGACAATCAAATAGAAGAAAATGGCTAAATTATAAGTTTATTATTACTACTAGTTGGCCTGAGATTTGAGGGGAGGCCGTTGGAGATTTGAAAAGCCGGGTCGCATGATACGATTTGAAAAGTGACGTCTAAAAATAGATATGATGTCATAATAGCGAGGCGCGCGCAACTTGGAAAAAGGGCCTAGGCACACTTGTCGTATGCTAACTAGTATTGCGTGACAGGTAGGCCTTATGAAATACGGCACACTGTCACAAAAGCATTACCCCAAATAACATCAGATGCTGCCAAAATGAATTTTCGTTTGCCATACAAACGGTTTACCGCTTTGCTGCAATTTGGTTGTGATAAAATAAAAAAATCCCCATTCATTGTCCAAACTTCACATACAATTATTAACACTCAATCTTCTACGGTTTGCTTGGAAACCAGGTGGTATGAATTGCATGACAGGTACTATATCAATAAGTCTCCCCTATACGTCATGATATCTGAAATAACATATCGTTGGTGACATTCTTAAACCTCGTATCTCGATTTTTGGGGGGTTTGAGTTAGATACATAGTCAGTTCTTTTCATTTTTTCCGCCACCTTCCACCAAAAGCTCGTATCTCTAACGACTTTCTATCTGGGGTAAACGAGATTGTGAACATAGAAGAAAAACTCGTAAGTCCCAAATTCAGATCTAGTTAAGGACAAAACCTCGTATCTTCGTTCTTTTCAAGTCTAAAAAAACCGTTTTCAGTAATTTTAACAGAATGCAGGACTTAACTCGCAATATCTCAAACAACATATTCATCATAGTTAATCAATTGTGGCCAGCGCAGTTACTTTTTAAAACAGTTAAATTCGTTTTTCTCAAAACTACCAACATTGAGTTATGAGGTTTGTGAATGTCACCGACGATATAATTATCACGATAAATGATGTGTCATTTAGGTCCTCAACGATTTGTCGCATAGTTTATCATTTTAACGCTATTACTTTCGTTGTTATTTATAACAATAATCTGCAAGAGATCATCTTCCTTCTTTTTCTTCGATCCCTCAGACAGTTTCCTGTCAAATTATGAACGCAGATGCGTCCTGCTGCCGTTACGCGCATAACTAAGAAATAGTTAGGCCCAGCAAGTCCGACTTCGGGCTGGAGGACATGTTTTTGAAAGTGTTTCGTGAAGAAAAAAAAAGGCAGGAGAATGGACCGGGTAAGGCAGAAAGATAGTAGATGACAGTAAGCAAAGGGAAAAGGCAGAGTCAAAGAGACTGACAGATTAGAGGAAGTTACAAGCCCAGAACTTCCAGAAGGTGGGGGAACTATTTATACAAAAGACCCCCACGGTATCCCCACGGGGCACAGGGGGGGGGGGGGGGGGGGGCAAGAGATAATGATCTCATCGAGGTCATCGTGTCATAGTAACTGGTAAGGAGAGAGTGAGATTATCGTCCAATTGATCGCAGATCCTTATGGACGTTCTCCTTGAAGACTGGGCTGTCTTCTCACAAAGGATGTCAGGTTTTTGGAAGGCGTTTCAGTGCAGCGTACTACTATCGTCAGGCTCGTGAGCTAAGAGACTGTATTGCGTTTTGGTCATATATTTCAAATTTGGTGGCTTTCCAGCTGGCTCGGCCTTCTCCTAGTCATTGCTTTATTGGCACATCTTCAAATCCCAAGGTTTCACTTTTCAGAACCACCCCCCTGGTATTAATAACTGGTAAGTACGATGGCTGATACTTTATAGTTACCTTGTAGATTATAATTATTAATGGCAATATTTCATATTTATATCTGACACTCTTTTATTATTACATTGTGATGGCTGTTCCGTCGCAAGGGCGGAAAATATCTATTGCCGTCCTAGTTTTGCTGTTCGTTTTAATTTTTATTTTGTTGTTTGTTGTTTTTGCTTAAAGGGGCACCCAGACGGATGTTTTTTTTGCAAGAAACACACCGAGATCACCAGGAAAACACCCTTTACAGAGATCACAACACTCATTTTGCTCTGGTTGTCTAGAAGTCAAATCGGCGATTCCTCCTTGGCGGAGGTGCAGGGAGTCAAATTATTTAAGTGAAAGAGACGGCATGTGCCTTTCTCTTTTTTAATGGCCGCCTGAGTTTAGACCAAATCGTTTGCACGAAATTTCCGCGATACAAGCCTTTTAATTATTTTTATTATTTTTAATTTTATACAGATTACCAAAGGAGTTTCGTTCAAAACAAAGGAA
Source organism: Phymorhynchus buccinoides (assembly GCA_017654935.2). NCBI lineage: Eukaryota > Metazoa > Mollusca > Gastropoda > Neogastropoda > Raphitomidae > Phymorhynchus > Phymorhynchus buccinoides. The sequence goes on from CM065694.1 coordinate 43,871,385, forward strand.
ATAGCTCCAATTTTTGTTTTTACTGCACTACAAAGAAGAAAAAGCTTCAACCTCCGCCTCCACCCACCCCATCCAAAATGGCTTCTCTCGCCGGCATCTCCGCCAAGGAGGAATCGCCATTTTGACGGTTTGATTTCTAGGAAACCAGAGCAAAGTGAGTGTTCCGATCCTTGAAAAGGCTGCCTCTCTGGTGATCTCGACGTTTTTCTTGCAAACAACTCATCCGTCAGGGTCCACCTTTAAAGATTGTCGAAATCCTTTTGGTTCTGGTAGACCGTCGACTTTGCATAATGTTTCAATGTGCTTTAGATTAGGTTTTGTTTGCTATAATTGATGAATTGAGATTGACGCTCAGCTGAGTGTACACACGTTGCAATAAACGATCTGTTCTAGTCACCGAGCCTCCATAGAGAATCACCGATCCACAGAAGCGTGTTCTTTGTTCCTTCGACATAATTGTTGTTCTACCTTCGGAATGTTGGTCAACTAGTTTGTTCGAGGTTTTTGCTTGATCGTTTCCGTTTGCTTTTCTTATTTTTTAGCAAATGTTAGGAAATATGCGTGTAGTGGCATAAACGTGTTTCTGTAATGATATGAGCATGTTCCTTAGATGATATGGACGCTTTTAAAAGGTAGCCTACGTTGTTGTTTGTTGTTTACTTAGGTGGCTAAAAGACTCCAGGGATCATAATATCCCAACAGCCGAAGCACTTGAGCACTATGGTACAAATGCATCAGCTAAGGATGAGAACATTACGTGCGTGACCGTGTTTTTTATTTTATACCCCACAATGTGGGCGGCCACACTCCGTCTTCAGGGGATTTTGGAGACTGATGATGTTATGCTAGGAGCTTGTCATGGCTAAAGACAACCCCCGCATAACTATGCAGAGCATAACAATATTTTGATGTTGGCCACTGCAACTAAGGTTATTAACGCCCTTGACGGCAAGAGTTAAGCCCTTGTTGATCAGTATCCAAAAGGGCATTCACTCTTGCAAAAGGCAGCCATTCAGTGGTCTCAAATAGGGTTACTGACGAGAGTTATATTCCCTTGTTTGGTCAGTACTCAACCGTCTTCCCCCACCCACCAAGGGCATTCACTCTTGCCAAAGGTGTTCTTTGCAGTAGCCAACAGCCTTGGTGTTCTAGCCTGTGTCAATGAGTGGTCTGACATAGCCTTAAGCCAAGGTGTTTAAGGTATGAATGTGTCACTATTATGCGGTATGAACAGGGTCCTATTATGCAGCATAAACAGGTTCCTACTATGGGGTATGAACAGGTTCTTACTATGGGGTATGAACAGGTTCCTATTATGGGGTATGAACAGGGTCCTATTATGCGGTATGAACAGGTTCCTACTATGGGGTATGAACAGGTTCCTACTATGGGGTATGAACAGGTTCCTACTATGGGGTATGAACAGGTTCCTACTATGGGGTATGAACATGTTTCTGTTCACACCTAAAGCTGTATGTCTCAAATAAGGTGCGCGATTGCAACCCCCCACACCCCACACCCCCACCCCCCCACCCACCTCGTGTGGTTTCCGATCATGTCTGCATTTACAGACACAAATCCTTAACTTTGTTGATGATAGATATCACAGGATCGGGAAATCCTTAAAAGGCAGGCCTCTAAGTCTTAAGCTTCTTTAACTTTATAAATAAGAAATGTCCCATACGGTCTTTCTAAGACCGGGAGGACGTAAAACAGAACTCTTCTTAAGCTTAGTTGTATATTTTGAACGCCATTGCTCGAGGCTATCACATTGGGTGAACTGTGAGTTTTACTGTCTTCTAGGTATTGTAAGAAATGTCTGCACTGTCAGACAATGAGCGGCTTAGCTGGCTGAGTTCACCGCCAGGTGGCGACAAGCTCAAGTGGGGCTAATCCTAGTGATATTCTTTGTTGGGAAGAGAGAGAGGGGAGAGGAGTCCACCCCCTCTCTCTCTCTCTTTGTCTCTCTCTTTCTTATTTGATATCGCCCCTACCCCACTGTTCCGTTTGAAATGGGCAGATGGCCCTGTTAATTAAATCGTTGTTCACTTCTCTCTCTCTCTCTCTCTCTCTCTCTCTCTCTCTCTCTCTCTCTCTCTCTCTCTCTCTCTCTCTCTCTCTCTCTCTCTCTCTCTCTCTCTCAAAATCGTTATGCATGCCCATATCTGTTGCCTGATTGTTTTGTCCCAGTCTTGTTTACGTCCCAAGGACAGATTGTAAGAATAGGCTTGCCCCTAAAATCTCGATCCTTGCGTAATAAAGTTTTTTCAAGTTTGACGTTTCCCTCCAGACCAACAAAGAATATCATGCATGTTGATAATGATGAATTATATATGAACTATTGAATGTTTAAACCATCATTTGGTGTTGATACCTACTACTTAGTACTTCCTCAGAATTATGTGCTTACCATTCTAAAATTTAGAACAACTAATAATAACTTGCCAGTTAATAAATTGCGCTGTAATAATATACCCAGAAGTGAAAGAAATTGCGAAAAGTGTAATGTACATGATGTGGCAGATGAGTTCCATTATTTGTTTGTTTGTCCCTTTTTCAACGTTGAAAGAAATAGATATCTTCCGCGGTACTTTTTTGTGCGACCAAATGCGTATAAATTTAATGCTTTGTTTTCCTCAAAAAATTGAAAAATACTTGTAGCGGTGCCATAGCCGATGAGGTTTAACCGAGGCGTGGTCACCGCTACAGCTATCTGTATTAATAAAAAAAATCGGGACTTTACTGGTTTCGTGCTGCCTCCGGGCATTGCCTCCAGTATTGTTCCCACCATAGTTGTATTTACAAATGTCCCATATGTGTCTGATTCAGACCAAGAGGACGTAAAACACCATTTTCGTCCTCAAAAAATATGAAACTTTTGATTAAGCTTAAGCACTTTGCTACAGTTATAAACAGTTCTTTTCGATGACTTGTGTGGACAAAATGTAACATGTTTTGTTTCTTGTAATATGGTATAAGTATATTTGTCCTAGTTATTTACTTGTCGTTCATAATATAGACATCACTCTGTTTTGATGTTCGATTGTTTAACTATGTGTGTACTTTGTTTTATATTTCTGTGCCCCAAGTGGGTATGAAATAAAACATTTGCCTTGCCTTGCCTTGCCTTGCCTTACTAGGCATTAGCCACCCTTGAGCTTATCGCCCCACCTGGCGGTGAAGTCGCCCAACCAAGTCGACCGTTCTGTTTATGTAGGCCAGTGTTTTAGACTCAATGTTTTCATATTTGTGGGGTTGGTTAAAGACCCCCTACGTCACGTGTCAAAATCACGGTTTTCACGTGTTTTCCCTGTTATATACCTGGTAAGAAATTCTTAAGAAATCGTCCTAGCATAAGAGGGAATGTGACACGTGACGTGGGGGGTCTTTAATTATAATATAAGGCAATGGGAAGAAATGTTTCTATCTACTTATGATGCTTAGTACCTAACACGCAAAAGATAGTATCAATCCAATCCCACTCGGCGCCGGATTATGCATCAGAAGAAAAGAAAAAAGGATACGAAGGAGTCATAACCTGTATGTTGCACAGTTGTTTTGGGAGTTTGTGGTTAAAAAAACAACAACCCCGTGCCTTTCTTCTCTAATACTTAACCCTTTCGCCGCCAGCCATTTCTTAGCCAAAATTTTCGATTAACGCATTCACCGCCAGCGATGTTTCAGCCCAAAAAATACCATTAAACTTAAGTGGGTAGAGGAGAAGAAAAAAACTGCAATATATTGGGATTTTTTCTGTGACATGTATAACATTAGGCCTATCCTTACCTCTCAGAATTAAGAAAACAGGGTCTTTGGATAACAGGCCCTGATTTGATGCCTTTTAGTGACATGGGTGTTAAACCATTGTGGTGCATAAATGCGACATTGGCGGTGAAAGGGTTAAACTTACATGGATCAGAGAAAAGATTTCGTCAGCAATATTGGGGGATTCCTGTGTGACATGTTTAAAATAAGGCCTATCCTTACCTCTTAAAATCAAGAACACAAGACCGTTGGATAACAGACCCAGATTCTAAGGCTTTCTATGAAATGGGTATAAATCATTATGGTGCAAACATGCGACATTGGCGGTGAAAGGGTTTTAATCTTGAAAGGAATCCTTGTGGAGTTTTTGCTTGTCCTTTCTTAATCTCTATTTTTCCTTTACCTTTGTTTTGCGTGTCTCAATCTATTGTCTGATGAACTTTGAAAAAAATCAAGTTGTTGACAGATGTGCTTCAGTTAATTTTTATGAAATTCTACTAACGCTCAAGTGGGAAACTAAACGTTGTTACTTTCTAAGTTCAGTAAATCGGTTTACTGAATTTAGAAAGTAACCATGTTTAGTTTCCCACTTAAGCTTTAGTAGAACTTCATAAACTTAAGCACAGATCCGAGTAAGAAAACTGACCTTGGTAGTTAGTAGTGGTAGTAGGGGAAGACGGGGTAAAAAGCGCATGGGCGGGTAAGAAGCCCACCCCAATTATCTCATGAAATAAAGAAAATTTCAGTCAAATTTGTCCATGAGACGAATGCTAGACATTAACGCTCGTCTCATGGGCAAAATGAGACTGAAATGTGCTTCATTTCAAGAGATAATTGGGGTGGGCTTCTTACCCGCCCATGCGCTTTTTACCCCGTCTTCCCCTACCACCTACCGCTACTGCCAAGGTCACCGATGAACTTTGTTACGTTTTTTTTGTTTTTTTTACCAAACGTTTAATCAGTCGACTACTTACATACTTACTCATGCATGTGCTTCAGCGAAATTGTAAATAAAATACTCATGTTTATTAACGGTGAAAAGAAAGGGAGGAAAAAACCACTTTCTGCAGGTTTTTTAATTTTATACACTGCAAATAGATACTCCCCGAGTTTATCAAACGTATTATATATAAGATGAGCAGATTCTGAGAATGAATTATAAGACATGTTTGTGAATAAAGGTGTTTTTGAATGGTTTCGAAATGTGTCCACTACTATAATGTAAGCGACTGACCGCCAAACATGCCAAATGCAGTCAGTCTCTCTCTCTCTCTCTCTCTCTCTCTCTCTCTCTCTCTCTCTCTCTCTCTCTCTCTCTCTCTCTCTCTCTCTCTCTCTCTCTCTCTCTCTCTCTCTCTCTCTCTCTCTCTCTCTCTCTCTCTCTCTCTCTCTCTCTCTCTCTCTCTCTCTCAGACGGCACGCATCGAGAAATCCATAATAATGATCCTCGTATTTTGTAACCACCCCAATAGACAGAGAGAGGCATAATCGTTGTCTCTGGTGTAAATGCATAATCACACACACATACGCGCGCACACGTACGCACACGCGCACACACACACACATACACACACGCACACGCACACACAAGGGAGGATAAAGTGAATTTAATTACTAAATATGTCGGGCCGCTCCAGCGCACCAGGAAACAGATAGTATTCGAATGTCAGCTGTCCCTCGTCGAAACTGACCACATGGATGGCACTAGCGGACTGGTCAGTCGCCAGCAAAACTTGCTGGCTGCCACGCAGCTTGTGGAAGCAGATGTCAGTAGGGTACCAGTCCTTGGGGGGGGGGGGGGGGGGCTGGTACGAGCTGATGAGAAGCAGTACCGGGAGCTTCATTTTGTGAAGTCTTTTTATTTCTTCGTTTCTTTCTTTGGATGTTAGGTTATCTAATTCCACACGTGTGGGTATCCCGCTTTCAGGGAAGCTGTATAAGAGGACACGGCGAGATTTGGTCTCGGGGTCGTCGTCCGTCAACACACAGCAGTACTTGTCCTCGTCGTCGACATCAAAAGCGCGATGCCAGACGTTTTTATTATCAAAATGTATTTCGAATAGCCCTCTTACGTAGCCACAATGGTCCTGAACGATTGCACATCCTGAAGCTTCTCCACTGACCAGTATCAATTCGTTTGTGTCTCTTAGTGACTTGCAGTAGATCCTGGGGTGTTCTTTATAATATTTGCTTCTGGAGCAAAGCCTTTTGCCTTCTTTACCTACACGTTTAAAGGACATCTCGCCAAAGAATCCTTCGCCCCTCCTCAGTGGCAATTCTCCCAGAAACTTTCCAGACTCTGAGAAATATTGCTCCTTGGGGGGGGGGGGGGGGGGGTCACGCCCTCAGTCGATTCATACGACACGCTCGCTCAGGTAAGGTTGTTTCTTGTAGTTGTCGTCGTCCTTAGCATCATGATGAAAAAGAGAATACCTCGGCGTTGATGTCCTTCGTGTACCGGAAACGCTTCCTCAAGGTCGCCGCAGCAGTAACGCGACTCTGGTAGTCGGTGGTCAGCTGCAGCGCTTGGCCTTCATCACTGGCCTTGACACTGTAACGCCAAACGAAGTAGCGATCCGGAGATGTTGTTGTGGCCACAGCCGGTAGGTTGGTTGATGATGGACCAGGCACCACCAAAGTGTCTTCCTGGTTTTTGACGGCACCGCCGCCGCCTGTCGCCATAATTGTGGGGCAGCTAGCTGTGCTGTGCAACACGCAAACAGATTGAGGGAGAGTGGGAGGGAGAGAGAGATAGGGGGGGGGAGAGATAGAGGAGAGGGGGGAGAGAGAGAGAGAGAGAGAGAGAGAGAGAGAGAGAGAGAGAGAGAGAGAGAGAGAGATCCAAGTACAGCATGTAATAATTAGTTTATTGTGTATTTAACAACAAACATAAAAGCACAGGTCTGAAAACTCTGCAGTGCGTTAGGAACTATAATCGAGAGATTTAACCCTTCCCGTACCCCGTGGGTGTGTTTGCACCCATACTTTTACTTTTTGCTTCATATTTTCAACATCGTTCACTGAATCTTGCTCACATTTTATTACTTTGTTAATGAAGGATCCGAGCAAGGACACCTCAAAGATCAAGCTTTTTCTTCTTTTTTTTTAAACAAGCGAGTAAATAAACAACAAAGTCAACGTTTAACAGATCAGGCAGACGAGAGAACAGAAATCAAAACGAATGAACCATACACAGAGACATAGCCTGCAGATAAGACAGAAAAACACAAGAAGATTATATTTAAAAAAAGGTCATTTACACGGATATTGGAGAAAAAACCCTGAGTAAGCAAGCCTACCTTCAAAATCCAACCTAATGCGTTCTGTGATTATCTCACCGCAACAGAGAACGTAACTCTTTTAACGGAAAAAAAGACAATGGAATCGTATTATTTTGCAGACAATGACGAACTATTACAATATTAAAGATCAGCTCTTGTCCTTGTTCCTTCACAGACGCCTAGAACCAGACTGTTGGCTTCAACGGTCTCATGCGTCACTCTTAACTAATAGGCCAATATCTGCACCAGTTGCCTGCATCAGTTGCTAGCTAGCAACTAAGAGTCGCTCCTGTTTCCAAGCGCCAATCACAGAAGTCTACTGAAATTCCTTAGAAGCGTTTTGATCCGATTGTGAAGATAATCATTCTAACGCTCAGATCTCTCTCTCTCTCTCTCTCTCTCTCTCTCTCTCTCTCTCTTATCCTCATTCTCTCTCTCTCTCTCTCTCTCTCTCTCTCTCTCTCTCCCTCTCTCTCTCTCTCTTTCTCTCTCCCTCTCTCTCTCCCTCTCTCTCTCTTCTCCCTCTCTCTCTCTCTCTCTCTCTCTCTCTCTCTCTCTCTCTCTCTCTCTCTCTCTCTCTCTCTCTCTCTCTCTCTCTCTCTCTCTCTCTCTCTCTCTCTCTCTCTCTCTCTCTCTCTCTCAATCTCTGTGCTGTTTTGTTTTAATTAATACAACGGTCGCTGTTCGCGAAGGCCTACGTTTTTTTTTATACCATCCCATTTTCCGTTTTTTGGCTCACTCGTGTTAACGAAGTTAATAACTCGAAGTGAGTCTATAGTATGATAATTGTTCGGTTGTGTGTCTGTGTGTATGTGTGTGTGTGTGTGTGTGTGTGTGTGTGTGTGTGTGTGTGTGTGTGTGTGTGTGTGTGTGTGTGTGTTGCTTCCGTGGTCTAATCTCCAAACTTTAACTTTGGCATTTTCTCGGGAAATAGAAGGCATACATTGTTCAAACTTTGCACACACATAGATGTCTATGCAAGGTTTCAAACAATAATGATTTGAATAATTAAATACTAAAAACAACACTTTAAGCAGATAACAAACAGATAACATTTTAGATTAGTGGGTTAGAGAGTATTCAACAGGCTGCATGAGTTACGAAACTCATCAACACTGAAAGCCTCGATAGCTCATTGGTAGAGTGTCTGTCTGTCATGCCAATGGTTCCGGGTCCTATTCTCGGCACAGGCACTTTTTTTTTTTTTTAGTTGTATCCATTAATGATAGTTTAATTTGTATTTTAACATTTTATTGGCAATCGTGTACTTTAGACACCCCCCTCAATCTTTGTTTGTTGTTGTCCCACATGTTCCTGTTCGAGTGAGCCTTGAAGGCTTTGCCTCTTGTTTTGTTTGTTGTTTTTTGCTTTTGTTTTCTTGTTTTTGGGGTGTTTTCTTTTTGCAAACCCCGCCCCCCCCCCCCCCCCCCCCCCCCACACACACACACACACACACGCGCGCGCGCGCTTGCTTTCTTTCTTTCAAATATTTAAGTAGTTGTCTTCCCCTACCCATCTTGTTTTACTTTGGGGTCTTTTTGATTTCCGAACGAAGTCATATTGTTAGTGTAGTCCAGACGACGACGACGACGACGATGAAGAAGAAGAAGAAGAAGAAGAAGAAGAAGAAGAAGAAGAAGAAGAAGAAGAAGAAGAAGAAGAAGAAGAAGAAGAAGTACAACAACAACAATCTGAATGTGAACAAGAACACGGTGACGACCAAGAAAAAAAACAACAACAGCAGCAACAACAACAATAATAATAATAATAATAATAATAATAATAATAATAATAATAATAATAATAATAAATAATAATAATAATAATAATAATAATAATAATAATAATAATAATAATTTATTAAAAAAAAAATAATCATAAAAAGAACCAGAAGAGAACGAGAACAAGTGAAACAAAGGCAAAATGATACAGGTACAAGAATAAAATAAAAGCAACAATAAGAGCAAGAACAAAATTAAATTTTAAAAAGAGAGAGAGAAATCAAAGAGAGAAAGTCAGAAAACAAAAAAGAAGAATGGAAAAAAAACACCATGAGAAAAAACACACGAAAAAACCCCCCAACAACAAGCAAAGCCAAACAGAAGAGCGACAGAAGCCAAACAGCGAGGAAACCCCCATGCTAGCAGAAGACTGCTGTTGAAAGCTAATGACTGGAACGAACACAAATGATGAAGTGCAAAGCATCAGCTAGGGCTGCGAAAGGGAGATAAGGGGGGAGGGGGGTGTCTGAGGAGAGGGAGAGAGAGAGAGAGAGAGAGAGAGAGAGAGAGAGAGAGAGAGAGAGAGAGAGAGAGAGAGAGAGAGAGAGAGAGAGAGAGAGAGAGAGAGGGGGGTATGTAAAGAGAGAGAGGAGGGGTCAGAGGGAAAGACAAGGGGGTTGCTCTAATGCAGAATTGCAGAAGAACATAATTATTCGAATGCTCGGTGTCCATCTGTGTTCTACCGAGGACCCGGCATGTTTGACAATCGTGTGAAAGGTAGCAAGCGCCTTGTTGCTTTTAACTTGCTGACAGGTTATGCACACAAGCATGTCTGCTTCTTTTGGTCTCCCTTCCCCAAGACCCAAACAACACGGGCGTCAGAGGACCAAATGCGTACACAACGCACGCCAGTCGGTGTGAATGACATGGCAGCAGGTGTGAAAAACCCCACAGACTGAAGCAAAACAGATGCTTTGTATTAGCCAGGACACAAGATGTGCACCGAGCCTAAGGGTTTTTCCCTTGTTATTAGTGCAGCGTTAAGAAGAGCACACTGGCGTAATTAACAAATAATAAAATTAAGTCTCATAGTCATTCTATGTCATTTCGTTTAGTTGCAACGCCAACTCATTAAAATACTGTTTCGGGCATGTTCTTTCTGGAATGTTTTTTCCTTTTTTAAACCATAGGGCACAGGTTTCAGCGAGTTCATCGTTAAGGTAATGCAGATTTCTCAACAGAACTGAATGTTCTGGTCTTGCAAACTAAACCGTAAATGTCCAACGCAATATTTCGAAACTCAGCTCTGAACTTGGTTCCAGTGAGACAGTACAGGTAGAAATTCACCACACTGTTGGAGTACCACAAGGTCTTACCCACTGCCCTCAATACGGTGTATCGTCCGTTCTAACTGGGTCTTTCCAGTCATTATTCTTGTAAGTCAATGAATACACCATGATTGGTGTTGTTAATAGGACAAAGCAAACACTGGCTGCAATCAAGGTCATGGTCAACGAAGACACTTTCTGTTGTCTGGACTTCTGGCGGGTTTGCTGTAGTGCTGGAAGACGTCCGCTCACTCTGACAGATCTGACCAGTGACCACATAAGGACACTGTTGCTGACCGCCAGCAATAAGAAAGGTAAGAGACAGAACCGCAGCAGGCGTATCCACAGCCATATTTTGAAATAGAACCATCGGTACACGCCCGATCCAGATAACCGACAACGTCCTTTTATTAAGTTAAACCCATACAAATAATGGCAATGCATGAGAACGAGGATGACGACAATGATACCAGCAGTAATTCGCGATTTTTGCTTGGTCCACGCAACGTTGATACGAAGTGGCCACAGCACAGAAGCCGTTCTCAGCATGGTGAGTGCTACGAGCATCCATGATGACAGAGGTGATATGGTGTGCACAAACAGTGACTTCACCTTACACTGCCAAGTGCCCCTGTTGCCAGAGTATCGGACACCCAGTTTGAAGTGAAGCACGTGCTCCAGAGGACCCAGAATCAGCACTATTTGGTCAGACACGGCCAGGATTAGAAAGAACGCGCTGAAGTTGGATGCAGGAAGACGAAGCATGATCAAAATAATCGTGACATTTCCCACAAGCCCAAAAGCCAATATCATAGGATATCCTATGGCCCAGATCTGCCGGGCTATGTCCAAATAGGGCTTATGTTGATCTGCCCAAGAAAGTTGTTTGAAAACACCAGGACTTTTGGCTGTATTCATGATTGACAAGGATAGTCTCTTCGCGAACGTCGTTTGATAATTATACACCCTAGCACTCTAAATGAAGGAAGGTGTACGTCGCAGGTCCCCTAGGCTGTCGGAGAGCTTCTGGATTGAAACGGGTACAGTTTATTCACTAAAAATGAGAATGTTTTTTTTTTATATTTTGGTTTTAAAATTGCTTTTTAAAAAATGTTGCAACATGGAAAGTCAAAAGCAATCACTCTTCTTATTTTGACTATAATTTTAATACATTGTGATATCACAATTAGCCTGATTCGAGGCATTCAAATAGGATTCCCTAAAATCTTTTAATCTCCTGACTGTGATTGCATCCCTCTGCAGATTCTCAATAATTTGTACTCCAATCTGCATTATGTGATTAAGTAGAAAAGCCCGCACATTCTTCATCAAATGTTGACCTGGTCAATCAGAAACCATTACGTTTTGGCCCTCAAACCAGTATTTTTGTGTCAAAATTTGTGTTCGCAGCTGTTGTTCTAGAGTAAAAATCCAGATGTTTAGGTTGTAATTGTGGCTTGCTGTACAAAGGAGGCATTTGAGAATTCATACATATTGTTATGTTATCAAACTGTCGATTAATGTGAAGACAGGAGTGATTTCCCTTGCCAATACCGCACAATGTTATACAAATTTGGGTAACATTTGGGCTGTGAATAAATAAGTTTTCATTTATATTTTGCCCAGACATTAATATATTTTGATTAGGTCTAATCATAACTTTTACCTGAAAAAGTCACATTCTTATGGGCTGCATTTTTATGGGCTAGACACTATGACATATGCTTTGTATTTTGCTCACTACCTAGCGGTGGTGACTTCATTTTCTCAAATTATACGTACTTGTTAGGATAAAATCACTCTCCAAGAGCTATTTTTAAACAGTGCAGAGCGTCTCCTTTGTACCAATAACATTTTAAAGTAACTACAGCTCTGTATTAGTGCACAACAAATTAACTGACCCAGTTACCCAAGGCCACGTTGTCCCTAATTTCGGCTCACCCAGTACACTGCATCACGTCAGTACTTTCATCTGCCTTCAAAATGTTGATGATAATTATATGGGTTAGAAAGAGGAATGTCCAAATGCTTTAGTAAACTCTTGGTTGCACCTGTCTGCATTTTGCTGCTCAATAACCACATTGCTTCTGGTTTCTACCTTTGTTTTTAAATGTGTTTTCAATATGGCTGACTAAACAATTCAAGGGGAGAAACTCCGAGTGTCTTTTGGGCTGATTTAATGCATTCAGATTATGTCTCTCGGATAAGCATTTAGACAGCCAGTTATTTAAAAATGTTTTTTTAAAGTTACACACTCAAATTCTCATTTCTGTACAGTATATGTCTCTAGACGACTCTAAGCAACAGTCCCTGTGGTCGTGAGAGCGTCTTAGACAGTCCACACGGGTAGTAGTGTGTAAAGTATGCTAAAACAGCCAATCGTTTTGGGAGTTTAGTCTAATTTACATACTACTATCCGTGTTGACTGTCTAAGACGCGCTCACGACTACAAGGCCAGATACAGGATGTGTTAGGTTAAGAATCTACGTTTGATACAACTCACTGAATAGCCAACTGATTTTACAAATCACACTTTTACACAAAGCAAGACACACAGACCTTGTAGGCGTAGTCATGGCAAAAATGCAAGCTGTCGAATCATTGCATTTACGTAGAATAATATGAGCAACGAGAACTCTGTATTTCATAGTTCGAAGTAGCTTTGCTATTCTGTCATTTATACAACCCATACACCCGGCCACAAATTCAATCCGTCCAAACCTGCACACTTACAATACCCATACAATTTGATATTTCCTACTATAATATGCAAATATTAGAAACGTTTGCAAAGTGTGTTCATTTTGTTATCATGTTGTCAGACACCAAAATGTTGGAACCAGATTAGAAAATGAAACAAAAACTTTAACATTTCTTATCCAATGCTTTGATCGTTTGACTGAAGAAAGACTATCATGTTTTCAGTGAAAGTTAGTTACTTATTACATTGTAACACGTGGCGCAAGTTCAGAGAGAGGGGGAGAGAGAGAGAGAGAGAGAGAGAGAGAGAGAGAGAGAGAGAGAGAGAGAGAGAGAGAGAGAGAGAGAGAGAGAGAGAGAGAGAGAGACAGACAGACAGACAGACAGACAGACAGACAGACAGACAGACAGACATACGTAGACAGTTGTTTGTGTGTGCGTGCGTGCGTGTCTGCGTGCGTGCGTGCGTGTGTGTGTGTGTGTGTGTGTGTGTGTGTGTGTGCGTGTGCGTGTGCGTGTGCGTGTGCGTGTGCGTGCGTGTGCGTGTGTGTGTGTGCATGTGTGTGCATGTGTGTGCGTGCGTGCGTGTGTGTGTGTGTGTGTGTGTGTGTGTGTGTGTGTGTGCGTGTGCGCGTGCGCGCGCGTGCCAATAGATCACCCTCTGAATGTCTGCAAGTAATTAATAGCTATTCCAGAGAATGATTTATGATTGATTTGTGTTGTGTGGGTGTTTTTTTCAAGCATCTCCTCCACCTCAGCGTCAGTGATTTACACACCAGTCACACAACGTCTTAGGGTCTGTGTACATCTCGTGTCCTGGCTAATACAAAACATTTGTTTTGTTTGATTCTGTGCTTTTCTCACACCTGCTGCCACGTCATGCGACCCTTTGAAACCAGTTTCGTCGAACTTTACCACTTTTGTCGACACATTTGAAACCCGTTTTGTAGAAATGTACCACTTTTGTCGACCGTTTTCAACCACTTTTATTGATCAACTACTTTGGTCGCCCCTTTTCAATCACTTTTGTAGAACTTTACCACTTTTGTCGACACCTTTGAAACCACTTTGTCGAACCAACCACAAACGTTGTTAAAAGTTGTTAAGATCGACGAAAGTGGTTGACAAGTGGTGATAAAAGTGGTCTGTCAACAAAAGGGGGTGATAAAAATGGTCTGTCGACCAAACGTGGTTGAAAATGGGCACCAAAAGTGTTCGCTGACAAAAGGGGCTGGAAAAGGGGTGACAAAAGTAGTCAGTTGACAAACGTGGTTGAAAAGGGGCAACAAAAGTGGTTGAAAAGGGGCGACAAAAGTGGTTGAAAAGGGGCGACAAACGTGGTCAGTTAACAAAAGTAGTTGGAAAAGGGGTGACAAAGGTAGTCGGTTAACAAAAGTGGTTGAAAAGGGGCAACAAATGTGGGCAGTTGACAAAAGTGGTTGGAAAAGGGGTGACGAAAGGAGTCGGTTGACAAAAGGGGTTGGAAAAGGGGTGACAAAAGTAGTCGGTTGACAAAAGTGGTTAAAAACGGGCGACAAAAATGGTCGGTCGAGAAAAGGGGTTGAAAAGGGGTGACAAAACTGGTCGGTTGACGAAAGTGGTTAAAAATGGGTGACAAAAATGGTCGGTTGACAAAACGTGGTTGAAAAGGGGTGACAAAAATGGTCGGTCGACAAAAGTGGTTGAAAAGGGGCCAAATGTATTGAAAACTGACTTTTGTTTATTTTCTTAAATATGTTAATATGCTTTTTTGTCTGTGTTTGCCAGCCGCCATATTAGAGACTAACTTTGAGTAGGCAGACTATAAGCTTCAAGCTTGTTGCTGCCGTTATCTCTGTTCATCTCATGTGGATGCATAATATGCGTTGTTGGTCAATCAAATTATTATTTAAACCAAAAGGGGCAACAAAAGTGGTCGGTCGACAAAAAGTGGTTGAGGCGACAGAAGTGGGCTCTCCTACTGGTGTAGGTGATAATGTGTAGTACAGCCACATTGAAAGTTCAGGTTTGTACTTAGAAGACATTAGCCAATACCCTGGCCAATGAATGCCTTAATCTTTGATTGTCGTAAGACGAGGGTTCATTGTCATTGTCATGGTCTCCACAAAAGACGAAGAAAGTTGTTCGCAGGAGGCTATGCGCCTTTGATCAGCTCATTGGTGTCATTTTTGTTTTACAACCAAACGCTGAGCTGACATGAACACATTGACCGTTCAATTATACAGGAGAAAGGGACAGTGTCCAACGTAACATAGCGTGAGAAAGGGACAGTGTCCAACGTAACAACGTAGCATAGCATTAGAAGGGACAGTGTCCAACGTAACATAGCGTGAGAAAGGGACAGTGTCCAACGTAACAACGTAGCATAGCATTAGAAGGGACAAGAGTCCAACGTAACATAGCATGAGAAAGGGACAGTGTCCAACGTAACAACGTAGCATAGCATTAGAAGGGACAGTGTCCAACGTAACATAGCATGAGAAAGGGACAGTGTCCAACGTAGCATAGCATTAGAAGGGACAGTGTCCAACGTAACATAGCATTAGAAAGGGACAGTGTCCAACGTAACATAGCATCAGAAAGGGACAGTGTCCAACGTAACATAGCATTAGAAAGGGGCAGTGTCCAACGTAACATAGCATTAGAAAGGGACAGTGTCCAACGTAACATAGCATGAGAAAGGGACAGTGTCCAATGTAACATAGCATTAGAAAGGGACAGTGTCCAACGTAACATAGCATTAGAAAGGGACAGTGTCCAACGTAACATAGCATGAGAAAGGGACAGTGTCCGATGTAACATAGCATGAGAAAGGGACAGTGTCCAACGTAACATAGCATGAGAAAGGGACAGTGTCCAACGTAACATAGCATGAGAAATGGACAGTGTCCAACGT
>CM065694.1:43897075-43900810 GCA_017654935.2 Phymorhynchus buccinoides
TCTTCTTCTTCTTCTTCTTCTAAGACCTCAAGATTGGCGAGACATTGAAGAGCAACAGACGCAGACGATCGCATAAGCCCTCGTTTCCATTGAGTGTAGCGGAGGCCTAGCATCAACAATAATAATAACAACAACAACAACAACAACAACAACAACAACAGAATACCAACAACAAAAAGATGCAATATGTGAATTATTTTAAAATAAATCAAAAAGTGGTTCGAGTCATTATTTTGAAACATAGGTCACTTAAGGGTAATAAATTGAAAAACGTATAAAAATCAAAATATAGCTAATAATAAATTGATAATTTCAGTTAACATTTCCTAGCTACATTCACAACACCTTGGGCAACACGCATGTCTTTTTTCTCTATCTGATGTAACACCCAAACAAAATACAAGTCACCCATACAAAAACATACTATGAAAAAAAAGTTTTTTATTTGACGTTTAGACGACAAAACACCAAATTAATGGAGGTGAAATATTTCAGAGGATGAAGACCTCCTTTGTCAACCCATGTACTGATTCCAGGGGCGGATCTGAGGGGGGTTTCCAGGGTTTCCGGAAACCCCCCTTTGCCCCAAGCACATATCTTATCCATGGGTAAAATGTAAGAAAATTGCTCAATATTTTCTTTAATCACTAAATTGCAAAAACATTTTCCCGGGGGACTTTGCCCCCCTGGGCCCCCACAAGGTCATTGCACATTAATCCAGGACCTATGCAGTTCCCTGGACTCCCCGCGGACCCCCCCCCCCCCTTTGAAATCATTTGGTCCGCCCCTGGATTCTCTCAAAGAGACTCAGGGGAAAGTGCTTTGATAAAGTCTGCACAGTGTACCCAATGTTATTGAGATTGTCTAATTAAGAACCATATTAATTAAACTAAAAACCTAACATAGGCCTACATTGACGTTTGTTGTAGTTAGCTCCTTGGAAAAGAGAGATCCCCATGACACCTAATAATAAAGGATAATATTAATATTGTTACGTAGTTCAGCTCACGCACAACACAAGGAAGACGTCATGGTGAATTCTTCTTCTTCTTCTTCTTCTTCTTCTGCGTTCCCAGGCCATATGACCATAATGGGTAAGGTACGTATGTGTCCGGTTTTCAGTTTGCACTGGTCTCCCCGCTGCGTACAGCCGACACATTCCGATTTCGGAGGAGCTCAAAGGAGAAACTTGGGAAGATTTTTGTTTTTAAAAGGCAGGAGAATGGGCCAATAAGGCAGAAAGATAGACTAGTAGATGACAGAAAGCCAAGGGAAAAGGCAAGAGTCAAAGAGAGTGAAAGATTAGTGGACGTTCTGTGCTTGTAACTTCCACTAATCTTTCACTCTCTTTGACTCTTGCCTTTTCCCTTGGCTTTCTGTCATCTACTAGTCTATCTTTCTGCCTTATTGGCCCATTCTCCTGCCTTTAAAAAAACAAATCTTCCCAAGTTTCTCAAAAGCACAGAACTTCCAGAATGTGGGGAACTATTTGTACGAAAGATCCCCCGGTAACCCCACGGGGACACGAAATAATTAAAGTTTAATCCCTAAACTCTCAACACACAGGAATGCAAAACACACAGGCTCAGACCGTCGCCAATCGCGAATACACACTATGCTCTATTCACGATGGCGACGCTCAGACGGGCAGCAAGCTTCCACTCTGCGCTACCGTACCAACACAACACTCACGTCACAAAACTAACAATTACGTCAAAACCAAAACGTTGCTAAGGATGATGCACATAGACTTCCTCCCAAGTCCCATCACTCCGCCCACATCTCTCAGATCTCCTTCATAACAATAGTTTCCAAAGTGCTATGTATAACATAAATCTATCGTCCTTGTATTTGAGAAGGGCGATTTCTATTCCAATATCTATTTTACATGACGTTTTCACACATCGCTCAATGAAGGTCGCCATTAAAAATGAAGGCAAATGCAATCACTAAGCGGGATGAGAAAGAAACGGAAATAGAAAGTTAGAGGGTGGATAAAAAACCCAGAGACAGACAGATAGACAGATAGGCAGACAGAGACAGAAGAGAGAGACAGAAAGAGAGAGAAAGAGAGAGGGAGAGAGAGAGAGACAGAGAGAGACAGAGACAGAGAGCCAGACAGAGACAGAAGAGAGAGACAGAAAGAGAGAGAGAGAGACAGAAAGAGAGAGAGAGAGAAGGGGAGAGAGAAAGACAGACAGACAGACACAGAGAGAGAGGGACACAAACAGAGAGACAGAGGCAGAGACAAAGAGACAGAGACATACAGACAGAGACAGAAGAGACAGAAAGACAGAGACAGACAGAGACAGACAGACAGACAGACAGACAGACAGACAGAGACAGAGGCAGAGACACAGAGACAGAATAGAGAGGCAGAGAGACAGACAGACAGAGACAGACAGACAGACAGAAACAGAGAGACAGAGAGACAGAGACAGAGACAGACAAGAGAAGAGAGAAAGACAGAGGGAGAGAGAGAGCGTGAGAGAGAGAGAGCGTGAGAGATAGAGAGAGAGGGACATGAACACGGGGGCACAAACAGGGAGGCAAACACAACCATACAGTCAGTCATTTACGCGAACAGATACACGGAGACTAAACAGACAAAGATGAGAGAGATAACAACTCTGGTGGGATCCCTCCCTAACAAAGATGCTCAAGTACAGCATTTTTAAAAGCTGAAAGAAGGGAATATAATAACAACAGTCCTGTCAGTTCTACCAAGAAGACTATAGGTGTCCCTGGTTCTACCCCCTTTTAGATGGTGGACGGGTTGGGGTGGGGTGGGGGTGTGACAGCGCAAATTGTAACAACTGCGCAAAATGTAACAATTGTTACATTTTGCGCTAGGCGCCCACCTTTTGACGAAATTAGCAACAACAAAAAATGGCAGTTTTTCGTCATTACAGATCAAATCGAAGTAAAATCTTCAAGGAGTTGATGAATTTGATCGAATGAAGAACGAGTGAAACAAACAAGCAAGCAAACAAACATTTGGATATTTAGATGTAGACTTTTTAAAGACGAAAATCTGGTTTTATTCACCGTGGTTTTTTTTGGTATATTTCACCTTCATGTGCTTGTGTGAGTGTAGCGTTTTGATGTTTTTAGTTCAATTATATATTATGATGAAGACAAATTCATCAACTCCTTGAAGATTTTACTTCGATTTGATCTGTAATTACGAAAAACTGCCTTTTTTTGTGTGCTAATTTCGTCAAAAGGTGGGCGCCTAGCGCAAAATGTAACAATTGTTAAATTTTGCGCAGTTGTTACAATTTGCGCTGTCACAGGGGGTCATCCATATTCTTATCCTCCTCCCACAACCCCTTGTTTTGTCTGCCTAGCCCATTACGCTATGATCCCCATCTTCAAATCCATAACATTTATTTCGCAGCAACCCCCTAATAATGAATGCTAAGGCTCAACGATCTTTCTTACTCAGTCGAGCACACAGGGCACAGTCATACGCTTCCACGCACGCGCGCGCACGGACACGCAGATTGACAGATTGACAGACAGACAGACAGACAGATAGACAGATAGACAGACACACTCACACACTCACACACACATATATATATATATATATATAATATATACACATATTACACACACACACACACACACACTAACACACACACATACATACATAACATACGATACATACGAACGCATACACATAGAGAGAGATAGAGAGAGGAGGGAGAGAGAGAGAGATGAGATAGAGAG
>CM065694.1:43901310-43908810 GCA_017654935.2 Phymorhynchus buccinoides
AGGAGAGAGGGGGGCGACTGGATCGTTGGGGCAGGGTGGCATGATAGGAGCGTAGAGAAAGCGAGAGAGCAGAACAGAAGGAAGAAGGAGAAAGGAGGGGGGGCGGGTGGCCAGATGGGGGGAGATGAGCAGGGGGAGGAGAGAGCATTTTTCAGAAAGATATGAGAGAGAGAAACAACACAGATGAAGAGAGGGAGAGCGAGAGATGGAGCCGGGCTGAAAGTAGGGAGAGAGAGGGGAGAGGGAGTCAGACTTTTAGTTGGAGTAGCGCTGAGAGACGACGACCGGACTCTGAGACACAGATCCTGATAGAGAGAGAGAAGCACATGGAGAGGACCGAGAGTGAATTTGGACCCGAGAGGTAAGGCTCGTGAACACGCGTGTTGAAGAGCGAGAGACGCGGATGAGCCAGAGCGAAAGAGATAGCAGCGATAGTGACGATGAGGTGCGCGGGGAGGGGGGAGGTGGAGAGATGAGGAGAGGAACAGGGAGGAGGAGAGAGGGGCCTGACGCCGGGAGAGATGAGAGAGAGAGAGAGAGAAGACGAGCGAGGAGAGAGAGAGAGAGACAGACAGGAGACAGAAAAAGAGAGACAGAAAAAGAGAGAGAGAGAGAGACAGACAGAGAGAGAGACACACAGAGAGAGAGACAGAGAATGACACAGAGAGAGAGACAACGAATGAATGAACGAACAAACGGACCGATCCGCAGTGGCAGACATGACGCAGTACTTTGATAGCCTGATGCCTGGGTCAGCACAGATACATGCATGTCGACACCATCCATCGCAGATATAAAGCGCTTCAACTTTGCACCCCCCATCCCCACCCCCCACCCATAATCTCCACTGAGATGCGCTTCGCCGCTATCGATAAACTGAAACGGTTTTTTCTCGGCCGAAACTGCACCTGCCTTGACCAGACCAACCACCCAATTGGCCACAGCAACTAGGGTATAAACGCCCTTGACAGTGAGAGTTTAAAACCCTTTCACCGCCAGCCATTTTTGCAGCCCCAAAATACCATTATAACTTAACTGGGTAGAGGACAAACAGTATCATTCTGCAATATTGGGATTTTTTTCTGTGACATGTATAACATTAGACCTATCCTTACCTCCCAAAATTAAGAAATAAAAGGTATTTGGATAACAAGCCCTGATTTGATGCATATTAGTGACGTGGGTGTTAAACCATTGTGGTGCTAAAATGCGACATTGGCGGTGAAAGGGTTTTAAGCCCTTGTTTGTCAGTATTCAAAAGGGCATTCACTCTTGCAAACAAAAACACCCATTTAATGGCCTCACATAGGGTTATTGGCGAGAGTTACTCCCTTGTTTGGTCAGTACTCAAACCATCTACCAAGGGCATTCCCTCTTGCAAAAGGTTGTCGTTGCAGTGGCCAATAGTCTGATTCAAGCTGGACCCGTCTACTTTGCCCCTCTTTCCCCTACACTCGGCTACGCCCCCTTTTCTCTTTTCTTCAGTCTACCAACGTGTGTACCAGTCAGCCAAATAATCAGTATTTAAAAAAACAAAACTTCGGGACTTTCCTGGTATTGCAGTTCCTCCAGGATCGCCCCACTGTCTTCATAGTTACTAATGTCCCTCGCCTTTAGGCATAAGGCTGTGTCAGACCAATCGACATAAACTAGAACACCAACGCTACATCAAAATGTTATGTTCTACATAGTTATGCGGGGGGTCGTCTTTAGCCATGGCTAAGCTCCTAGCATAACATCATCAGTCTCTAAAAATCATCCGAAGTCGGAGTGTGGCTGCCCACGTGGCAGGGTAATAAAAAACGGTCACACAACGTAATGTTCTCATCCCTAGCTGGTGCATTTGTACCATAGTGTTCAAGTGCTTCGGCTGTTGGAGGAATTTGGTGTTTAACGTCCTCTCGACCCGGGAAGGCACATATGGGGGGGACATACTTCGGCTGTTGGGGTGATCCCTGGGGTCTTTAAGCCAGGGTAAGACAACAACATTAATGATGTCCTATGTGTGCCTGTTCCAGGCCGGAGGACGTTAAACTAACTTTCATTCGTGTGCCAAACAATCGTGTCCGACTATAACTTCTAGATAGTAGAGAAGGCAAAGCAAGCGTTATTTAGGGAGACTTGGCTGGGTTTTGCTCAATAGTGGGGATGCCTTGCCCAGGGTACATCTCTAGGGCTACTCACACGGTCATGCGGATAATTGTTTTCAAAGTGTTCACACGTTTGCTGTTTTACTTTTAAACTAATGAGAGAGACAGAGAGAGAGAGAGAGAGATGAGAGGATGTGTGTATGAGAGATTGAGAGAGAGAATATGACGTGAGAGAGGAGAGGACGAGCGAGCATCGGAAGAAATTCTAGCGAAGAGATGACAGAACGCCGTGTGAGGAGAGAGAGAGAAAGAGAGACAGAGATGGAGAGAGAGAAAGAGAGAGAAAGAGAAAGAGAGAGAGTGTGTGTGAGAGAGAGTGGGGAGAGAGAGAGAGGAGAGAGAGAAGGAGAAAGAGAGAGAGGGAGAGAGAGGCGAGAGAGAGAGAGAGAGAGATAGAGATATAGATAGAGAGAGTTAGAGATAGAGAGTGAGTGAGAGAGATTGAGAGGGAGAGAGAGAGAGAGGGAGGCTGAGAGAGAGAGGCAGAGAGAGAGAGGAGGAGGAGGAGGAAGAAGACCTATGGATTGCGTCGAGACGTCTGAGAGGAGAGAGAGGATAGAGAGAGACGAGGACCGGAGCTTGGAGAGAGAGTGGACGAGAGATCGAGAGAGGAGAGAGGAGAGAGAGGGGGAGAGATAGAGAGAAATGAGAGAGGAGAGAGAGAGACGCGGGAGGAGTATGATGAGGATGAGAAGAGAGGAGATTTAGATTGGATGAGCCGAGAGAAAGAAGATGGAGAGAGGAGAGAGCAGGGGGGGATCCGAGGAGAGAGATAGAGAGAAAAGAGAGAGAGAGAGAGAGAGATGAGGAGAAGAGGAATGTGAGAGAGGAGAGGGAGGATCTTTCTTGAGAGATTGAGAGAGAGAGATGGGAGATTGATGAGTCAGTATATATATTATATATAGAGGAAGAAGAGAGAGAGATGAGCACGTGGAAACCGCGCGAGGAGAGAAATAGAGAAGCAGAAAGAGAGGAGAGAGGAAAGAGATGAGGAAGAGAGAGACAGATGGAGAGAGAGAGACAGATAAGAGGCGAGACAGGAATCAGGAGGATAGAGATGCGAGAAGAGAGAGACCTAACATAGGAGGACGAGACGAGCAGAGAGATCGGAGATCGAAGAGAGATGTATACTGAGAGATGGATTCCTTTGACGACGAGAGAGAGAAGAGACGTGACCGAGGTCTGAGAGAGAGATGACGAGAGAGAGAGTTTTAGTCAGGTTCAGAAAATATAAGATATCATTTATTATGAGTATGATTAAGGATAACAATTAAGGCGCAAGCACGCACAACCAAAACAAGGAGAGAGGCAGGGGGGAGGCGTGAGGGATCGTCCGGGGTGAGGGAAGAGAACAAAGATGTGACGTTCGGAGCAGAGACAGAGCAAAGAGAACGGACGCGGTCAGCCTGTTTAGAGAAGATGCACAGAGAGAGAGAGAGAGAGCGAGAGCACGAGATGAGAGAGACCGCACGAGAACAGAGGAGCAGAGACGAGAGAGACCGAGAGTCCCTTCTCGTCTTCTATCTTCTTGCCTTTTCAGCAGTTAGACTCTGCGAAGTCGTTACGTTTCATGAAGAACGCAGATTGACGTGTGAGCGAGAGAGAGAATTAGAGAGAGAGAAGAGAGACCGGGGGAGAGAGACGCGCAGAATGATCGAGAGAGAAGATTAGAGAGAGAGAGAGAGAGATGAGAGGGGGTGGGCGAGAGGAGAGGAGAGATTAGAAGAGAAAAGATCGGAGACGAGACGCGAGAGACGAGAGAGCAGGAGAGCAGAAGAGATGTGAGAGATGTTGAGAGAATTGAGGTCAGAAGAAAACTGAAGAACGGCCCAAGAGAGGATAGGGAGATGGGATAAGATTGACTGAGAGGACGATTGCCTCCGAGAAATGTTCGAGTATTGAGAGAGAGAGACGAGAGAGAGAGACAGACAGAGAGAGAGAGAGACGAAGAGAGAGTGAAGCTTGATTTGTTGTGATTTGGGGGGGAATGTTATTGTGTTTTGTCGTCATAGACAACAGGATTGTGTAAAAGCTGACAACTACGCACGTGCAACGTGTGTCTAACTCATCAGCCCGTGCATGGCTCTAGGCATAGAGGAATACCGTTCACGCAAGGCAGCTCACATAGCTATGTCAAGGATTCTGGGGAATACCAAAAAGTCTCTTTGGTTATGTCGCCTATGTCTTAGCTTCTTACTATACGGCCCCTTATCTGATTGATGACTATATCGTTGCATGTAGTTGGAGCTTTTCCTTTCTCGTTTTAGTTCTTTGTTTCCTTTTTGTTTTCCTTTATTTTGTTCTATTTTTTGCTCCTCTACTAGTTTTAGTAGTAGTAGTAGTAGTCGTAGTAGTAGTAGTAGTAGTAGTAGTAGTAGTAGTAGTAGTAGTAGTAGTAGTAGTAGTAGCTAGTAAGTAGTAGCTAGTAAGTAGTAGCTAGTAAGTAGTAGCTAGTAAGTAGTAGCTAGTAAGTAGTAGTAGTAGTAGTAGTAGGAGTAGTAGTTGTAGTAGTAGTAGTAGTTTTTGTTGTAGTTGTAGTAGTAGTAGTAGTGTTGGTGGTAGTAGTAGTTAGTAGTAGTAGTATTATTAGTAGTAGTAAGAGTAGTAGTTCATAGTAGTAGTAGCAGTAGTCCATGCACGCCATAGCAGCAGTAGTCAGTATGTTGTAGTTTGTTGTCGTTGTTGTTGTTGTTATGCTGCTCGCTGTTGTTTCTCTTCTTCTTCTTCTCTCTTCACCTTCCTTTCTTCTTCTTGATTCTTCTTCTTCGTCAAATTCTCTCTCTCTCTCTTCTTCTTCTTTCTTCATCTTCTTCTTCTTCTTTTCTTCTTCTTCTTCTTGTGTCCTTCTGGCTCTTTTTCTTCATCTTCTTCTTCTTCTTCTTCTCCACGTTCTTGTTCTTCTCATTCTCTTTCTTGTTCTTGTTTCCCCTGTTATTCTTTCTTCTTTCTTCTTTTTCTTCTTCTTTATCCAATCATCATCATCATCTCATCATCATCATCATCAACAACAACAACTCCAAAATTATGTTCTTTTTTGTTTTTGTTTTTATACTTGTCTACATCTGTCTATGGTCTCTTTTCTCTGTTTTCCTTTTCTGGTCTCTCTTTTTTCTTTAATGGTCGTCCCACCCCACCCCCTATTAGCTCGCCCTCATTTTTTACTTTCGCCTCTCTCTCTCCTCTCTCTCTCTCATCTCTCTCTCTCTTCTCTCCTCTCTCTCTCTTTCCTCTCTCTCTCTCTCTCATCCCCCTCTCTCTCTCTCTCAATCTCTCTCCCTCTGCTCTCTCTTCTCTCTCTCTCTCTCTCTCTCTCTCCATCTCCCCTCTCCCCTCTCTCTCTCTCACTCTCACATCGTTCTCCTCTCTCATTCTCTCTACTTCTCCCCTCCTTCTCTCTCCCCTCCTCTCTCTCTCTTCCTCTCTGTCGCTCTCTCTCTCTCTCCCTCCCTCGCCTCACTTCTCTCTCTCTCTCTCGCTCTCTCTTATCTCTCTCTCTCTCTCACTCTCTCCGCTCTCCTCTCGTCTCTTCTCAGCTTCTCTCTCTCTCCTCCTCTCCTCTCTCTCTCTCTCTCTCTTTTTATATCTCTCTCTTCTTTCTCTCTCGCCTCTCCCATGTGGATTATCTCTCTCTTCTCTCGTCTCTCTCCAAATATATACTGTAGGTTAGGGGTTAAGGGCTATAGCATCCATCAAATATATATAACTTATATAGGTTTATTCTTTCTACCGTCAATTAAAACAAAATCGTATTCGTATTCTCTTTCACATCGTTAATGCAAAAGTTCAGCAAAAAAATATCGCCTGTACGTATACTTGTTCACCCAAAGCCTTGCTGATTTTCTCACTACTAACTCTATGACTAGCATTTTCCCTCGGTTCTTTCTCATCAACTTCCACTTACTTCAAGGTCCATAATTTTCCAGACACCATCTTCATCCTTTCTTCTTCTTCTTCTTCTTCTTCTTCTTCTTCTTCTTTTTCTTCTTCTTCTTCCACTTCTTCTTCTTCTTTCTTCTTCTTCTTCTTTCTTTCTTCTTCTTCTTCTTTCTTCTTCTTCTTCTTCTTCTTTCTTTTTTTTCTTCTTCTTCTTTCTTCTTCTTCTTTAAGGGAAATGTTGCGTGGTGTGCCGCCTTTGTACCCACTCACCCAGTATTGTCAACTCTGGTTCTTCTTTTATTGTTCTGCTTTGCAACCAACCCCCACCCCCCACACGCCCCAACCACCAATATCACACACCACCATACCCATACCGTACACCATACATCAGGACAGAGAGCTAGGGTCGCAGGTGACACATTTTGCACGTCCAACGCGAAGAACTTGCCGCCGTGGCAAGTTCCAGCGAGCAAGGCATCTTACACACGAGCGGCACGACAAACAGGGTAGAGTTTCGCTTTACTCCCCCTCACATCCCTCCCAGCAATGTCGAGCACGGCATAGTCCGCGTGCAAGAAGCTAGCTAGCTACGTACCGAACCAACACGGGTAGGTGGGCTTATTGTAATATTCTGTTTCCTGTGCAACACCCTCCCTTACTTCTCTGGAGCCCGCAACCTCAACTTTGCAACAGATTCCTCCCACGTCTCCCTTGTCTGTTCACCCCTCCTGAGGGCTACATGCCAGAACGTAGCATCACCATTTTTCTCGGATGAAAAGCCAGAAGGTATCATCACTGAAGGATTAAAGAAGATTGATTGTACCTTCTGGCTTTCACCTGAGAAGAATGATAGTACCTTCTGGCTGTTACCTGAGAAGAATGATAGTATCATCCGGCTTTTACCTGAGAAGAATGACAATACCATCTCTAGGCTTTTACCTGAGAAGAATTATAGTACCTTCTGGCTTTCACATGAGAAGAATGATAGTACCTTCTGGATTTTACCCGAGAAGAATGATAGTACCATCTCTAGGCTTTTACCTGAGAAGAATGATAGTACCTTCTGGCTTTCACCCGAGAAGAATGATAGTACCTTCTGGCAGTCTGTAAAAGCTATGTTAATTCCCCCCAAACTCGTGACTTTCGCTAGTGAAGATGTAACCCAAAAGCTGTTCTCTCTCTCTCTCTCTCTCTCTCTCTCTCTCTCTCTCTCTCTCTCTCTCTCTCTCTCTCTCTCTCTCTCTCTCTCTCTCTCTCTCTCTCTCTCTCAGTTCTCTCTCTCTCTCTCGTCTCTCTCTCTCTCTCTCTTCTCTCTCTTTCTTCTCTCTTCTTAATCGTTCTCCGTCTCGTCTTCTTCTTCATAAAGACTTGTCATCTTGTAACGAGGAGTGTGATGGAGTCGTTTCGCAACAATCCCGTCGTCGTCGTCGTCCTCCTCCTCCTCCTCCCCCTTCATCATAATAACTAAAAACAA
>CM065694.1:43913810-43916310 GCA_017654935.2 Phymorhynchus buccinoides
TCTGTAAAGGGTGTTTTCCTGGTGATCTCGACGTGTTTCTTACAAAAAACTCATCTGCCAGGGTGCCCTTTTAACGTCCTCCGGTCTGGAACAGACACATATGGGACATTAGTAGATATAAAGATGGTGGGAACGATCCTGGAGGCAATGCCCGGAGGCAGGGCAACATCAGGAAAGTCCCGAATTTCAGTGTAACAATACAGAGGAAATCTTTTTGAATGCGTTTCTTGAAAAACAAAAAAAGGCAGGAGAACGGACCGGTAATACGGCCGAAAAAATGTAGTATAGACGACAGTAAGCAAAGGGGAAAAGGCAGAGTCAAAGTGAGTGACAGATTAGAGGAAGTTACAAGCACAGAACTTCCAGAAGGTGCGGGCGAACTATTTAGTATTTATACAAAAGACACCCCCCACCCTACCCCGGTACCCCCAAGGTGGGGGGTCGGGGGTGGGGGATTTACAGGCTTTCCTTGAAGCAAAGCTCAACGTTCAGGTAAATGACATGGGTAGGCCTAATATAAGTGGTGACGTGGACAAAATAATGGGGAAGGGAGAAAGGGAGATTGACCCTTAATTGAACAGAAGACCTGGGTACGTTTCACAAGGGCTAACGTTACGTTGCGCTGGCTCAAATCGGAAAAACACTGTCTAAGAAACACCCTTCGTTTGCCGATAGTTCGCGTGGCGTTTTGTTCTTCCCAGCAAGCGAGCAAGCAGCAGACTATCGGGAACTATCACACCAAGGGGGGACCTCACTCCATTCCATTACAGTTCAGTGGCGTGCACCACGCGACACGACTTGAAATATCCGCTGTGATTTCAAAGACAAACAGACAAATTACCATGGTATTACTGTACCCCTCAAACTCAGTGAAACCCTCCCCATGATCTGCCTCTCTCCCCAGCCCCCCAGCCTCCCCATCATCCACCTCCACCCCTACTCCGTTTCCCTTCCCCTAGACCCCCACGCGATCATCCCACCAAGTCCCCCGCAAAACTCCCCGACAAAACATGAGTGAGACAAAAAGTCACATTTAGCAATCTGAGAGGTTGGACAAGCGCGAAATCGCAATAGTTTGTCCCACGCTAAGGTCTATTTTTAGCCACTCCGAATGTCACGCCATCTGGCGTGAGTCCCACTAAGTCCCCATTCAGGCAGCCAAGCAATAATTTTAAAACTGTAAACCAGAATGTTATCTCTGCACCATTTGTGTGTGTAACTTTTTATATCTTTTGGAAAACATGTGTGTGTTAAAACTATGTATCCTACTTATACTCATCGAAAGAAGCACCGCATACTCGTCGTGTCTGTTGCGCGTGTCTGTAAAACTGTATGTTTATTATTTTGTACGCTTTTAAAATACAAGTCATTTTTAAAGAGCGGCCAGTATGTAGTGTAGCCTCGATTTGAAGTGCGACAATTTTGTCAAAATGTGCGACAATTTTGGACCGACACACAGACACACACACCCACACACACACACATAGGTTTGTGGCTCTCTCTTCCCCTCTCTCACTCGCGACGCCCTCTCTCTCTCTCTTCCCCTCTCTCTCCATTACAGTTCAGTGGCTGCACCACTCTCACGACTCTATCCGCTGTGATCAGACAAACTCAAATTACCCTCTATTACTGTACTCTCAAACTCTCCCCTCCTCACTCACTCCCTCTCTCTCTCTTCCCCTCTCTCACTCACTCCCTCTCTCTTCCACTCTCACTCACTCCTCACTCTCTCCTCTTCCCCTTCTCTCACTCACTCATCTCTCTCTCTCTCGCAAAACTCCTCGACAAAACTCAGTGAGACAAAAAGTCTCTTTCCCAATCTCTCACTCACTCGCTATTTCTCTCTCGGTCTATTTTTACCACTCCAATCATGAGTTACCTCCCTCTTTTCTCTCTAATCTGTAAACCTCTCTTATCTCTGCACTCATTTCGTCTCTCTTCTCTTATCCCCTCTCTCATTTAAAACTATGTATCCTACTTCTCTCTCTCTCCCACTCTACTCACTCACTCCCTCTCTCTCTCTCTCTGCCCCTCTCTCACTCACTCCCTCTCTCTCTCTCTCTTCCCCTGTAGCTCACTTTGAACTGCCAATCTTGTCTCTGTGGACTTGAGCCGACAAACAATAATCCTACAAGAAAGAAAGGGGTACTTATACGGGAATGGAGAAAGATGGAGAATGAAAGGGAAAATTGAGAGCAAAAACAAAAAAAGAAGAAGAAGAAAAAGGAAGAGGACGATTTTTAACAAACCTAAACCTGTCTCCCACATGTATGGCGTTCACAAAACCCCCCAAAAGCTTCCGTACATGCGCAATGATGGTTGTGTGTGTGTGTGTGTGTGTGTGTGTATGATGCCACTAGCGCCCCCTGTCGACAAAGAAGAGGAAGACAAGTAGCGTCATTACACGATGCTTTGCACCGATAAGGGATTTGTAGAGTTAAGTCCCCTCCTCGCCGTTTAAAGTGTCAACAAGGCTGGCACCATACAACTTTGTTTCTTT
>CM065694.1:43921310-43933810 GCA_017654935.2 Phymorhynchus buccinoides
AAAATGTTCTAATCCCCCCTAGCTGGTGCATTTGTACCATAGTGTTCAAGCGCTTCGACTGTTGGGATGATCCCTGGAGTATTTTAGCAGAGTAACAAAACAAACAAGAAATAGTGGGCAGATGATTATAACAACATCCATAGAGAGCTACCATTTTCTTCTTCATCGGGGCAGTCGTAGCAAAACGAAACCGGAAGCAAAATCACAAAAAACATGGCTACCAAGTCTGAAAATGACAAAAAACGATTAGTAAGCCTAGCACCGGTAGTTGCTGGTGAAAGCTGACAAGGACGAATGCATTTCTGATGGGGGAGGGGGGGGGGGGGCGACCTTACAGGACCAGGGAGCAAGATGATGAGTGGCTAAGGGGTTGTTGAACAGGGGATGTCTAGGAGGCGAGGGACAATGAAGGTACCATGTGTTTTGACCATTAGCATAGCCCCTGCCTTCTAATGTTCGGTGTCCATCTGTGTTCTACTGAGGACCCAGCATCTTTGACAATCGTGTGAAAGGTAGCACGCCCGCATTGTTATTGCTTTTGACTTGCTGACAGGTTTATACACACAAGCAGGCCTGTTTCTTTTGGTCTCCCTTCCCCAAGACCCAAACAACATGGGCGACAGCGGACCAAATGCGTACGCAACGCACGCCAGTCGGTGTGAATGACATGGCAGCAGGTATGAGAAAAACACAGAATGAAAGAAGACAGATGCTTTGCATTAGCCAGCACACGAAATGTACACCGACTCTAAAACATCCTTGATGACCGCCCTTCTTGTATTCATCATGACGGAGAGACTTTTAAACGCGTCTCTGGCTTGTCTTTTTCACCGTAAAATATTGCTCACATTGACTGAGTCTTAATATCAAAAGCAGGCATATTCTAGTACTGGTCTCCCTGTGGGTCTGGGTTGTTGGTCCCACAGTTCCTTAGCCGAAGTCGTAGATTCATTCGCTAATAAGTTGTAGTAGAAAAGAAAGTGATGGTGGTGTTGATGTTTGGGTCAATAACCGAGGGGGAAGGACAGCTACAGAGACGCTAGCTATCGGGAACAAAATAAAGAACATCTAAACCATATGCGTACGTAAATGAATATGAATTTTTGTGTTCGCATATGCATACAAATATGAGTGTACATTTAACAAAATCCTAACGTATATTCAACAATAAATTGTGGTTGTACAATGCTCAATGGAAAGGAGCAACAACAAAAGACCGTTGAAAACGTATTGGTTACCAATGTACTATTGACACCAAAAACATTAAATCCTATCTTAATTTAATTTGTTTACTATTGTTTGTTGTCTTCAATGGGCCCATTTCAAACTAAGAGCATGACAAGGTAAATTTTTACAGAAAGACCGACAATAGACTTAAGAGAGAGAGAGAGAGAGAGAGAGAGAGAGAGAGAGAGAGAGAGAGAGAGAGAGAGAGAGAGAGAGAGAGAGAGAGAGAGAGAGAGAGAGAGAGAGAGAGAGAGAGAGAGAGAGAGAGAGAGAGAGAGAGAGAGAGAGAGAGAGAGAGAGAGAGAGAGAGAGAGAGAGAGAGAGAGAGAGAGAGAGAGAGAGAGAGAGAGAGAGAGAGAGAGAGAGCGAGCCTGCTCATAAGGCATTTTCTGATAGTTTCCGTGGATGCCGAAGAATACACTAAAATTGCAATTTTGGATGTTGCAAGTGTGCTAACACTTGAGAAGGGACTTAACTCTACAAATCCCTATATAGGTGCAAAGCATCGTATAATCACGCTACTTGTCTTCTCTATTCCAACAGGGGGCGTAGATTACAGCCTTCACTGCGCATGTCCGGAAGCTTTTGTTGTTTAAGTTCAAGCGGTAGACAAGTATGCGAAGTGTTGTCTCCCGTTTGAATCTTTGCTTTCCTTCTTTGCTAATTTTCTTCCATATTTATTTTTCTTCCTTCTTTTTTTAAAATTTATTATTATCATTCATGCACTATCCTCGTTTCCCCTTTGTTCCCCTGTCAAACTCTTAGCTCTGTGAAATAATTGTGACCCAACACCACCAAAGGAACATTACGTCGCTGGGCTAGTTTCTCACAACAGGCCTGGAAAAAAACAATCTAATTTTTGGTCAATTTTGAGTTAGGGGAAGACGGGGTAAAAAGCGCATGGGCGGGTAAAACGCCCACCCCAATTATCTCATGAAATAAAGAAAATTTCAGTCAAATTTGCCCATGAGACGAATGCTAGACATTAACGCTCGTCTCATGGGCAAAATGAGACTGAAATTTGCTTCATTTCATGATATAATTGGGGTGGGCTTCTTACCCGCCCATGCGCTTTTTACCCCGTCTTCCCCTACGGGTATTTTCGTGTTCTCTAACATCTTATCTTTCTTTATAAAAGACATTATGGTCTCTAGATGGTCTTATAAGTGCCTTAAAACGAGTAGGTCAATGCATTTTCTTCAGCTAGGCTAGAGTTTAGACTGTGTTTTCTCAAAATGGCCGACGCTCACCCTACTAACTTTGAATGCTCATAACTCTGGAACGGGAAAAGATACAAGAATGGTTCTTGTATCATTAGAAAGAGAATTGTATGAAGTTTGCAAATGTATAATGTTTCTCAGAATGGTCTGTTTGACACTTAATGTCCCTTTTGTGAATGAAATTTGGAATTTTACGTCCTCTCGACCTGGGAAGGCACATATGGGACATAAGTTTGCAAATGTATAATGTTTCTCAGAATGGTCTGTTTGACACTTAATGTCCCTTTTGTGGTGCTGGGTCACATAATTTATAGGAGTACCTCGCGACCTTACAGGAATCTGTATTTTTCTGTCTTTCTGTCGGTCGGTTGGTCAGTCTGTCTTTATGTGTAAACAAACAAAAATGAACTGGTTCTTCTCTCTATTATATAAAAACTAAACTGACCATCAAGTAATGTTGCAAGAGTATGCCCGTGTGTGTGTATATGTAGGTGTGTGTGTGTGTGTGTGTGTGTGTGTGTGTGTGTGTGTGTGTTTGTGTGTGTATGTAGGTGTGTGCGTGTTTGTGCGCGCGCGCGCGCGTGTGTGTGTACGTGTGTGTGTGTGTGTGTGCGTGCGTGCGCGTGCGTGTGTGTGTATGTGTGTCTCTCCGCGCAACTGAGTAAATTTCAAAATCAGCGCAATTCAAACGCAGACGTGGGGAAAGTGGTGTACTGTAAGGGTTCAGTGACAGAGACGGAGGTGAAGTGGGGTGGGTGGGGGGGTCACATATGCTTGGGGTGGAGAAGTAGAAGCAACAACCAAAAACAAATTCACTGGTGGTGAGAAGAGAAAAGAAAAGAAAACTAAGAGGAATTTCCTTCCAGAATCCCTGCCATGTCCGGCTGTTCCTGATGTGGTAGATTCTCCACAGTCTGCTGTGTCATCGAGCTGCTGGATTGACTTGTTCTATGCGAGACTCGAACCGTGAAGCACTAGTAGAAGAAACACGCTGCAAATTGCATGGAGAGCAGACGAGGTGTTTTGGCGTTGGGGGTGGGGGGGGTGGGGGGGGGGGGGGGTGTTAGCGTCTTAGGTGTGTGTGGGGGGGGGGGGGGGCATAACAATGTGCAGTACGGGTAGGTTTTAGTGTCGAAGTGTACGGGTGGTAGTGGTGGTTGTGTGGGGGATTAGGGAAGGGGATGTGTTCATGTATGTGTGCGTGTGCGCTCGTGTGTGTGTGTGTGTGTGTGTGTATGTGTGCGCGCACTCGTGTGTGTGTGTGCGCGCGCGCTCGTGCGTGTGTTACAAATATACCCCAACAACCAATTCGTTTCCTTTAAAGTTTCGTTTTCAAAGACAAAATGCAATATTTTCACAAGAAAATAAAAGCATTGCAAGCTAAATGAACATAGCTGTCCTTCCTCTTTACCATAATTATTATTATTATTTGAACATTTAGCACGCCTAATCAATTTAATGCCCTAGGCGTTTACAATATGATATACACATATAACACCACATATAATAATATTTAACATATAGCATAAAGAATGGGAAATCAAAATTACACAAACACCCAAAGACGGTCAGACAAACAGACATAGAATTACATACACATGTACACTCACGTACATACACACGCGGACACACACTCGCACAGATAATTATGTGCGCTTGCCAAGCGCAGACGTTCACTTCCAGACATGCACACACCAAATCATGAAGGAAGGGATTAGTAGTTATTTAGGAAACACAAGTGATGGTGTTTGAATGTGGGCAGAGAGGATAAGTATCTGAGAGAGCGAGGCAACCGATTCCAAGTAACATGAGCTTGGTAGGCGAAAGAGCGTTGACCATAGGTCTTAGTGCGGACAGTGGGGATACAAAAGAGACGGGTGTCAGATGAGGAAAGCAGAGCTCGAGACGGTGTGTAGAGATGTAACAGATCAGTGAGATATTCAGGACAGGAAGACTCGATATATTTGTAGCAGATAGAGGCAGTCTTCTAGGATATTCTTTGCTGAACAGGGACCCAGTGGAGAGAACAGAGCAATGGAGTTATATGGTCATATTTAGAAGTGCAGCATGATTTTTGAACTTTTTGAAGTTTGTTGATGAGATGAGAGGGGGAGCCAGACAGAGTATTACAGTAATCAAGGCGGGATAGTACAAATGCGCAGACAAGAGCTTGTGTGGTACAGTGGAACCTCCCTTATCAGACCTTCAAAAATCATCCAAAATGAGGTCTTATAAGGGAGGTAATTTGAATACTTACAACGAAGGGCAATGTTTCAGAGACGTAGGTCTTATATGGGAGGTCTTATAAGGGAGGTTCCACTGTATCTTCTGGGAGGAGATGGCGGATAGAAACTCCCCAAAAAGAAATTTGTTTGGTACATAATCATTTGTATTCCGGTCATCCGGTCATCCAGAATTAGGCGATGGGAAACTCCATTATTCTTTCCCCAACAATTGTTTAGGAGCGTGTTGCTTGTGTGCTCACTGAAAACAGAGGACAATCGAATGTACATGTTGCCTTTAGGTTATTTTACTTTTAGTTATAGGGATTGTTACTTTCCCTGATATTTAAGGGTCGGTGTACATCTCGTGTCCTGGCTAATACAAAAGCATGTTTGGTTTCATTCTGTTTTTTCTCACGCCTGCTGCCATGTCATTCACACCGACTGGCGTGCGTTGTGTACGCATTTTGGTCCGCTTTCGCCCATGTTGTTTGGGTCTTGGGAGAGAGAGAGAGAGAGAGAGAGAGAGAGAGAGAGAGAGAGAGAGAGAGAGAGAGAGAGAGAGAGAGAGAGAGAGAGAGAGAGAGAGAGAGAGAGAGAGAGAGAGAGAGAGAGAGCAAAAGAAGCAGACCTGCGCGTGTGTCTAACCTGTTTATTACATCTAACAAAACAAATGTCCCATACGTGCCGTGCCGGGCCGAGAGGACGGACAACCTTATATTTCTCTCTACCTTTGACACGATACATGCTGGGTCCTCAGCAGAACACAGATGGACATCGAGCATTAACACACATTCGTTTTCTTCTAATCATAACGTGATGCCACAGTCCTTTAGTACAGGGCTCCCTTCTCTCTGTCTATCTCCCTCCGTCTCATGTCTGTCTGTGTGTTTCTTTTCTATTTCTTCTTCTTTTTGGGGGGAGGGGTGGTTATGGTGTGCGTGTGTATATGGGGTGGGGGGCTACTGAGTTATAAATCATTCACCATGTAGAGACAGCAAGGCTGAGACGACGACCTCCTACTACATACATACAGTCTCTTTGCTCCGGGAGTTGTCCCAAAGCGCGAATAGGTCACTTTGCGCGACTTTGCCTCTATACAATTTCCGCGAACATGAAGAATAGTTTGAGCGACTATCCCACACAGAGAGAGGCAGAAAGAGACAGAGAGAGAACGCACAAACGAACGGACGGACACACACGCGCGCGCGCACACACACACGCACGCACATATAGGCCTACACACACAAACAAACAAACACACACACGCACACACGCACACACACTCGCGCGCACGCACACACGCACGTACTATGCGTAACTCTGAGATTGTTTTCTTCTTTTTTCTTATCCCTGTGGAGGGTTCGCGCTTTTTGACTATCAGACATTCGCGCATGTTGTATTCGGAGAGTATTCGCGCTTTTGGTATGTTCGCTCCAATTGACGGTTGCCTTTGCTCCTACCTATCCACCGTCATGTCTACTGCTTTTTCTCTATGAGCGATAATAAATCCTTCATCGGAACTGGAAGGAGGAAAAAGGTGACAGCACTCTCTACTACCACTCCTTTCCTTGATGCCCTCCAAACGTGTGTGCGGGTCCGTCGTCTGTTGTCCGGGCTTTTCCCACCCGGGTTTTTCCCACTTGGACAATTCCCACCCGTTCTTTTCCCACTCGGACAATTCCCACCCGTTATTTCCAAACTCAGACTTTTCCCACCCTAGGTCTTTTCCCACCCGGACCTTTCCCACGCAAGTCTCGGATGTGTGTAAAGTGTGTGTGTGTCAAGTCAAAAAATTTTATTTCCAGATGAAATATTGAATAAGGAAATGTAAGCGTGTGCATGTCACTAATTTTGGCTGGGTGGGAATTTGCCAGGTAGGAAAAGTCCAGTGGGGAGAGAAAAAATCCGAGTGGGAAAAATTCGGTAATCCGTCGTCTTCGACTCTGGCCACCAGATATTGTAGCAGATGAGGCAACTGTTATCCTTCCTAAGCCAAAGACTGTATAGGGGAAGACAAGCATCCAGTCTCTTTTCCCTATATGAGTAGTGAGGACAGAAACACTGGTTATGTCCCTTTTAAACGTGACACATTTACACGTCGATAGGCCAGTTGAAATCTCCGTTCAAATTCCAGTCTGAGTCTTTGGATAGCCGCCGCTGTGAATGGTGCATAACTACCCCAGCCCGGTTCGCTGTAACTCTTAAGTGGTCCATCTTACTTACCCTTTTAGAATCTTTGTCTAAGCTGCTCATTGCATTTGTTTGTAAAGTGGATACGCCTTGTCCATGCTGAACATACTCTCTGTGCCATGGGAGGACTTTTGGACAGTTGGGGTTGGGGCTGGGGATGACACCCCCCCCCCCCCCCCCAAAAAAAAAGGCCAACAAATCCCCCAGACACGCTAAGTCATGAAGAAACCTAGACATTTCATCACCCTCGTAAAACATTGATTCTAAAAATAATGTCCAAAATTAGAAATCAGAAAAAACCCTTCCCAAATGGAAATAGGTCAACCAATACCAGCATTTTTTTTATTTTTTAAACATTTTGAAAACAAAATCACCAAGACTGCAGCTCTAACAACTAATGTTAATACTTTCTAATTTGAAGGTCATGGTCATTTTTTTTTCTTCTCCAGAAACTAAGCTATAAAACATTTTGTTTGTTCATGAATGTAGAGAAATCAGTTTCTATGCTGAGCTCCCTCTTACTTTAATAATGACTAAAATTCGATGCCAACGCTATTAGTGCAGTAATATTGCCAATGGAAAAAAGTATTTTGAGTTTAAAAGTCTGTTTTTAACCACCACTTAATAATAAAACATATATTAAAAAAAAAAGCACGAGCTTTGCACAGAACTGTGAAGACAAATGCGATGAGGGATCGAGGTGGGTGGAGAGTGGAGGGGGGGGGGGGGGGTTGGAGTCTGAGAGATTCTCATTCACCGCACGTTTTAAAATCCAACCGCTTGTGAAACGAGAGACAACTCGAAAAGAAAATCAACTTATATCGCTGAAATCTGTTTGTCTCACATAACAACCCTTCTCTTTCCCTCCACGACACGTTGACAGGTCTTGATGACGACCTCCCAAACTCACTGCAAACTACTGTTGCTTTTGCCTTAGTTCTATCTAGAGAGAAACTCAGCCATAAATCCTTCATCAGAAGACGAAGAGAGTGTTGGGGAATGGAAGGAAGACTGGAACCAGCCACCAGCCACGTCGTCGCTTTTCGTGACTGAAAATTTGTTTAACATCCTCCGATCTGGAACAGACCCATATATGGGAAATCAGTACATATTAAAGATGGTGGGAACGATCCCGGAGGCAATGCAACACCAGGAAAGTCGCGAGTTTTTAACCCTTTCGCCGCCAGCCATAAAATACCATTGAACTTAACTGGGTATAAAATAAAATATCTGCAATATTGGGAATTCCTTTGCGACATGTACAACATTAGGCCTATCCTTACCTCCCAAAATTCAGAAAATAGGGTCTTTGGATAACAGGTCCTGATTTGATGCCTTTTAGTGACATGGGTATTAAACCATTGTGGTGCTAAAATGCGACATTGGCGGTGAAAGGGTTAAAACAATAACAGATGTGTAAACCGTAGCTAACGCTTTTCGTTGTTTTAGCACCCTTTATATGCCACAGAACGAACACGGTAACCACGTATAAAACAAATCACCGAGGACAACCAGGACTCGATTGGCACTGTTTTTCTCCTTCTTTCTTAGGTCCCGAGTGGGAACTATTGTGATCGGATCCGTGTGTCTGTCTTGTCTGTAAGTCGATTTTCTCACACTATTGGACGGATTTTAATCAAATTTGGTAATGGAGTAGGCATCATGGAAAGGAAGGTTCCTGTCGATATTCATGACTGTGCTGACCTTGACCTTGAAGCTTGACCTTGTTCTTTCTTTTCCCCCTTAACCTTATTTTACACTATTTCCCCCTCTTTAGACGATGTCACACCTTGCAATGCCAGGCTCGTTCGAGTCGTTGAAGGTTCATAATTATTGTCATTGTATGTTTCTTTTTCCCCCCCGTCTGTCCCAAGGATATCTCCCAAACCGCTTGACGGAATCACTTCAAATATTATGTAGCGGTGTGTCACCATGAGAGAAAGGCATCCGCGCATACATTATCGCCGTCGTCACCTTGACCTTGAAAACCGAAAATCTTTAAGGGGCCATAACTTCCACACCGTTGGTCCTAGTCTTGACACCTAGCATGTAGGTACTTTGGCTTATGACCGTTCTGATGATGGCATACCGATCAAGTGAAGGTCAAGGAGATCGGTAGGCCTTCATAGTGGTAGGGGTCTACAAATTGGGTTTTAAGCCATATTTTCTACATTTGTACTTGACAGAAGCGCTTCGGATTGTGTGTGGTACTTTATATCCTAGAGTAGAAAACATCCGAGCATAAATTATCGCCATGCTGACCTTAACCTTGAAGTATGACCTTCAAAACTGAAATTTCCTTCTTTGCGCTATATATTTATTGTCCAAGCTGTATCTCGTGAACTAGAAAACAGAAACCCTTCAAATGTTGTGTGAAGATGTGAGACTAACAGTATAACACATTCGTACATCCCTCGGAAATACAATGTCGCCGAGCGGCAGACATGTTTCAGTTTTTCTTCACCCTCCTAGATCTCGTGAAATACTGTATAGAATCACTCCAAATTTTAAGTGGGTGTGTAAAAAGAAGAGTAGAAGACACTGCAGTACAAATTATGCCACGTGGGATTTCAATGTCGCCAAGCGGCAGACATGTCTCCGAGTTACGGGTGCCGTACACCCCACCCCACTAATTAAGGGTGTGCATCCCGGTAAAGGAGGGGGTCTAATACTAAAAGTAAAAGACATCGTAGCACAAAATGTGCCACGTGGGGCTTAAAAGTCGCCGAGCGGACATGTCTCAGGTGCACCCCACCAAATAAAGGTGTGCATCCTGAACAAGGATTTGCAGCCAGTCAAGGGTGTGTAGGTGCATCACCCAAAGAATACAAGGAGGTCGGGGGCCTAACATGTGAGGGGCAAGGGAGGTACAGGGCAGGGCAGGTACAGGGCGTAGCCGGCAAAGGACATATCTGCCGCTCGGCGATGCCCTTGTTTTTTGTCCATTGCCGATCTACGATCGCAAAGGAGTATGAATTCGTTCGTGTACGTTTCTTAGTTTTTTTCCTGTCTGTCCCAAGGATATCTCCCGAACCGCTTGACCGAATCGCTTCAAATTGTGAGTGGTGGTGTGTCACCATGCGAGGAAGGCATCCGCGCATAAATTGTTGCCGTCGTCACCTTGACCTTGGCGTACGACTTTGAAAACCGAAAATATTTAAGGCGCCATAACTTCCACACCATTGAGTCTTCAAATTTGGCATGTAGGTACTTTGGCTTATGACCGTTCTGATGATGGCATACCGATCAAGGTCAGGGAGATAAGTAGGCCTTGAAAGTGGTAGGGGTTTAAAACTTGTGTTTTAAGCCATATTTTCCATTTTTATTTGACAGAAGCGCTTCAGATTGTGTGAAGTACTGTATAACATAGAATAGAAAATATCCGAGCATACTTTATTGCCATACTGACCTTGACCTTGAAGTGACCTTCAAAACCGAAATGTCCTTCCTTGCGCTATATATTTCTTGTCCAGGCTGTATCTCGTGCACTAGAAGACAAAATCGTTTCAAAGGTTTTGTGAGGCTGGGAGACTAGGAGTATATCACATTCGTACATAAATTATCCCTCGGAAATACAATGTCACCGAGCGGCACACATGTTCGTTTTTCTTCACCCTTCTACATCTCGGTTTTTCCCCCCTGTCTGTCCCAAGGATATCTACCGAACCGCTTGGCAGAATCTCTTCAAATGTTGTGTGGTGGTGTGTCACCATGAGAGGAAGGCATCCGCGCATAAAGTATCGCGGTACTGACCTTGACCTTGGTGTATGACCTTGAAAACTGAAAATCTTTAAGGGGCTATAACTTCCACACCGTTGGTCTCGAGTCTTCAAACTTGGCATGTGGGTACTTTGACTTATGGCCGTTCTCATGATAGCATACCACTCAAGGTCAAGGTCAGAAGATCGATAGGCCTTGAAAGTGGTAGGGCTCTAAAAATTGGGTTTTAAGCCATATTTTCCACATATGTACTTGACAGAAGCGCTTCAGTTTGTGTGTGGTACTGTATAACCTAGAGTAGAAAATATCCGAGCATAAATTATCACCATGCTGACCTTGAAAACCGAAATTTCCTTCTTTGCTCTATACATTTCTTGTCCAAGCTGTATCGCGTGAACTAGAAGACAATCTCTTCAAAGTTTGTGTGAGGATGTGACACGAAGACTACAACACAATTGTACATAAATTATCCCTTAGAAATACAATGTAGCCGAGCGACAGACATGTTTCCGTTTTTCTTCACCCTCCTATATCTCGTGAAATACGGTATAGAATCACTCCAAATGTTGTGGGGGGGGGGGGGGGGGGGGTAAAAAAGAGTAGAAGACATTGCAGTACAAATTATGCCACGTGGGATTTCATTTCCAGTTGATCTTTTCCTCTTTAGCCTTCTCCCACTTTACCTATTCCCAGTTAATTTTCTGCCATTTTGCCTCGACCTGATTTTCCTCTTCTCCCATTTTGCCTTTTCCTATTCCACCTTTTCCCATTTAGTCTTCTCCCAGTTTACCTATTCCCAGCTCATTTTCTGTCATTTTCCCTCGTTCCGTTTTCCCACTTCTCCCATTTTCTTTTCCCATTCCACCTTTTCCCATTACATGTACAATCTTAGTTTTGCTCTTTTTTGGCAAAGGGAAGTAATGTGAGCCATTAGAGTGATGTCCAGTTAGGCAGCTAGAAAACCTCACTTTGGTGTGCATCCCTTTCAAAACATACCCCGAGACTTGGGTTCTAGTTTACGCCGGGTTCACATTAGACGCGTAAGTTCCGTACGGAAAACCCTAAATAAGTGGAAGAAAGAAGGATAAGTTTACGCATATAGGGGAAATTCGGACACGTGCGCAAATCTTTTCCCTTCTTTGTTTCACTTATTTATGGATTGCGCACGGGTTTCTGCACAGAATCTCCGCTTATGTGTGTACACGGCCTAAGGGTTATGTTTACGGTTAGAGAACGTGTTGGGGGAAAGGATATGCTTTACTTGTTAGGAGGGGGGGGGGGGGGGGGGGGGTCATCAACACGTGGGCATAACGAAGCGTCATTAAGGAGCACAGCAACACAGGGTCACAACACGTGAACACAATGGCACGCAGTCCTAGGGTTTCCCCGAGTAAGGCGATTGCCTCACTGCTACAACCGGGCCTACTCAACAGGATAGCGTACATGGGTGTTTTTTTTTAATCTACCAGCACAGAAATGACAAATTGTGAAGTGGTTCTGTGCAGCGGTTTACAAAATACTGCGCAAGCTTGAACGACTGCATGTCCCGTGGGGGAATCTTTTTATACAAATAGTTCCCCCTCCCTCTGGAGGTTCTGTGCTAATAGCTTCCACTAATGTATTACTCTTCGCTGCCTTTTCATATTCTTACTATCATGTCTTTTTGCATCGCTGGCCCATTATCCTGCCTCCCCCCCCCCCCCCCCCCCCCCCCCCCCCCACCCCCTAAAAAATATTCCAAATAATTGTCTCCTTTGAAGAACCCGAATTTCACAGAGACGCATATGAGACTATATAGTACCTATCTTACGCATTATGGTCATATGGCCCGCGGACGCTGAAGAAAAAGGATTGCAAATCCCGCCGCTTCACAAGGAGGCAAAAGGCTACTGAGATTTCCAATGAACTAGACTAGTGG